>CM045767.1:26535516-27735516 GCA_025200525.1 Camellia lanceoleosa
TGTCCATTCCATGAACCCGAAAAACAACGTCAACATCCAAATTCACTTTCAATAAATGGGTTTTGAAAAAACCGTCTTGGCAAGTGTGGATTGTCTAAATACGGCAGAAACATGTCACCTCTTCGGATCAACCCAAAAAGGCGTTTGGGGCCAACTTCCATTTTGGGCTCAAGTTGGCTCAAATAAGCCTATAAAACCAAATTTCAACAATCCCCCACATGAATGGAATTTCATAGAGAAAGAAAAATGCAACAACATAATCTAATTACAATGCCAGTCTGAGAAAGTGAAATATTCTACAAAAAAGGATATATAGCTTTTGGCTTTTGAACCTTCCACTTGTGAGACATCAGTTCTTAGCTAACCAGTGAACATGATGTCTTGAAGCCCATTCAACCCGTTTAAGTAAATCAAGACAATAAAACTCCGCGAGTGTTATCCTGAATCACAGGTTTAGTTCTCACTATTGTGCATTCATTTTGGTCTGAACAACACGATCTTTCATAGGTGCTCCTAGAAATTGTAGCCTTCACCGTCTCATAGAAGCTGGCCCATTCATTTCATATAAGTGATTCTTATGAAGAGTATCCTGCATACTCCACTAAGGTATACCTAGATATAAAATCATTAAAAGTATTATAACCTAAAACATTAGGAACATCACTATTTCATCATAGAAATAGGTAGGAGTTTGACTACCATGATCCTTCTAAGTCATACACAACTCGGTTATCCTTTTGAACCTAGATTCTTAGGATCTCCGATCCAACTAGGTTGGGTTGCCGTTGTGGTAACTCTTATTTAATAGGCTTAAGTCTCATTTCCTCAATGAATTCTCAACCTTAGCTCTCTTGCTTAACTCTTTGGTTAGTGGATCAGCTATGTTGTCTTTAGACTTCACATATTCAATGAAAATAATTCCATTAGAGAGTAGTTGTCTCACTCTACCAATTCTTTGATTGACTATCGCAATGTATGCATATATGACATGGGTTTTGGCCACGATTGAATATCTTCAAAAGAAGTAAGCGAAAGCCATTTTGCTTCTTCTCCGGCTTTGTCTAAAGTTATGAATTCGATTCTGTATTAGACTGGCTAATGCAAGTTTGTTTGGAAGATTTCCAAGATCTGATCGCACCACCAAGAGTAAAGGCGTACTTGCTTTGGTGGATTTGAGTCTCTAGTGTTCGATATCTAGTTTGCATCCCAGTAACCTTCAAGTATTGCTAGTTATCTAGTATAATTATTGATGATCATGATTAAATCGGAGATATCTTAGAACCCATATAATTACTTTCGATGTTCTACTCTGGATTACTAACGTATATCTCACTTAATTTACTTCTTGCATAAGCTATATTTAGGCGAGTGCAATTCATCAAATGCAGTAAGCTTCCAATAATTTAGGCGTACTCTAATTGATAAATACTTTCTTGTACATTCTTAGAAAGAAACAAATTAACATCCACAGTGTTCTGTAAGATGATCATCATTTTGTTAAATTTGTTAAGTATTTTCTCAATGTAATGAGATTGTGACAAAGCATAACCTTATGATGTTTTGGTAATTTTCATACCAAGAATTACATCAATGATGCCTATATCTTTCATGTCAAAATATTTATTCAACTTTTTCTTGGTAGTTTTTAATCATATCATTATTACTACTTATGATGAGTATATCATCTACATAAAACATACAATGACATAACATTTATACGTTTTTTTAATATAAACACATTTGTCATACTCATTAATTTTAAATCCATTTAATATCATTGCCTTGTCCATTCTCATGCCATTGTTTTGGCGCTTTGTTTTAAACCATATAATGATTTAACCAATTTACACACCTTCTTTTCTTTTCTTAAAGCAGAAAAAAGCACGGTTGTTCCATGTAAATTTACGCATCTAACTCACTATTTAAGAAAGCAATTTTCACATCTATTTGATGAATTTTAAGATTGTACAACAATGCAATAGCAATTAGCATTCTAATGGATGTTATTCTAGTAACCGGTGAGTCGTGTCAAAGTAATCTAGACCTTCTTTTTGTCTATGTCCTTTGATCACAAGTCTTGCCTTGTATTTGTCAATTGATCCACCACTTTCATTTTCCTTTTGAAAATTCACTTATATCAAGAGGTTTACAATCGGTAGTAAATCCACCAATTCTCAAATGTGATTTTGCAAGATGGATTCAACTTCACTATTGAGAGCTTCTTTCTATAAAGAGGTTTTAGGATTTGGACATAGTTTCTTTAAAAGTTAAAGGCTCATTAATCTGGACCAAAAGATTTTGAGGTTCTATACGTTTACTACGCTTAGGTTCCTCTTCATCAATTTGCTCTTGCTCTTGTTCTTGATCATTACTATTAATAGCATCAAAAGATCTTTTATTATTATTAATCTCTTGTCTAATCTTATTTGGAAATACATATTTAAAGAATAATGCATTAAAATTCAATAATAATATTTACATGCATTTACGTAATGTTCTAATTTATAAATCAAAAACCAATATGCACTACTATTCTTGGCATAACCAATTAAAATGCAATCAAGCTGTTTTAGAACCTATCTTAGTCTTTATAGGACTAGGAATAGCTACTTTGGCTTACCTCCACACTTTCTAAGTATTTGTAGGATGGTACTCTTCCTTGCCACATTTCAAAAGGTATTTGATTCACTTTCTTTTGAGGTACTTTATTAAGTATATAATTAGCGAAAGTATTGCTTCCCGACAAGTTCACGAGGTAATCCAAAATTTATTAACATGACATTTATCATTTCTTTTAAAGTCTTATTTTTCCTTTCGAATTCCATTTCTTTGAGGTAAGTAAGGCGATGGTTTGATGAATTATTCCATGTTCTTTACAAAATTCACCAAAAGGTGATTCATATTCACCACCTCTATTACTTCTAAGTTTCTTAATTTCTTATGAAGTTAATTTTCAACTTCATTCTTGTATTGAATGAAAATTTTCAAAACTTTATCCTTGGTTGAATTAAATAAACATAACTATATCTAGTATAGTCATCCATAAAAAGTGATAAAATACTTTTTCCTATGTTTGGTTTGAATTGATTTAAAATCACAAATGTCACTATGAATTAATTCAAGTGGTTCCGTACTTCTTTCAATTGAATGAAAAAGAGTTTTGGATAATTTTGCCTCAACGTAAATTTCACATTTATGATTTAAATCAATGTCAAATTTAGGTAAATATTCCATATTAATTAATCTATATAAAGATCCATAATTAACATGTCATAATCTACCATGCCATAAATTTGAAGACTCAAGCAAGTAAGAAGAAGATGTATTTTTATTAAAAACTAATGGTACAACGGTCAATACATTCATCTTGAAAAAGCCATCAAACATGTAACATTTTCTTACATACATCTCATTCTTAGTAAGTATAAATTTATCACTCTCAAACACTAGCCTAAACTCATTCTTACTCAACAAAGATTCGGAAACAAGATTCTTGCGAATGTAAATCTGACACATTATTGAGAGTGAGTTCCTTTCCTGATGTCATCTTCAGAATAATCTTTCCTTGTCCTTCAACTTTAGAAGTCGAATAGTTCCCTATCAAAAGTTGTTCACTGTTGTCTACTGTAGAATAAGATGTGAACATCTTTTTGTCGGCACAAATGTAGTGAAGTAGCACTTTTGATGTCCACCCACCATTCTTTAGGATTTCAGACAAAGTTTGCCTCGAAACAAGCTGCGAAAGATTTATGACATCTACACCATTGGAAATTTTATCCATTTGGTCATGTGGGCTTGAGTAGGCTTCTTGCTTGTTCTTCTTTTGCTTTTGCCTTTGCCTTTGCTATGCTGATGTCCCTCTTTATCGCAGATGTAACATTTGCCATTAAACTCGTACTTTTTATTTTCCTTCCCTTTAAAGTCTTGTGAGGAACTTTCTCTTGAAAACTTCCATTTCTTTGCTTTTGGAGCATGTTCCATTACATTTGCCTTAGACTCTATTGGATGCTTACTAGCCCACTTCTTTGAATTGTGGTTGTCCTCTTCAATCCTCAAACGCACAATTAATTCCTCTAAAGACATTTCTTTGCGCTTGTGTTTGAGGTAGTTCTTGAATTCCTTCCAGCATTGTGGTAATTTTTCAATTAAAGCAGCAACTTGAAAGGATTCACTGAAAGACATGCCTTCTGCTTGAATGTCATGCAGAATGAGTTGGAAATTTTGAACTTGGCTAATCACAGTCTTAGAATCAACCATTACAAAGTCTAGGAATTTGCCAATCACAAATTTCTTTGAGCCAGTATTTTCTGTTTTGTACTTTTTCTCCAAAGACTCCCAAAGTTCCTTTGCTGTTTTGATAAGACTGTAGACGTTGTATAATATGTGTTGTCAAGTTCGTTTAAGATGTGGTTCGGCAAAGAAATCGGCATGTTTCGAGCATCATTTGTAGCAACCACTTGTCGATCGGTTTCATCCTCATTGAGTAGGAGCATTCTCACGAAGAAAAGCGAGTTAGGTTGAGTTGTAAGATAAAATAGGATTTTCTCTTGCCATTTTTTAAAATCGGTTCTGCAAACTTTTGGCTTCTCACCATGATATCTAAGTCTTGTCATCTGGGAGAGGGTTAGCGCAATTGCAATCACCATACCCGACTTGTTTGAGCATTTGTTTGATGGCTATAAATTCTAAACCATAAAACAAAATTATAATTAGAATTTATACTACACAAAATTAATCCAAATTCACTAAATTAAATTGCAGCAAAATAAAAGAAACAAGATTGTAATTTTTATTTCTAATTAATTTGAAAATAAAATAAATTTTATTTAACCAAATTAATTCCCACGAGAAAAATTAAATTTCTATAACACTTCAATAATTAAAATCTTTGAAACAAAATTTTAATTAATGAACCTTTGAAAAATTATTTATGAAAACCAAAATTAAATTAAACAAACTTTACAAATAAATATTACGAATTGTTAATGACACAAATGTATTACTACTAGTTGTCAAAGAAAATAGAGAATATATTACTATTATCATCAAACATATATTACTACTATTTGTTTCTAACAGAATATTATTTTTGTAAAATCACGAAAATAATTTACGTAAGAATAAGAAAGAAGAAGAAAAAGAAAGGAAATAAGCGAAAAATTACGTACATGGAATTATTGGTCTGCATTTAAGATTGTATGAACAATCTTACATTGTACAATAAATAAATTGAAACTAAATCAAATAAATAAAATAAATAGCGTGTCGAAATTATTTTCTTGAGGCAAGAAGAATAAAAAAGATCAAGTCGAGTGTGTGACACTCTGTCCTTAAGACAGATTTGCCCCGCTACGGTGCTTACAGACTAATGGCGTCTATCTCCTAAGATACAATGATCTTCACAAATTTGTAGTAGTACTTCAAACAAATTTGTCCGGCGAACTAGAACTTGTGTTGCATGCTCTCTAAATTTTTTCCTAAAAAATATATGAAGAATATATGCAACAAAGCAAAGATTGGATAGTAGGAAAATGGATTTTCAGGTTATTTTCGGATTAGAATGACTGTTGGAAATGGCAGTAGTTATAGTCAACCAAGGTTGTCCAAGCGAGTCTTGTATTTGAATGAGCAGGATGCAAAATTAAATTGAACAGATATATAGCATTTTAGGACAAATAACTATTAGTAAGCTTTCTGATTATATATCTGTTCAAAAACTGCTCACCAACCGAATCTGTTTTGGTCTTTTCGAACCTGCTGGACTTGGACCGAAAGAGGAAAGAAATTAGGACAAAAATTAAATTCAAATTTGAATTAAATTAAATTTTCCCGTAAGTATCTTTTGGAAAAATTCAAATGAATTTTGTCTAAAAAATTAATATAAGAACCGACCTAATCTACACCTGTGCTCGGTACGGCTCGCTGGTCAGACAGAGAGCGGCGCGCGCACGCACGTGTGGTGGCATGAGCCAAGGTTTCATTTGTCCATAACTCCTCCCTTCTACAAACTTGGGGTGCCCTTTGGGGCTCAACTCAAGTTAGTACACCAAGAGTTTATATACACACAAAAGTTCTCTTAAAGTTTCAATGTGGGACGACCTAATTCAAGGAAAGCCACATTTACTTCTTTAATTGTCCATTCCATGAACCCGAAAACGGCGTCAACATCTCATTCACTCATAAATGGTTTTGATGAATCGTTTTCACTATGTGACTTGCTATGCGGCAAGGAACACGTCGCCTCTTCAGACCCAACCCAAAAGACATTTGGGGCCCATTCAATTTTGGCTCAAAGTTGGCCCAAAATAAGCCTATATAAAACCAAATTTCCAACAACATTATTGTCACAAAAAAGACCAATGGGACACTAGAATTGCATCAATACTGAAACAACAAGAACCAAACAAGATGAAGCATTCCTCTTGCGACATCAAGAGATGTTTGAGTATTTTTTTAGATCGACAAAATGAAATTTTATTGATGCTTCAAAGCAAAAACATCTTAGTTTTCAAGAAGACATCAATGAAAGCGAAACTATGGAAGCGCATCATAGCTAAAACTAAGAACATCCCAACAAGGTTAGCATCCTCTAGCAAGCTGTAATCATATGCAATCCTTAGCTACACTAGACTTGCAGCTGGTAAGATAACAACTATATGAAAAAAATTAACATGTGAAGACCAAACAAGGACAACTTGCATACTACCCACTACTAGATCCAAAAAGTTGCCTTTTTTTTATTTTGCCTTTATCTTTTAACAACCTCAATGTGAAACAAAAAGTCATCAATGGAAAAACCTGTGAAACTAGAGTTTGCTTTTTGTCCATAGGGTTGAATGTACTTTTATTTCCTTTACCATTTGATTCAGCATAGTAGATGATTGCTGAAAATAATATCATTCCTTGATAGCCATAATTTCCAACAAATGCTAGCGAATAGACCTTTCCAAATAATCTTTTCAAATTGCAAAGTTGAATCCAAGGTGAAAAACCTGCAAGGTGACATAGTCTGCTGGGCGGCCCATTCAGGCTCACAATATCTCAGATTTTACTGCAGTCAGTCATCTTGCAGAGTCTCAAAGGTCACTCGAGTGGTATAAAGGCGGTCATTCAATTATAAGTGTGTTTTGGATCAGATCTGGCTGGTGACTCTCCTGTTATCAGTCTTGAAGTGCAAAATTAAGGAAAGTACATGATACAACATCAATAAAGGATGTTGAGTGCAAAAGCATCATAGCAAGCAAAATTATTCCAACTATGTTGGCACCAAAATGCAAGTCCCATCATATGCTAGTACCACACCAAGTTGGTGAGTAGCCAACCAAAGCACAAACAACAACAAAGTAATAAGCCAACAAAGGACCCTCAGTTTACAATATTCAACAAAGCTAAAAAGAATACCCCACTAGCATTAATCCTCAATAGCAGCGACAGCAACAAAGCCATTATCAACTAGCAGCAACCACTAGCAGCAGCCATCCACTCATCACCCTCACCTCTGATGCCAGCGCTGCTGCAATCTCAAACTGCCAATTCATTAATTTTCAATCGTCTCCTGACCCAAGAGCTCAAAACAAAGCAGCAGAAACACAGCAGCAGGCTCTAACTCTTACTACCAATATTGGTTATCAATTCATGCACCAAAAACAACCAGCTTCCACTTTAGATTTAACCTGCATACATTAAGGTTGATTTTTTAGCACAAAGCAAATCCATCAAAACTCTACCTTTGAACAACATTGCATTGTGGATTGACATTGGAAAATCAATTATGAGATGAAGATGGTGTTGGAAGAAGCCGCGAGTTGAGGGTGTGGATTAAGCTAGGTAATTAAGGGCTACTCTTATATAATTCCATTGTCTTGTGGTCATTGGCTGGTGCTTTGCAACATCTAAAACAAACCCTAAGAAAAGAAGTGAAGTGAAACAAGCAAATCATGTTATTACTTACAAGGGCTTAGCCCGCGTTTGGTATTAGTTTTTATTTACTGTTTTTTCTTTTTCCATGTGGTTTCATAGACGTATATGTAGGCAAACGAAACTATATATTGCTCTTTTGCGTGCATACGTGTGTAAACAAAGCACTAGGCTTGAAATTAAATGTAGAACATTACATTAAGAACAATGTTAACGTGCATTACCATTGCTGAAATTGAGGTACAACTGGAAATGAAATACGAAACTTAAGAAAACATATTCCATAGTACTGAACTGGTAAAATCGGTATAAATGAAAATATGAAGGGTAAATTACCAGACACCCCTGAGATTTATGTTTATCTGAGATCTTTCTCACATTTAAACAATTGCATTATTCTCCTTGAGGTGTGTAATCATATTACAAATTATCCATGAATAGCTGATATCATACCTCAAAATTTTCTAAATGACCATATTGCCCTTTTTCTTATCATTTTCTTCTTTCTATCATCATGACTACATTCTACAACTTTTCATAGTTAAATTCTACGAACATTATTGGTGATGATATACAAACATAAATTTTATATAAAATTTTCAAACACAATGATATAATTTAATAGTGACCATTCACTTTAAAACAAAACACCTATAAACATTATTTATATTTACAGCAACATCACTATCACAATTTTTTTATGATATTTTTTGTATAAATTTTTCTATATGAATATAATTTTTTATTTTTATTTCCACCATTATATCTAGATTAGATCAATTTAATCTAGATATATTTAAAAGGGTAAATTACAAATACACCCTCCCCCCAAAAGTTTGCTTAAAATATAGATTGCCCCATGTGATTTGAAAAATTACAAATGCCCCCTTATCAAAATTTTTTATTTAACATAATTAACTAAAAAAATGAAATTCATAATTTCTCTCTTATACAATAATAAAATTACTTAAATTATTAATTGAAACATATTTCCAATTTCATTAAAAACTATTAATTGACTTGATAATTTATTAATAAAATGAGTGATTTGTTATAAAATTAAAAATCTCAGCGGGTAGAAATTTAATTTCTAGAACCATAGGGGTGCTTCATATTTTAATCAAATCTTAGAGAGTATATTTGTAATTTACCCTATTTAAAAAGTATAAAATTTGTACAAAATATTTTTAAAAAATCATTGAATACAACAAAGTAAGATAATGTATTGAATTTTTGTATTATTATTATTATTATTATTATTATTTGGTGAATTTAAAAAAAAAAATCACAAAATATTATACTTCTTAAGTATATCTAAATTAGGTACATCTAAAAAAAAAAAAAATACTTAAAATATTAAAAAAATTTAGTAAAAATAAAAAAAATAAATAACTCAATTTTTTGTGTGAGCTAAATCAAAGAAAATGATTGTTATGTCCCTTGAAATGACATAAACAAAATATCTTTATTATTTGATTATTTTATATTTATAAAAGTTAAGAAACAAATATGTTAATCTAACGGAGAGTAAGTGTAATTTTTCAAATATGAGAAAGAAATCTGTATGAAGCAAAAATCTCAGGGGTGTCAATGTAATTTACCCAATTACGAATTAAATTTGATAACATCATGATGCTTTGGTCGGGGTTGGATCCCATTTCAAAGGCAAGAATAAATGTTTAGAAAAATGAATTTTTAAGTGACAAAGTTGTTCTTTTTTATATAGGAAGCTCCAAAATTTGAAAATTAGATTTTCTTTTTTAAATAGCAATTCAATCACAATCACAATCACTGGTGCAAACATTGTGTCACTCAATCTCGATTCACACATGTACTGTCACATATTCGAAATAATATCACTAAATTTTACAAAATTTAATGACCTTTTAGAACTTAACACATTGAAAATTTGTCTACTTTAGAATGGACACGTAACATAGTACACCTTGTAGCACTTGCACATTCCGTATAAAAGACTGGTTTTTTATTTTGACTTTTGTGAGAGTGAGTTTGGTGGGTTTGGTTCGGTTGATTCAGATAGCAACTAGCTAGGGTTGTTGGATGGGTAATGGTCGTTAATTTTTTTTTTTTGATCGGCAAAAAAATCTTTATTGATGGAACCAAATAAAGATGAGATAGTACATCAATAAAGAGAGTTAAGAGCTTAATGAACCGAAGCTCGATTGGTGAAAACCAACAGAGAAAGGAAAAAACAGAATAAAAAAACTCCCTTATTTGCTGTTGTGCAGACTTGAAGCAAGCAATTGGATCTGCTGTGTTGTCTTCACAGCAGACTTCAAGCAAACAATCTTGAAAAGTCATTTTACCCACATTGCTATGAGAACTTGCAATCTCTCGTATAATCCATCAAAATCTAGTTCACAGTCATACACAATCCATCTAAACAATACTGCTCCTAGGCCAGAGCATATGAAACAGACCTTCACTACAGTCTAATGCCAACCAGTGCATAGCATCAAATAGGGCCTTCACTACAACCAGATAGAACACAAACCACTGCTATGGCCCTTTGAGGGTAGTGAAGCCAAGAATAACGAGCGGATCCGCATTCTACCAAGTGAAGCGGACTAAGCGAGACGAGATGAAGCAGTTAACATACAAAATAGACTAACAACAATGAACGAGCGGAAGAAGCATGTTAGCGAGCGGAAGAGGTAGATTAAGCGGTCGAGCAGATGAAGGAGATTAATCCCACAGCAGCAAACCAAAGATCAGGGAGCATCATGAACCCCTAGGTCCATCCCCCAACCAAAATCTTATGTGCTCCAAAGTGATAATGAAATCATGCCTGAGAACCTACAATCCTTATATCCCTCCTTAAACC
Organism: Camellia lanceoleosa; assembly: GCA_025200525.1. Taxonomy (NCBI): domain Eukaryota; kingdom Viridiplantae; phylum Streptophyta; class Magnoliopsida; order Ericales; family Theaceae; genus Camellia; species Camellia lanceoleosa. The sequence continues at coordinate 26,546,279 of CM045767.1, forward strand.
AGACAGCCATTCTAACTTTAATCAGATCAGCAACACCCTCCCCACTTGGGGCAACATCTCGAAATAAGCATTCATTGCGATGGTTCCATAAAGTCCACATAACAACCAAGGAGAGAGCTTTCCACATCAACCTCACATTTTTCCTAAACCTCACCCCACCACTTTGTGAAGTCTGACTTCCATGAATCAGCAAAGCACCTTGAACATCCACCATTTTAGAATTGCAGACCATACACTCCAAGCCACTTGGCATGACAATAACACATGGTTGAGTGACTCAACCCCAGATTTGCACAGGCAACATACTGAGGATGCATTAGCATGCAGAACACCAATCCTGGTAAGAAATTCTGCAGTCTTTAATTTTCCTTTCCAAGCAAGCCATCCAAAAAATTGAACTCTAGGAGGAATGTGTTTTACCCAAATCCTTTTACTGATTGGACTGAAGCTACCAAAACCCTCTGCTATAAATCTGTACACTGAATCAACCGAAAAACTCCCTGTTTTTGAAGCCATCCAAACTAGTGTATCTTCTTTAGAGTTCCTAAGAACTGAGCCTGCCTCTAGCTGGATTGTCAATCTGGTTACCTCCAAACTTTCCCAATCATACAATTCCCTTCTAAACTGGAACACCCACTCACCAACATCCTCCTTCCTTTCCAGCATTGCAGCTAGAGTCACACCCTTATCACCTACCAACCTGTACAAGAGTGGGAATTCATCTTTGAGACATAAGTTGTTACACCATTTATCCACCCAAAACTTAACTCTATGGCCATTCCCCACTTTCACCTTACAATTATTCAGAAAGAACTCCAGCAGATTGCTACTCGTCGAGAACACGATAATATGTCTTTCCACATTTTAGAAAACACGCTATTAGATTTGGCGGAGGGTTCAACTCCCTCCTCTAACGATATTTGCTACAAATGACTCTCTTCCATGAGCTTTGCTCTCAACCCCAAACCTCCACATCCATTTCAACAAAAGGCAATTATTAACCTCCTTAACTCTTCTAACCCCCAAACCCCTTGCTCCTTGGTTTAGCTACTTCCTTCCATTTTACCAAGTGAACCTTCCTCTTCAATTCAAAGCCACCCCGGAGGAAAGAAGCCTGAATCTTATCCGGTCTCTGGCTACCTTAGGGCAATTTATACAATGACAAATAATAAATGGGCAAAGAGGACAGAACAGATTTAATTAAAGTAAGTCTCCCAGCAAATGAAAGCAATTTCCTTTTCCAGCCTGTTAGTTTGCTTCTAAACTTGTCCAGAACAGGTCTCCATGTTGCTTTTCTACTTGGGTTAGCACCCAATGGGAGTCCAAGGTACTGAAATGACAGAGTTCTTACTTTACAATTTAACACTGAAGCAAACTCCAACATCTCCTCATTTGGATCACACACTCCACTAACTATGCTTTTGTGGTAGTTAATCTTTAGACCTGAAAGCATCTCAAAACACCTCAGAATCTTCTTAAGATTTCGCACCTCCCGAACATTGGCTTCACACAATATTAGTGAATCATCTGCAAACTGAAGGTGAGTAAGGTCCACCCCACTGGGGCCAATCTTCACCCCTTTTATGATCTCCAAATTCAAAGCTCTAGACATTAAAATGTTCAACCCTTCTGCAGCTATATTAAACAAGAAGGGGGACAGGGGATCCCCTTGTCTAAGACCTCTTTGGGGACAAAATTCCTCGGTAGGAGCTCCATTGACAAGCACAGATAATCTCGCAGAAGTTATACACACCCTGATCCACTGCACCCATTTCTCCCCAAACCCAAAATTTTCCATCATTGAGAACAGAAACTCCCAATTCAGTGTGTCAAAAGCTTTCTCAAAATCAAGTTTTAAAATCAAACCTCTCTTTCTAGATTTCTTCCAACTATCCACAATCTCATTAGCCACCAACACACCATCTAGAATGTTCCTACCTCCAATAAATGCTGTTTGATTCACACTAATGATGTGAGGGATGACTGCCTTCAACCTAGAGGATAAAACCTTAGTGAGGATTTTATACAAAGACCCAACCAGACTGATAGGCCTGTAATCGGCTAAGCCCAAAGGATTCTCCTTCTTAGGGACCAAAGTAATGAATGAACTGTTTATCCCTCTGACCAGCTTACTGTTTTTATGGAAATCAGCCATGAAAGATAGCACATCAGACTTCATTACCTTCCACAATTTCTGAAAGCATGTCAAGTTAAACCCATCTGGGCCTGGAGCCCTGTTACCATCACAACCCTTGACAGCACTCCATATCTCTTCCTCAGAAAAATCTGATTCCAACATATCAAAATAGGGACTTTCCCTCACCGACTGGAAGGGTCCTTCCAATAAAGGCCTACACTTCCAAACCTCAGTAAATTGTTTTTGAAAATGAGCTTGGACCTCTTGCTTAACTTTGCAAGGATCATCAAATACCACATCCCCAATGGTTAGAGAGTTAATTTCATTTCTTCCCTGTCTACACTTAACTATCACATGAAAATACCGAGTGTTTTATCCCCATTCAAATTCGAGTTGAGTCTTGACTTTTGTAACCACAACGATCCACCATTCTAGTTAACACGCAAGCTTGACTCTAGCCTCCCTTCTTCTAGCTTTTTCTACCTCTTCAAGCTCACCTGTCTTCTCTGACGGATCAAACATATGAAGTTCATCTTGTACTTGCTTCAACTTAGTATTCACATTACCAAAAGACTTCACAATTCCTTTGTTTAAGTGCTATTTTCAACCCTTTAACCGAAATAAACTAAACCCCCATCCCTCCTGCTTTGCTCCTCCACCACTTTTCCACAAAAGGCAGGAAATTAGTATGTAGAGTCCAAGCATTTATGAACCTAAAGGGTCTAGGGCCCCAATCTCTCTCATCTTCCATTAATAGAAGAGGGCTATGGTCAGACAAAACTCTGGGTAACCCCCACAACTTCAGATTGAAAGATTCCAGCCATTTTGGATCCACTAAAACCCTATCAATTCTGCTCCACTTCTCCCCTTCCCTGGCATTACACCATGTATACCTTCTACCTAATAGGGGCAAGTCATTCACCTCACTTTTATCAATGAAATCATTCAATTCCTTCATACCCCTCTCCCTCCTAGAACAACCTTTTCTCTCTCCAATATTTGTAATTTCATTGAAGTCCCCCCCTATACACCAGGGATTGGAAAACTCCTCTTTAAGTTTCAAGAGACACTCCCACAGTTTCCCTCTCTGGCCCACTTCATTAGGAGCATACACATTAATTAAGACACATTCGAAAGAGAAGAATAAAGTACCTGGGAGTGAATGAATCTTCTATTACAGCAACAACTAAATACACAAACACCTGGATCCCACATGCATAATAGGCCACCCGCAGATCCTTCAGCATCCACAGTCATGAATTCTAACCTATCTCTAGCCCAGAGTTCCTTAACCTCCTTTTCTGACAAAGAAGCCTTCTTTGTTTCCTGAAATAGAGCAATATCAACTCCTCTAGCTTTCAGCATACATTTAATTTTATTCCTTTTTTCCTTTCTTCCCAAACCCCTTACATTCCATGTTAGTATCTTCATCATTTAACAAAAACACTTACCTCTGACCCCCAGATGCTGCACTTTAAGCTGCGGCACGGAACTCCCCTCCCATTCTTTCTCTATCCTTTGCCTCAAGATCCATAATTCTGGACAACACAACCTCTTCATTACCTTTGTAGTTAACTCCCAGCAATTTCCCCATTTGTAGAGTTTCATTGGCCTCTTTAAGCAAAGTTCTGTTTCTGGCCACTCCACTAACATTTGATCACGAGAACCGAGATCTTTGCCATAATTTGCTCTCCAAATTGCCCCTTTTGGACCCAATTTACTTGATGGAGCTTCTTTGTGACAGTAGCTTTTTGCAAGCTCATTCTTCATCTGTTTAATCTTCTTTCCACTAGAGTGTTTAACAACTCTTTTCCTCCCTTTCTTCTTCTGAAATTCTGAACTTAAGCGAGCTGCGTCGTTCTGGGTCTGTGAGACTGAGACATCTGAACTTATTATTAAAGGGCCAACTGCATGTTGAAACCCACTAGAGCCAACTACATGTTGAAGCCCACTCTGGAAGCCAGACTTCAGGCCTTGGGCTTGTGCCTCCACCCCTTTTTTCATACTTTCAAGCCCATTTCTTAAGCCCACCTCATTATCCAGACCCAACGCCACCTCTAAAAACACCCCAGGTTTTAGTAAACTAGAGCCACTTAAACTTCTGACAACACCATGCGTGACAACTTGATCAAGACTTTTCTGACCTACCCCTTCACAGCCGTTGCCTATGTTTTCAGCTGCCTTCATCATGCTACCTGTTTTCCCCTCGAGCACATTTTCAGCCGACTCTGCCACCACTATATCAGAACACCCAGGTAGCTCCATATCCACCGCATCACTGCTCCTTACTTGACATGACCCATCCCTTTGAAGCCGCGTCGTGACTGGTGGAGCTTACGTGTGACTCATCGGCCGTCATCATCTTCTCTGACCTCATCACTATGATTCCTTCACCACCTTCTCGCCATTGTTTGAGCTACACACCTCTTTCCCACCATACTTCTTAGAGCAATCACAACTCATTGCGGCGATATTTGGTATTCCAGATTGAAGTTCCCACACTCTTACGGATTGGAAAGAACCTTCGCGTTCCAGGTTAATGGCTTTGTTTATTGGCTCCATACACCTGGTTATAATCTGGATCTTAGCACATTCGAATGATGCCGGGTTGCAGAGATCACCCTCTATACAAATAACCTCCCCCCAAATATTTCCAATTCTATTTAAAGTTGTTCTATTCCATAGATTCCATGGTATATCATAGCAGCATAACCACACCTTACGTTCTCTGGTTCTTACAAGGTCAGGTTTCCTTTCCACAATATCCTCACACCAATCCCCTAACCACTCCTTTACGGTCTCCATACTGGCTTCCCTACATTCCTTAGATGTGAATGTTAATAACACATCCCTACCCCTCCATTCGACTCGACATTACGCATACCCCTTTCTGAATTTCTTTTTGGATTTGGAGATTGGCATATTCAGATTTAAGGCGAACCACTACCTTTGTCATGTAGCCACCCGTTCTGGAATTTCCTCTGCCTTGATTGATACAATTCCATCTCCCATGACGCTAGTGGTCTTAGTAACCTCTGCATACGAATGGAATCCTACTGTTGGCTTCCAAACACTGCTTACACCCTTTCCAGTATATGAAGGACCGATTGGTTTAGAAGGGTATTGGATTTTGTCTCCCAGAGTTACCTTGCCGTAATCCGCATGCTTCACTACCAGTTGCTTGTCCTCCACCCATAACCCGTTCGCCTTTTTCACAGCTACTTCTGCTGCAACTTCACAGTCATATCGGACAAACGCAAATCTAGTATTCCTCACTTTCCTTCTCTTCTGAGGGATGTAGACATCCTTTACCACACCAAACTTCCTGAAAATGTCGACCATCATCTTCGCATTCATTGATCTGGGCAGATCATCAACAAATATTGTGAATAGTTTTGCATTAGCTTTCCTCGCCATCTGTTACGCCTTCGACTCAACACGGATCCATCCACCTTCCATGAAGATCAATTTGGTTTGTAAAACACTTAGAAAGTGTGTTGAGTTGATGATGTTATTTGTTGCTTGTGATGAATTTGTAATGGTCATTAATTGATGATTGAGTATTCGGTGATTTTGAGAATGAAGTCTAAGGCATGAAATCTGAAATTAGAGAGACAAGATAGTAGCGGTAGTGGTGGTAGGAGTTGGGGTGATTCTATTTACACCTAAATAGTAATTCAGTACATTCAATTGAAATTTTGAAATTTTAATTTCTATTATACCATAACATAATTTTACTAATAAGGACGATGCACATTAAATCTTAAGATTTTTTTCCTCATGGTACAATCTAATCGTATTCTTCATATTCAAATTTCTTTCATCTTCTTCCCTCAGTTTTAATTATTTTTTGTTAATCTTTTTCTTTATTCCAAAATTCCAATCCACGGTTCAAAACTCGGCATTTTTTTATCGTGAAAAATACCTGTTACATAAAAATGCAATGCAAATGCAATCAAGCGAACAACATCCCCCCACCCTAAAGCACCAAATCAAAAGAAGACAAACAACTACAAGCGTACAATATAAAAACTGAACTGGGCATGTTAGCAAGAGTCAACACAACACAGGAAATAGAAATCAATAAGCCCACCGGAAAACAACATCAACATCACACATACCCTTGCTCCTAGAAAACAAAAGCTTCATTTTCACAAACCTCTTCCAAATTAAATAGTAAGTCATTGAAAGTTACAACGGACGGGGCATTCTTTGCTTTAACCTAACTCACCATTATCATCAAGAGAGAGAGTATTTTTTGAATTGATTTATTTATTACTTGGGAATACCACAAATTATGATTTTATTTTGATAGGTAATTTGTGAAAAAACATAGAGTGTATTGAGAATAAATTATAATTCTAAATAATTTATAGAGAATACTGAGATATTGGGCGCGGTTAACAATTTTTTGAGTGCAAATAGAATCACCTAGGAGTTGGCACAGGTCCAATGACCTGCTGTGCAGCCCAATCCGCATTTTTAAGGGCCACAAATTGATAATTAAATTCATAGAGTGAGGTTGGGTTGCGTTTTTAGGCATATTAATTAAATTGGTTAGGTTTGAGTTTAGTTCTTCAACTAAAACTTGCTCTTAGTTTTAATTTTGTTTAAAATAAAAAAAGGTGCCTAGTTTTTGAACTTTTAAGGAAATCAGTCCAATCTCTAAACTTTTAAGTTCGTAAGTTATTTTTGAGACAATAATGTCCTCATATGTATTTAATATTAAAAACTTTAAAATCCTCATAACTTCATACGTACAGTTTATTTTTAATAGAATTAATATTTTTAACTAATCTTTCTGATATCTTTCAAATAAGATCTTTGTTCAATATGACTTTCTCAAAAAAAATTAAATTAAATTAAGTTTCACTTTCTGGTTAGATTTCATTGTTTATTTAGACTTAACTAGACAGTGAAGCAAACCAAATGAGTTTAGAAATTTGTGAAAATAGTTTAGAACATTTTTTACATGTCATTACACAATAAATTTTGTGAGAAAATTCTAAATAGCTTGAGAGATAAAATAAATAAATAAATCAGACAAGAAAATCATGTAGAAAATAGCAAAAGCAAGGATCAATAGCTCAACATTCACAAAAATTATTATTTTGGAGGCAGCCTAAATATATGTATAACACCCATATAAAACACTTTTAGAAAATTCTTTACACGTGAAAAAGATAAAAGTTTGCAAAAGAAAATAGTTAGGGTGGTTTGTCATCTCCTAAATAATTCATCTTTTTATCTTTTTCCATCACATCACCTCTTTACTTTTTACGCATCTTTTCTTAAAAAGATAAAAATGTACTTATTTAGATCATCCCAAATAACCCTTAATCTAACTATGTGTTTAATTGTTATGGAAGATTAGTTGAGATCCTCACTATTATTTTTATTAAGCAGGAGAAGCAAAATATGTTTTAGTTTGAGGACATTAACTTATTTTTAGACAAAACTACCTCTAGTGTTATTTTAATACTTCACCACCTCTCACTGCCATTGTCACCTCTGACCACCACTGGTTGCCAACAATAGTTAAAACCTTGGTGACAACTTTCTAGCAACTCTCCGGCACAGTGAAATTTCTCTGACTTAGTGAACATTCATTGTGCTAAATTAGTGAAATTTCACTGTAAAATTCACATTTCTCAGTTTCAGGATGGTATTTGTTGATCAGTGAAATTTCTCTATTCAAGCGTAATAAACTTTTTTAATTAAGAAACTATATAATAAAAAGTGTCAAAAATGAAATTTAACTTGAGATTACCAATACAATGCCAATTTCTAATATGAAAAATATTTTAGTTTAAGAAAAATTTCAATCCAAATAATGAAATTTAATCTATGTTGACACAGATAATTTTTTTTGTGTTTCACCACAAAGGTTAGAGAAAAATACAGTGACACGAAGAAAATTATGTGTTTCAATATAGAAAAAATCACAAAAATACATAGAAAATTATGTTCAACATTGAGAAAAATATAGAGGCATAGAGAAAATTTTGTGTTTAATACAAAGAAAAACGAAGTATTTAATTTTATCTCTGGATAACTTAACACTTGGCCAACCATAATCCCAATATAAAAATTCTGCTAAGATGACATACAAAGTATTTGTTTGTGTTCTTTTTGTTTTTTTGGCAATTTGTTTAATTTTTTCAACCAGCTCTATTGGAAAAAAAAAAAAAAGAGAAAACGTTTCTATTTCTTTTAAAACATAAATTCTTTTTTTTCTTCCTGTTATCATTTTTTCATCATTGGGGATGATGTTAAGTTCTTTTTCTAGAAACCCAACATAATCAGTAGGAGCACTGATAATTCTATGCACATCTTTTTGTTTATTGTTGGGCAGAGTAGACCAAAGTTTTTTTGAAAAGTTTGCTAATTTTTTGGTGCTAATCCAGGATTATAAAATAGTTTTTTGATTATAGCAGGGAGTTCTGCAATATCTATGTCTTATAGTTCGGCGAGTTCGGAAGTTACATCACCCTTTCACTTATTTGATGATTCTTCTTTTAAGAATCTCTTTGAATTTTTTGGTTTAAAATTCGGATTTCTTCTTTTTGCTGTTGCAGTTTCAGCCATATGTGCTTTGTTAGCTGAAGCATTTTTTTTGAATCCTTCTATCAACAGTTTTTAGCTTTATAGTGCAGTTTGTTGCAATTCTAGCAAAATGCCATGGTTTTTTTTCCCCCTTTGTTAGCTGAAGTTGTGATTTTCTGTACCATAAAACTCATAAAACTTAATTCCCTGGTTAGAGAATCTGCAATGGAATTTTTTCTCAGAAAAAATATATTCAACATCAAAACTAAAATAATGAAACCATTGTTGCCATCTGTGTAGTTTGTTTTGACTTACATCCTTTAAATCTTTTTCCAAAAAAACTTTAAAACACTTATTATCTGTTTGAATAATGAAACGTTCAGAGACTAAGAAAATATAAAAAGATTTTATATCATATTTTATAGCAAGAAATTCTTTTTTATTTATGTGGTATCTTGTTTCAACATCTTTGAAACTACCACTCAAATATCCACATATTTGTTGTTCGGATTTATTAGGAGGTATTGATTTTAATATTGCTCCCCAATTATTCTTAGAGGCGTCGCTTCTAAAATTAATTTATCATCTTGATTAAGTAGACTTAACTTTCGGGAAGTTTTTTATTATCTTCTTTATATTGGATACATTTTAGTATCTTCTTGATTCCAACTCAATTTCCTTTTCTAGACTTTTTGTAATGGGTTTACTAATTGAGATAAGTTTGGAATAAATTTTTTGGCATAGTTAATTATTCCCAAAATTGTTGAAGTTGTTTGACATCTCCTATTTCTTTAGAAAACTCTGTGACTTTTTCGGAGATATGATCTTGAAGCACTACTTTTTGATGTCATCAATTACTAATCTTAAATTTTTATAGAATTTTTTCCCATTCAATTTTCTTTTCGATAGCACTAATCCATGATATATGAATTAAGTGAGTTATTATTTTGAGATGATTTGATGTTCCTCTTTAGTTTTAGAAAAACTAAAATATCATCTACATATACCATACAATATTCTCCATGTTTTTGAAAAATATTATCCATTCTTCTATGAAATAGAGGTGGAGCTTGTTTTAAGCCAAATGGTAAAACCAACCACTCATCTATTATATAAGAAAAGGGTCTTTTTAACCCACAAAACTTGTGGGAGCTTCATTATTCAATCCTAATTTCTTAATTTTTGATTTGAAAAAAAAAAAAAAAACTTTCTGCTAAGCTAATTTAAATAATATATAGATATTAACCTAAATCCTATCACTCCTATCATAGCACCCTAAACTTTTGGGAGAGAGAGAATAACCTAAACCTAGCATAGCGACCTAAAGCTAAACCTATCATAGCAGCCTAATCCCTCGTAGTGGCAAAAACCTCTGTGATGTTTGGGAAGAGACTAAGAGCAGAATCTTGGAAGAAAAACATTTTAAAATCTGTACGTAAATCATTTATTTTTTAATATGGTGATTATATTTTTAAATTGATTAAGAATGATTGTATTCATTAGGTTCATATAAAGTATTAACTATTGATGATGATTGGATTGTATTTTGTGAGTGCGATTGGACTTAGTTTATTTTTCAATACGGTGATTGTATTTTTAATCTATGTTTAAAAAAAAAAAAAGATTGTATTCATTATGTTCACATAAAGTATGCTGTATTGATGAGATTTCGGGCAATGGCATGCAAAGGTGTGCTGCTCAGCAATGGCATGCAAAAGGGAGCTATATTTGGTAGCAGTGCTTTGCAATTTCATCTTTCGATCTCGAATTAGGACTCAAGGAGAAGGAGGAAGATGTTGGTGAAGCACAAGCCACAGTCCAAGTTAGGAAAATGGTAGAAATTTGAATTGTAAAGGCAAGAAGGAGGAGGTGGTAAACAAAATAGTTGAGTTAGAAGAAAAGGATAGTGAAAGAATGGAAGGCTTAGATCTGACCTCCTAAGTTGGGTTGTTACCGGGGGAGGTTGGTGTATGTCGATGGTTTTATTATGAAGATATTATCATGGAATGTTAGAGGGCTAAGAAGGCACGAAAAGAGGAGGCATATAAAGAATTTGGTTAGGAGAGAAAGATTAATGTCCTATTGTTACAAGAAACAAGAGGGGTAGTGTTGATGCAACCTTTGTGAAGTCATTATGGCCTTGGGAGGGATGGAATTCATGGAGGTTGGTACAGAGGGTAGTCTTTGGAGGTTTGCTATGCTTATAGAATCCAGATATTTTTTGTTCTCTGAGAATCTTTGTAGCAATAGAAACTTTGTTACATTGTCGTACTTCAAACCACTCTTTTGATTGTGTTATTGTAAATATTTATGCTCCAAATGAAATACTGAGAAGAAGGCCGCTATGGGAATCTCTGCTAAGACTGAAATCTACTTTTGCAAGGCCTTGGTGTGTAGAAGGTGATTTCAATGAAGTTAGAGTTATGAGTGAAAGGAAAGGGTGTTTGAGAAGGGATAGAGGTATGAAGGATTTCAATGAGTTAATTGAGAACTTGGAGCTGATTGATATCCCAATGATTGATAGAATTTTTACATGGTGCAATGCTTTGGATGGGGATAGGTGGAGTAGGATTGATAGATTCCTAATTGACCACAAATGGTTGGAAAAGTTCTCTTTTAAGCAGTGGGGGCTTCCTAGAAGTATTTCTGACCACTGCCCTATATTGTTAATGGAAGATGAGAGGGATTGGGGTCCAAGGCCTTTCAGGTTTATAAATGCTTGGAGTCTACATCCTAATTTTAAATCTGAAGTGAGGAAATCTTGGGATAATAATCAGGTTAGCGGTTGGGCTAGTTATAGGTTTATGAAAAAGCTGAGTTATCTTAGAGCTCATCTCAAAAGATGGAATAGTGAAGTGTTTGGAAACATTAATGAGCAATTGAAACAAGCTGAGGTTGAACACCATAAGCGGGATATTAAAAATTTGAAGGTAGGAACTTCTTTGGAACATGAGGTCAAAAGGAGAAGGGAGGTTAGGAAGCTAATCTGGGATCTGAACAAAAAGAAGGAGAGCTTATGGCATCAAAAATGCCAGTGGGTATTGTAAAATCACTTGAAAAAATTCAGTCTAATTTCCTCTGGGGTGGATCTGAATTAAGGCAAAAAGTGCATCTAGTTAGTTGGAAGGAGGTATGCTTGAGTAAGTCACAAGGAGGTTTAGGGGTCAGAAACTTGAGGGAGGTCAATGATTGCCTACTCCTGAAGTGGTGGTGGAGGTATGGTAAGGAGGAGAATGCTTTTCGGAAAGAGGTGTTGTGCAGCAAGTATGGCGGGTTTGGCGGTAAGTGGAGTCCGTTACATGAGGTTTCAGGCTTGATGTCTATACGTGGCGAATGTCTTATCGATGAACCTATCTAATCGTGCTTTGAGTGCATTCTTTTCAACAATGTCAAAAGCGAGTGGTGGGAAATGGTAGAAGGATTGATTACGGGTTGATAGATGGCTTAACAATCGAGTCTTAGTGAAATCTTTCCCAGTTGTTTTCATTGTCATCGAGAAAGAGTCCTTCTGCATTTTGTCCAAAGGAAAGGAGAGGGTCATGGCGGAAGTTTGCTTTTAGAAGGACCCTATTTGCTTGGGAAGAGGAGGAAGTGTCTAAATTGAATGATTTGTTGCAAAATGCTCCTACCATAAATACTTTGGTTGATGACTCTTGTCTTTGGTTAGCCTACTCTTACGGGCTTTTTTTAGCATCTGTGTGGAAATCTTTGGAATCTACTAAAGGTCTGTAAAATCCATTACAAGGACCATTTGGAAGAATATAGCTCCCCCCAAAGTGCAATCCCTGAGTGGGCTAGCGTGGAGAGGTAGAATTAAATGCTTAGTTTTTTGCTTAGGATTGGAGTGTTGATCCCTGAAGCCAACCCACTGTGTGTGATTTGCAAGTCTGAAGTGGAGACCATGAATCATGTGTTGCTTCCTTTGTCATCGATATAGGAGTGCAGTGCGATATTGTCAATTGGTGGAATCTGAGTTGGTGCATCCACAGTTCGATGGAGGATCTACTTCTATGGTGGTCAGGTATTAGTCAGAAGGCTAAGATGAAGGAAATTTGGAAGGTAGCTCCTGTAGCAATGTTGTGGTCTGTATGGAAACTTAGAAATGAGTGTGTATTTAAAGAAGCAAGACCAGATTTTGCAGAATTAGCAGAGTTGGTGAAGGTTAGAGTCACTTTATGGGCAAAAACAAATTTGAAAGAAATGCACTACTTAGTGCATGACATTGTATCTAATTTGAAGCAGGTATGTTATTGATTAAAGCTGGAAGTTGATGTGCTGCATAGCTAATTTATTCTGTACTCCTCTGTCTTTTTGCTGCTTGTTTTTGTGTCTGTATACTCTAGGAAAGAGTTGGTCTGATTTGCACTGGGCTATTTGGTGGTACATTACGCCTGGATGCATCTTCATCTCTATATTGAAGTGGTTGCAACTTCATCTCTGTGATCCATCATCTTACATTTGTGATGCGTGTTGTTTTGATGCGAAGGTGGCTACTCCAACCTCTCCCATCTACTGCTATATGTGTTCTCTGCTGTTTGACCAAGATTGGTTTAAAATTCTGGCTGGTCTGTATTTCTGGTAGTTGTTATCTATCTGAATTTCTAGTGTATATTAGATCAAAGTCTGGCTGTGATCTGTGTATATTGGTGTAAGCCTTTAGTTCAATTTCCAGGTGACTGCTGTAGTGTTGTTTTGGTGCATTCAGAATCTTGGAAGTAGTGTTGTTTTGGTGCATTGAGAACTTGGAAGTAGTGTTGTTCCAGGCATTAGTTCAATTTCCAGGTGTTTTTGTCGCTCTGTTTGGAAGTAGTAGCTTTGACAATCTTGGAACATTGGATATAAGCATCAATGATTTTCATGGGGGGGGGGGGGGGAGTTTGCAGGGGACTAAAGCTGCTGCTGCAGCTTTGGTGTTGTCTTTAGGAGATTATAGCTGCTGCAGCTTTGGTTCTTCATTCTTCTTTATTTTTTTCCGTTGGTCTCTCACCAACTTGGGGTGCTAGCAAATGATAGGGTGAGCTCGGTGGTGCTAACCTAGTTGGGATCATTTAGCGCACTGTGATGCTTTTGCACTTCCCTTTTCCTTTATTGATGTAATTTTTCTTGTACCTTGTACTTGTTTTTCATCAATAAAGTTTCTTTTTTACCGATCAAAAAAAAAAAGTATCACGATATTGATGATGATGATTAGATTATATTTTGTAATTGGATTTTTTAACTCATTGTATTCATTATGCTTTTTAACTATTAATTAACTTAATTCGTGATTGTGTTTTTAACTCGTTATGTTTTTTGAAAAAAAAAACATAATTGTATTTTTTTAATTACCAATTGACTTCATTTTTTTATGAGCAAAAATGTGATTGTGTTTTTTTGCACTCTGTTTTGATCACACGATAATTTTATTTTTTTAAATGATTGGGAATTTTTACATTCCATTAATTCTGTGTATTTTGGATATATATATATATATATATATATTGCCTTCATGTTTTTTGAATACAATCACATGGTGATTGCATTTTTAATCTATGTTTTAAAAAAAAAAAAATTTACATTGCATTCATTAGACTCACATAAAATACCCATTATTAATGATGATTAGATTGTATTTTGTGATTATGATTGAACTTAATTTAATTTTTAATACGGTGATTGTATTTTGACTATATCTTTTTTGAAAAAAAAAAAAATTGGTTTGTATTTATTAGGTTCACATAAAATACCCACTATTGATGATGATGATTACATTGTATTTAGTAATTGGGTTTCTTACCCCACTATATATATTTTAAATGGTTGTGTTTTTTAATAACTTAATTTGTGATAGGTGTTTTTTTTTATTATTATTATTTATTATTAGATACAATGTTAACATTGTGGTCAAAGACAATCTTGGTTCAACAAATCTCATTGTTCAAGATAAGCGAGCGAGTTTTTCTTGCGATATCAATTATCATATTTGAAGAATATGAGATCAAAATCTGAAACTATACAATTTATTATAAATAAATTATTCCTACCTTTTCAAATACAATGTTATGATTTCAAAATTTTATAGAATAATAGAGTTAGAATAATTAAAGATTATATTGCGCCATGCTAAGATCGTGCTTATGCATTTATCATACCTGTACCAACAATGCAACGTCAATTAAATTATGCACCGTGCATGACCTTTGTTTTAAATATAGATTGGTCTGAAGAATGTCTATACCTTTTAGAAGGTAAAAAAGATAGAAATATATAATATGTAAGTATAACATTTTTACTTTATAATATTTTATAAATACATAATATATGCGTTGTTCATCAATTATAATACTAAATATCATGTTGACAATGCAAGAATGCTGATGGAAGATCAACAACAATTTAAATTTTAGTTATACTTTGTTTTATTTGTTCAGTAAATTTCGAACAAATGTAATAAATTCTTATTTTTATTACTTTAATTATGCAATGTCAACACTTTTTTTTTAAAATGACGTATATTTTATACTAACAATTTAAAAATATGTTTGACATAATCATAAATAGTTTTTTAAATTCAATCCCATGCATAGTACGAGTGATATGCTAGTATACTAAAAGTAGTTAGAGGGGTAGAATTTTCTTCCATTCAAATTTGTCAATAACCACTTTTTAATCAAATTTAGAAAAGAACTTGGCTAATTGAATTTTATTAATTAAAACACCTTTGTTAGGCAATTTATAACCATCTTTTATGATCTTTTTGTTTAAAGCTCTATAATCTATTACCATCTGAGTTTTCTTCTTCTTTCTTTTTTTTCTTTTTTTTTTTTTTTTTGCATAATTCATTACCATAAATGGAGGACTAGAATAAGGACTTTTACTTGGTTGTATTAACCCTTGTTTTAATAAGTCAGAATTTGTTTTCAAATTCATAATAATTTCAAGACTATGTCTAATGGGTTTTACATTGACTACATAGTTTGAATCCTCAAGCACTATTGTGTAATGCCCTTAAAATATTATATAAATCAACCATTCATGGAATCACAAACATAATTGAAACGTTATATTTCATTTATCAGAGTTACATTACAAAAGAGATTACATGAAATTTCTAAATATTAACAACAAAAAAAGTGCCCTACGGGCTTACATCTTTCCAAGTTGTCACTTGGTTACAACAAAAGAAGAGTTCTAACTTTTTTACATATAAAGCCATTGGCTTGAATTTACATAACACAAAACAAAATAGCAAAATGGAGCCTTCAGTCCCTAGACCTCCCAAGCTACGCCCTTGGAGGTGGCATGTCACCTATACCTGAAAATGGTGTCCCAAGTAGGGTGAGCCAAAGCCCAGTAGAGATATGCTAAACAATATATGAGAATTAACTAAAATAAGAGCATCAGGTAAATGTGCAACATTCTCAACCAACACGTATTCTTTTCAAGGTCATTCGATATAAACTACCAATTTCTCAATTCACTTCCATTCTACCATTTTGAGTAAATCAATTAACCAAATTCATTATTATCAAGCAACCAATATCGGACTATAACTCAATGGTTCACAATTCAATACATTTATCGAATCCATCACTTCTATTTATTGCCATTTTACGGAACCACGTCCGAGGGAACCGACACCCATAAATATACAAGATTTTGGGACTTTCACCCTGGACACTTTGGCCAACTTAGTTCTCAATAAAGTCCATTCCCTATCTCCTCCCACACAATGGAGTACATTCCCTATCTCCTCCCATACAATGAATACATATACAATATATTTAAACACTTTATCATATACAATGACTAATCAAAACATATATTCAATGGTTTAATCAAACTGTCATATTCAATGACATAATTTAATTAATTAGTTTCAATCATCCTAATTCTCATGCAGGTTCTACAACAATCATAGCTACCCTCCACTAATAGCTCAAAACGAATATATCTAAACAGATAAATAAATCTATCAACAGATAACTTATCAAATTTTCCATAGGTGAGTGAATTATCAATCAAACTACACTATTTAATCACAATTTCCTCAAATTTCACAATTTCCAAACCAATTTCATATTTCCACATTGATTTCACTATTTATACAAAATAGTTCATTTAATTCAAACTAGAGCATTTTTCCCTCTTTCCCAAATGTTATAACCAAGGCCAAATTTTATCAATTATACCCAAGTCATACCATGTTCAAGACGTTTTATACACTTATGGTACCAAAATGGAAAATCCCTCTTTCAAATATCAAACCCTCACCATAATTTCACCCAAATCTTCCCAAATCCCACCATTTATACAAAATGACAAATATTTAGGTTAAAGCTCATAACAAAGAGTAGAATATCCATACCTTAAATGGAGAAGCTCAAAGAGAAAGAAGGAGAAACTTGAAAATGCTCCAAACTTGAACTTTTAGGATCAAAAGGAAGCCTCTGCGATACTTCACCCTTTATACAAAGGAAGTAGGGTAGAATGACTCTAGATCAAGGAGTATTTGTAGAGAAAGAGGGTGTTTTGGAGAGAGAGGCACCCATATTAGGGTTTTGAGTGAAGAAAAGGTCAAAAAGTGATATAGAATCACACTGCTGCGAACTGGTATATGCAAGGCTCGCTCAAGCGAAAAAGTTGTCACTCAAGCGACCAGACACAACAAGTGGCCTCGCTCGGCGAGAAGTCGCTCGGCGCACAATGCAAAGCATCCCACAAAGCGCATGCTCGAGCGCAAGAGTTCTCGCTTGAGTGAAGGAATAACTAACACGTGTCTCGCTTGAGCGCAAAAGTTCTCTCTCGAGCGAAAGCTACGTCTAAGAAAGAAACCTGAGGACTCTCAATCCTCGCTCGAGCACAAGAACCCTCGCTCGAGCGAAAAACCAAATACCTAAGGCTCGCTTGAGCACAAAAACCCTCGCTCGAGCGAAGAAGCCAAAACCTAGGCAGCAACAATTTGAACCAACTTATCACCAACCTGTTCCAAACTCACCCAACATGACCCAAAACTCAATTTCAAAGAATTAAAGAGAGGAAACAAGACAAAGACAACAACATACAACCACAGAACCCGAGTCCGGAACACAACAAAAGTCGAGGTAAAACCCAGATCGCTATATATTGGGTAAATTACGAATACACCCCTTAAGGTTTCATTAAAATCTGAATGGCCCTTGTGATTTTGAAATTACATTTCACCTTGAGATTTCTAATTTCATAACAAATCTCAATTTTATTAATAAATCATCAAGTCAATTAACGATTTTCAATGTTGTTAAAAACATGTTTTAATTAATAATTTAGGTAATTTTATTAATGTATAGGAGAGCAATTATGAATTTCATTTTTTTAGTTAATTCTGTTAAATAAAAATTTTAACAAGGGGGCATTTGTAATCGAAGAACACCAACTCGGAATATCTTATCTAAACTCGGAATATATTTGGTCTTCTTTGATTGATATATTTGATGAAGATTTATTAGCAATAGGGATACTTATTGTTTTGTATGCTATTATTTCTTCATCTGAACTTTCTTGTACACAAAATTATTGTACATGAGAGGGTAATTTATAAATAAATTGGGTCGAGCTAAGGAGTTGCCTTCTTTGTAAGTTGGGCCGCACAATGGGCCGGGGTAAGAGATGATATAGCTTGGTCTAAGAGCTAACTAGTTGGGCCTAGTTGAGGTTCAGATTGAGGTAAGCATCACACATAGTCGCGCTGAGATAAGGACGCCATTCTGCATAGTTAGCTCGGTCTCAAGTTATTAGCCCGGTTGGAGTATGTTAAACCGAGGTACAAGTAATGAAAGGAAGAACTGAGCTAGTTGGAGCTCGGTCAAATCTACCGCTTTAGCATGGCCATGTTAGCTCGGTCGTTTTGTCATACTACCGAGGTAAAACCATCTCACTTGATTTAAGCAGTGAGGGAGGTGTTGAAGGATAAGCATTATCTTTCTGGAGTGTGATTCCTAGGAGGACTTTAAGCGGAGGAATAAGAGTCCTACTAGGATTGTGCCACACGGAACCTATAAAAGCTCACAACATAACCTATGTAGCGGTAACACAACTTTGATTCCTGAGTACGTAGAGCTTTTGTCTATTTGCCTATTTTGCTGACTTAGGCATCGGAGAGGTATCCAGCACAAACTCGCCGACTAGCTCACGTTTGTGTTTTCAGGGAGTAAAGCGACGACGTTTGGAGGAGTGCAGACTTGATCAACAGGATTATACGAGAACATTATTTTGTGCTCGTACAATTGGCGCCGTTTGTGGGAATTCCAGAAAGAACAAAACCTCTTGATCGAGTTTTTCCTCTCTAATTGGAAGCAATGGCCCACAATGAAGATTTGCCGCAATCTGCTATCGACGGACAGAACCCCCGGAGGGATGCAAGGGGGAGGCGGGCTAACAGCCCCCATTGCTCTCAAAGTCCTGAAAGACAGAGGCGGAGGATGGACCCTCAAGTCCTGGAGGATCGCGTAAAGGAATAGGACAAGTTAATAAGGAAGATGGCGGCAGACATGGAGTCAATGAAGCGCCAGATAAAAGGAAAGGGGGTGGCGACAAGAGAGGGGCACAAAAGCAACACGTCTCCTCGCCACTCGGAGGATCGTAATAGGCGTACTACACCATTGCAAGCAGAAAGTAGAAGCCTTAGAACAGGTGACACTCAATCAAGGACTTCTAGGACTCATTACTCCAGGTCTGAAAGAACAAGAATTGAGAGGTCATATACGGAGGGAAGCACCTATCGGCCCTACGCATCGAGGCGTCATCCGAGCACCGGAGTTGCCTAGATCATCGACTTGCGGTGTGCTTGAAGAAAGGGCACAATGGAAGGAGGATACCGAGCGCGTGGCGCCGCGAAGAGTTTGACCCTTGGCGGTGGCCCCTCGGACGCATGGAAGCGTCAGGTAGGAATGCCAATCTGCGCCTTGCTTGAACCAACAGACAAAGCATTAGCAAGGTTCTGAGCTGCGTCGTTCGTTCCCAATTGAGAGCAGCGCCACTACCTTCAAGCTTCCACCAACCCAAATTCACCACCTATGAGGGGAAGACGGACCCCTACATGCACTTGAGCCACTTTCGCCAGGTTATGGCAGTATACCGGCGGAATGAGGCCTTAATGTGTATCATGTTCCCATCTAGCCTTGACGACCTAGGACTAGCCTGGTTTGAAAGGCTACCAGAAGGCAGTATCGCCTCCTGGGCACAATTGGCAGAGGCGTTCGTGACTAGGTTTAGAACGAACACCAAGACACCAGTAGAGATCGACCAGCTACTCTTCATTGACATAGGCGACAATGAGACGTTAAGATCCTACAACAGTCACTACTAGGAAACCTTTAACTAGATTGGAGATTGCCCTACAAACCTTGCCATAGCACAATACAAACAGGGCTTGCCAGTCGGAAATAAATTGAGGGACTCAATTACAATGATGCCACCCCTCACGATGGAGGCCTTAATGGAGAGAGTGCACCAACATATTCGCGTGGAGGAAGACAACGCTCGTGCTAAAGCGAAATCTGGCACAACAGCAACACCAGATAAAAAGACTTCAGCAAAAGTCAACACGGTAGAACAACTAAGCAGGAATGGGTGAGGTAGGCGGGCCAATAGAGAGGACCTAGACAAAAGGAAGTTAAGAGTTCGCACTGCCATTACCGCAGTGTTCAAAAAACCAATCTACCGAATTCTTAGTGAGATATGTAATGAACCTTTCGTCCGCTGGCCAACAAACTTGGGAGAGGCGCAAAAAGACTACAACAAAAGGTCTCGGTGCACCTTCCATGATGAAAAGGGGCACCGCACTAAAAATTACACGCCATTGAGGCAGCATTTGGAGGAGTTAGTGGCAGCTGGGCACCTGGACCAGTACATAGAAGGAGGAACACAGCCAGGCCCCCAGAACCACAACAACCCAAACGGGATGCCGGTTGACGCACCACCTCAAGGCGTGATTAACATAATACATGGGATATGCGAACTTGAGCGGGTATGTGAGCTCAGGGGGATGATTGAAAAGGCTGAGCACTTAAGGGAGGTATTAAGCGCACAACCAGCAATTAAAAAGGGGAGAACAGAGGCCACAAATGTCATATCTTTTTCAAACAAAGAGGATATACTGCCCTCACAATGATGCATTGGTTGTCACTCTATGCGTCAAGAATTTCGACATCAAACGGATTTTGATCGACCAAGGAAGCTCATGTGAGATAATGTATTACAAAACCTTTAAACAATTGAAACTGGAGGACAGAGACTTGGCACTTGCAACATCTCCCCTAATTGGATTCAACTCAATGCCAAAGTGGCCAGTGGGCAAGATAATTCTCCCAGTCAAGGCAGGAACCATGACGAAACAGGTGGAATTCTAGGTATTGAAAGTCCCTTCCACTTACAACGTTATCCTGGGGAGGACACGGTTACACGCTATGCGATCGGTAGCGTCAACCTACCATCAGGTATTGCGGTTCTCCAACGAAGCTGGAGTAATTGAAGAGGTCTTTGGAGACCAAATTATGTCCAACGATTAAGCCGTTCACGATAAATGGTAGCCGTATTTGCAAAAGGATATGTACAGATGGTGGAAAAGCCTGAGAGCAATGAACTATTTGCGGATGTTGGTAAGGCAGCTGAACAGAAAGCGGTGGAAGACTTGGTACAGGTAAGGATAGATGAAAAAGATCCAGAAAAGTTCTTTTTGCTCGGCTCGTCGTTGTCCAGTACTGAGAGGATAGAGGTCATGGAATTCTTAACCTCTAACATCGAAATGTTCGTCTGGACACCGTATGACATGCCTGGCATTGACCCAAACTTCATCTGTCACCAACTGAACGTCCACCTAACTGCCAGACCAGTTATACAGCACATTCGCAGATCAGTACTCTACCATGACGAGATAGTGGCGGAAGAAGTGGGGACCTTACTGGAGGCAGAAGCCATCAAAGAAGTGCACTATCCCAGATAGATCTCCAATACTGTAGTAGTGCCAAAAAAGAACGAAAAATGACGTATCTGTGTGGACTGCAAAATAGTCAACAAGGCATGCCCAAAGGACAGCTTTCCCCTACCACAGATAGACCAACTTGTAGACCTGACGGCAGGACACAATCGACTTAGCTTCCTCGATGCGTATAAAGGTTACCATCAGATCGCTATGTATCAACCAGACCAGGAGGTCACATCCTTTACAATGCCAAGAGGATTATATTGTTACAAGGTTATGCCCTTTGGCCTAAAGAATGCAGGGGCAACATTCCAACGGATGGTTACCAAGATGTTTGAGCCATTGTTAGGCAGAACAATGGAGGCTTACATAGACGACATGGTGGTCAAGAGCAAAGATGAGAAGGACCATCTCAGGGACAAGATGAGATGTTCCAGATTCTGAAGAAGAACAAGTTGCGCCTAAATGCATCCAAGTGTGCATTCAGCGTAGGATCGGGCAAATTCCTAGGCTTTTTGATGACCAACCGAGGTATAGAAGCAGACTCCTCTCAGATCAAAGCAATCCAGGATCATGAGAGGCCCAACATGGTCAAAGAGGTGCAGCATCTCACTGGCCTAGCAGCCGCGCTCAATCGGTTCATAAGTCGGTCGTCGGACAGATGTCGACCATTCTTCCAAGCACTAAAGGCCAAGTTTGAGTGGGATGAAGAATGCAACCGCGCCCTAGAAAGCCTAAAAGAGTACATGTCTTCACCACCGTTGCTAGTGACCCCAATACCTAGAGAAGAGCTCTTTTTGTACCTAGCAGTTTCACAGCACACAGTCAGCGCAGTGTTGGTCCGAGCGGAAGGAATCCAACACCTGCCCATCTTTTATGTTAGTAAGACCTTGCTAGGCGCAGAAACCAGGTATTTACCATTGGAAAAACTAGCCTTAGCCTTGATGATGGCCTCAAGGAAGCTGTCGCATTACTTCCACGTCCACACCATAATCGTCCTAACTGCTTTTCCCTTAAAAGCCTTGTTTGAGAGGGTGAACTTTTCTAGCCGAATCTTGAAATGGGCGGTGGAATTAGGACAGTTTGATATCAAGTTTCAACCTAGAACATAATAAAAGCCCAAGCTTTGGCGACTTTGTGGTAGAGTTCACACCGGAAGTCATCACATCTACGGTTGACTTGGTAGTGCGACAAGAATGGGGACGAAAGTGCCAGAAATGTGCAACCCTTAATTCAAGATATCGACCACATTGCAAACCACATAGGCTTGAAGATCAAGAGGAGAAATAAACCATGCCATTCCTAATGCGGACTCATCGACAAGTGAAGACTTAGGGTAGTTAGATAATAAAAGCAAACCCCAATAGCGGCCGAGGACTTGGAAGAAAACAACACTCATGACCCAAAGACATCATCAGACCCCTCCACTTCTTTGGAAGCTATTAGTTGAAGAGATGTGGAAGCTCTTCGTGGATGGAGCATCAATAGGCATGGTGCAGGACTTGGCATAGTCCCCATCTCACCAGATGGCCTAATAGTAGAACAAGCAGTCAACCTTGGCTTCCTGGCATCAAACAATGAGGCGGAGTATGAAGCACTCTTAGCAGGCCTAAAATCAGCACTCTTCATGCAGGCCACCGAGCTAATGGTTCTGATGACTCGGCTAGTAGTAAACCAAATTCCAGGCGACTATGAAGCAAAAGATGATAGGATGGCGAAGTATCAAGAGTTAGTGAAAAGGAAAATCATGAAATTTGAAGTAGTGCGGATAGAGCGGATCGGTAGGAAGAAAAGCAATGAGAAGCGAACTAGCAAGCTTTGCCGATGGCGAATACATCCATCCCACATCCATTATTGACCGACCTCCTACCAAGACGAAGTATTGAAGAACTCGAAGTAGGTGAGGTATGTTGCACCAAACTAGGCCCTTTATGGATGGATCCCATTATAGTATTCTTAAAAGACGACGTCTTACCTGAAGAGAAAAAAGAAGCCAACAAGATCAGAGCAAAGTCACAGCGATTTTGGCTCTGCCCATCAATGGCCTTGTACAAAAAATCATTCACAGGACCTTACTTGAAATGTGTCCATCCCAACAAGGTCGAGGCATTCTTGTTCGAGATACACGAAGGCGTATGCGGAAGCCACTAAGGGGGAAGATCATTGGCCTACAGAGCAATTTCACAAGGATATTGGTGGCCTTACATGCAAGCAAATTTAGAAATATGTCAAGAAGTGCGAGAAATGTCAGAAGTTCACATACCAAATACATCAACTAGCCAAAGAGCTTCTACCATTAACTAGCCCATGGCCCTTCGCAATGTGGGGCTTCGACATAGTAGGACCACTTCCAACGGCGCCTGGCAACAGAAAGTTCTTTCTCGTAGCAACAGACTACTTTACAAAATGGGTGGAAGCAGAAGCACTCGCCTCAATAAAAGAAAAAGATGTGAAGAAGTTCGTCTGGTAGAATATCATCACTCGGTTTGGCATACCCAAGGCTCTAATATTAGACAACGACACTCAGTTCGATGGAAAAATTTTTAGAGGCTGTTGTGAGGAATACAAGATAAAATTCTACAACTCTACACTAGCATACCCCCAAGCAAATGGCCAGGCAGAAGCATCAAACAAAGTCGTCTTAGATGGATTAAAGAAAAGCTTGGAGAAAGCAAAGCCAAGTGGGCTGAGGAGCTCCCTCATGTTTTATGGGCTTACTGTACCACACCTCGGCGGTCAACTAGAGAAACACCTTTTTCCTTGGCCTATGGCATGGAAGCAGTAATCCCACTAGAAGTTGGCCTCCCCACTATTAGAAGTGAAAATTTTGACCCAGACTTAAATGGAGAAGCCATAGCATTGGAGCTCGACCTTGCAGAAGAGAGAAGAGAAAGAGCATTGGTTCACATCGCCTCATACCAGCAAGAGTTATCCAGAAAATATAACAAGACAGTACACCCAAGGCAGTTCAAGATTGGAGATTGGGTACTGCGCAAAGTAGTGGGACATACTCTGGTACTAGGAGATGGCAAGTTAGGGCCTAATTGGGAAGGTCCATACAAAGTGGTTGGCTTAGCGGGAAAAGGGGCATATCATTTGGAAGATAGCGACAACAAGGCCATTCCCAGGCCATGGAACACGGCCAATCTCAAACTATTTTATTTTTAGCTTTTCTTTAAGCATACTTGTAGTTTTTCTTTTTTCAATAAAACAAGTAGTTTCCTTTTAGCATAAATTATTTTCTTTTCTAAAAATAGGCTTAGTCAGCTAGGGGCAATGAAAGCAGAGTTGGCAGGAATAACCAACACTTTGGCTCTAAGTTGGCAGGAATAACCAACTTTGAGCTCTCTTCAGCCAAGATCAAGATCTAGGCTAAAGAAGTTTGGCAGGAATAAACCAAACACTTTGGCTCTTAGTTGGCAGGAATAACCAACTTTGAGCCCTCTTCAGCCAAGATCAGAATCTAGGCTGAAGAAAGTTGGCAGGAATAACCAACACTTTGG
Source organism: Camellia lanceoleosa (assembly GCA_025200525.1). NCBI lineage: Eukaryota > Viridiplantae > Streptophyta > Magnoliopsida > Ericales > Theaceae > Camellia > Camellia lanceoleosa. The sequence goes on from CM045767.1 coordinate 26,571,405, forward strand.
CTCTAAGTTGGTAGGAATAACCAACTTTGAGCTCTCTTCAGCCAAGATCAGGATCTAGGCTGAAGAAGTTTGGCAGGAATAAACCAAACACTTTGGCTCTTAGTTGGCAGGAATAACCAACTTTGAGCCATCTTCAGCCAAGATCAGGATTTAGGCTGAAGAAGGTTGGCAGGAATAACCAACACTTTGGCTCTAAGTTGGCAGGAATATCCAACTTTGAGCTCTCTTCAGCCAATATCAGGATCTAGGTTGAAGAAGTTTGGCAGGAATAACCAAACACTTTGCTCTAAGTTGGTAGGAATAACCAACTTTGAGCTCTCTTCAGCCAAGATAAGGATCAAGACTGAAGTGGTTGGCTGGAAAAACCAACACTTAGTACTCTTCAGCCGAGATAAGGATCTAGGCTGAAGAGTGGTTGGCTAGAATAACCAACTTTTAGCACTCTTCAGCCGAGATAAGGATCTAGGTTAAAGAGTGGTTGGCTGAAAAAACCAACACTTAGTACTCTTCAGCCGAGATAACGATCTAGGCTAAACAGTGGTTGGCTAGAGTAACCAGCTTTTAGTACTTTTCAGCTGAGATAAGGATCTAGGCTGAAGAGTGGTTGGCTGGAATAACCGACTTCTAGTACTCTTGGTAGAGATAAAAACCTAAATTTGAAGAGGTTGGCAGCTATGACCAAATAGATTACAAGGTTAGGATCGAGATAGGTATCTCGACCAGAAAATGTTATACTGAAGACAAATCACAGTTAAAAAATAAAGTGCAGGTATGGAACAGACTGAATGAAAAAAAGAAGATTTTCATTTAAAATCCAAGTCAGAAGTACAAAAGGTGGGGCTTCGGCCCGGTTACAAGCTTTTTCAAAAATGGAAAAGAAAAATCAGGAGAAAAGGTCTTCCAGGTCGGCGTCCAAATCAACAGGGCTTCACCCGGAGGTAGCTCGGTTGAGGCAAGCACACCTTAGTGGAGCTTCGATCGAAAACACCGTGGTAGTCTAGCAGTTGAAGGTGGGATGGAGACCACCAGAGTGGGAGAGATAGATTGGCGACGGAGCTGGGTGTTGGCTTCAAGAGCAGGATCCTCGTCATCCTCCCCTTCTTGAAGAAATTTTTGTTAAATGGCAGTAGCATAATCCACCATGTAGCTCAGTATGTAATGTGGAGGAGGGTTTTGGAAGACTTCGGTCTCTTGGCCATGACCAAGCTTGGCCACAGCCGCCTTTCATCCACATTTGAAGAATATATCTTTGGCGGCTTCGCATTGTTGGATGTAAGTGGCCTCCCCCTCCTTGTAACCCCGATCTTCAACGTCTTCCACGTTCTTCTCCAACCGGGCGATCTCATCATTCTTCTTTTTCTCGAGCTTGGCATTTCAGCCTTGAATATTGTCTTTCAACTCAGCCGTAGCCTTTTTGCTTATCTCTGCTTGTAAGTGACAAGACCGGTCAGACGGGCCATCTCGGTATGTAGCTCGGCCATTTTCTTCTTGGCCTCTTCTAGCTCGGTTGATTTAGCATTGGCCTCTGCCATGGCCTGCCTTGTTGTCTTTCGCAGTTCCAACACACACTTGTGAGTAATGTGGTTTTTCTGTATGGCTTGCAAAAGGGCGATAAGAAACTTTTAGGAAAACCGAGTAAACAGATATAAAAATTAGAAAGACAAGCAAAGGGAGAACTTACTAACACCATCAATTTTGTTTCCGAATGAATGGCCTTCAGCTCGGTGAGGTGGTTGTGGTGTTCCATGTCAGCTGGCAGGCACACGCTCTTGGTGAGGTTAAAAGCCAGCGAATGGTCTTTTTCCGTGACCATCGAACAAGTGTTAGTAATAGCACGGTTCTTATAGGTGATCTTGGGTACCCACTTAGAGGAGCTAGCTCGGTCAGAGCGCTCAGGTTGTGGGCTCGGTGGTGTGGTTTGGGGAAGCACGGTTTCATCCTCATCGACAAGGCGTGGCTCGGTTATGGAAGTCCGAACATGCTTTCTTGGCCGAGATGATGAAGGCTGAGCAGTTGGAAGGGCTACCACGGCCTCTTATGTTTGGCCAGATGGTGGTACCTCGGCCTGATTTATTTCGGTGATAAGGGCCCTTACTGCTCTCTTCTTGGCCATTTCTTGTTCTGCAGTTAGTGGGATCAGATTGATCTGAGGTAGTGTTGGATCTGGTTCTGGCGAAGGCTCCAAGAGGAAATCTGTCACCCTGGTCTTCCTCCGGCTGCTGTATCTGTATGTTGGTTCAAAATTTAGTAGCACGGCCCAGCCTCTATCACGGTACCGAAGCGTGGCGCGTAGTGCGTCCAAATTGGGGTAACTATATTGCGACTTTAGATAGTCCAAATCTGCATAAGGAAAAAAGCCAACGGTTAGCACGGTGCCAAACTTATAAACAGAGTAAAGAAAGCACAAAACTAAGCCAAGGTAATTATACCGGCTACTCTTTTATTCCAGTTGATGCGGTCTCCTGGTATTTGGGCTTCCTGGTCCTCAAAGTTACCAGAAACCCAGAAAAAATCGTCGTCATTTACATCTTTGTCTGGGGTGTTCTTTATTATCTTTTCTCGGCGGCGTCTTATTCTTAGGTAATATACCCAGCCATCTTTATTCTGGCCAAGGGAGTATTGGTGGAATAGTTCGGCTAAACCAAGGTTAAGGCCAAGTTGGCGATTTAGCTCGGCGATGCCGTTTATTATTCTGTATGAATTGGTGCTAAGTTGGGTTGGGCATATCCTAGTTTGCCTAAGGAATTCGCAAAGAAGGGGTTGAACAGGGAATCGGAGTCCGGCTTCAACGATGGAAAGGACAGTGAAGGAAACGAAGCCCGGTTTTTCCCATGGAGTCGTGTCTAGCTCGGCTAGTGAGAGGTGGACGTCATCAGGGATGTTGTAGTCCCTTCGGAACTCGGCTATAGCCCTTGGAGAGTTTACTAAAAATCTATATTTACCCATGTGGATTTAAATTAGGTATAAGTTAGCTCGGTGTTGAGAAAGAGTGGAGTATCTCGGTTGAAGCGTTCAAAGGAGTGCCTGGCCAACCTAAGTCTGCAAAGTGAAAAAGAAAGGTGTTAAGCACAGATCGTTGGACCGTGCTAAAAGAAACAAAGGCGAAATAAATGGAGTCCTAGCTCGGCTACGTGGGATTATTATCCATTCTTAGCTCAGTTGAAGCGAAGGACTTTAGCTCGGCTAGGTGGAATGATTGGTTTGTAGCCCGGTTGAAGCTTAGCATGCAGCATTCTTGGTTCGGTTTTGACTAAGTCATAGAGCTGATTTAGCCCCAAGTTATAGCTCGGTCGTTGGTTAAGGCTTTCTAGTTCGGTAGTATTCACACCTAATACAGTTTCCTAGCTCGGCTAAATGAAACAGAAGGTTCTTAGACCGATTGAAACTTATCTAGTTCGGCTGGGCGTGCACCTTAAGTACAACCATGTTGCTAGTTCGGTTGAAATATTATTTTGGATCAAAAGCATCATTTCTCAGATTGGTTGTGAATTCAGTGGGTCTATTACATGGTTTTTGGAATGAAGTGGTTGTTTCCCATGAAAACTACAAGAAGGTGTTTTTGGGAAACATATGTACTATGCTATGTATTATAATACAATATGAAATGAACGAAAAAGAAAAAGGTTTGAGCACGTATCAGTTCAAAGATCTTGGAATCGAAGATGGAAACGGCACCAGTAGAAAACATGGGCTTTGCAGATGTAGTGTTGAGGAAAAATGGAGGCTCAGAAGGTAGAGAGAGAAGATGATGAATAGTGATATGTTTTGTTCGAAGAGTAGGGTTTTGTTTTGTGTAAGGCATAAGTTAAAGCGGGATTGTTCAAAATTTTCAGAGTATAAGGGCGTATGAGATGGTTGTACTTGACCAATGGGAGCCAGCCACGTGTCCACGCGAATAAGAAACAGTTCAAATGTACAGACTGAAAGGACGTTATAAACTGGACTAGTCGGCAGCCCGGTAGAGATTGACCTCGGTTGGCTTGACTGCTTTTAGCTCGGCTAGAGAAGAGTAATCCCAAATCATACTGCGCAGATGGAATTAAAGGGCAATTGAGAGGGTAATTTATAAATAAATTGGGCCGAGCTAAGGAGTTGCCTTCTTTGTAAGTTGGGCCGCACAATGGGCCGGGGTAAAAGATGATATAGCTCGGTCTAAGAGCTAACTAGTTAGGCCTAGTTGAGTTTCGGACCGAGCTAAACATCACACATAGTCGCGTTGAGATAAGGACGCCATTTTGCATAGTTAGCTCGGTCTCAAGTTATTAGCCCAGTTAGAGTATGTTAAATCGAGGTACAAGCAACGAAAGGAAGAACTGACCTAGTTGGAGCTTGGTCAAATCTACCGCTTTAGCATGGCCATGTTAGCTCGGTCGTTTTGTCATACTACCGAGGTAAAACCATCTCATTTGGTTTAAGTAGTGAAGGGGGTGTTGAAGGATAAGCATTATCTTTCAGGAGTGTGATTCCTAGGAGGACTCTAAGCGGAGGAATAAGAGTCCTACTAGGATTGTGCCACACGGAACCTATAAAAGCTCACAACATGACCTATGTAGAGGTAACACAACTTTGATTCCTGAATACGTAGAGCTTTTGTCTATTTGCCTATTTTGCTGACTTAGGCATCGGAGAGCTATCCGGCACACACCCGTTGGCTAGCTCACGTTTGTGTTTTCAGGGAGTAAAGCGACGACGTTTGGAGGAGCGCGGACTTGATCAACAGGATTATACGAGAACATTATTTCGTGCTCGTACAGTACACTAGATTCTTCAACGATAGCCTTATCTTTGTTTTTTTGGTTCTTTCTAGGCTACTTGTAGAATTAGATCTAGTGAAAAGAATTGATTTTTGTCTAGGTACGTCCTGATAAAGAACACCTTTGTTTTATCGAGTTGTTAAATTTTTGAGATTTTTTCAATCTTGAGTTTCTCTAAGAACGCATTTCTTAGGCCATGATAATTGTTTTACATTAACCTTTTTGGATTGAAATTTTTGAGTGTGGCACTCGTTTTTAATTTTATGCATGTCAATTCTGAAGTTGAAGTCCACTCTTTGCCTATACAAGGGTGTGGCTGCGTCTTGTAGGAGTAGAGTCAAGAAGTAGAGTCTTATAAGTGAGTAAGAGTATTCTCTCTATCTTTTTTATAATCTCTCTAGTTTTTCAAGTACTCAATAAAAGTTTTCCATTTTTATATACACTTTGTCTACTATCTTTTAATTTTCTGAAGGTCTGAAAGTAGTGATACAAGTAGAAGTAATATTCACTGAGAGTGAGAGACTACATTTTCTACTCGTTGAAAGACTTGAAAAGTATTTGTAGCAAACAAAAAGCAAGGTGGATGTGGAAAAGTAAAATCTTAAGATAATTTCCTAAATAATTAGTATTTAATTTCTTTAGTTACAAATATTATCTTTGCAATTGTGAAAATAAACAACAACAACAACAACAACAATAAAAATAATAATAATAATAATAATAATAATAATAATAATAATAATAATAATAATAATAATAATAATAATAATAATAAAATCCATGTAATATATAAAAAAATATTATTTTATTTCACGTCATCGCCACATCATCGCGCCGCGTTATTATTAATAAAATCCATGTAATATATAAAAAAATATTATTTTATTTCACGTCATTGCCACATCATCGCACCACATCATTAGAGACGCAATTAGGGATGATAAGAATAGGGGAATGTATCATCACCCATGCCAAAATGACTTCTACACATAAATTTTTCACCATTTTTTTCCTAAAAAAAAATACTTCAAAGAAGAAAATATAGTTATTGAGTTTTGAAGTTAGGATATAATGAAAAATAATAATTTATGTTCATGCCAATTTAATAGCGGTGTAATGTGGGCGGGCTCAAGGCTCAACCCAAGAAACCCAAACCCAATTTGAATTTTTTTTAAGGTTTGAACAAAAATTTTTTTTTTTTTTAAATTCGATATGTGCTTGGGTTGAAATAAATTTGAGCGGGCTTTGACAAATATATCAAATAACCTGAGTAACTCGAAACTTGAATTATATATAGGTCTTAACACAACTTGAGTTGGGCTTGGATAACCTCTTAACCCATCCGAGCCACCCGAGTTGCACCCCTACATTTTAACAACGAAATTATTAATTTTATTTTAGTCTTAAGGGAGAGGTCATAGATTCAATTTTCCCTATGAGAATTTGAATTATAAGGCAAACATTTGGTACTTTGTAAAGGTGAGAGCTAACTCTCATAAGTACTAATCTAATAACTAATAATTAGACTTTCATCAATGATAAAAGAAAAAAGAAAGAAAAAAAGAGCAATAATAATCCAGCTAGTAGGAGGGTCCGATGGAGATGGGAAAAAGATGGTTAAGAAAGAAGAAGGGGGAAAAAAACGTAGAATATGAACTATTTAATGTTTGATTTAGTTTTTAAATTAATATTTAGATCAAAAAATCAAAGAATATGTTTGGTTAATCAAATTTTAAAATTATTTTTCTCTCCTCTCTTTCCTTCTCTTAATTATTTATTAATAAATAAATCAATTAATTTTTCTTTCTCCTCTTTCCTCTTCCATTTTCTCACATTCTACACATCAATCAATTAAATTTTATCTCACACCCATCCATTCAACTACAAAAAAATAAAATAAAATTACAAATCATCTCAAAATTATTTTCAAAACTTATAACCAAATAAATTTTTAATTTTTAAAGCTATTTTCAATAAGCGTTGGCTTTGGTCCAATCCAAGATCGAATTTGGACCGTGTTGTTGGGCCCGTGGGCCCACCAGGTCCCGTTTGATTTTCAAACCATTCAATGTGTAGAACTCGTCGAGTACTATATGCCTGTAAAAAATCACGTTGATCGGATATCGATAGCCATGTGAACAAAACAGTTTTTTATCAACCGTTAATTTTTTCACTGTCTATTTTTTTTTTTTACAAAACTAATGTGATCACATAACTATTGATATTCGATCAACGTCATTTTTTATAGGCATGTAGTACTCGACGAGTTCTACACATTGAACGGTTCGGATTATCAAAACGAACCCAAAAAATGGGCCCCATAGACCGAACTGGACGGGTCCAGTCTTGATCTCAACTTGAGACAAGCTGGACCCTTTTCAATAACTTATCTTTTAAAATATAATTTGAAACTCAAAACTCTCTTCAAAAATTAAATCAAATGGAGTTTCTCGAACTCTCTAATCTTATTTTCTTTTGTCTTTTAACCTTTGACACAAATATGAAAGGTTAAAGTGGAGAACGAGACTTGGCAAAGTGGGGGTTGTGCCTTGGGAGTTGAGGATTGTGCTTATGGGTGCTACAGTGTCTGTTAGTGTATCGTTGTGTGGTTTGACTTTGGGAGTTCAAGTTTTTTTTTTTTTTTTTTTTAATAAAAAAAAAATCGTGAGGTCGAGGGGTTGGTTGTGTTTGTGAGTTGCAATAATAGGGATATTTTGTAGTATCTGAATCTCTCTCGATACATTATATTTTCCTATATCTGTATTTTCATGTTTTTAATGAAAATTTCATTTTGTTGATTAAAAAAAAAAAAAAGAAGACTTGGCAAACAAGCATAGGAAACTAATCTTTTGTTTGGCTTTTAATTTTCAAATATAATTTTTGCATTTCATATTTTTCGAATTTTAGTAAATTTTTTAATTTTTTTTTACTGTTTGGATACTACTTAAAAAGTAAAATATTTGACTAAAATATAAAAAAATTCACTAAAAATAATAAAACACAAAAAATAAAAAACTCGAAAACTATATTTGAAAATTCAAAATTAAATAAATTTATTTTCTTAATGGGACTGGACTCTCTCCAATTGGAATTACCAGTTTGAAAATTCAAAATTAAATAAATATATTTTCTTAATGGGATTGGACTTTTTCTAATTGGAATAATCAATTGGATAGTTCAATTCTGCCGAATTTGGGTCTATTTTGATGATTAAAACTGTTAATTTATAAAGTTTGTCGACTATTTCATTCTTGTAAAAAATCATATTGGTTGGATATCACAGCTACTTGATCAGATCACATTTATGCTAATAGTTTATTTTTAATTTTATACTTACCGTTGACACAAATTTAAACTGATCAAGTGGATATTGATATTTAATTAACATAATTTTTTTAAAAAAAATAAAATACTCAATAAATCTTACACATTAAATAATTCAAATTATCAATGTAGATTCCGTAATAAATCTACAAAAATCCAACAACATATTTTAGTTGGATTTCAACTTGGTGAGAAACCTGAGCATTTCTTAATTACTTACGAGGACAATTTCTCTCTCCTTGAAAAAGACTTGGCAACAGGGTGTGCAATGTAATAATTTCATGTTTCATTTTTTCCACAGACAATACTCATTTGATATTATCAGTAATGATTCAAAATCTTACAAAATATCACCTTCACAACCCCCACTCACTTGTGATTGGTCCAAGTAAGAAAAAGAAAGAAAAAAAAAAAACCAATACAAATATATCATTGATCCACATCACTATAAAGGTGGTGGGGGTCTCCCCAAAAGGGGGTCCCAAACATTTTCCTGAAACTATTTTGCATGCTTACAATGGAATTTGGCCGTTCCCACTATCTCGAAATTACTGAGAAGAACCATTTTCAAAGTAGGACCTTGTACGAGCACAAAATAATTCTCGTATAATCCTATTGATCAAGTCTGGGCTCCTCCAAATGTAAAGCTTTACTCACGAAAATACAAACGTGAGCTAGCCAGCGGGTGTGTGCCGGATACCTCTCCGATACCTAAGTCAGCAAAATAGACAAATAGACAAAAATTCTGTGTATTCGGGAATCAAAGTTGTGATACCTGTACATAGGTCCTGCTACGAGCTTTTATAGATTTCGAATGGCACAATCCTAGTAGGACTCTGTTTCTTCAATGTAGAGTCCTCTTAGGAATCAGAAAGTTAATGCTTATCTTTCCACACCCCCCTCACTGCCTAACCAAGTGAGATGGATTTACCGAGGTAATATGACAAAACAACCAGACTAACACATGCTGAGGCGGCAGGTTTCACCGAACTTTCCTTAGCTCGGTTCTACCTTGCTTGGCTTAGCTCAGTTCCAGCTTGCTTGTACAATGTGACTTTTTATACCCCAGTTCAGGATAATCGAACCGAGCTAACTTCAATCATTCATGACCGGGCTAACAGGGCCCAGTGGCAAAGCCCATTCTACTCAGCCCACAGCTCGGCCCGCTTCTTCCCAGCCCTAGCTCGGCCCAGATTTACGCTTTTTACTTTCTTAATTGCCCCTTAATGACATCTGCAACGCATGATTTTGGATTAAAATTCTCCAGCCGAGCTAAAAATATGCAAGCCAACCGTGCTCACTTTCCACCGGGCTACCAATGAGCCCGGTCCCTAAACGTCTTTTCAATTGTTCTGCACGTTTGAATCATTTTCTATTCTCTTGGACATGTGGCAAGCTCCCATTGGCCAAGTGTAGCTGTCACAGCCGTCTTCGTACTCCGCAAATTTTGAACAGTCCCGCCCAAATCAATGCTTTATACAAAATCCTACTTTTTGAACCATACACACCACTGTTCATCTTCTTGCACTCATCCTTTGAGCCTCCATTTTCGCTGTCATAACTCCTGCAAAGCTTGCGACTTTGCCATCATCCTTGCGGTTTTGATCTTCATCCCTTTATCTCAAAACTGTGAGTGGCTCTAACCTTTTTGCTTTCCATTTATTTTGTATAGTATAACAATATATAGCATAGTATATGCATGTTTTTCAAAACACACTAGCACAGTTTTCACATCAATGAGAAATAACCACTTGGTCCCAAAAACCATGCGGTAGATCCTTTACTGAATTCTCAAACAATCTGTCACATGATGCTCTTGATCTAAAATAATACTACGACCGTGATAGGGACTTGTTTGACATAGATGTGTATTAGACCGAACTAGAAGCCTCACCTATCGACCGAGCTAGACCTGGAGTCACGCCTGAACTAAAAACCATCTTACCTAATGACCGAGCCAAAAGCCTGATGCCCCTACTTGAGTCAAAATCGATCTAAGAATGGGCTGCATCCCATTGAACCGTACTAGGTTTTACTTTTATTTATCCTTCTTTTTTAGCCTGGTTGAACGATCTGGGCATAACACTTTTTATCTCCACTTTGCAGACTTTGACTAGGTTGGCCAAGCACTCATTTGCACACTTAACCGAGATATTTAACGTCATCTCACCACCGAGATAAGCTACCGCGCTAACTTATATATAATTTAAGTTAAGTGGGTAAAATTGTTTCTTAGTAGACTCCCCAGGGGCCATTGCCGAATTCCGCAAGGACTACAACATTCCTGACGATGTCCACCTCTCACTAGCCGAACTAGATACCACGCCTTGGGAAAAGCCGAGCTTTGTACCATTTACCGTAATATCCATTGTAGAAGCTGGTCTTCGATTTCCCGTTCAGCCACTCCTCTGTGAATTCCTCAGGCAGACAAGGCTCTGCCTCACTCAACGCTCCACATACTCATATAGAATAATAAATGGCATAGCCGAGCTAAACTGCCGGCTTGGCCTTAACCTCAGTTTAGCTAAGCTATTTCATCAATATTCCCTTGGCCAAAATAAAGACGGCTGGGTGTATTATTTAAGAATAAGAAGGCATCAAGAGAAAATAATAAAAAAATACCTCAGACAAAGATGTTAATGACGACGACTTTTTCTGGGTTTCGAGCAATTTTGAAGATCAGGAAGCCCAGATACCGGGATACGGTATTAATTGGAATAAAGGAACAGCCGGTATGAATACCTCGGCTCAGTTTGTCTGTTTTTTTGCCTTTGTTGTTTATAACTTTTACACCATGCTAATCATTGTCCTCCTTATGTAGACTTGAACTAGCTAAAGTCGTAATACCAATACCCCAACCTAGACGCTCTCCGCGCCACGCTTTGATACTGTGATTGAGGTTGGGCTGAGCTACTCAACTTTGAACCGACCTACCGATACAGTGGAAGGAGGAAGGTCAGAGTAACTGACTTTCTTTTGGAACCATCTCCAGAGTTGGACCCAAACTTGCCACAAATCAATCTTATTCCTCTAACCGAAGAGTAAGAAATGGCTAAGCGCCGAGCTGTTTGTGCCTTGATAACCAAAACAATAGCTCCAGCCAGCGGGGATCAAACCGTGATATCATAAGCTGGCCAAACACAGGAGGCCGTTGTAGCCCTTCCAACAGCTCGAGCCTCGTCATCTCAGCCGAATAAGCGCGCCTGTAGCTCTTCAACCGAGCAGCAGCGGTTGATCGATGAAGAGGACTGCGTGCTTCCTAAAACAACACCACCGAGCCCTGAACCTTCCTATACTGACCGAGCTAGCCCTTCAGAATGGGCTCCAAAACTAACATATAAGAACCGGGTTATTTCAAACATTGACTCGGTGGTTGCAGATAAAGACCACATACTTGCCGTCAATCTTGCAAAAGGCGTATGTCTGCTAACCGACATGGAGCATTATGATCACCTAATTGAGCTAAAGGCTATAAGCTCGGCAACCAAGTCGATGGTGTTGGTAAGTGCCCCCTTCGTTTGTTCTCCATTTCACACATCTGTTTGCCCGATTTTGATCATAATTGCTATCTTTCCTTTTGCAGGCCATGTAGAAGAACCACGTTGCTCACAAGGGCGTGCTAGAGCTGCGTAAGATAGCGCGGCTAGCTGCTGTAGATGCCAATGCCAAGACGGCCGAGCTGAACGAGGCCAAGCAAAAAACAACCGAGCTTGAATCTGACAACGCCCGACTTATCGAGCTAGTTAACGTGGTGGAAGCTGATAAGCAGAAAGCTCTGGCGGCACTAAAAGACCACTATTTGCGCAAACTGGCCAAGCTCGAAAAGAAAAAGGATGCCGAGATAGCCGAGCTGAAAAAGAGTGTGAATGATGTTGAGGACCGTGGCTACAAAGAAGGGGAGGCCACCTACATCCTGCAATGTGAAGCTGCAAAGGATATTTTCTTCAAATGCGGATAGGAGGCAGCTGTGTCAAAGCTCAGTTTTCGTCATGAAACCGAGGTCTTCTAGAACCCTCCTCTCCACTTTATTCCGAGTCACATGGCGGACTACGCAAATGCCATTCAACAAAAATTTCTCTAAGTAGGAGAGGAAGAGGAGGCATTCCCATAGCCCAACAACGCCCCAGCTGCTACCAACGATCACAGTCTCCAAACTGCCCAGTCAGCTCGGGTGGAGCCACCGGTGCCCATTACGGTTGAAAATGTGACTGTGACCGATCTTCCTGCTGGAACCGAGCTGCTTAATGGTGAAGCTCAGGTTGACCTGGATGCAGATCTGGATGATCAGTTTGCCTGATCTTGTAATTTCTTCTTTTAATGTTAACTTCTTGAAAGAATTTGTAACCCGGCTGAAGCCCTACCTCTTGTAGTTCCAATCTTGAATGAAGTCTGCTACTTTTATGTTCTTTTTGCTTGGTTCATATCCTGCTTGTGTTTGTCTCTCAATTTTAATTGGCATGCCTTGAACTTTTTTGGCCGAGATAGCTATCTTGGTTTAGTAGTTTTTTAATCTGTTTGTTTGTTATACCAGCCTTCTCCAGCCTAGATCCTTATCTCAGCTGGAGAGACGTAAATGTTGGTTATTCTTGTCAACCTCTTCAGCCCAGATCCTTATCTCGGTCGAAGAGAGCTACATATTGGTTATTCCTACCAACCTCTTCAGCCTAGATCCTGATCTCGGCTAAAAAGAGATAAATGTTGGTTATTCCTGCCAACCACTTCAGTTTAGATCCTGATCTCGGCTGAAGAGAGATAAATGTTGGTTATTCCTGCCAACCTCTTCAGCCTAGATCCTGATCTCGGCTGAAGAGAGCTCAATGTTGGTTATTCCGGCCAACGTTCTTCAGCCTAGATCCTGATCTCGGCTGAAGAGAGCTCAATGTTTGGTTATTCCTGCCAAACTTTCTGATTGCCCCTTGCTGGTAATGACTGAGAACAACTTTTACAATAGAAAGACTTATGTTGAAAAAGTAAACTACTTGTTTTATTTGAAAAATAGGAAAAAATTACAAATATTCTAAGAGAAAGCTAAAAATAAAATAACTTGAGATTGGCAGTGTTCCAAGGCTTGGGAATAGCCTTGCTGTCTCCCTCCTCCAAGTGATATGCCTATTTTCCTGCGAAGCTGACCACTTTGTATGGTCCTTCCCAGTTAGGTCCTAGCTTGCCATCTCCGGGTAACAAAGTGTTGCCCATTACGTTGCGTAATACCCAATCCCCAATCTTGAATTGCCTCAGATACACTGTTTTGTTATACTTTCTAGATAACTCCTGCTGGTATGAGGCAATGTGAACTAGAGCTCTTTCCCTTTTTTCTTCTGCAAGGTCGAGTTTCAAGGCTATGGCTTCTTTGTTCAAGTTTGGGTCAAAATTTTCACTTCTGATAATGGGGAGGCCTACTTCCAGTGGGATTACAGCCTCCATGCCATAGGCCAAGGAAAAAGGTGTTTCTCGATTGACCAGGGTGTAGTCTGATAAGCCCATAAAACATGAGGAAGCTCCTCAGCCCATTTTCCGTTCGCTTTTTCCAACCTTTTCTTTAAGCCATCTAAGATGACTTTGTTTGAAGCTTCTGCCTAGCCATTTGCTTGAGGATATGCTAGTGTAGAGTTGTAAAATTCTATCTTGTATTCCTCACAAAAGCCCCTGAAGATTTTGCCACCAAACTGAGTGCCATTGTCCGATATTAGGGCCTTGGATACGCCGAATCGGGTTATGATATTCTGTCAGACGAACCTCTTTACATCTTTCTCTTTTATTGATGCAAGTGCTTCAGTCTCCACCCACTTTGTGAAGTAGTCTGTTGTTGCGAAAAAGGACTTTCTGTTGCCGGGAGCTGTTGGAAGTGGTCCTACTATGTCCAGGCCCCACATTGCGAAGGGCCATGGGCTAGTTAATGGTAGAAGCTCTCTAGCTGGTTAGTGTATCTGGTGTGTGAACTTCTGACATTTTTCACACCTCTTGACATACTTCTCAGAATCTGCTTGCATGTATGGCCACCAATATCCTTGTGAAATTGCATTATAGGCCAATGATCTTCCCCCTTGGTGGCTTCTGCATACGCCTTCATGTATCTCGAACAAAAATGCCTCGACCTTGCTAGGATGGACACACTTCAAGTAAGGTCCTGTGAAGGATTTTTTGTATAGCGCAAATGATGGAGAGAGCCAAAATCGCTGTGATTTTGCTCTGATTTTGTTGGCTTCTTTCTTTTCTTCAGGCAAGATGCTGTCTTTTAAGAGTACTATAATGGGATCCATCCATGAAGGGCCTAGTTCGGCACAACATACCTCAGCTACTGCGGGTTCTTCAATGCTTGGTCAGGGTAGGAAGTCGATCAATAATGGATGTGGGATAGATGTATCTGCCATTGAGGCAAAACCTGCTAGTTCGTTTGCTCCATTGTTTTCTTCTCGGCCACTTTGCTCTATTCGCACTACTTCAAACTTCATGATCTCCTTTCTGACTACCTCTTGGTACTTAGCCATCCTCTCATCTTTCGCCTCGTAGTCGCCTGAAATCTGGTTTACTACCAACTGAGAGTCACTGTAAACCATTAGCTCGGTGGCCTTCATGAAAAGTGCTAATCTTAGGCCTGCTAAAAGCGCTTCATACTTCGCCTCATTGTTTGATGCTGGGAAGCCAAGGTTGACTGCTTGTTCCACTATTAGGCCATCTGGTGAGATAAGGACTATGCCAAGTCCTGCGCTGTGCCTATTGGATACTCCATCGACGAAGAGTTTCCACATCTCTTCGACGAATAGTTTCCAACAAGTAGAGGGGTCAAATGATGTCTTGGGGTCACGTGTGTTGCTGATGTTTTCTTCTGAGTCCATACCTGCCGTTGGGGTTTGCTTTCACTATATGACTGCCCCAAGTTTTTACTTGTTAATGAGTCATCGCTAGGAATAGCATAGTTTGCCCCTTCCTTCCTGTCTTCAATCCTGTATGGCTTGGGATGTAGCTAGGCACCTTGTTTTGGGGGCTGCGTAGTTCCTGCGGTACTTTTTATTCCCATTTCGGTTGTACTGGTCAAGTTAACTGGGCAGATGTGATGACTTCCTGGTGTGAACTCAGCCACAAAGTCTGCCAAAGCCTGGGCTTTTATTGCTGTTCTGGGTTGAAACTTGATGTCAAACTGTCCCAGCTCTCCTGTCCATTTCAAGATTCGTCCAGAAAAGTCTGCCTTCTCGAGCAAGGCCTTTAATGGGAAAGCTGTTAGGACAATTATGGTGTGGGCATGGAAATAACGCCCCAATTTCCTTGAGGCCATCATCAAAGCTAAGGCCAGCTTTTCCAATGGTAGGTACCTTGTTTTAGCATCCAACAAGGTTTTGCTAACATAAAAGATGAGCAAGTGTTGGATTCCTTCCGCACTAACTAACACTACGCTGATTGCATGCTGTGAAACCACCAAGTACAAGAAGAGCTCTTCTCCTGGTACTAGGGTTACTAATAATGGAAGAGAGGTCATGTACTCCTTCAGGCTCTCTAGGGCACGGTCACATTCTTCATCCCACTCAAATTTGGCTTTCAAAGCTTTGAAGAATGGTCAATATCTGCCTGACGATCGACTTATGAATCGGTTGAGTACGGCTACGAGGCCAGTGAGATGCTGTACCTCTTTTACTGTGTTAGGCCTCTCAAGTTCCTGGATTGCTTTGATCTGAGAGGGTCAACTTCTATACCTCGGTTGGTCACCAGGAAGCCTAGGAATTTGCCTGATCCTACACCTAATGCACACTTGGATGCGTTCAGGCGTAACTTGTTCTTCTTCAGGATTTGGAACATTTCATCGAGGTCCCTAAGGTGGTCCTTCTCATCCTTGCTCTTGACCATCATGTCATCTATGTAAGCTTTCATCGTTCTGTCTAACAATGGTTCAAACATTTTAGTGATCATCCATTAAAAAGTTGCCCCTGCGTTCTTTAGGCCAAAGTGCATGACCTTGTAACAGTACAGTCCTCTAGGCGTTGTAAAAGATGTGGCCTCCTGGTCTGGCTCTAACATAGCGATTTAATGGTAACCTCTATACGCATCAAGAAAGCTAAGTCGGCTATGTCCTGCCGTTAGGTCCACCAGTTGGTCTATCCGTGGTAAAGGAAAACTGTCCTTTGGGCATGCCTTGTTGACTGTTTTGTAATCCACGTAGACACGCCATTTTTCGTTCTTCTTTAGCACTACTACAGTATTGGAGATCCACCTGGGATAGTGCACTTCTCTGATGGCTCATGCCTCCAGCAAGTTTCTCACTTCCTCCGCCACTATCTCCGCGTGGTGGAGTGCCAATCTGCGAGTGCACTGTATGATTGGTTTGGCATTTGGGTGGACATTAAGTTAGTGGCAGATGAACTTAGGGTCTATGCCAGGCATGTCATATCGTGTCCATGTGAACACTTCGATGTTTGAGATTAAGAATTCCATTATTTTAGTTCTCTCAGTGCTGGACAAAGATGAGCCTAGCAAAAAGAACTTTTCTGGGTCCTTTTCATTTATCCTTACCTTAACCAAGTCCTCCACTGCCTTCTGCTCTGCTGCTTTGCCCACGTCCACAAACAGTTCATTGCTTTCAGGTTCTTCCACCATCTGTACATACCCTTTTGCAGCCCGACTGCCATTCACTGTGACGAAGCACTATTTCAACATAACTTGGTCTCCCAAGACTTCTTCAATTACTTCGGCTTCATTGGGGAACCGCAATGCTTGATGGTAGGTTGACACTACCGATCTCATGGCGTGCAACCATGTTCTTTCTAGGATTATGTTGTAAGTGGAGGGGACCTTCAATACCTAGAATTCCACCTGTTTCATCATGATTCCTGCCTTGACTGGGAGGATTATCTTGCCTGCTGGCCACTCTGGCATTAAGTTGAAACCGACGAGTGGAGATGTCGCAGGTGCTAGGTCTTTGTCCTTCAATTTTAGTTGTTTGAAGGTTTTGTAGTACATTATCTCGCATGAGCATCCTTGGTCAATCAGATTCTGCTTGATATCAAAATTCTTGACGCGCAACATGACCACCAATGCGTCATTGTGAGGGCAGTGTAGCCTTGCTAAGTCTCTATCTGAAAAGGATATGACGTTCGTGGCCTCTGTTCTCCCCTTTTTGATAGTTGGTTGTGCACTTAATACCTCTCTCAAGTGCTCAGCCTTTTTGATCATTCCCCTGAGCTCATACACCCGCTCGGGTTCGATGATCCCATGTATAACATTGATTACGCCTTGGGGTGGACCGTCGACCGGCATTCCGTTGGGTTTGTTGGGGTCCTGTGGGGCTGGTGGTGCTCCTCCTTCAATATACTAGTCCAAGTGTCCAGCATCCACTAACTCCTCCAGATGTTGCCTCAGGGGTGTGCAGTTCTCAGTTCAGTGCCCCTTCTCATCATGGAAGGTGTAACTGGACTTCTCGTCATAGCCCCTTTGTGCTTCTCCCAGCTTGGCTGGCCACCAAACGAAGGGTTCATTACGTATCTCGCTGAGAATCCGGTAGATAGGTTTATTGAACACGGTAGTGATGGCAGTGCGAACTCTTAACTTCCTTTTTTTTGGATCTTCTCTGTTGGCTCGCCTGCCCCGCCCATTCTTACTAGGTTGTTCTACCGTGTTAACTTTCGCTGTAGTCTTTTTATCTAGCAATACTGTTGTGCCAGATTTTACTTTAGCACGGGCACTGTCTTCCTCTACTCAGATATGTTAATGCACCCTCTCCATTAGGGCCTCTATCGTAAGGGGTGGCATCTTTGTTATTGAGTTCCTCAGTTTGTTACCGACTGGTAAACCCCGTTTGTATTGCGCAATGGCGAGGTTTGTAGGCAATCCCCAATCTGGTTAAAGGTCTCCCAATAGTGACTGTTGTAAGACCTCAATGGCTCATTTTCGCCCATGTCAATGGAGAGTAGTTGATCGATCTCCACTGGTGTTTTGGTATTCGTCCTAAATCTGGTCATGAACGCTTCTGCCAATTGTGCCCATGAGGCGATGCTGCTTTCGAGCAGCCTTTCAAACCAGGTTAGACCTAGGTCGCCAAGGCTGGATGGGAACAACATGCACATTAGAGCCTCGTTCCGCCAGTATATTGCCGTAACCTGGCGAAAGTGGCTTAAGTGTATGTAGGGGTCTAACTTCTCTTTATAAATAGTGAATTTAGGCTGATGGAAGCTCGAAGGTAGTGGTACGTTCTCTATTGCTGGAATGAACGGCAAGCTCTGTAACCTTGCTAATACTTTATCTGCTGGTTCGTAAGCAAGGCACGGCATTGGCATCCCTACCTCAACACTCTCATGTGTCCTGGGGGCCAATCGCTGCAGGGCTAAAACTCTATGTGGGTCGCGAGCCCTAGTATCCTCCCTCCATCAGGCCCTTTCTTCGAGCACAGTCCGTAAGTCCGCTGACCTAGGCAACTCTGTGTACCTAGATGTCGTTTGGTGCGTGTGTGAGGGGTAATAGTTGCTTCTCTCTGTATATGACCTTTTAGTCCTCGTTCTCTCAGACTTGGAGTGACGAGTCCAAGAAGTCCTCGATTAAGTGCCGCCTGTTCTAAGGCTCCTGCTTTCTGCTTGTGACGACGTGGTATGTCTGTCACGATCTTCCGAGTGACGAGGGGGCGTGTTGCCTTTACGCCCCTCTCCTGTTGCCATCCCTTTTCCTTTTATCTAGCACTTCATGGTCTCCAGGTCCACTACCATCCTTCTTATTAACTTGTCTTGCTCTCTCACGCGATCCTCCAGGACTTGAGGATCCAGCCTTCGCTTCTGTCTCTCAGGACTTTGAGAGCGATGGGGGCTAGTGCCCCGTCTCTCTCTCGTGTCCCTCCAGGAGTTTCGTCGCTGGGGTTCTAAATCTGCCATGGGAGGGATAGAAGGTAAACCTTCGCACCTCCCACCCCCCTCCGAGGTTTGCCCATCAATAGCAGATTGCGTCAAGTCTTCATTGTGCGCCATTGTTTTCAATTAGAAAGGAAAACTTGATCAAGAGGTTTTGTTCTTTGTGAAATTCCCACAGACGGTGCCAATTGTATGAGCACGAAATAATTCTCGTATAATCCTGTTGATCAAGTCTACGCTTCTCCAAACGTCGTCTCTTTACTCTCTGAAAATACAAACGTGAGCTAGCTGGCAGGTGTGTGCCGGATACCTCTCTGATACCTAAGTCAACAAAATAGACAAATAGACAAAAACTCTGTGCATTTGAAAATAAAGTTGTGATACCTGTACATAGGTCCTGCTACGAGCTTTTATAGATTTCGAGTGGCACAATCCTAGTGTAGACACCCCATTTTTTACCGTCCTCAAGATTTGGACATCATCGTTTGAACACTCGATGATCTTCTTTGTTTGTGTTCGTTTTGAGCTGTCGGAGGTCTCGGCTATGCGCCTTGCCCCAGGATCTCTTAACTTACCTGTTCTGTGCTTGGTGTTGCACCAAGAATTTGTTTGTTTTTGCACCTGAGGGTAGAAGGTGGCTTGTCAGCCATCCCTTAAACCCACCGGCCGTGGCTTAGGGCCACCGGCCTTGATTTCTTTCCACCGGCCATTGGTGATGGCCGGTCGGCTCTTTGTGTGGTCGGCCGACCATATATTTGGCCGATGGTCTCCTTTTCTGGCCAGTACCTCCTTTTTGCCTTTTTCAGGCATGGTGCATGCCAGCTGTGTCAGCTGGAATGCACGGACTTGTCCTCCATACACGTGTATGGAGGAGTTTGCACCCTTTGCACCCTTTTGGTCTAACTTCTTGAGGAAGCTTGGACCTTTGTCTTAGCTTCCTCAAGAAGCTTGCACCCCTGTCTTAGCTTTCTCAGGAAGCCTTGGCTCTTTTGCCTTAGCTTCCTTAAGAAGCCTTAACCCCTTTTGTTAGCTTCTCTTGGAAGCTTAAGCCTTTGCCTTGTCTATATAAGAGGGCCCTCCCTCTCCTTTGAAGGGGTTCAGCAAAACCAGACCTAATATCACATATATCTGTTATGTACACCTTCTCTCTCTATATCTCCCTCTCTCTCTTCATTTATGTGTGCTAGAGGGCCTAAAAGTGTGTTTTGGTCTTAGTTTTGCACTAAGTCACCTAGTATCACACCTTACTTCGGTTGTGGAGGTATTGAGAGGTTGTTCTTGGAGTTTTGAGTTGGTTTTTATCATAAGGAGGGGGCTGAGGTTGCTGCTCTTCAAGTGTTCTTCAAGGGTAACACTATTTGCTTTATATTCCCCATTCTTGCACTAGTTTTAACCCACTTTGCATGCTGTTTTAGACTTTGTGTATAACTGAAAAAAGTCTTGTATTTGCATGCTTAAGATGCTTCATTAAGGTCACTTTGGTGTTGGGGGGTCGACCTCCCCCTCTTAGGCCTTGTTTGGCCCTTTTTGTGCTTTCTTTGTTGAGCTTCGGGAATCCTAGTGTATTGGCCTTCTCACCACTGAAATCCAGGGGATTTTTAGTGGTGAAGAAGAGGTTTTGCATAGGGGAGGGACACCCACCTCCCTTTGTCTCTCCTTTGTTCATATTTTTGGCTCATAAGGGTAGCATGCATGATTAGTTATCTTTGGCTCCATTTCAGAGGTTTTTGGGTGTTATTAGGTCCTAATATGCCTCTATTTTTGGTTGGATTAATGGCCTCTTTCATGCATTATATACTTGCCTTGTATTCCTCCATTTTGCCTAGAAATGCACCTTGCCATTAGACGACCATGCTTGCATATTTTTGCCTAGCTTTGTGAAGCTTTTGGTCATGTTTCATCATGCTTGAGGTCTGTTGGGTGTTGATTTGGCCACACCTTTCATGCTTTGTATAGTCCCTTTGCATTCTAGCATGTTGGCATCGGGTGTGTGAGTCATTAGCATGCATTACCTTGGCTATTTCAGTGATTTGGAATCACTTATTATGTCATTTTAGTCCATGTTTTGTGCTTACATGCTTGCATTTGTTATCCTTTCAATGCCTTGAAGAAATGTGATCTTATGCTCCATGTTTGAGTCATAGTGCATGCCTTTTGTTTAAGTCATTTGGGCTGCCATATCAGAGGGTTTTTGGGTGTATTTTGATGCATTAAAACTCTGTTTTGGGTTGCATAATCCATGCCATGAGTGGTTGGGGCAGGTGTAGAGTAATACTCCATTTTGTGGCTTTGAATGCCCATTGTTTTGGCCCATTTTCTTGGCATGTTCTGACCATAGTCCATGCACGATTTAATCTTGTCTTGGAGTGCTTTAGGACTATTCTAGGTCATTTTAATCCTTTGGGGTTTGGTTGACATAGCCATGGTTTGGACCCTTTTGTTGGCTTCAAGTTTTAGTCATTGTTGCTTGCCTTGCTTGCATAATATAGTGGATTTGGCATCGTCTTTTACATATTTTCAGAGCCCGTTATGCCGGTGATTTGTCCATGTTTGTGTCTTCTTAATGCGCTTGAGAGTTGACTTCTTGCATGCCTAGGTGTTAGACTCCCATATATGCACATTTGAAGGCGTTTAGTCTATCACTTCCATGCACTTTGGCCACTGTTTTGGGGTGGGTTGAGGCCTTCTCATTTTAGTATAAGTCCATTTTTGCATACTTTGCATGTTTGACATGTTACATTGCATTAGCTGCATTACTTTGCATTGTATGTGGCACATATGCATAGCATTTTGCTTGGTTTGGGGTGTTAAACCAAGCATGAGGGTTGAGAAGTGTTCGTACTCAAAGTGACGAAACACGTCTCAACCCTCGATGCATGCCCTTGATCTCAACATGATAGGTCGTTAGCACTCATTTGTTTTGTTGCATGCATTTACATTGAGTTGCAAACTTGGTGTTTTTGGGCATCATGCATCGAAATGCGTAATTGATGGCCAGTCGAGGGCCATACTCTTGAGTCTATAGCATGATTGGGAGAGTGGCCATGCACACATTGCTTTGAAAATTCCATACCATGCACTGCCTGCCCTCTCTGCTTTGTCAAAAGCAGACTCTGCCGAAGAAATGGCCGACCAAGCCACTTACGATCTTGTGACCATTAGTGTCCAGCCGATGACACAAGCTTTGGCCGATAATCCCTTTCCCATGGCCGGTGGCCTTTTGTTTTGGCCGGTGGAACTCCAACACACTCATGATGAAGTTTAAAGCAGTTCTGGAAACTTTCATAATTTTCAGAGGAGCAAGGCGATTAAGCGAGGCAACCTATGGCATGAATGCGGGTTTCCGAGCAAGGCGAGTCAAGCATGCATCATTCACGCATTCCGAGGCGGGGCTGCGGCCACCTTCTTTCTGTAATTAATTTGTTAATTAATTAGAAGTTTTTGTAATATTTAATTAGCTAGAATAGTGAATTATTTATTTGTTTTGTAATATTTATTCGGACCCTCCGAGTGAGGGCAATTGTGTAATAAGTGTGCATGAGTGTGTGTATGTCTTCCAACCCCATGTCTTTCTTCCATTTTATTTACTAGCTTTCGATGGTTAGTTTAGGCATGTTTCTATTAGCATACTTATGATAGCATGTTTGCATACATTCATTTGTATTGCACGCACCGGGCTCGGCGCATCATACTAACTGCATTTGTATTTCAATTCTAAGTTGAATACATGTTAGCTGTAGCATCATCATATGCCATCTTAGAATAGCCGAGCCTATTGTAGTTGCATCTTGCATGTGTTGCATTAGCCATCTTAACATGAACTAGGATCATGCATTTGATTACTAACTAGTTTCTGTTTTGGCTTAGAGTACTCGGTAAGCATTTATGCTTTAGCATCCTTGCATGTGTGTGAGTGTTGCCATGATAGCATGCTTACCATGAGGCTATGTGCTTATGTGATATATCTACCTAAATGCCTGTCATTACCTGAACCCGCCCCCGTGGGTTAAGGACATAACCAGCCAGTAATCGTGAGATTACCTACGGCCTCAAACCAAACCAAATGTATTTTAACAGAGTTAATGGGGGCCAAACGGAAGCAATTCAAAACTTTGTCCATAGAGCTGTGCTTATATGATACATCAAAACAAACCATAAACATATATATTAATAACTCACGACTGAAATATAGTGCTGTAAAATTCTGTTCAGACATGATCATCCAAAGCTAAGTCAACCCATGGAATTATATACAGACATATACAAAACTTCTCCAACATGACAAAATATAAATACATAACAAAAGGGCGAAGGTGGGTCTTGTGCGTGAGACACGAGGGCTGACTTTCCAAAACCTATGTTGATCCACTTAGGCTTTATTGGGGCTGGGTCTGGACCTTTTTTGGCTCACCTACAAACACATGAATGAGCGTGAGCGAAAGCCCAGTGAATAATATCAAGTAAGGGAAATGTATTGAAACATTATACAACAGATGGCCTTGGGCCCAATTCATTCATGTCAACTGGCCTTTGATCTTTTCAAACTTTCATATCGGACTGGCTCTTAGGCCTGTATATCAGACTGGCTCTTAGGCCTTTATATCAAACTGGCTCTTAGGCCTGTATATCAGACTGGCTCTTAGGCCTTTCAAACTTTTCAGATCAAACTAGCTCATGGGCCCTTCAAACTTTTTAGATCAAACTGGCTCATAGGCCTTTCAAACGTTCGTATCACACTGGCATATAGGCCTTTCAAACTTTCATATCAAACTGGCACATAGGCCTTTCAAACTTTCATATCAAACTGGCACATAGGCCTTTCAAACTTTCATATCAAACTATGTCCACTATTCAAATTAATGAACTTCACAAAACTTACATAGAAGTAGCAATTGGACAATAACGTATGTCAGATATTACTCACAGTGATCGGCTTGCGAAGTTGCCCTGGAGCTTGACCCTACATATCATGTAACACATATGGGTCACAATTAGTTCAATCCGTTCTAAGCCCACCCGAGGGTGGCAAAATCTGCATTTTAGCCTACTTACGAGTTGCAAACCATTTTCAAAACAAACATGAAATGTTTTGTTTCAATTCAAACGACCCAGTCTATACTTGTATGCTGTGTGCATCACATAGTAAATCTAGGCTAATAACCGGAATAAGACCACATAACATTTTCAAAACTCGATATCATGGTTAGTAGAGGCCGATCTTTGATCAGGCGAG
The DNA here is from genome assembly GCA_025200525.1 of Camellia lanceoleosa. Taxonomy (NCBI): domain Eukaryota; kingdom Viridiplantae; phylum Streptophyta; class Magnoliopsida; order Ericales; family Theaceae; genus Camellia; species Camellia lanceoleosa. Next base: position 26,595,539 of record CM045767.1, read on the forward strand.
CGAGGGTGCTCATAGCTGACCTTCCCCAATCGTACCCAAGTTCCCGAGCCGAGGCAACTTTGGTGATGACGGACACGTGACCTTAGGCAACGAGTCAGGGTTTCCTAAATTCCCCCAAAATAAATATTTAGGTGGCGACTCTGTATCTGGCAAAGCAGTCCATGCTTGACACTTCTTTACAAAAATTTGTTTTCCAAAATAATTTGCCGGATTTGGACTCTTTGGTGATTTATCAATCTCACATTGCACATTGTGAGATCAGATTAAGAATCGTGACAATTTGAGTCCAAACTGTAGTGAGCCCAAATGAACAAAACGGGAGGGGGGGCGGGGGAGGTTCTCTCCCGGGACGTTCGAGGACGTCTACACCTAGTAGGACTCTGTTTCTCCAAAGTCCTCCTAGGAATTAGAAAGTTGATGCTTATCTTTCCACACCCCCCTCACTGCCTAACCAAGTGAGATGGATTTACCGCGGTAATACGACAAAACAACTGGACTAACACATGCTGAGGCAGCAGGTTTCACCGAACTTTCCTTAGCTCGATTCTACCTTGCTTGGCTTAGCTCGGTTCTTGCTTGCTTGTACAACGCGGCTTTTTGTACCCCAGTTCAGAATACTTGAACCGAGCTAACTTCAATCATTCATGATAGGGCTAACAGGGCCCAGTGGCAAAGCCCATTCTACTCAACCCATAGCTCGGCCCGCTTCTTCCCAACCCTAGCTCGGGCCAGATTTACACTTTTTACCCTTTCAGACCTAATATATAAATATGAGAAACATATTCAGACCACCAATTTATAAGTTGGGTTAATTACAATTTACCTCCTTATAGTTTGACCTAAAAACACATTACTCCCTTCTAATTTAGAAATATATACTTAATCCCCTTGAGATTTGGAGTAAAATGTAAATACTAACTCTGTTAACCATATTTATAAAATGTCTATATTACCCTCAGTTTTTTCTCAAATTTTCTTTTGTATGCCATTACAACTTCAAAACTAGATTTTTCACTTTCTTTCCTTTTCTTGTCCTTTCTGGTTTCTTCACCTGCTACCTCATGACCAACACCTTTCTTTTTAGCTAAAAGAATCAATTCAAAAAGAATTTTTTCCCAAGTAGACACCCATTGATTTTTTTCTTTTCTTTTTCTCGAAATAGAACTTAAGCGAAAGCCACATTACGGAAAAATCTTGTCCATAGTCCGAAACTCAAAACAAAATTCAAGCCATGTTGTATATTATAATAGAAAAGGTTTTCCAAATTAAAACCACAGACGCATACATATACTTTTAAATATATATATATATACTAGTTTACACAGGCTCGTGCATGGCACAAATTATTATTATAATATGTTTTAATTTTGTATTTTGATAATTTTTTAAAAATTAAAATATTATTATATGAAATTAAATAAAATAAATCATTAGATATATGATAGAATTATGTGGTATGATATGTATATTTTTTGATTTGTTATACACCCAATGATGTCAACGCCAATTTTATTACCATATCATTTTGGATGAATTTATGAATTTTTAACATTTCTTCTAAATTTATAAAAAAAAAATTATGGTGTATAACTTTTCTTAACAGATAAATACAAAACAAATATTAAGATAATTCTTCTATCTAAAAAAAAACTACTAAGATATACAAATGACTAATTTTATAAACATAAATCATACTCGCATAACAAATGATCAATTTTATTAATAAGTAAATCATTAAGTAAATTAACAATTTTTGATGATAAGAAAAATATTTTTTAATTTTTAATGAGAAAGACATCACTGACTCGGTGGCGGTGGAAGCTGCTACAGCTAAAGCAGGGACAAGATTTGAACAATGGACTGGGAAGACTGAGCAACAAACTCCTCAATATGGCTAGAAGATGCCTCCAAGGCAGTGAGCCGGGCATCGATGGAGGTCTCTAAATCAGTGAACTGAGCATCAAATATATCCATCCGGCCCTCCAAACGATCAAAGCGTAAAACTAGGGTGTGCTCAAACTATCATAGTTGGCCCCAGATAGATCGAGCCTGAGGAGGTTGCTCCTCCTCACTAGCAACGGCGATTTCAAACTCAACTTTCTTGGCCAACGGATCTTCATTTGCACTAGAACCACCCACTCTAGAAGGACCACCTTGACATTGACTGACTTTGGGAGACGGCCTTTTTGATGAATGTTTTAATGGGAGTGGAAAACTCATCATCTTCTAAGACCGGGACCTCGAGTTTGGACAGGAGACGGTTGATCAAACAGCCATGGGGTAACCCTAATTGTTTGTTTTCAATAACGGCTATCATCTTGCGGAGGATAAGAGCGGCAAGATTGATGGGCAACTGGTGATCAATGCAATAGAGGGTATAACCTTGGTCTTGGTTAATTTTTGAGCTGGGTGGTGACAATAAGATTGGCACAAACGATGAGATTAAGCAACCTAAACTTGGAAAGGAGTTCAGTCTATTTAATTAAGGCCTCTTGAACACAGATGCGGGGTGTACCACACAACTTAGTGGCCACCTCATTGAAGTCACAAGTGGGGCGAACAAAGAAAGGGAAGCGAGTGTTGAAAACCGGGCCAATACTAAAGAGAGAACGAATGAGATCCTGGTTGACAACTATTTCCCTTGATCTAACCCAGGTTTTGAATCAAGGACCGGCATCATCTACCCCTTCGATGTTGCAGTAAAACTCCCTGACCGAATCTAAGTTTTGACGCCTAGAGAAAGAAAGGACTAGGTTATCCCCTAAAGGTTGAAAGATAGGTCGGATAGGGATGGACTCAAAAGTATTTGGCTGGATATTTCGCTTAAGATGGACAATTTGGGAGATGTAGGCATCACAAAAGTTTTTGGCCTTTTCAACAGAGGGAAAATAAGTCAGAATTATAATTAGGGCAGGTGGCCATAGACTTTCGGCGTTTAGAGGTATAGGTTGACATGACTAAACCCTAACAAGACAGAGAAACACCCCCCCAAACCAAACCAATAACCCAAAAGCGATGGCGCAGACAAACCATTAGTAACAAAAATTATTAGTAACAAAACCAATAATAACGAAATGCAAACCCAAAACCTATTAGTGATCAAAATCCCAGTAGAATAATCCAAAGCGCAAGAAACCAATAGCAGCAATAGACAAACAAATAAAAGACACAACAATGCGAAGACAATAATAAATCATGACATAACCAAACAAGCCCCAAGAACAACCAACAATAAGTCAACCCAGTACAAATGTAAACAAGATTCAACTCTTAACAAGTGCAAACCCATGCTATGGGAGAGTGTAAACAAGTGAAGACAGAAGAAACTAAGACCAAGCCAAGACATTAAAAAAAACAAAACAGACCGAGAGAGACAAAGAGAATGGAAAAAAAAAATCAAAAAAGACAAAAACGAAAAAAGAAGAGAGACAAACCTGCAATGAAGCATAGGAATCAGGGTAAAGACAGGTACTCACACGCCAATCCAAAGCTCAAATGGAAAGAAGAAGAGCACCAACGGAGCCCTAGGAGAGAAGTTGAAATTTGGGAGAAAATGGATTGAAAAGTTAGGGGCTGGGTTTATATAGTAGGATAGTCCGCTCAAGCGTGGGACTTTCCGCTTAAGCGTTCTTACTTACACGCAGGGCTACGCTCAAGCCTAGACACATACGCTCGAGCGCAAAAAACATGCTCTCAGAATCTTGCACACTCTACAAAATAACTAGATGAGAGAAATATTCGCTCGAGCATTAGAGTTGACGCTTGAGCAGAGGAGAAAAAAAAACCAAGTTCAGAAACTACCTTGCTGAGCAAGTAAAAAGAACTCACACTGTCAAGTGAGACTTGAAATAATAGAGGATTAGCACAATAGCAAGAATGTGATGCTAAGATGAGATAATCCACAACCTATAAAGTTGACAAACTCCCAAATTTGACAATATGAAGCACAATATCATGAGCAAAGCAGGTAAACATGGATCAATGAGCATAAGCTACATATGAATGCACACATCAAAGACAAACATAAGAGCTCACATTAAGAATGTGTATGCGTGCAATCCTTGAGAGGCCACAGAGCTAGAGTTAATCCTGGTAGTGATCGGATGGCTGGACTTTCAGCAAGAGTAACTAAACATCACTAAGAAAAGTCAAACAACTAGAAATCAAGGGGTATTTATTGAATAAAAGCAGAGGCTCTCCCTCACTCAATGAGTCCTTTTTTTTTATTCATTTGATTTTTTACTTTTCTTTTTTGTGGGCACACATTGGTGGCTTTCATGCTCAAGAGTATGGAGACCAAACCAGAGAAGCATGGAAACAATAAGAAAGGCCTGGTTAGTGCCTCTGAGGTAGCCTTTTCCTAATGCCCAGACTTCAAAGAAGTGAGAGAGAAACCGTAGAAGTGAACATTGATGGTAGATGCTTAAGAGTCTTAACATCACCCATGATATGCCAACATAGGTCAATTCCTCTAAAAATGTATAAGAGACACTATTAGAAGTCTATAGAGAAATTTGATCACTTGTGCAGAAACCCCTACAATAGTTTATCTCAAGGATGTGTACAAAATGAGATCATGAAGTCAATGAGCATGAGCATTCAGAATGAGCTATGAACAAAGATAAATGAAATCTTACAAGTAGCATGAGAAATGTTCAGTAAGTCTAAGTGCAAAGACGACAAGAATCAATGGTAATGAGATTATAACATCCAAACACACAAAAGCCATACAGTAAAACCCACTCATGCAACAAGACACACTCTAGTTACTGACCACTACACCCAAGATCTTTCAAAGGAACTCAAACCTAAAAAGATTAAGGTGTTTTGTAAAAATAATAGCCTTTTGATGCTCAGTGGGTACATGTTCAAGAATAATAAGGTCCTTTTCCACTAACTCTTGAATGAAATGATGATGAACGTCAATGCGTTTGGTGTGAGAGAGTTAGCACTTGTATTATCACAAAAAAGGGTGAGAGTGTCTTGGTCTATATCATAATCATGAAGCATTTGCTTTATTTACAACATTTGGGCACAACAACTCCCTGTAGCAATGTACTTAGCCTTAGCGGTCGAAAGAGAGATAGCATTTTGCTTTTTGGTATGCCAAGTGACAAAATTATTCCCAAGCACCCTTCAGATGTGCTCTTATGATCATCAGCACACCCTGCCTAGTTGGCATCAGAAAAACCAATGATTTTGGTTGTAGTGTCAGTTGAGAACCAAATTCCATACCCCAATGTCCCATTAACACACTTAATGATGCGTTTGAACACAAGAGGATGAGACTCTTTAGGACAGGCTTGGTAACGGGCACAAACACTTACACTAAATGCAATGTCAGGTCGACTGATTGTAAGGTACAAAAGACTCCTTATCATACTCCTATAAAAGATAGGATCAAAATCAGTACCAGAGGAATCTTTGGAAAGGTAAAAACTGGTGCTCATAGGAGTGCGTGCATGTTTGGTTGACTCTAAACAAAACTTAGACACAAGATTTTTGGCATACACGGTCTGAGAGACAAACATACTCGGAGGAGAATGTTTAATTTGAAAACCCAAGAAATAAGCCAACTCCCCCATCATGCTCATCTCAAACTCATGTGTCATGCAATCCAAGAAATATTTCACAAGATCATTAGAAGTGGATCCAAATACAATATCATCAACATAAATATGGCCAACAAGCATATGAGACTTAGTATGTTTCACAAATAAAGTCTTGTCTACACTACCCCTTTGAAAATCATTATCAAGAAGAAAGTTAGTAAGTCTATCATACCAAGCTCGAGGGGCTTGTTTCAACCTGTATAACGCCTTGTCTAACTTGTAGACATGGCATGGATATTTTGGGTCCTCAAACCCTTTTGGTTGCTCAACATAAGCCTCTTCTTTCAAGTACCCATTTAGAAAGGCACTTTTCACATCCATTTGAAACAGTTTGAACCCTAGAAAGCATGCAACACCGAGTAAAATGCGAATAGATTTGAGACGTGCAGTAGGGGCAAACGTCTCATCATAGTCAAGACCCTTTACTTGTGTATAGCCTTAAGCAACCAACCTAGCTTTATTTCTAACCACAATACCATTCTCATCAGATTTATTTTTAAAGATCCACTTGGTACCTATCATATTCATGTCTCTAGGTCTGGGGACAAGAGTCCAAACTTTGTTATGTTCAAATTAACCTAATTCATCATGCATTGCATTAACCCAACTATTATCTAGTAAGGCCTCTTTTACATTCTTAGGTTCAATTAACGAAACATAGCACATGTGAGTTACCTCTTCCGGAACTTGTTTTTGGGTTTTCATTCGATTTGAAACACTTCCAATTACCTGTTGAACCGGATGATTCAGTTTTAACCTTGCTGATGGTTTTAACTCTGGACTAGTAGTGACGGGAGCATCAGAGGTGTTGTCTCTTCATGCATTCTTTGGACTTGGACTTACCATTGAAGTTGGTGCAGGCTCATCTTCTTGGGCTTGACTTGTGCTTCTCATTGTCTTTGTGTTTCAATATCCAAGATTGGAGACTTACCATATTCTTCCTCATGTATTGCTGGCATAGGAGAACCTGTGTCATCTATAACCACATTGAGTGATTCCATTAGAGATAAAGTACGTAGGTTATAAACACGAAAAGCTCTACTAGTGGTTGAGTACCCTAGAAAAATACCTTTATCACTTTGAGAGTCAAATTTGCTTAAAGGCTCTCTATCTTTGAAAATGTAACGTTTACTCTCAAAAGATTCAAATATTTTGCATTAGGTTTTAACCCTTTCCACAATTCATATGGAGTTTGTAAAGTGTTGGGCCTTAAATACACATGATTCACAACATAAACAACGATATTTAAGGCTTCAGGCCAAAACTTTGGAGGAACTTTCTTGCTAAGGAGCATGACCCTAGCCATTTCTTGAACTACCATGTTCTTCCTCTCAACAACTCCATTTTGCTATGGAGTAATCGGTGCAGAAAGCTCATGCTTAATTCCATGCATATCACAAAAATCCGAAAACAAACTATTTTCAAATTCACGACCATGATCAGTTCGGATTCTTATGATATGCCCAATAGAAACACCCTGTTCATTTGGATTTTAAGGACTAAGGCCTGGAAAATATCAAATGTATCAGATTTTTCTCTTAAAAAATTAATCCATGAAAAACGAGTATAATCATCAATAGTTAAAAAAATGTATCTTTTACCTCCAATGCTTTTAGTGCGAATGGGTCCCATAAGATCCATATGAACTAGTTCAAGAGGACATTTGGTTGTGAAGCTATTCACCTTTTTATGAGGGGCATGAGTTTGCTTCCCAAGTTAACATGGTCTACACACACAGTTAACATTCTTACCCATTTTGGGTACTTCTCTCATAAGCTCTTTGTTGGCTATCTTAGTTAGGTCTTTGATATTTATGTGACCTAATCTTTAATGCCACAGATCAAGGTTACTTATAACGGCCGAGTGGCATGTGAGATCATTAGTGATAACAGTCCCATAGCAGTTATCAGATGTGTGAACCCTATGCGTGACAGTATTTCTCTCTAAAATTTCACATTTATTTTTTGAAAATAATACTTCATGATGGGAATCACACATTTGACTAATGCTGAAAAGATTAGCTTTAAGGTCATCAACAAGTAAGGCATTTTTGAGCTTGGGAAGACCGGCCACACTTATAAAGCCCTTACTAATGACTCTAGAAATGCCATCATCTCCAAAGGTAACAATTCCTTCTTCATATTTTTCAAGTAATGTGAACTAAGATTTGTCACCAGACATGTGATAAGAGCACCCATTATCAAGATGCCATATGTGTGAGTCACATGTTTTCAGTGTAGTGTGAACAACAAAACAAGTTAAGTCACTCTTTCTCACCCATATCATTTTGGTCTTAACAGAAGCAGGACTGGCAGTCTTGGTAAATGTTTTAGCGTTGTGAACACCCTCATGAATCTTGGTATTCCGCTTAGACATGTAAGGTTGTCTCCTAACCTATGAAGTATTAGAATTTCTAATTTTTTGAGACACCTTACCAAACAACTTAAAACAATAGGGGCAAATGTGGCCATACCTATTACAATGATGACAAACAAACATAGGTTTTACCTCCCTTTTGTTGATCTTTCCTCCTTTAGGTTGATGAAGAGAGTGATCACCATGTTGAACCTTTACCTTTCCTTTTGCTTGAGTCTTGATGTCATGTGATGTAGAGACTAGTCCTTTTTGAACAGTTGTATCACTATAGCCTATCCCACTTTTGTAACACCACACCTTTTGAGATCCGAGGATGTCTTCGGTCTTTGACCCTTTGTTCCACATATCAATTGTGGCTCTAGCATTTTTGAGTTCTTCCTCTATCTGACTGACCATCTCTTCAAATGCAGCTTGTGACATCTCAAGAATTTCAATCTTCTTTTCATATGTGGCATAGACTTTTAGAAGTTCATTCCTTTTGGTCTCACATGATAGAAGTTTTCCACATAGGTCTTACCTGTCATTTGAGAATTTGATGACATCCTTTTTTGTTGTTGCAAGCTCTTCTTTTAGTTTGACATTCTAGCTTTCATATGTTTTGAGCTTGAAAGTGAGTTTGTCATTGATCTTGGACAAGTTTGGGGATTCATTGTAAAGTTTTTCATAAGCTTGTTCTAGGTCATCACCCTCTATCTCATCATTGTCTTCCAAGGTTTCATTATCTTCTTTCTGTTCTTTTCTCTCCTTGACCTCATCTAGTCGAGCAACTAAGGCATGAAAGTTAATGGATGATAGTGCAAATGACTCTCCTCTTTCATGGACTAGGCTAAGAATGTCGCATGCATCTTTGGCCGTTTTGCAGTGAGCAATTCATTGTTGTTCTTCCTCAGAGATTACTTCACGGATTACACTTAAAGCTCTTTGATTGCTCGGATTGTCAGCACTTTCAACGTCCTCTTCAATTACTTGCCAACCTTCAGGGTTATAAGCTCTAAGATACATCCTTATTCGGATCTTCCAAAATAAGTAATTACTCCTATTAAAGGTAAAAGCACGGTGTAGACTCTAACCACGAGCAAATTCAACTGGCTTTGGAGGTGGTTGAGTGAAGGTAGACCAGAATGCAATGTAGGTACTATCTTCGTTTTCATCGGATTCGGGTTCTTCGGGTTTTTGCTCTGACCCGCTTTTATCATCCCAAGTCACTGTATAGACTTTCTTTCGGTTCTTCTTCGATGGGCATTCAAGAGCAATATGGCCAAAACCTTGACATTCATAACACTTGACACCTTGCCCCTTCACAATATTCTTCTCAGTTTTTTAGGCAACCTTAGGTGGAAAAGTTTTGAAATTTTCATTACCCTTATGTTTTGAACTAGAGTCCTTGAAATTAGGCTTCTTTTTCTTTAATTTTTTTTTGAACTGTTTGGTAAACATCGCCGTTATTTCGGACTCTACATCAAACTCAACCTCAGGGGTCTTAGCAGTCTCATGAGCACTGGTAAAATCCACACTATCTTTTTGTTTTTTCTTAGAAATCTGTTAGGCTTCATAAGTTTGCAAGTTTCCAACTAACTGATCAAGCTTGAGGTTCTCAACATCCCGAGCCTCCTCAATAGTTGTCACTTTTGATTGGAACCTCTCGGGTAATGACCTCAAAATTTTTCCAACAACCTTTGATTTAGGGATTTTTTTCACCGACTGTAAAACAAGAATTCACGATGTCACTAAGTTTAGCATAAAAATCATTAAACGTCTCATCATCACGTATAAAAAGAGTTTCAAAAAAGAGGTAAGACATTGAGGTTTTGATCTTTTAACAACAGTAGTACCCCTGTGAATAGTTTCAAGAATGTCCCAAGCCTCTTCCGCTACTTCACCCGTGCAAATACAATGAAACTCTTCAGGTGTGATGGAGCAAAAGAGGAAATTGAGAGCCTTACTGTTCCAATTCGAGTTTTGATAATCGAACGCGTCCCATTTATCAAGATGTTTGGGGATATCAACACCATCAATGGTGACTACAGGTTCACTCCATCCATAGATTACACAGTGCCAAACTTTCTCATCGATAGATTTTAAAAACGCCCTCATACGAGCTTTCCAATAAGAATAGTTTGTACCATCAAGTAATGGAGGTGTATGAATTGAATCCATATCACAAAGCACACAAAATCACACTCCTATAGTTTTGATAAAAACAAAGAGTAACCCATTCTAATACCAATTGAAAAACCTAAGTGATTTGTGATTCAGAACAAGATTAATTGCAACAATTCTCACACAATTAAAACTAAAAATATAAATCATGTAGTACATACGAAAGTGATAGATTGTTGCTTCAAAATCAATAAATCAACACAATCGATTTTTACGTAGAAAAACCACAATTGGAGCACCTCCAATTGTGATTAAAAAACTACGGGCGAAACAACACTAATCAATCCGTTGTAAAAGAAAAAAAGAATACAAATTTACCAAACAAATTATCTAAACTCTGTCAATTCGTCTTCAACAATCTATATCTCTTTCACTACCGCCTTCGTTTCCGAATTAATCAGCTTGATGTTGCATCCATAACATCCATGTCGAATCAACGACTGCACACAGCTTCGAACTCTTTCGAACACTCTACGCTTGAATCTCCGGAATCCACCGAAGAACAACTTTTTTGAATTAATAAACACAAACCGACAACCCTTTGATTTTAACTCTCTTGATTCATGAATAAACTCACACAGAAATAAAATTAAAAAAAAAAAAACTAGAACAAGACCTCCAGAGGAAAACCCTAGAATCCCAAAAAGTATAACTGGAAGTTGTGCCTTAGAATCGGAGCAACTACAGATTTATAGTAGTTAAAATCGCGATCCCTGCTCGAGCGCAGGAATGACCGCTCGAGCGATGGCACTAAAACGCGAGTTCCAAACCAGGGACCACGCTCGAGCACTTGAACATACGCTCGAGCGTAAAATCACACCTCCTAGTATTTTGGTAAACATGCCAAACTGTAAGGCCCCAAAAATTTCGGCAGGATATATTTATTTATTCAACAAAACCCACCTGATAGACAAACATATGAATATAGCTGTAACAACGCCCGCGAGGGACCTCGCTACAGTTCGGACTCGATTTTGTTGCGGTTCTAAATCTCGAACCAAAGAGTCCAAATCCGGCAAATCGTTTTGAGAAAACAGATTTTTTTGAAAGAAGTGCCAAACATGGACTCTTTTGCGAGATATGAGTCGCCACCTAAATATTTTAAAATGGGAAATTTAGGAAACCGACTCGGTGCCAAAAGGCCACGTGTCCGTCATCACCCAGAGTTGGCTCGGGAACTTACTTAGATTTAGGGAAGGTCACATCACTGAGCTCGCTCGTCAAAGACCGCCTCTAAAACCATGATATCGTTTTTTGAAAACTTTGTGCGTTCTTATTCGGTTATTAGCCTAGGTTACTAGGTGATGCTTCGACAAACAAGTATAGTAGTCACTGATTGGAACAAAACATTTCATGTTTGTTTGTTTGAAAATGGTGTGATGGTGCTACTAGGCTAAAATCGGATTTGCCACCCTCGGGTGGGGCTTAAACATGATTTTGCCACTATCTAGTGGGCTTAAAACAAACATTTGATGAATTATTCCAATTCGATAACTCAACCTCCACCCACAGCATTCAAGGCGGTTATATCACATATAAGCAAGCCTAAGTATGCTATCATGGCAACACTCACACGCATGCAAGGATGCTAAAGCATAACAACTTACCGAGTACTCCAAGCCAAAACAGGAAAATGATTAGAAATCATGCATGAATCCTAAATATACTGAAATGCCTAATGCAACACATGCAAAGATGCAACTATAGCAGGCTCGGCTATTCTAAACATGGCATATGAGATGCAACAGCTATCAAGTACTCAACTTGGAATTGAAATACAGATGCAGTTTGTATGATGCGCCGAGCCCGGTGCGTGCAAAACAGATGAATGAATGCAAACATGCTATCATACTGTATGCTAATTGAAATATGCCCTATATCTAACCATCATAAGCGGATAAATAAAAGGGAGAAAGAAGTGGGGTTGGAAGACATACATCACACTCACGCACACTTATTACAACATTGCCCTCGCGCAGAGGGTTCGAATAAATAATACAGACCCGAAATAAAAGAATATACAGAATGAAATATACAGATAAAGTACAAATTCCTAATTACTTAACAAATTAACTAAGAAAGCGGTAAACTGGCATGCAAGTCGTCGTGTTTGCTTACGATGAATGATATCTTGGTCATGAAAATCCTTGGGATCCCAATTAGATGTTTGCTTTTTCTCGAAATGCGCCGAATTATCGAAAAGTTCTTGATCCTTGATTTTTTGCAGCGAAGAAGCGGAAAGCAAAAAGCGGTGTATTTCACAAATATATGCATGCCTCGATCCTCACCAATCGCGCGATACCGATGCATGATGGCCGAGGAGGAGCGACTCAATATCGAGATGAATGAATGTAATGCTACAACAAACCGAACTCCATCATGGGTAATCCGGAGTGTCGGTGACTTGGGAATTGAGACCGTTCCGTTACCGGGATACAAAACGCTCTCGTTTCCGTAATATGCATGGTATGCATGAAAGAATGCATAATAACATGTGATATAGCATGCACAATACCATGAAAATGAGATGAAAAAAGGCCGCAGCGGCGGCTTGGCATAAACGCAAACGGCGGCGATGAAATGCAAAGCGGATAAGCGAGTGCGCTGAAATCGTGTGCACACGCGCACGCAAACCGAGGCGATGAAAATGCGAATAATAAAAGTGCCTCAAATGCACATGTGCACGCACACCGAACAAATAAATGGAAATCGGAAGTGCCGAAGTGTCAAAACGCGCGCCCACATGATGCAACCGAGGCAATGATGAAATGAAAATAGCGGATAGCCAAGTGCCTCGAAATGGTATCGGCCACGCAAAAGGAGGCAATGATGAAATGAGAAAACCGAGATCAAAGTGCCTCGAAATCGCGTACGACGCACGCAAACGAAATGATGAAATGAGAAAATCGATAAAGCGCAACGCACGCCTCAAAGCGCAAACCGAGGCAATGATGAAATGAGAAAATCGGATACAATGAAATGGCCTAAAGCCGAAATGCGCGCCATTGTGAACGGCACGCAAACGAAGGCAATGACAAAATGAAAATAGGATGGCCAAAGTACAACCGAGCAGCGGCCCCATGAGAATGCTAAGCGGGCAATGATGAAATGAAAATCGGATACAGCCAAGTGCGCCTCAAACGTGCACGCGCATAAAACCAAAGCGATGATAAATGAGAAAATTAGATACAGCAAGGGCCTAAAGCCGCCTTAGCGTAACAAAACAATGATGAAAAATGGCGGATACAACAAGTGCCGGTACGCAGCAGCAAACGCAACCGGCGATGATAAAGTGGAATGAAATGGCATATGGAATGCAAATTGGGCTACGCCAACATGAGAGGACACCATACCGCACTTCATAAACTGCGTTGGATAAAATGAAGGCCTCGAAATGCGCGCACTGCATGCGCAAACCGACCGCGAAGGCATACACAATGCCATGACATGGAAAATGATTGGGCTTACACTAACATGAGAGGACCTCGGCCACGCACATAAGCTGCGGCGGATAAAAATGAAGTGCCTCGAAATCGTGCATGCGAACAATACCGGAAACAATGGCATACAAGCATGAAAATGCAAATTGGGCTTCGCCAACATGAGAGGGCCTCAACCACACTCACATAGGTCTTGCCGTCGGAACGAGGTCGCCTTTAAACGAAATCAGCGACATCCGCACGCATAACCGAGGCGAGGCTCTAAAGCACCAAAATGACATGCGAATGAGATGTAGCAAATGGCATAAGGAAGATGCAAAATTCAGCAACTAAGATAATGCAAAAACAGCCCCCAAATTATGATAAAATTGCAGCCGATGCCCAAAATGCGTTGAAATGCACCAAATGGCCTCTGACCCTATTAAACATACAGAATATGGACATGGAATGCAAAACAGTGGCAAGGCAGCCCCTAAACTAGCATTTTATTAGCACAAAGCAAGGCCAAATAATGCTCACAAGTATGGAAACAAAAGTTTGCAAAAATACGGTAAAAGAGGGGAATTACAAAGCAAGTGATATGTACAATGCTCAAACACAAAAAATCAGTTCTACAACATTGAAGATGGAACAAAAATATGCACAAATTCAAGAGATGACAACCTCTAAATCAGTATGTATATATGCTAAACATAGCATGCAAAAAGGGGCTATAAAGAGAGGTATCATGAGCAATGATCAAACCACTTAATACCCTTGACAAAAAGTGTAGAATAGACCAAAACAAGACACTCTCTAAGCCTGATGGAGGCTCAAAACAGTAGCTAAACAAGTCTAACAAAGCATGCAAATTTACGGTAAAATGAAAGAATTTCAAAGGAAGTACCAAAAATATACACCAAATGTCTTAAGACCCTAAACAAAACATGACAAGGAGGAAAAAATAAGGCTTTATCTAGGCCTGATGAAGGCCAAAATCCGGAGCCAAATGAGTCTAGCAAAGCATGCAAATTTACGGTAAAATGAAAGAATTTCAAAGGAAGTACCAAAAATATACACCAAATGTCTTAAGACCCTAAACAAAACATGACAAGGAGACAAAAATAATACTTTGTCTAGGCCTGATGAAGGCCAAAATCCGGAGCCAAATGAGTCTAGCAAAGCATGCAAATTAATGGCCTAAAGAGGGATATTGAAAGAGGTCTATCATGGAGACACGAGCCCTTCTACAATGTTGTAGAGGGCCTCAAAATGAGCACAAAAACAGTAGGTGTCAAAGCCAAAAACTAAAAGGAAATAAAGTAAATATTTGACTCAAGATTATGCAAGAAAAAGGGATTTGAATGCTTACCCTTGAAGACAATTCTTTTGCTGCCTTGTAGCCTCAATTTTATGATCCTTAGGCCTTGAAGAAGCTCTCTTTGTTGCTGAAATGGAGATGGTGGAGGTAGAGCTTGGGGTTGATGAAGGAATGGAAGCAAACTTGGATGTTTGAAGCTTGGAAATGGAGAGGGAGAGGAGCCGTGTATATGGAGCTCTCAAAGGGTTTTTCTAACCCTCCTCCCAGCTGGAAGCTGCTGGTTTTTATGGCCAAAAAGATGGAAATATCTTTCCCCAAATATCTAGATATTTTGAGGGCAAAATATCTAGATATTTTGAGGGCAAACAAAAAAGATTTTGTTCGGCCACGAAGTGGGCATCTGAGACATGATGTTCCTCGGAATGATGAAGCAGACAAAATTGAACAAAACTAATGCAAAACAAAAAGCTCGGACCAAAAAGCCAGCGGGGTCCCAGTCAGGGCTGCCGCACGGCACGGTCAGTGGTGAGGGTCTCGGAGAACCCCAGTGAAAATAGAGGTATCGACAAAATAAAGTAAGAATGAACAAAAAATGAACAAAAATGGCTGGGGCCAAAACCGCGGGGTCTCGAAAAATGGAGCTATGAGCACAGTGGCGTTGACCCACAGAAGTATCGAAGACCCAGTGTCCCGGAAGGACCAAGCAAGAGGTGTTGCGCCAAAAACAGAATGAAAAATGAGCAAGGGCCAAAACCGCGAAGTTTGGGGTCGAAAAGGTCACGGAAGTGGTGTTCGTGGTGTTGGTTTTGAGACCCGGTGTTCCTCGATAAAGAGGTGCATGCCAAAGAAAACCCGAGAGAAAAGCCAGGAGCCGAGGGCTAGGCGACGATCTCAAAACGGCGATCTGAAAGCAGCAAATGGCTCGAAAACAAACGCTCTACCACAAAAGCGTAACCTATGTGCGAGAGATAGTCTCGGGACCACTCCTTCCCTCGGAGAAAGCAAAAAACTTATGGAGACAAGGCAAGAAGAGAAGAGGCTTGGGAGGCAGGAAGAGCCGAGGCCGCAACTCACTCGAGACTTCCAACGAGCCCTGATATGCAACATCACCAAGCGCTCAATCGGTGACGTCTGAGTCTTGAGGACGGTCAAAAATGGGGTGTCTACAATAGCATACTATTCCATACTTCTATTTCTATTAAATTCCAAATGCCAAATACATGCTGTTCACATCTCAATGCCTCAGTTCAAATCCCAAACATGTATTTTACCATAAGTATGAAATGAAAGCCAAATAGATAATAAGTGCCCTACAGGCTTACAAATTTATCCAAGAACATTCTTGGTTACACAAATGGAGTTTCAACTCAACACAAATACAGACCTTGGCTTACAAAATAGAGTCACGCAAAATGAGAGCATTGTACTCCCAACACACATACTTCCACGCCCTAAGTTGGGTGGAATCACCACATCTTTTCCTGTACAAAATCCCGTAGGGTGAGCATAAAGTCAAGTAGAAAATTCTTAACAAAGTATATACATTTTATACAAGTCTCAAGAGATGAAATACCCATGCCATGCTATGCCCTTTTTGAAGATAAATTACATTTTTATCTTTTGAAAACCGTCATGCTCAATGATGTCATGCAATTTCAATTGTTCAAAACTTAACAATTTATTTCAAGGGCGAAAAATACGTCTCGATAATCCCTAGGCTAGTGTCTGCAAGTAGACTATACGAGTACTACCAAATTGTCATTTTTACTGGTAATAATCGGAAGGCTCGACACCTATCCGCGTAAATTTTTCGGTCTTTCACCCCGGACCAGCAGGCCAACTTATTTAATATCATCTATACCACATATCAAGGCTTACCAACATATTTACCCCAAAATCATTTCATGAAAAACTTATTTCTCAACATTCTTTTTTCAATACAAGTTTTCAAATCAACATTCAAAGTCTAATGTAATAAAATGAAATGATATGCCAAATTCACAAGATGAACAAAAATGCTTTTATTCCAATTCATCATCCAAGAAATAAACACAATTTTCTCTTCTCAAGTATTCTCAACAATTTAGTCATTTCAAGACTATATCAACATTCTGAATAATCATTTTTAAAATGAACAACAATTCTCATAATCCACAAAATTAATCATTTATACAAATATAAATAAGAAATTTTCTAAACATAATTTATTTTGATACACAAAATAAATATAACAATATTGCCCCTGAATTTTCAATCTCTTTTAAAATTTTCAATTTCTAAGTTTTCTCACAAAAACCAACCATTTTCAAATATTTGAGGAGATCTTACCAAAAAACATCTTTCTTTTACCAACATAGTCGAAAACCCTCAATTTCTATTTTAAAATAAACAAGAAAGCAACCCACTTTCAAAATCACTCATCTTCTTGAATCAATAAAATTCATTTTTAAAAAAAGAACAAATCAAAGGATGATTTTGAAAATCATCTAAATTTTGCAAAAAAAAATATATAACTCAAAGAAATATCCCTACCTCAAATTAAGAAGCTTTCAATACTCCTAATTGAATAGGACACCACCGGATAACATCTTATATGTACCTTTTGGGACCAGATTTCATACTCTACACCAAATATGCCTTCAGTCCTTTGGTGTTGATCACAAAATTATTCACTGTTGACGGATGTTATCATGCTTTGACTTTTAACTAATGAACAACCATATTTATCAATGCGACGTCTGAAACTGCCAAAGCAAATAGAGCACTTTGTTTCTCAAATGTTGTACCATCCTCGCCTCTTTCTCTCCCATCAGTACCCTCCAAATCCATGACAATTGTGCAAGGTTCAACACCTACGGCCTTGGCTATCCAAATGCCTTTCGTAGTTTGACTCCTTCCCTTGAACGCATCCATCTCCCTAAAACGTGTGCTCTTCCCATTGCTTTGAGGACCCATGATAGCAACGACAGCGTATGAGAGACCCAATTCGCGGAGCTTGACAACTTTCATGAAATTATCGAGACCAGTAACATTGAATTCGCCATTGCCATCGATGAGTTGGGTCGAGTTCATGCAAATGCGAGAATACCTTCCTAGATACTGATCGGATTGTTTGTAATGCTACCTTAGAAAACACAGCAGTTCGCAACTCATTGAAAGCAGCAGCCCCTGACCGTGCTATCCCATACCCCACTAAAACAGCTGAACATTCAGCGGCGTGGGCTGCTGGTGCCGTGTCTTCGGATTGTAGCTCCGGTGACTAGTTTGTGCACCGTGAAAGTGTTCTCGCCCGCTGCGAGTTACAGTCGTCAGTCTTGGGAAACTGATGAAGGTGGTCCTTCTCCTTTTCAGAACTGGGCTGGTTTTCGGGTGCCAGTGCGGTGGTTGGGTCGCTGGAGGTTTCTGGTGCGAGCACGTTTCTGGCGTGTTTGCTGGTTCGCTCTAATCCGATTTGGTCTCCTGGTTTTCTTTTTTTTTACACGCTCAAGTTTGTGTGTGTGTGGGCTCGATCGAGTGATTGCAAGGGTGGTTCGCACTGATATTGACTCAGAGTCGAATCACCGACAGTGGTTATGTTGCCGTCGGTGCTGGGTTTAGCTGCTCCGGCGTCGTTATTACCGAAGCGTGGGTTGTGCTGGTGCTGGGTTGTGCTCCGGCGATGCTCTCTCTTC
This sequence comes from Camellia lanceoleosa, assembly GCA_025200525.1. Classification (NCBI taxonomy): domain Eukaryota; kingdom Viridiplantae; phylum Streptophyta; class Magnoliopsida; order Ericales; family Theaceae; genus Camellia; species Camellia lanceoleosa. The sequence goes on from CM045767.1 coordinate 26,614,098, forward strand.
ATCTAAGTCACACTGGGTATGGACTTCTTTCTATCCCCTTCTCTCTCTCTCTCTCACTCTCTAATCTCCAAATAATATTCTCCACCCCCTGATAGCATCAACATACAGTAGCAGTGAGTGCAATTACAGCCACAGCTGGTGCATCATCCAGAAAAGTGTAATATGATCCCAGAAGAAATTGTGAAACTACCATAAAGGAGACACCACCAAGTAATAAAGGTCTTCTCCTCATGTGCTCCAAGCAATTTTGTCCCTCTCCCCATGTGCCTTCTGTGTGTGTAAAAGTGACTTTCTTTATAATAAAAAAATATTTTTCTTCCCATGCTTGAACCCCACTCCAGCACTTACTTCCCTCTTTTGTTTATTTTATTTCCACCACCGAAACATCATCATGCATATATTCCTTTCTTTTATTTATTTTTTTATTTTTATTTTTTTGAGTCATCACACAAACTACTAAGAGTGTGAAAACTCCGCTCGAGCGCAATTTTTCCCGCTCGAGTAGGAAGACCAAAACACCAAGGAAAAATATAATTCGATAACCAAAGCTTGTTCATGGAATTGGCAATAAGTAGGGACCCAACAATATATTCTTTTCTTAAGCAGGAAAAATGTGTCAATAGCAATGACTATGGTTTTAATTTTTCTTCTGGAGGTTCATGTATTTCCAATTACATTATGATGGCATTTTATTGAATCTGCATGCGGCATATGAAGGTATTTTTTTTTCCCAAATGTCAGCTTTGGTCCAACTCATTCTCAAACTCGAATTTCAATAGCATGTATGCAATTGATAAGCAAATTATATTTTAGTGCCTTCTATTGAAGAAATTTAGTCTTCATTACAGAAATATATTTGAGTGTTACAGGTTGTTGAGAACCTCCCCAATATATAGCTAGCTACCCTGGAGATGAGGTAACCTAAAAATGCTTTGACCATGTTCATTTATCATGTACACTTCTTTATCAACTTTACCCGTTGTTTGACTTCTATTTGTAGCATATGTGCAAACTATTTCTCTCTTTCCTTTTCTTGGTAAGAGGCTCAGAAAACTATCAGCAGTTTACATGGAGCTATATTGACATTTAATGGGAACAATGAAGAACTATTTATGGACAACAGTAATGCTAGGTATTATGAAAAGTCTTTCATAAAAATAGTCATGAAAGATTTGTGATCTTTGGATTACACTTACAATAAAGCACCACACATTAATCAAGATAATCTCAGGGTCACAAATTTTTCATGATCATTTTCATGAAAAAAATTTCATAATCCCTAACATTTCTCTATGGACAAAGGAAAGAAAAATAGATACAATTTAATGCACTAAATAAAGAAGATGAAAGCAAGGGAAACATTTTTTTTCTTTTTTGAACAGAAAGCAAAAGAAATATGATAACCACCAATTCCCAAAAGAGCAATACTATATACCACTAATTTATCATCACTAACTCCATCATTAGTGAGGTGGCAATTGAAAAAAAAAAAAAAACAAAACAAAACAAAACCCAAGGCACAAAACACATGTGGCAGTAGGTGGGACCCACTGCCACATCATTAGAGCCACCATTAATTAGTGGTCTAAAGCATTTTTGTTCCCAAAAACTTCAATGGGCAATATGGCCTTTTATGAAGCCCAATTCTAATATATATATATATATATATGTTGGGATTAGAGTCGGGTTTCACTCACTTTTTTGAAAGAAATGTGTCGTGTTGGACACAACACTGCTTGGACACTCAAAAAAGTGTGCCTGACACTCCTTCAATATGTTTTAATTAAAAAAAAAATTAAATTCATAATATTGGACACCTTAGTGACACTTCAATAACACTTATTGAACTTTCCAAATACGTCCTATATGATGAATCCCTTCATTATAACAATATTCTTTATTCTTCACAACACAACTTATATATCCTAAATATGTTTTGACACATTTAATACGATGAATACATTATTTGTAACACAATGTTATATAATTATTTTTCATTTTTTAGAATCTGATTACTTTGTAAATGATATCTTTATATTTAATTTATAAAATATATAGCTTTTTAATGTAAAAACTATGGTGTCATATATATATATATATATATTTTATTATCTTCGAATAAATTAATCATATATATGACATATAATAAATTTATAAAAATATAAAACTTAATGTTTCTCAAATATGACTTGTATTGCATTTTTTGAAAATCGATATGTGAGTGTGTTGGTGTCGTGCCAATATCGTGTCACGTGTCTGTGCCACATCTAATAATTTGTCGAAATTAAGTTTCAATTATATGCATCTCAATTTTTTGGAATTTCTTAGAAGTTCTTGAGAACCATTTCTAGACCCAACAACAATACTTATATTTGACTCATTTTTCAAAGAATTATTTCAGAATTTTTGGTAATGTCTTTTGTGATTGAATTAACTGTGATTTCATTTGATTTATTTATTTTCTTAGGAAAGCACAAACAATTCATTAGAGAAGGACAGGACAGTGTCACTTCTAGTGGAAATGGGTTACGAAGCTAAGAAGGTTTTGATAGCAATTAATAGATGTGGTTTGTATCTAGTTCTACAAAGATGCGTAATTACTTGTAAATAGTGTGTCGATATGCTGGTTAATTCTGCAGTGTTAGCTTATATACAATGTGTCGGTAGGTTGTATTGATTTTGCAATACTTAAATTATGGAAAAGTTTTTGATGACGTTGGCTCTATTTTTTATGATTTTGAACAGAACCATCTCTTTATTTTTCAAAACATTCAAAAGTAACATTTGCTATTACTTTTACTCATATTTTCACAATCATCTCTCCAAAATATAGTTAGACCAAAATACAAATATAGTTAATTACTATCGTTGTTAGAATGGTTGTACACGTAGACAACAAGATTTAAAAAATATATACATTCATGTCAAAATAGTTGTTTGTCCGCCTTCCATATCCTTATACTATTTCATTTAAAATTGTAGGTCTAGGTACCCCATTACAAAACTTTCAGATTTCATCTATGCTGTCCAAATTGCAATGGAAGTTGATTTTCTAAACTTCCTTCTGAAGACGTTGAATTCTCTTCACATTGAAAGGTTAGGTTATGAATCCGAGTCCATTCAAAGTTGCTTTTGTTCGCATTTTACAGATTCTCACATATTAACATTTTGCTGTTTGATTGGAGGCCCAGCTGAAGTTTTTGTTTTGCTACAGTTTCTTGCTGCCTTGGTTCTGTTTTGCTGCAGTTCTGAATTGACCCAAGAAATTAAATATCCTCATACTGCAGTTAGTAGGGTTGGGGCTGCTGCACTGGTAGTGTCTTGGATGTTTTGGCTATAGTTTTTGTTCTGTTTTGGTAGTGTTGGTCTGGTGGTGTTTTGGCTGCTGCAGTGGTTGTGTTGCTGGAGCTCTGGTTGGTGTTTGGTTCTGTTTTGTGTGGCTGTAGTTGAACTGGTTGTGTGAATGTTTGTGCTGCTTCTGATCTCTGGTTTGTGTGGCTGAAGTTGATCTGGTGTTGGGGTTGGAGTGGGTTGAAGTGGGCTGGAGATGATCTGTAGTTGATCTGTGCTGTCTGGACTAGAGTGGGTTGAAGTTCTGAACTCTGAATTCTGTCTTGCTGGTATAGTGGTTGTTTTGAATCATGTTTTGGTATGCATTAAGGAGGGCTGGCTTGTGCAGAGGAGTTTAGATTCAAGCACCTGAAGTGTTCAAGAATCTGCCTTGGACTGCTGGGCATGTTGGTTTCGATCTGCTGCAAGGTAGTATACTGCCTTGGTCTGCTGTAGTGCCCAAAACAAAAAGGAGTTATTTTGTTCTACTTCTGGCCACCTAGCAGTAGGTGTGCTCTGGGCTGGCATTGGGTTGTGGACTGGTTTGTTCTATCTCTGGTCTGTTCTGTTTTACAGTGCTGCTCTGAATATAGTTGTGGGACTTCTGTAATTTGTTTGTGGGCAAATCCTCATGGTGTTTGATTTGGTTTTGTTGGATTTTGGCTTTGTTGTCTCTTGTGGTCCTTCTTTCTTTCGAGTTTGGTTCCTCACCAATCTCTTGGAGTTGAGCTTGCAGATGTTTGGGCTATCTTCTCGGTGCCAACCTAGTTGGGATTGGGTTAGGTCGCTGTGATGCTTGATGCTCCCCCTCTCTTTTTTGATGTAAACTCATATCTTGTATGATTTTTCATCAATAAAGGTTCTTTTGCTAATCACAAAAAAAAAAATATCATCTTCTCTTTTTATTTACTTATTTTATTTGGACAGCCAAAAAATGCTTTGCTTCTCTAAAAGACAAGAGGAAACTTTAGAGCAATGAAGAGTGGAAAGGTAAACGACAAAGGGCATATGAGAAGAAGCCAATAGATCAAGAAGACGATACGGTGTGCTATTTTCCAAATCCAATGATAGGATTTGGAGTTCCCAGTGAACCATGGTGTGTAGTTCGTAGAACACTTCCAAAGGCAATTGTAGGTCCACAATCTATACTATATATTAAGTAAAATGGAATTTTTAATTCCAACTCTTGTGAAAGCTCCAAATTCCTAATTTAAATTTTATGATTTTTTAATTTTAAAATTTTTTTTTTAGCATTTATTAACTTCTCTCAACTTTCAAGTCTTACCATCATAATAACACTTTAATGCATTAAGAACAAGCATAAATTTTTTTTTTTGAAATCTAACACATATGAATTTTTTGAAAAGTTCCAACACATATGATTATTATCCTTCATAATAACACTTGAATGCATTAAGAACAAGCATAAAAAAAATTTCTTGAAAAATCCAACACATATGATTATTATCAAAATATTAAACTTTAATATAATATAATAAAAAAAAGACATTTAATTTCTTGAAAAGTTCAACACATCTATATCTATCTATACTATATATTAAGCAAAAGGGAATTTTTAACCTCCAAGGCCTGTGGGAGCTGCAATATCCCAATATGAATTTTCTAAATTTTTTATTTAAAAAAAAAACTCAGTATTTATTAATTTGGTCAAAATCCCATGATCAGCATTAATTTATTAACTTTTTTCAATCGATATGTCTTTCCACATGCCTGTATTTATTGATTTAGTCAAAATCTCCTGATCAACATTTAAAATCCCCTCAAACAAATAATTATAGATACAATCCTTATATAATTATTGCAATATCCTTTTCAACTTTTCCTATACACTATGGTTAGTGATAAGATTATTAAATTATTTTTATAAAAAATCTTAAAAAACATAATTTATATTAAAAAAATCTAAAACAAATATAAATATATATAATTATTACGTGCATAGCACGGGTAATAGGCTAGTACTATATATTAAGCAAAAGGGGGTTTTTAACCCCAAGCTTTGTGGGAGTTCCAATCTCCCAATCTAAATTTCTTGAGTTTTTGATTTTAAAAAAAAAAATCTTAGCATTTATTAACTTCTCCCAACTCTCAAGTCTTATCCTCATAATAACACTTTAATGCATTAAGAACAAGCATAAAAAAAAATCTTTGAAATCCAACACATATGAATTGTTTGAAAAGTCCCAACACATTTATTATTATCCCTCATAATAACACTTTAATGCATCAAGAACAAGCATAAAAAAAAATTCTTGAAAAGTCCAACACATATGATTATTATCAAAATATTAAACTTTAATATAATATAAAAAAAGAAAAAAAGAAGACATTTAAAAAAAAAATTAAAATCACAATTCATATATATAGATAATTGTAAACACAATCCGTGTGTAACACGGGTGATATGCTAGTATGATTATTATCAAAATATTAAACTTTAATATAATATAAAAAAGGAAAAAAAATAAGACATTAAAAAAAAAAAGACATTTAAAAATCACAATTTACATATATAGATAATTGTAAATACAATCCGTGCATAACACGGGTGATATGCTAGTCTATACTATATATTAAGCAAAATGGAGTTTTTAACCCCAAGCCTTGTGGGAGCTCCAATCTCTCAATCTAAATTTCTTAATTTTTTGAGTTAAAAAAAAAAACCTTTATTTATTAACTTCTCCCAACCCCCAAGTCTTACTCTCATAATAACACTTTAATGCATTAAGAATAAGCATAAAAAAATTCTTTAAAATCCAACACATGAATTCCTTGAAAAGTCCCAACAGATATCATTATTACTTTAATGCATTAAGAACAAGTATAAAAAAAAATTCTTGAAAAGTCCAACACATATGATTATTATCAAAATATTAAATTTTAAAATAATATAATAAAAAAAAAGACATTTAATTCCTTGAAAAGTCTAACACATATGATTATTATCAAAATATTAAACTTTAATATAATATAAAAAAAAGAAAAAAAAAGAAGACATTTAAAAAAAAAAAAAGACATTTAAAAAAAAAAAAAAGACATTTAAAAATCGCAATTCATATATATAGATAATTGTAAACACAATTATCTAAGAAAAATGGGGTTTTAACCTACAAGCCTTGTAGGAGCTCTAATATCCTAATCCTAATTTTCTAATTTTTTGATTAAAAAAAAAAAAACTCAGATTTGTTAATTTCTTCCAATCCTCATGCCTTTTGTGAGATTTGGTCAAAACCCCTCATAATTAAATTTTAATACATTAAAGACCAAAGATAAACAAAATTTCTTGAAAATTTCAACACATCTATCTATCTATATTATATTATCTATATCTATATCTACATTTATCTATCTATATCTATATCTATACTATATATTAAGCAAAAAGGGATTTTTAACCCCAAGACCTATGGGAGCTTCAATATCCCAATTTGAATTTTCTAAATTTTTTATTAAAAAAAAAAAACTTAACATTTATTAATTTGGTCAAAATCGCCTGATCAGCATTTATTAACTTTTTTTAATCCACATGTCTTTCTATATGCTTTCATTTATTGATTTGGTCAAAATCTCCTGATCAGCATTTAATCCCCTCATACAAATAATTGTAGATACAATCTATGTATAGTTACTGCAATACCCTTTTCAACTTCTCTCATACACTATGATTAGTGATAAGATTGTTAAATTATTTTTATAAAAAATCTTAAAAAACATAATATATATATTTAAAAAATCTAAAACAAATATAAATATCTATAATTATCCCGTGCATAGCACGGGTGATAGGCTAGTACTATATATTAAGCAAAAGGGGGTTTTTAACCCCAAGTCTTATAGGAGTTCCAATTTTTCAATCTAAATTTCTTAATTTTTTTATTAAAAAAAAAAAAACTTAGCATTTATTAACTTCTTCCAACTCTCAAGTCTTACCCTCATAATAACACTTTAATACATTAAGAACAAGTATAAATTTTTTTTTTTGAAATCCAACACATATGAATTTCTTGAAAAGTCCCAACACATATGATTATTATCCCTCATAATAACACTTTAATGCATTAAGAACAAGCATAAAAAAAAATTTCTTGAAAAGTCCAACAAATATGATTATTATCAAAATATTAAATTTTAATATAATATAAAAAGGGAAAAATAGAAGACATTTAAAATAAATAAAAAAAAGACATTTAAAAATCGCAATTCACATATATTGATAATTGTAAATATGTTAAGGAAAAGGGGGTTTCTAAACCCCAAGCGAGCTCCAATCTCTCAATCTTAATTTTCTAAATTTTTGATTTAAAAAAAAAATTCAGCATTTATTGATTTGGTCAAAATCCCCTGATCAGTATTTATTAACTTTTTTCAATCCATATGCCTGCATTTATTGATTTGGTCAAAATTCCAGATTCACATTTAAAATCCCTTCATACAAATAATTATAGATACAGCCCATGCATAGTTACTGCAGTAGCCTTTTTAATTTCTCCTGTACACTATGGTTAGTGATAAGATTGTTAAATTATTTTTATAAAAAATCTTAAAAAACATAATTTATATATTAAAAAAATTAAAACAAATATAAATATCTATAATTATTCCGTTCATAGCACGGGTGATAGGCTAGTCTATATCTATATATCTATATATTAAGGAAAAAGGTCTTTTAAAACCCAAGGCTTGTGGAAGCTCCAATATATCAATCCTAATTTCCTGATTTTTTAATATTTTTTTTAAAAAAAATTGACTTGGTGATTGGTTCAAAGATTGTAATAATTACACTATTGATTACAATAAACACTTAATTTATAATAATTACACTTATTAAATGAATAACGTAATGAATGAAATCCTAATTTCCTTACTTTTTGCATCCCCAAGAAACCCATGTAATTATTGTGTAAATGCCTCTTAAATAAATAAATAAACACTTATTAAATTCTTTCAAACTCCTCGATCAAACCCCATGTATTTAATTTATATATTAAAAAATCCTAATTTCTTGATTTTTTAATATTTTTTTTAAAAAAAAATTGACTTGATGATTGGTGATTGGTTCAAAGATTGTAATAATTACACTATTGATTACAATAAACACTTAATTTATAATAATTACACTTATTAAATGAATAACGCAATAAATGAAATCCTAATTTCCTTACTTTTTGCATCCCCAAGAGACCCATGCAATTATTGTGTAAATGCCTCTTAAATAAATAAATAAACACTTATTAAATTCTTTCAAATTCCTCGGTCAAACCTCATGTATTTAATTTATATATTAAAAAAAATGAAAACAAATATAAATATTTATAATTATCCCGTGCATAGCACGTGTGATAGGCTAGTTATATATTAAGCAAAAGGGGGTTTCTAACCCCGAAGGCCTGTGAGAGCTTCAATATGCCAATCCTAATTTTCTAATTTTTTATTTTTTAAAAATAAAAATAAAAATTAACCTCAGCATTTATTAACTTTTCTCAACCCACAAGACTTTTTGACTTCTCTCATAATTACTGCAGTACATTTTTCGAAACAAATAATTTGTATATTAAAAGAAATTTAAAACGAAGATAAATATCTATATCTATATCTATCTATTTATTTATATCTATCTCTAAGCCACAAGTTTTGTTGGAGTTCCAATATGTGAACCTTAATTTCTTAATTTTTTGATTTTTTTTTTGAAAAAAAAAAAACTTAGCATTTATTAAAATTTTCCAAGTCTTTTTAACTTCTTCAATTCACACACGCTTTTTAACTTTTCACATACCTATTGCAAACAGTGAGTCTCTTTTTTGTTTTCTCCTACTTGACTTCTCACTTCTACACTTTCAACTTCAGTGACCACGTATGCAAACAGTAAGTCTTCTTTTTGTTTTCTCCTTCTTGACTTTTCCCTTTGTTTGTTGTTTTAATATTGTAGTTAGGTAGCGTATAAAAATATTTGTGATTTGTCTAACGAATAAAAAATTATAATTTAATTTTTTAATATGATTGAAGTTAGATAAAAGAGAAAACTATGATTATAATTAGTTGAATGATTCTTTTGTTTTAATGTGATTGTAGTTAGTTTAATAGTTCTTTTTTTTTCATTTATTTATTTTATTATGGAAAAAATGTGATGTGATTGTAGTTTGTTCAATGGCTCTTTTTTTAATATGATTGTTGTGGTTAGTTCAATGGTTTTTTTTTTTTTTAATGTTATTTAATCTTTTTATTTACTATTTTAATTTTATTTTTAATATCATTGAAGTTAGATAAATATAAATACTCACAAAGAAAAAAATGTGATTGTAATTAGTTCAATGGTTCTTTTTTTTTTAATGTGATTGTAGTTAGTCAATGATTTTTTTTTCATTTATTTTTTTTTATGGGAAAAATGTGATGTGATTGTAGTTTGTTCAATGGTTTTTTTTTTTTTAATGTGATTTAATCTTTTATTTACTGTTTTAATGGTTTTTCTTTACAATTATTTATGAAAAAAATATGATTGTAGTTAGATAGCATAAAAATATTTGTGATTTGATTTGATTTTTTTCTGATTTGATTTTTAAAGTATCAATTATTGATAATGATTAGATTGTATTTTGAAAAAAAAATTGTAATTGATTTGTTTAACTCACTGTGTTTTTTGAAAAAAATTTATTATGTTTTTTTAACTATCAATTCATTTAATTTGTGATTTGATTTTTAACTCACTGTGTTTTTTGAAAAACAAAATGGATTGTACTCATTAGGGTCACATAATGTATCAATTATTGATGATAATTAGATTGTATTTTGACCCCAAAAAAAATTGCAATTGATCTTTTTAACTCACTATGTTTTTTGAAAAATAAATTATTGTGTTTTTTTAATTATTGATGACTATTAGATAACATTAAAAAAATTGTAATTTGTATGATTGAAGTTATCTCCTTTTGTTTATAATTTGATTTTTTTAATATGATTGAAGTTAACTTACAAAAAGAAAAATGTGATTGTAGTTTGTTCAATGGCTCTAAATAATCCCAATCTGAATTTTTTTAATTTTTTGTTAAAAAAAATAAAACACAGCATTTATTGATTTGGTCAAAATCTCCTGATCAGCATTTATTAACTTTTTTCAATCCATATGTCTTTCTACATGCTTGCATTTATTGATTTGGTCAAAATTCTCTAATCAGTATTTAAAATCCCCTCATATAAATAATTATAGATACAATTTGTGTATAGTTACTGCAGTACATTTTTCAACTTTTCTCATACACTCTGATTAGTGATAAGATTGTTAAATTATTTTTTAAAAAAATCTTAAAAAAATATAATTTATATATTAAAAAAAATCTAAAACAAATATAAACATCTATAATTATCCCGTGCATAGCACGGGTGATAGGCTAGTATTTTTATTACGAAAATGTGGCACTCACCCCCGAAGGGGTTTGGAGCATAATTTCCCGATTCTTATATGATATCGAGCCAGAATTTGTGGACTCCAAATCCTTCTGTATTGTTACCAGAGAAAGGGGATATATTCATAACTTGCGCATTGACAACCGGTTCTAACTTCTTCCAATCCCACCACAAACCATACATGAAGCTTTTCCTTTAACGAAAAAAAGGGTGGCCTAAATGGGACAAAAGGTCAAAGTTGAATTGCCTTCTGACTTGTGATGAAAGTGAAAAACTCATTGATGAAGGCACTTGAAAAATCAAGACAGAGAACCTCCTCTAGAAGTCCATAAATACGTGCTTGAGCAGTGTAGGAAATGGAACTTGGTTTGGGTTGGGAAGAACAAGGTTGCACCGGTTGAACCTAATGTGATGGAGATAGTGATGTGGTTTCCAATAAACCACACGAGGGGAGTCAGTAAAATCGGAAGATACAAAACGCTTGGGAACAGTTTTTAGGTTTGACTCAATAGCATCATAATCATACATTCTATATTGGTTTTTCCTTAGGCTGTGTTTAAATTAAATATTCGAGGTGAGATTTGCGAAGAAAAAGGATAGAAAAAAGTGAATGAAATTAAAATTTTGTCATGTTTCTCTTTGCTATCCCTTTCCTTCCATGGATATATGTAGAGAAAAGTGAATGAAATAGAAACTAGAAATAAATTTTTTTCACATGTGAATGAAATAGAAATTAGAAACTAATTTTTTTTCCATGTTTATTTTTCCCTTTCCCTCCATTGATATTGGTAAAGAAAAGCGAATGAAATAGAAACTTGAAAGTATATCTTTGTAACGTGTGAATGAATTAGAAACTAGAATCTAATTTTTTTTTTTTTTTTTTGGTCACATTTCCTTTCATTTTCCTTTCCCTCCTTAAATGAATTTATTGCAGGTTGATACAGTGGGATACCACCTTTCAATCTTGAAGACTTTGCGTATTCCCTTGTGGCATTAACCTCCTTTCACTTTTCTCTAAAATTGTGTTAGCTTTTGATAAAACTCTCTTTAGAATGAACTATATTTTGTATTAAATTTTTCTCACTTATTGATTCATATATTTTGCCCAAAGGCTTACATCCTTTTATACAGAGAAGGTTATACATAAGTTCAATGAATAAGATCCATGAACCTAAACAACCTTACAATTAACTAGGTACATGAATATAATCTAGACAATGTACTTAATAAATATAAAATACATGAATATAAAAATACATGAATACAAAGAATGTATAAACTCAATGTATTTAATGCATGCAATGCATCCAATGTATCTAATGTAAATATGACATTAATTTTAACACTCCCCCTTAATGCCATATTGGTGACACCCAACATTTCTCTAGTCCTTTGGTAGAGCTTTGGTGAAGATGTCCACAACTTGATCTTCAGTCTTGCAATACTTGATTTGAATCTCATCATCTTCCACAGCTTCTCTAATGAAATGATGTTTGATAGCAATGTGTTTGGTACGAAAATGGTAGACGGGATTCTTTGCCATAGTAATAGCAGACACTACAAGAAAAAGCGCTTTTCGCGACTAAAACTTGAGTTTTCGTCGCTGAAACTCATAGAAATGGCGACTAAAATCGAATTAGTCGCCAAAATTGATAACTTTTCCCGACTAAAACAGTTTAGTCGCCAAATGTAAGGGTTTTGGCGACTAAAAGGCAGTTTAGTCGCCAAATGTGGGCTTTTTAGCTACTAAAGATTGTTTAGTAGCCAAAAGTCGCAGTTTTTCGCGACTAAAATTATTTAGTAGCCAAATGTGCCGGATTTGGCGACTAAATCTGAATTTCGTCGCCGATTCCAGGAGTTTTGCCGACTAAAAACTCTTTGGTCGCTGAAAGCGAAGTTTTTTGGCTACAAAAAAAAAATTAGTAGCTAAAAATCAAGAATTGGCGACTAAAATATAGTTTCGCCTAAAGTTGAGGTTTTGGCGACTAAAATTTAGTTTAGTCGCCAAAGGTGCTATCCTTAGGCGGAATTGAATTCTTTTAGCGACAGAAAATAAATTAGTAGCCAAAAAATGAAGAATTGGCGACGAAAATTCACATTTAGTCGCCGAAAGTACTATCATATTTTTTTTAATAAATAATTTATTTTTAACACAAAGAAATATTAAATAAAAATAATTATTTATATATATATAATTTTCTATTAATACCAGTAAAAAGTAGTATATAAATAATATATGTTGCAATAATAATCATGTGATATGGTAGTGGCGTAGTGGAGGTCGAAGTGTTGGGTTGGGACGTTGTGTTGGGAGTGGGACGTTGTGGGTTCAAACCTTGGAAGCAGAGGCAATTCTTTATTTATTTTTTGTTTGAAAAACGGTTTTGGCGACTAAACTCTTTAGTCGCCGAAAGGTATGCGTTTGGCGACGAAAGTTTAGTCACGGAAAGGTGTCAATAATTAAAAAAAAAATACTATTGGCGACTAAAAGTTTAGTCGCAAAATGTAAAGTTTCCAAAAATGAAATTGCATTTGGCGACAAAAATTTTCGTCAGAAGACACAAAGATTTGGCGACTAACAGTTTTTTAGTCGCCAAAGGCATCCGCGACCATGTTTTGGCGACAAGATGGGCGACTAAAACTTTTAGTCGGGGAAAGTCGAATTTTGACATTTGGCGACTAAAATGGGACCTTTGGCGACTAAAAATTTAGTCGCCAAAGGTGTTTTTTTTTTGTAGTGAGACTTGTTATCACACATAATTGGAGTAGCTTCACCTTGCTTCTCACCAAAATCATCCAAAATTCTTCTTAGCCAAATTGCTTGTGTAGTTGCCAATGATGCTGAAATATATTCGACTTCAGCAGATGATTGTGTTACAGTTTGTTGTTTCTTGGATGACCATGAAATTACGCTAGATCCAAAAGAAAATACATACCCAAAAGTGCTTCTCATATCATCAACACATGCGGCCCAATCACTATCACAAAATCCAATTAAATTTGCATCAAGAAATTTCTCATAAAAAATTCCATAATCAAGTGTACCTTGAATGTATCTCAACACTCTTTTTGCAACCCCAAAATGAATTTGGCTTGGACTATGCATGAACCGAGACAATAAACTTGTAGCATACATGATGTCTGGTCTTGTAGCAGTTAAGTACAACAAACTTCCAACCAAACTTCTATAACAAGATGCTTCAGCTTCTTTGCTTCCATCTTGATTTTTCCTACAACTTGGCTTTTCCCCCCTTTGTCAAAAATTTTGCAAAAATCGTCTTCAAAGTGAACAAGGTATCCATGCTCCATAAGTTGTCCAACACTTAGCAAATTTTGCTCCAAGTCTGGAACTAAGAGAACATCGGAAATGAATCTTGTACCCATCTTTATTTTTATAGCAATAGTACCTTTTCCTTTTGTTTGGACTAAGGCACCATTCCCCATTTTTACTTGAAAATTGGAGGAAGCATCCATTTTCACAAAAATGCTTTCATCTCCTGTCATGTGATTGCTACATCCGCTATCGAGAAACCATACATCCTTGGTTTGATCCGATGCCTTGTGACAAGCATAGAACATGTGCCCTTCACTTTCTTGCTCCTCGGAAAAATTAGCTTGTTGAGTGCTCTTGACTAGACAATCCTTCTTGACATGCCCAAATTTGTTGCAATTGTAACATTTTGGCTTTTCTCGAAACCAACAATCTTTATCAACATGATTGCTTTCGTTGCAAATTCCACACTTTTGTTGAGTGGACTCTTCATTTTCCTTTCTTTGAAAATTAGACCTTCCTCTTCCTCTTGCATTTCTTGCTCTTCCGGTTGCATTTCTTCCTCCTCCTCTTCCTTGGGAATTAGAGGTACTAACATTAAGCTTGGATTGAAAGGCACTTTCAATTGATTTTTCAGATTGCCTACTCAACCTTTACTCAAATGTTTTAATTGAACCCATCAAATCTTCAATACTCAAATCAGCAAGATCTTTAGTTTCTTCAATGACAACAACAATGGGATTGGATTTCTCCGGCAAACTTATCAAAATTTTCTCAATAACTCTCTGATTAGTAATATTATCCCATAAATTTTCATTTGGTTTACAAGTTCCATAACTCTAGAAAAATAATCCTTCAACAATTCTATATCCTTCATCTTTAAATTTTCAAAATCTCTTTTCAATGATTGAAGTTTGATGGTTCTTACCTTCAAGTTGCCTCTATACTCTTTTTGAAGAATATCCCATGCCTCCTTCACTTTTGTTGCATTGATAATTCTTGGAAAGATTGCTTCTGAAACTCCTTGTTGAATAAAAGAGAGAGCCTTTGAATCCTTCTTCCTTTGCTCTTTTAATTGGTTCTTTTGGGGATTTGTCAAAGCTCCTTCATCTTCAGGTTCCTCGAACCCATTCTCAACAAGATCCCAAAACTTTGTATAGACAAAAATAATTCTCATTTTCACATACCAAAAATCAAAATTTTCACCATTAAAGATAGGAGTAGATACATTTTGATTGTTGGGATTTGCCGTGGACGTCGGTTTGTTCTTCTTTGTGGTTTGTTTTCTCGTATCCAATCTTTACACCCAGCTTGTTCTTGACCCAACCAAAGCTCTGATACCACTTATGTTAGCTTTTGATAAAACTCTCTTTAGAATGAACTATATTTTGTATTGAATTTTTCTCACTTATTGATTCATATATTTTGCCCAAAGTCTTACATCCTTTTATATAGAGAAGGTTATACATAAGTTCAATGAATAAGATCCATGAACCTAAACAACCTTACAATTAACTAGGTACATGAATATAATCTAGACAATGTACTTAATAAATATAAAATACATGAATATTAAAATACATGAATGTATGAACTCAATGTATCCAATGCATGCAATGTATCCAATGTATCTAGTGTAAATATGGCATTAATTTTAACAAATTGGTGGAGCAAAAGTTCCATTGCACAGGCTTGGAATTCCTCTAAAGAACTTAGTTTATGTTAAGAAATCAGAGATATGTTGAACCATTCTCCATTGTTGGTGGGAACAAATGAACTAGAAAGGCAATCTAATTCACATTGAAAACGTGCAAGACTTGGATGCTCATATGATAGCGCAATGGGTTGAGTCGTTTGGTGGGTTTGATCTCGTGATTAGTGGGAGACCTTGTAATAACCTTGCTGGGGGCAACCGTGTCAGTAGAGATCGACTTAAGGGAAAGCAGTCTACTTTGTTCTTTGATTATTTCTACATTTTAGACCTTGTCAAGTCTATGATGAATCGGCATTGATCATGTATGAAGATGCTTTAACATTCATTCAACAATTTATCCCGTTTTGTTTGTTATTTTGTTTAGTAATGACAGTTTAGTTTACATACATTGAATCTCAAAATTATTGTTTATGCATTTCTTTGTAGTGTTATGGCAGTCATGATACTCTCTTTGCAGGTCTATTGTTTTGTGAAGTTTTTAATTATTTATAAATTTATGTACAAATTTATTTTATTGTTCAACATAAAGTCATTGATTGTTTTCAATACTATGAGGAAGCCCATAATTAACATTTCTTGGGAATTTGAGTTTTAAGTTCTTAACATTTTACGAGCGTGATACACAATATTTCTGCATGATAAAAAGTTGAACATTGATAGGACAATCTTGCTACGTGCACATGAGGCTTGAAAAACCTAATGCACAGATGTGACGCATAGAATGCATAGAGCTGTGCCACACACTGCAGGAAATTCAGCTTTTAGCGACGTTTAAAAAACACTGCTATAGGTCTCAAAAACGCCGTTAATTATTTTTGTGGCGCTTAGCACCAAACGTCGAAGATGCGGCCGTTGCTATAACATTGGGGCGCTTTAAAAACGTTGTTAAATGGTTATAGGCGGCGTTTTAAAAAATGCCGCTAAATGTGATACATAAACTTCATGACAATTTTTAGCGACGATTCAAAAACGTCGTCATAGTTTTTTTTGGATTTTAAAAATATTACCGTTGACTGTACAGTGGCATTTTCAAAACGCCATTATATCTTTATTTTTTTAAAATTGTGCTAATTCTACGTGGTTGAACCAAAAAATTACTTGTAATAAAATTGAAAAATAACACTAATATAAATCAATAATTCCCATTTCCATTCAAATGAATATTTGTCAAAAGATAAACCAATTATATGAAAAGCTGTCAAGTAGCAAATATAGCATTAATTCACTTTCTCATTCAATTTAGTATACAATTACCATTAACTAGAAAATAACATATCCACAAATCATGTTTTAACATTCGTCAAAAAATAACAGGATGTCTTGTCCTTGTTACTAAATTTAGTGAACCCAATTGATATAGCATAGAATCTGTAATCTTCACTGGTCTGGATGCCTACATCAAAACATGGAAGCCAAATTAGGTAAAGTGCATATATCAATAATAGTAGAAGTGTTACAGCTATGAAACATAAGATCTACATTACAACTCACCATCTGTTGATGAAGGTTTTGTACCTGGAAGAACAATTTAAATAAATCAGTCATTTCTAAAGCTTTGAAACTGCAAAAAAACTCAGGAAAAAAATATTTTAACATGCTTCTATAAGATAGTAATAAGTTTATAATAATTGTGACTTCACAAATCAGAATCTATAATCTTCACTGGTATTAGATACCAAGTGACTAGTAAACAAAACAAACTTAAGCTTTACTCATTAACCATTGGTAGCAACAATGAAAAACCTCTTTGTAATAGTCTAAAATCTAAAAAGATCTAAAAGCCAAAAAGAAACTAGTATTCCTCAATTATCAAACACATCTGCTAGTAGAAAAATATGTGGGAACATGGACACGTGTTTTCCAATTCCTGGTCCAAACCATAAGATTTGACAGAGCTTGCAAACAATCAATTTGAATCCTAATGTTTGAATCCAAAAAATTCATTATTCAGAGACCATCAGGATCTGTTGATGAACCAAAGATATCAATACATCTTTTGTACCAAGTTACCTTTATTCAAGCTTTAGAACAAACAATTAGAGGGCTATAATTTTCCCTCTTTTAGTTGCCTTTGTTTTTATGTTTTTCACGCTTCAATGGCAACAAGTTTGGTTCATAGAAGAAAAATATTAATGTTCACTCACTGTAAATATATGATTTGTGTGCTTTGATATGTTTTTTTAGTGAATCTATAATATATATTAATTTGTAAGCTCGGAAGCATTCTATCATTCATTATTCATAATCTTTTATCTATTACTCATTGAAACAATTAATTTCCTTATTTATTTGTATGTAGGTAGTAAGTTCCTTTTACAGTCGCATCTTTCACTCTTATTTCCTGCTTAAAGCCCTTAATCTTGTAATTGGAATAAGTACAAAAGATTCACAAACTTAACTCCTAAAAATTAGCTAGAACCATTTGCAATCCCTAGTTCCACAAAGCAGATTTTGAACTCTACTAGTACTACTCTATTCCAAATACATGTCTAAACCAAATAAATAGCTACTGATCACTCAATAGATTGACAAATATTTGCATCAAACCACAATAGTTGACACTTGCAATAACATAAATGGTGCTCATCGAACTAGTCCAATTCTTAAGGACACTTGCAAGATAAATCAGGAATGATTTAATTTCAATTATCAAGATGATCTGAACTTGGTAATTTTGGTCTGGCATATTAAAGAGGACACAATTAAACTTTCATCGTAATGCATGTGCATAACTTATTTATCAAATGCGCAGAAAATGCTGGCACTAATGGTATACAAACAAATTGTCAACTTTAAATGGAATCTCACAGAAATGAAAAGCTGCTGCACAGTATAAGACTGGAAGGTTTAGAGTTCAAATTGTAGGGGTACTTACCAATTAGTCCTATTCACTAGACTTATTTACCTATAGGTCCTAACTAATAAATTTAACACTATAAAAATAAGAGAGTGATAAATTTATCACTAAAAAATTATTCATAAAAAAAGAGACTGATAAATTTATCACTATAAAATTATTCATAAAAAAAAAAAGACTGATAAAATTTGTCTTTATCACTTAATAAATTATATCAAATAGGACTTAATGGGTAATAAGTCTCAAAGTAGGACCTATTGGGTAATAAGTCTCCCAAGTAGGACCTATTGATAGTTTACCCCAAATTGTATACTACCTAAAACCAATTAGGGTTCTCTGGGCTTTGTTGAGCAGCAAGAACTTCAACAAAACCTTCATTCTTGTAGCCACCCATGTTACTTGCGTATGCCCCATGAAAGGTGACGATTTAGAGATGCAGAATTGAATTGTATAAGAACATAGATCTTTGATATGTTGCTGTTCAGGCAATTGTTGACCGGAATGTCAATCAGGTGATAATTTGCTCCTAAAAGAACTACTGGTTTTGCTCTCTTCTTTGTAAGAGGGTAAAGGTGAGTCCCAGCTCCACCTCCAAGTATAATTCCCAGAACACTCTGTGAAGAATACAAAACCACTTAATCATCCCCTTCCTTAAATCAACTCATTATACAGATTAAAGTTTCTAAATACCCATAAGCATAAAATTCCACCATACAAGTTTAAAAAAGAAAGAGCAGAGCAACAAAACCTACATTTTCCAACCATTTTTTACTAGGACATGAGGAACCCAAAGTCATGGATCAAATGCTACACATATTTCAGCTGATTTTACATAAACATCCAACAATGTAGTCCTGTGCATCACAATGATCGACCTTGAAATTTGAAGATTTTAAGGTCCATAGTGAGATTACCTTATTTTATTTTGAGCAAATGTGCCAAATTAGTGCAAAATTCCCAGAAATAAATGCATTCAGTAACCAATGAAAAGCAAAACACATTTAATGGTCCTTAAGAGTAACTCCAACCATACTTTTCATTTCTTGCTAGTTAAAATACAAAAAAAAAGTAATCTTTATTTTGCCTAATCCCTTTTTTTATCTACATAGTTTATTTTACCTATTTACACCCACAAACTATTTGTAACGCCCCGAAATATTGCAATAAAGACAAATCATATGCGGAATAAATATAAAAGAAACAACATAAGTTCATATATCAGAGTTCACTATTTAGCAACAATTAAATGCCATATAGGCTTCCATCTTTCCAAGACATTGCTTGGTTACACAAATAGAGTCTCGCTCATTACATATTAAGCCCTTGGCTTTACAAATAACACTCATGCACACATAAAGCATAATAAGGAAACTCTTGCTTCTCGTTGGTCCATCCATACTATTGCCTTGGAGGTAACATCTCACCTGTACCTGAAAATGATATTTCCGTATACGGTGAGCTAACAGCCCAGTAGAAATACACTAAACCAGCTATGAACAATGACTAAAAGATTAGTATTTGATAGATGGTCAACAATGATACATCCACTTATATCACATTACAGTTTTATGACATACAAGTCCATATTACTTTTCATTTTCCATTTCTTACTCAGTTCTCAACTCATAACCATGGCTCAGAACCTGGCCATACCCTTTAAGAGAGATTACATCTCATATCAACAGTACTTCCATTTCAATTGAGATAAAGACTCAAATTAAACATTTTCCCATTTTACAATAGATAAGCATACTAGCTATATCAACACATCAACAGATAAGCATATGAGCTATATCACACTTCCAAAGATAAGCATATGAGCTGTATCTACGGAGTCCATCCCCTATCTCCTCCCAAACAACATTCGGTTTAGAGGTCCATCCCCTATCTTCCCCTAAACCGTGGAGTACATCCCCTATCTCCTCCAACACAACACAATGCATATAAACAATTATTATACACATCATCAATCAATACATAAAGTTAATGTATTCTTTCAATCGTCATACTCAATGACACATTCCAGTGATTAGTTTTAGTTTGCCTAATCATCATGCATTGTCTACAACAATCAAGACTATCCCCCACCGATAGCCCAAAGCAGTTATTTCTAAATAGAAAATAAATGCGCAAAATGGATAATATATCAACATTTGAATTAGGTGAGCGATAAATAATTCAACTACACCCTTTAATCCCATACATTCCCAACCTCAACATTCCCAATTCAATTCCTCATTTCTCGTAATTAATTATACCAATTAATTAACCAATGTAATTAGGGTATTTTTCATAATTAACATTATAACCCTGAGGTTCCATTTTCATCAATGTTTTAACATTAATTCTATTTCTTCATGCTAAACATGCATATAGGTTTTATATATTTAAAACCCAACTTTTGTAAAATTTCACAAAGACCCAAACTTTCTGAAAATTACACAGCAACTTCCAACATATCAAAATACCAAAATTTAAAGACAAAGCTCATAAGGAGGAGTAGGATATCCCTACCTCAAATTCGTAGCTCAAATAGAGAAGATGAAAAGAGTTAAAACTC
Source organism: Camellia lanceoleosa (assembly GCA_025200525.1). NCBI lineage: Eukaryota > Viridiplantae > Streptophyta > Magnoliopsida > Ericales > Theaceae > Camellia > Camellia lanceoleosa. Next base: position 26,635,249 of record CM045767.1, read on the forward strand.
GATCTCCACCACACACCACAAAGCCCTCAAGAAATTACACAACTTTGGTGAAGGAACTATGGCCAAAATCCCAATGGAACTATGGCCAAAATCCAGCTCGGCACAACTAAAATTTATAACTCGAGCTCGGCTCGTAATGGCTCATTAAACCAAGAAAGAACCATAGAAGCTAATAAGCTAACCCTCAGCACTTGCACTTATATAGAAGTTTGTCCACCTTAAAATGTATCTTGTAATCGATGTGGGACTTCCAACAAGCATACCAAACGACGTCGTTTGGCACAACACTTTTGTCCACTCTTTGAGTCCCACATCGCTGAGAGAGGAAACATTTTTGTGACCAAATGCTTATAAAGTGGTGAATTGCGGACATAGATCAAGTAACTTCCAATGCATTATGAATTTTTGTTTTGAGGGGCGCCAATCAACCCCACTAGGCGCGCCTCTTGACCCGCGAAAGGGCGCTGACCCCAGGACCCCCGACCGTCCCAGTCAAAGTGGCTAAACATAAAAGAGGGATTGAAACCGGGATTGCTACAACCTCCCCACCTTAGGAAATTTCGTCCCCGAAATTAAGTGCAAGTTTTTGAAAAACAAGTTTTTCTCCGTTTTTAAATAATGTTACATTTCAACATTTAATAACTCGACCCATTACCGGTCATTCCATCTCTTGTCAAGAGGCACTTTATAACAAATACATTTTAACATGCATTCCCTTTCCATTTCAACCATTTCCAACATATATGGTTCACAATTTATATCATATTCCAGCTTCATGATATATCTCCAGTTCTACAATATCGCCAACATATACAATGTTACATTAAACTTCCATTTTGAGGCAAGTTTTAAAATACTTCCATTAAACCAAAACATACACCATGTTTTACAACCTAAGATACATTCAATACTCTTAACAGCAAAACATACAATACATGCTTAAACATCTACAAATAGGTCCGGATATTTCTCTCGGATCTCCAACTCACGTTCCCAAGTGACTTCCTCCACTCCGTGATGTTTCCACAAAACCTTTACCAAGGGAATGGTCTTGCCACGCAGGACTTGATCCCTCCTATCTAAGACCCGAACTGGTCTTTCTTCATATGAGGCATCCTCATCTATCTCTAAGTCGGTCCAATCCAATACATGTGATGGATCCGGCTCATACTTCCGAAGCATACTCACATGAAATACATCATGAACACCGGATAACTGCGGCGCAAAGCTAAACGATAGGCAGCCTCGCCAATCCTCTCAAGAATCTCAAAAGGGCCAATAAACCGAGGGGATAACTTCCTGCTCTTCCCAAACCTCATCAATCCCCGCCTAGGTGATATTTTCAGAAAGACATGATCACCCACCTCAAACACCAAAGGTCTCCTCCTACGGTCGACATAAGATTTCTGACGACTGGTCAGAATAAGCCTCCTATAGATAAGCTCAACTTTCTCCGCTGCTTCTCACCAACTCCCGACCCAACAAAGGTGCATCACCCACCTCGCCCAACAAACCGGAGACCTACACTTGGCGGCCATACAAGGCCTCAAACGGTGCCATACCGACATTAGATCGAAACTGTTGTTGTAGGCAACCCACCAAAGGCAAGTGCCTCCCACGACCCATCAAATCAAGAACACAACCTCAATGCATATCCTCAAGGATTTGAATAGTACGCTCGGACCGCTCGGCCACCGAGGATGATAAGCCGCGCTAAAGGTCAACTTAGTGCCTAAGGCACTCTTCAAACTCGCCACAACCTAGCAAGAAACGAGGGTCTCTATCCGAGACGATCGTCACTAGAACCCCGTGCAATCTCACTATGCCCCGAATATACAAGTCGGCAAGATGATCTACTGAATCTCTCACGCGCATAGGAATGAAGTGCGCCGACTTAGTCAACCGGTCTACAACCACCCAAATAGCATCACTACCCCGTTGAGTCCTTGGAAGACCTACAACGAAGTCCATAGTGACATGCTCCCACTTCCACTCGGCAATAGGCAAGGGTTGTAACAAACCCGCTGTCCTCTGATGCTCGGCCTTCACTTGCTGACAAGTAAGGCACTTAGATACGAAAGCTGCCACATCTCTCTTCATAACCCCACCACCAAAACTGGCGACCCAAATCCCGATACATCTTGGTGCATCCCGGATGTACCGCAAGACGTGAATGATGAAACTCTCGGAGTACCTCCTCTCAGCAAGACTCCGGCACAAACAGACGGTCTCGGTATCTCACACTCTGGTTGGGATACACCGTCAAACCCTTCTCAATCTTCCCATTAGAGATCTTCTGTCGGAGAGATTCCACCTCAAGGTCACCTCTCTATGCCTCTAACACTCGAGTAACAAGTGTAGGCTGCACAACAACAGAAAACAAGGTCAAGATTTCAACGGATTCGCCTGTATAAATCAAACTCCCCAAGTGCCCCCAATATCTCCCATTCCTGGATGGCTATACTAGCTATGTCACCGACAGATTTTCTGCTAAGGGCATCGGCCACCACATTGGCCTTCCCCGAATGATAATGCAACTCGAAATTGTAATCCTCAATAAATTCCATCCACCTCCTCTGCTTCAAGTTCAAGTCTTTATGTGTAAACAGATATTTCAAACTCTTACGATTCGAGAATAATCTCTCACCATAAAGGTAGTGCCTCCAGATTTTCAAGGCGAAGATCACTGCTGCTAACTCTAGGTCATGTGTAGGGTAATTCTTCTCGTGTATTTTCAATTGACATGAGCCATAAGCTACCACTTTTCCCTCTTGCATCAACACACAACCCAAACCCTCTCGTGAGGCATCACAATAAACCGCATAACTCAACCCTCTCTCCAGAATAATCAAAACAGGAGCGGTGGTCAATCTAACTTTCAACTCTTGGAATGACTTTTCACAAGTCTCACTCCATACAAATTGGACTCCCTTCCGAGTCAGTCTAGTCAACGGTGAAGCTAATCTGGAGAAATCCTTCACAAACCGGCGGTAATACCTAGCTAATCCCAAAAATCATGGATCTCAAACACACTCTTAGGTTGTGCCTAATCCTCGCATTGCCTCGCCTTTGATGTATCAACAGACACCCTTTCCTGATACCACATGGCCTAAGAACTTGACTTCCCAAGCCGTAACTCACACTTCCCAAACTTGGCATATAGCCTATGGGCTTTAAGTAACTTAAGCACCACTCTCAAGTGTTCTCGTGCTCCTCCTCCAAGGTGAATAGATCGTAATGTCGCTCACTTAAAACGACCACAAAACAGCCTAAGAATTCTGAAGATCCGGTTTATCAAGTCCATAAAGATCGCCGGCATTGGTAAGTCCAAATGGCATCACCAGAACTCATAATGGCCATACCGCTGCATTTAATGCCGCTTCTAATATCCTCCTCCTCGACCTCAACCGGTGGTAACCCGATCTCAAGTCTATCTTAGAGAAACAACGGAACCCTTCAACCGATCAAACAAATCATCTATACGGGCATAGGATACTTATTCTAACCGTAGCTCGATTCAACTTCCTAGTCGATACACAATCTCAAGGCACCATCTTTCGCTTTAGGAAAGAGAGCCTGCTTCTACTACGAAACACTAGGGCGAATGAAGCCCTTATCTAGCAATTCTCGAGTCAACTTTCAACTCAACCAACTCGCTGAGCAAAACGGTAAGGTGCTATAGAAATCGGTGCCGCATAGGCACCGCATCAATAGAGAACTCAATCTCTCGGTGAGGTGGCAAATCAACGAGGTCCTCGAAAGACATCTAAATACTCACAAACTACCCTGTAATACAACTGGTCTCATCACACTCGCCACTCTCAAAGCTAGCAAGTAGACCACTAAGCTCACTTCGCCTCATGATCATACCCTCGTGGCAAAACACTACCAACCCGGCCCCCAAGAAATGGAAACACTCCCGCCTCGACAACAAGTGACCAAGCGGTAGCAATCAATAACCGCCCAAGATGACGATAACTACCCATACCTAAAATAACATCAAAGCCCTTCATGGGCATAACTACAAAAGGAAACTAAGGCTATGATCTACGACTTATATCACAACCTCTACATCCGTGTTTCAAAATCAACTCACCCCCGATAGGTGACACAACACAAATAGGAGATGCCAATAGTGCTAACTCCAACTCCAACACAGATGCAAATGCAGCAGATACAAAAGAATGAGATGCACCCGTATCAATCAACACACTAACAACCGAATTGCAAAATAGAAAGGAACCTCTCACAACTGATGGAGCAAAGGATAAGATCCTCGTGCGAATAAAGATACATGCGCCTCAGAGGCCCCTCGATTCACCGCCACCCTGAGCAAACGATCGCTGTACGACTTGATGACGGTTCTTGATTGGCCTCGAGCCCTACACAGACTGAGCTGGTTGATAACTCTCCGCCTTCCTAGAACCAGACGCCCCTGAAGTGGCACTCAACTGTGGGCAAAACCTCTTCAGGTGCCCAGGCTATCCACACTGATAACAAGACAAAGGCTGGCCCCTGCCCTGACTCTGGCCCTGAGGTCTGGCTGAAGAAGAAGCACCACGACCTCCCTTCAGGCAAATCAAGACTTGTGACCCAAATTGCCACATGCAAAACAAGTCAAGCCTCCATGACTACTCCTGAGCTCGACTCAGATCGAAAAGTCGATGTAGCCAAACCACCCTGAGACTGCTGAGGGTTAAAACCCTCTGCCTCCGCCATCACCCCGCCCTCTTGGCTCCTCTTGGAACCTTGTCGCTTCATCATTCTCCTCCTCGCATCATAATCTCCATATGAGCAAACAGATCCACCAGATGTCTATACTCAATAAGAGATCCACTAACCTCAACTTGAGGCCACGCCAACTTCCGATCAAACTCATAGCAACGACATTCTTCTGATGCCACCAGCCAGTGCAAACCTCGATAAGCTAGTAAAAGTAGCCTCAAACTCGCCACGACATACCCTCAAGCTGTTTAACTAAACCGATCCCTTAGCTTCTCCTAGCAAACAAGATAAGAACCTCTCCTAGAAAGCCTCTATAAAATCCTCCCATGTACCACCAACACGGACCTTCTCGCATTTCCACCATTGACCAAGATCTCCTTCACCGAAGGATGCCAAGGTCACCTTTCAAGGTTCGCCCTCGATGCCAAGCATCTCGAACGTCTTACTCATTTGTTCCAACCACTCATCTACCTTAAGTGGTTCCTTTGGGTCCCCAATAAACTCATCCGGATTAGACCGGAAAAACTCCCTCTTTAAGAAAGAAGGTCCTGCCTCTGCAACCTGATTTTCAGCTCTAAGAATACCCAAAGCTCCTGCTATCTCTCTGGCCAAGGCACCCATAACTCGGCCGACTATTGCTCTACCACATTGGCTCGCTAACTCCCTCCTCAGACGCCGAATCTCATCCGGTATAGGCACCTCCTGCCTCCTAGGCCTACTACGCTGACCACCTCTTCCTCGTCCTGACATCCTAATAAAGGAAACGAAAAACATTAGCACATTCACAAATGTGTCGAAACTAAACACTCGTGTCCTAATGCATGGACAACTTTAATTCATTCCATGTAAGCATATAAACACATAAGCACTTACGAATTTCCTTTCCAGATAATGATAGTCCCGAGGCGTTACTAAAGTTCCGGTTAGAAACAGCATTGATCAAGTGCTTTTCTAATAAGACTCACAGAAACCCAAGGATCCAATCAACATCCTAGAAATTAAATCCCATACCCACATAGTCACATAAACATGTTATCATGTAAGCATATAACAGTATATCTAAATCTCTATGAAACGAGACGAACCCATTGTGATACTAATCACTTCCCACGTACCCAAAGTATTCAAACCCGGTACGCTCTGATACCAAGTTGTAACACCCCGAAATATTGCAATAAAGACAAATCATATGCGGAATAAATATAAAAGAAACAACATAAGTTCATATATCAGAGTTCACTATTTAGCAACAATTAAATGCCATATAGGCTTCCATCTTTCCAAGACATTGCTTGGTTACACAAATAGAGTCTCGCTCATTACATATTAAGCCCTTGGCTTTACAAATAACACTCATGCACACATAAAGCATGATAAGGAAACTCTTGCTTCCGCTGGTCCATCCATACTATTGCCTTAGAGGTAACATCTCACCAGACTAAAATGATATTTCAGATACTATGAGCTAATGTTCCAGAGAAATACACTAAACCAAATTTATGAACAATGACTAAAAGATTAGTATTTGATAGATGGTCAACACCGATACATCCACTTATATCACATTACGCTTTTATGACATACAAGTCCATATTACTTTTCATTTTCCATTTCTTACTCGGGCCTCAACACATAACCATGGCTCGTAACCCTCGCCATACCCTTTAAGAGAGATTACATCTCATATCAACAGTACTTCCATTTCAATTGAGATAAAGACTCAAATTAAACATTTTCCCATTTTACAATAGATAAGCATACTAGCTATATCAACACATCAACAGATAAGCATATGAGCTATATTACACTTCCAAAGATAAGCATATGAGCTGTATCTACGGAGTCCATCCCCTATCTCCTCCCAAACAACATTATTTAAAGAAATCTCCCAAAGCTTTTAAAATGTAGCTAGCCTTAAAAAGATTGTGTTAAAATAGCTATTGTAATAACTAGTCTTAAAGAATTTTGTTAAAATAGTTATTGTAATAACTAACCGTTTGGATGACTAAAATATGATAATATTAGTATAATATTCTACAAGTAGAGTTTCATCCCATGCTCGCATGCCTTTTCGTACGCTTTCTTAGCAAGTAAACAGAGCACAGAAAACAGCAAAAGCATCAAGCAAAGCACCAAGTTCTAAATGCTAATCTAACCATATTGACATTTTACAGTGTGATCTGCAAGAATATACTGTTCCATTCACTAAAAAAATTTAGTAATAAAATGATTAATCTAAAAGAGAATGTAGTTCGTTCCAAAAGAGAAATATTATCCTGGATCTATAACTAGTGACTACACAATCGAATCGCCCAATTTCATCAATAGTTTTAGATCAAGTTGTCGTTTCAATTTTGCTCCAGACTCTTACACAGTTCTTTGCGCTTTTGTAATTTAACTATACATGTGTGTATATATATGATACGTGTATCAAATATCACACAATGCAACATTTTTTAAACGAATACAAAAAGAAAAGGAAGGAATCTACTTGCATCAGATCGAGATCGAGCAAAGAAGGTGATAGTACAAGCAACCAAAGATGGAACTGCAAACAGAGTTACCTATGCAGATAGCAGCAGACTATTAAGATCAATAATCTTCAAGAAGTCCCTCTCTTTTGTGGAACCAAATATTTCTTACAGAAACTTACACATAGAAGTTTTGCACCTCAATTGAGACAAATGATTAGAAACTTCAAAATGATAAGCACAAAATATTACCACCTGGCTACAGTTCACAACCCAAGGAGACTTGTTGCTCCATTTGCATGTTAAAGACATCAGAAGAACACTAAGTTTTTATGCCCATATAGCTTCCAAGTCTGAAACAAACAACCCTTTGTCCTCCAAATTAGTGCAATGTCCAAATGCAACATCAAATAATAACAAGGGAAAGATGGTTTGGCATCTGAAGACACATTATTCAATTAAGAACAATATATCATCTTATTACAGTGAGTTCAAACATCTTATAACCTTACAGATCATACTTTAAAAAACTCCACTTCTGACACGCCTAACTCATATGTTTGGCCTAGTTGAACAAACAAAATTTCAGTTCAAAATGATCACGAATAAGGAAAAACAACAATTTAAAGTCCCTATTTACTTCTCGTTTCCTCCATTTCCTTATAAATTAAAAAATAAATCCATGCACCGAGATAACAATCAATTGTTGTGACTATGCTACTCAATGCATTCACCAAAGTCTATATAATAGGTGAAAGGCAAAGCAAACTTTGAGCAATCAAACTCGGTATTCCCTACCATGTTGGTGTGTCAAATTTGATATTCCCTTTCGTAATCATAATCGCAAAAATGTAACAAGTAAATTGCAATGAACAAATTCCATAAAAGCAAACCAAACTATGATGATATTCGCTAATCTTACGTAGAAAAGCTTCTCTTTGATATCCCTATCAGTCTCAAAGTCAGCAATCTTACTCACCATACCTTCACAAAAGACTTTTGTACTCCAATCAAAACAAAAGCAATTATTGTGAAAAACATGAATGGCAAAAAAAATACAATATATTTATATAAACAAAACAAAAATCTAGATAAAAACATTGTAAAGAGAACACAAATAAAAGCAAAGTGGAAATCAAAATCTATACCTGCTTTGTCCCAAACTACAGGATCAATAAAGGCCAATCTTGATAGTTCAACCCATTCCCTCTTATCACTAGTCCAATATCCATATATGACAATGTGTGATCAATGAGAGTTTTCAAACTTGGAAATAAAAAAATAAAAACTTATTTCTTTAGATCTGGATCAAGCATAACAAAAGGAGGTATAACAGATTTCATTAACTAAACTTTTGCTAAATCGCGTGCAGGAAGAAGTGTGAGCCCACATTTCATTTATCTTTACAATGAAATCTAGAGCACAAGACAACCATATGCACATAAGAACACAGTTTATTAATTGATGACATATGTTCTTCAGAGTCAATAATTAATTCTTTGGAATAAAACATAGTCGATATCATAAATGCCAAAAAATAACATTCAAGGATAGATTGTCAATAATTTATTACACTTTTTCAATGAATATAGCATGAATTGACAACACACACCAAAAAAAAAAGAAAAAAGAAAAAAGAAAAAAGCAGAACATAGCAGCAGACCTCATCAAAAATGTCATTCATATATGCAAAAGCTTGAGTAATCAAATTCCTCAAAAATAACAATCAAAAGCCTAAGCAGAAGAGACTATACCCAAAAAATTCCCAAATGAAGTCTTCGCTTCAAACAAATAAAAACTCTCAGATTGGAACACGTATTTTCGAATGAAAATCTCATATCTAAATGGATATTGTTCCGAATGAAAATTTTTAATGAGGAAAGACTATTATATATTTTCGAATGAGAAATTTCAAATCTCAAACAAATATTTTTGAATAAGAAATTTCAAATCATAAACATATATTTTTTAATGAGAAATCTCAGATCTGAAACAAATGTTTTTGAATAAGAAATTTTAAATCTCAAACATATTTTTGAATGAGAAATCTCATATCTGAAACATATGTTTTTGAATAAAAAAATCTCAAATCCCAAACACATTTTTGAATGAGAAATCTCAGATCTGAAATCTTAAACATATGTAAACCCTAGGAGAAGAATCGACGGAAGGAAGAGTTTGAGAGAGAGAGGGAGAGAATACGAAATTGTAGATGGTGGTGCTCACCTTAGTCAACGATGCAGATAGTGGTGGCGGTGGAACTTCGAAATAGAGAGAGAAAGAGAAAGAGAGAACTTCGAAATCGAAATCACTCTGAGATTAGATCTGAGATGAAACCGAGCTGAAGAAGGTTGAATCACAATCTGAGACTGGAGGGTTTAGAGAGCGAGCGAGCGTTCGAGTGAGTGAGAGATTTGAGGGATTGGTTTATCTGAGACTGAAGGTTTGCCATATTCAAAATGAGGGCTTGAAGAGGAGAGAGAGAGAGAGAGGAATAACATTGCAACACGTTTGAAGACGTTTCGAAAACGACTTCTATTCCTTAAACGGTACCGTTTTAATTAAAATAAAATGTGACATTTATAAAACGTCATTAAATGTTAGAAACAGTGGTGTTTAAAAAAACGCCGTTAAAAGCTATATTTCAGAGTGACATATGTACATTATGTATTTCAAACCTTCTGTGCACTTCTTTTTCTTGACAGGATAATTGAATTATGTATTCGTCTAATGACATTATGTGTCATTTTAATTTATTTTTCTATAAAATTGCCACATGCTTCTTATTATTGGGTGAGTTGCCCCAACTCATTCCAGTCCCAAATAATTTGATAACAAACACAGAAACTAAGCACAAAAACAAACACATGAAACACTTTTCCTTTTGTCAGGGAGCCCACGATTTGTAAAATTATATCTATCCATATACATTAAGTGTCCCATTTTGTAACTAATTCCCATATTCTTAAATTTATTGGGTAAGAGTTCACCTAAGTTCTCAGATCCATAGCTAGAGAGTGATCACATTTTTCCAAGCCTAAAACAAGACCCAAATTCAAACTTTGAAGTGATTGAATTGTTTGGGTTTCATGTGTGTGTTTATCACTAATATTTGATTGTGAGGAACGTTCTGGCATTGGGATGCGGTAATGAATTGTCGAAATTTTTGGGATCTTATGGAGAGATTGAAGAGTAAGTTCTGTCTCTATATATACATGATTGTTACACGATTTGATTCATACGTATCAAATTTGTTCATTGTGATTCGATTTGTTCCATTCAATTTGCGATTCATTATCATTATTAATTGTGATTCACTACAATTTAGTGTCAAAAAATTATATTTGCATAAGGTATGAAATGGCATTGGTTTTTCAAAACAAAATAAAAAATAATTAATTACATTAATGTGTTTTATATGTGTATATATATAATTTAATCAGCAATGCTAGATATCATGAAAACCTTTCATGAAAATAATCATGAAAGTTTTGTGACCCTTGAATTACACTTAGAATAAAGCACCACACACTAATCAAGATAATCCAAAGATCATAAATCTTTCATGATCATTTTCATGGAAAAATTTTCATGATCCCTAACTTTTCCCTAATTTAATTGTGTTTTAGGTTATCTGTTGATAGTTGCCTGCATACCCAACATTCTCTTTCTTTCATGCAAGTTTTCTCCTCTCCATCGAGAGGTTTATTTTTTTTCCTATGTGAGACTTTATCCTCCATGCGTAGAGGAGAGGTTCTCTTTATCCCTTTTGAGATATGTTTTGTACACCGATGTTTGATGAATTATTATCGAATTTACAATATATTATGTGTCATGTTTTCTCATCAAAAAAATAAAAAATAAAAAAACTGAACAATTTAAACATGTCTTTAATATGTTAGTTTAAGAATTTTATTAATGTGTGTTCTTACGGTACATATTAAAAAGTTTAAAAGGATTGTATATATTACATGGAATTCTTTAACCAACTAGGCTTAGCCTAGTTGGCCACCATGCCTTCCTTAGGGCTTAGTCCCAAGGAGGTCATGGGTTCAATTCTCCTTAGGGGGGTTGAATTAAGGGAGTGCAAGCACTTATGTGTTTTGCCAAAGGTGGGGAGATTTGCTCACCGCAATGATCAAGTAATTGTGTTGAGATTCTATGCCTTGAAAGTTCAAGGGTTTCCTTGGAGTAAAAATAATGGCAATACTGTTAGGTTTTTGTAATTGGCAAACCCGTTTGACAAAATTTTTTTCAGTTGTAATTTTATTCGCTCTTATGTTTCAGTGAGGATGTGAGTGTTTATATGTGAATCCAACCCAAATTGTGCTTATGCCAAGAAGTTTGTAATCTTGAGGCTTTTATGTTTGCCACTTCACTGCCCAGGAGGGGTCGAGGGGCAAAGCACCTAAAGCCAAAGTTGTTTGACCGCTTGGGCGGTCATTTGTGGGCTCAAGTGGTAAATAGTAGCATCCAGTATCTCTACCTGCAAACTGAACTTCTAGGAAAGATGTTTCACTGCTCGAGCAGTGAAATGTGCGATCAGCCTATATGTTTTGCACCAATTTTACTAATATTGCTCGAGCAGTAGTGTTCGCGATCCTTTTTTTATAAAGTGCATCGTTCACTAAATTTTTAGGGTTTAACCAATCCAAACTTTTGGACAAAAAGAAAAACCAAAGTATTGTATATTGGACGGTGTTTTATAAGTGTTTTCTTGATGATTTGAGAGTGATCAATGAATATATGTGTTTCATATTGAATTCACCAAAGGGTTGTTTTTTCTATTACGTTCACAAAAGATAGAGGTGTACTTTGGTGGATTTTGGGGAACTTCGGCTTGAAACTGTAATGGATTCCAGAGTGACTCATCATTGTGGATTTGATAAACGCCGTGGATTCAACGTTAGACAAGACAATTTCATGGTGAAGATAGTGGTGGAAGAAGCACATCGGATTTGGTTCAATTTGGGCGTAAATTTGCTAGGTAATTGAGAGTATTCTTGTGTAATTCTTTTTTGTCTTATTAGTGGATTGTTTTGTGGTTTTGGCCCGTGATTTTTTATCACGATTAGTAGCACTCTAATTGTGGTTTTTTTCCACGTTAAATCGTTATGTTGATTTGTTATTGATTGTTTGATTAGGATTGGTATTCACTATTTAAAATTGAAAATAATCACAAATCAATATCTTAGAGATTTTAGATTTTTCAAATACAAACAAGAAAAAGAGAAAGAAGAAGAAGATGATGATTTAATTGATTGAATAAACAATCAAAAGTAAAGTACATTAAGACTATTCATCTAAGTTTGAACTACTCAATTTATACAAAGAAATGTAGGAAAAAACTTCTATTAACAATCATCTAACCACCCATATAACTTTCGCCTTCTTACATTATCACTTGTCCTCCATCCATTGAATCTTCAAAGACTTAACTTTTCTTAACTTTCAAGATTTCCTGCATAATCATAACCATAATAATAACAACAATAATAATAATAAGTAATAGAAAGCTTAAACTTAGTCATAATCCACATAAATTTTATTTATGGTGCAAACAAGTATATAAATTTTGTAAGCTTATTTAATACGTGCTCTAGAGTCACACCTTAACAAGATTCCAAAGTTAATGAATTCAAAAATGAAATACTCAACTGTATGCCAAAAATTCTTCTACACATGAATTTTTCACCAATTTTTTCTTAAAAATACTCTAAAAGATGAAAATATAGTTACCAAAGTTAGAATATAATGAATAATAAAAAAAATCAAATATTAATGCCTATTTAACTACAAAGCTAACTCTGTTCGAGTTTGGAGTTTTCAAAAATAGTTTTCAATCTGTATTTTAAGGTATTTAGTGCATTTTTTTAATATTTTAATCAAATTTTCTTTTTTTAATTTTTTAGATTCACTTAATCTAAATACACTTAAAAGTATAAAATTTTTAAATTTAAGCATAAGGTCCAATGGGAGTTTCAAGGGGGCCTCCCCGTGGGTTGGGATATTTGAGGGTTGAGTACTTTGGTAATTTCTTGTTACGTATGCGTTATCTTAATTTCTATACTTATAAACAAATGAAGGAAACCTCTTATATTGAGTAAGAGAGTTGTAATCATTTTCTGATCATAGTGAAACTATAGCTTAATCGTGAGATGTAGTTCTATTTTGGGGTGAATCACGTAAATTATTGTATTCTTGTGTGTGATTGATTTTATTTGTTTTATATTTTTTTTGTTTATTATTTTGTATTTTACCGATTCTGATTATGAATTGTTGAATTTTTTTTTTTTTTTTTTTTTTTTACAATAGGAATGACTTAGGTAGATGAGAAAAAGATGGCTTAAGGGGGAAAAAAGAAAGAAATGTAGAAGAGAAAAGAAAAAATTAGACTTAAAAAATACATCGAGAGAAAAAACTTGGGTTAATTATATTAAGACCCCTCAACTATTTGTAAATATCATTTTACCTCTTTCATTCTTGAACTTATCACTACAACAAAATTGAGTTTTTACGACTCCACATTAACGGCATATAGTAAATGCAAGTTGTGGTTTCTCACTTTTACGACATGCTTTTTTTGCACGTCGTAAATATTTTTCCAACCACGGGTTCATGCATATAGGCGTAAATGATAATAACGATAATTTTTTTATGACTTGCAATGCACGCCGTAAATAATAAAACTTTCTACGACGTGCATATAGCGTGCCGTTAATACATTAATTATACACGACGCACATACGTTAGCCGTGAAAAGTGAACATTTTTCACGACGCACACAATGCCCGCCGTTAAAAATATTATATTTTTTACGATGCACATATTACCGGCCGTTAAAAATATTGTCTTTTCACGACGCACAATGCATGTCATGAATTGTAGGTTAAAAAAATAAACGCGCTAAAATAGAATTTTGTGGTGCCATTTCGCCAAAAAAATAAAATAAAAATATACACGCTACACCTCTCAGTGTCCTCTGCCTCTCATTTACCCCTTCTCTTTCGTCTCTCTCGTTTTGCAACCACCGCCATCGGGATGCCACCGACCGCCGACCATCTCTCCTCTTGCCATCATTCTCTCTCGATTTAACCATCGACCACCTTACCTCTCATCTCACCTCCTCTTTTATTTATTTATAATAATCGTGTATTTGTATAGCTGTGTAAAAACCCTAGGTCATGTCTCCATCTTCTTCAATTCAACCTTGGGTTTGATTTTGATTCGATTAGTGTTTTGATCTTTCAGATTAGACAGAGAACACACAGTGAGAGAGAGGGAGAACCATCATCGTTACTCTCATTGAAAAGGTACCGTATATATATATATATCCACATTCATATGCTTTTTTGTTAAATCATCGATTGTTGATGCTTATGGTCATTGAGATTTTTCGACTCAGTTACAGCATTGCGTGCCATTAGGAATAGTTTGATTGATCCAAATCGAAATCTCAGTAACTGGAATCGTGGAGATCCATGTACATCAAATTGGACAGGGGTTTTGTGCTACAGCACGACGATGCGGGATGGCTATCTACACGTCAGAGAATTGTATGATTTCAGTCTTTTCCTAATTTTTGTTCCTTTATCAGATCATCATGAACAGGATTTTTGTGAACCATGGTTAAGGTGGAAGTAAAAATTCTGTTGACATGGAGACATTCATCGCTGTAGATATAAAATATTATAAGGATCTTCCATCTTAAGCCGTAATTAGTATTTAAGTTGTTTTGTAGTAAATTTATTGCTTATCGCTCAAAGAGAAAAGATGTGATGGTTAATTAATTATTTAATGTAAACCGTGTTGCCTAGAAATTATGTGGCTCAAGTTTCTCTTTTACATCTCTTTGTGCTAAATACTAAATTTCAGACTTAGTCGCATTTGCTATATAACAAGGTTACACAAACTGCAAAGCACAATTTAAAAAAAAGAAGATCATGTTGCCTAAAACATTCTAAAATGGAATTCTTGAAAGATCATCTTATTAGATTACAAAATTCTAAAGTACAGAACACTGTAAAAATGTATATAACAAACACCTTACAACAGAAGTTACTAAATTTGCTAGATATATAGTTCATTATATATATATATATATATATGTATGTTACTGCATGAACTAAGGGTTCAAAATAACATAATAAACGATGTAAAAACTATATCTGGTGTTCAAGCTCAGTAGCAAAGACATAAATGTAGAAAATAGTTTCTCTACCCTACACTAAATACTGGGTGGGCTTTATATTTTCCTTTGCAGGCAACTACTGACTATGAATCTATAAGGAAGTTTATCTCCCGAGCTTGGCCGCTTGTCTTAGATGCAAATATTGTAAGTAGTCCAGACAGACAGGACATGATTCATAAAAGTCATGGCCAATTCTGAATTAGGATAAGATATGGACATGGTAAGGACATGGCTACACAGAAATATGTATTGTTACATATATACATGTATTATTGTTTGAAAAGTCTACATGTATACATGATGACAAATTGATAACTTTGATTCATTTTCTAAATTCTATATTAACAATTGCAGAATGAGGGAAGTAAAACTAGACACATTGTTGACATTACTACATTCATCTATTATTTTCATTTTTTACTTTTTGTTCCTGCAATTATATTATTTGCATATATTATAAAGTATCCATTGGATGGTTGAATAGTGGCAAGGACTGCATAATGTCATATATTTCTTGAGGGTTCTTGGTATACTCTTAATATGTTGGATTTGTAGGGATGTTATTTTAGCAATGCTCCTATTAGGTGTTGGCTAAGCTTTCAAGAAGTGATGGCGAAGAACCAAAAATTGTTTGACATATGTTTAGGGATGTTGAAGTATTAGTTTCTGATATGTGATGGCTCTTTAAAAATGTCCATGTTGCTACACGAATGCTTAGGCTTACAATTTGTGCTTGCAAACACATACCACTGTGACACTATCAATAGTATATATTTTAGTTCGTTGTTGCATTGGAGTTTGGACTCATCCCGATTTCGTCTTCAATCTAGTCCTAATGCCTTACCAAATTTCATGTTCTTCAATGCAAATCCACCTAAATCTTCCTTAATCAACTGTAAAGCTTATATTCTCTAGCTCTGTGCATTTCTCTCCTCTTAAACTTTATAATGTTTTTAAATGAAGAAACAATTAGGAAAATTATTTGAGGAAGCTTTTATATTTAATTATTGAGTCGAACTATTATCTCAGGAAATATTAAATGTATCTTTAATCAGTGTTGACTGGTCTGCAGATCATGATGCTCCAAAGTAGTTTGATGATGGGAGGAAGATCCGATGGATTTGATCGATACAGAGACTGGAGACTTGATGTCGATAACATGTCGTACGAGGTGTGTCATTATTCTTTTTAACAAATGCATTTTAGTTTTCTTTTGTCAACTGATATTTATTCTTCTCTTTTGTTCTTAAAGGGATGTTATGTGGAATCAGATAAGTAGGAGTATACCGAAGGAGGTTGGCAATATTACATCTTTAGGACTCTTGTAAGTTGGTTACTGTAGACACCCCATTTTTGACCGACCTTAAGACTCAGACGTCACCGATTGAGCGCTCGGTGATGTTGCATATTGCGCTCATTCAGAAGTCTCAGAGTTGCGGCCAGGCGCCCGCCTCCCGACTTCCAAACCTCTTTCAGGCCTTTGCCTCGCCTTTTCTGCTTTTCTTTCTCGAGGGAGAGAGAGGTCCCAGAGACCATCTCTCAAAGGTCGTGGGCTAAATTTCGTGGTCAGAGGCCATTTTGCCCATTTCGAGCTCGGTTCCTTTGAGCCGTCAGGCCGTGTGTCTCGGTTCGGGACCACCCAACCATCTCCGATTCCTCTGGTTTTTGGCATGCATCTCATTTACTCCCTTTCGAGGGACACTGAGGTCTTAGATACCCACTTCGTGGCCAAACACCACTTTCGGTGCTTAACGGTCGGTTTTCGGGACCCCGAACTACGTATTTTGGCCCCCGAGCATTCGTTTTGCATCGGTTTTTGTTCATTGTTGGCAGGTACCTCTGTTTTATCACCAGGAAGATCACTGGAGGGTGGGAGGCCAGCAATTGTCTCAAGAACTGTTCTCCTCCGGGCCCTGCTTTTTCTCACTTTCGCTAATGTTGAACACCCTAGGGCCATTTTCTTCGAGCCAAACCACATATTTGTGTTGTACACACATGGGAGGACCCTAAAACACATGGCCGGCCAAGAACTCTCATTGACCCTTTTGAACCCCTTCTAAAAGTGACTTGTTGTTTCTCTGCTTTGAGTTGCCAATTTCCAACCATAGGGTCTTGTTGTACACACATGGGAGAACACCAACCTTTGGTGGCCGGCCAGAAATTCTCAAATGACCATTTTGCCCCTAGCCGGCCGGCCATGGGGGGTGGCCGGCCTGCTTCCTCAATGTGAGTTTGTTCCAGCTGTATCTTGATTTTCCCCCAAAAAATATCTGATCCGAGGGAACCTTTTGGAGGGAAATAAGAGCTCATTTCCCTCCACTTTTGCAAGAATTCCTCTATCCCTCTCTTGTCTACATTGGTGTCCTCCCAACTCAAGAGAAGAGATTACAAGCATTGGTTGGAGCATATACATACATACAACCTCATTTCCTTCAAGTTTTGGTGCCATTTCTTCATCATCTTCAAGCACCACCACTACTACTCTATTCCAGCAGCAAGGAGAGGCTTTCCAGCAGTTAAGAGGCAACAAATTTGGTCCAAGAAGCAACCAAAGTCTTGATCTTCAAGGGTAAGTCCACTTCACCCTCTTTTGAGCTCATTTTTGCCTCATTTCCTTAGCCTATTTTATTACTTTTTTGGGCTCCGACCCTAACTGAAACTAGGCCTATTTTGAGCTATTATTCATGTTTGTTCAAGGGCTCAACCCTGTTTGAGCCCTCCATCTTGCACTTGTTTCAATATCCTCTTATATGCCATTATTTTGCATTGAATATTTGGCCTATGTGTGATCTGTTTACGAGCATAATGTAAACTGATATTGGGCCTATTTTGAGCCCCTCTTCAACATTTAAGAAGGGCTCAACCCTTTTTGGCCTCCCTATCATGCACTTGCTTCATAATCTCTCATATTTACCGTAAATTTGCATGATTTTTTTGGCCTACATGTAGTCTGTTTTGGAGCATGTCATGAACTTTGAGTAAGCTTATTTTGTATCCCTGTACAACATTTTAGAAGGGATCAACCTTGTTGGGAGTCTCCATGTTATACTTGTCATTATATCCCTCTTTGACCCCCATTCTTGCATGCTTTTTTAAGCTTATCTAGCTTCTGTTTTCGGCAATCATCAGAACTAGAAAGAGTCATATTTTGATCTTCTTGACATATTTCATTAAGGGTTTTTTCTGGTTTAATGAATTTTTGGCCTACCTCATGTTATATCCTCTTGTGGCCTCAATCTTGCAAGGCATTTTTAGCATATTTTCATACTGATTTGGGGGATGTCATCTACTGTAAATGTGCATATTTTTAGTCCCTCTTCAGTGTTGTAGAAGGGTATTTTTCCATTTGGGCATCGTATGTATCACTTGCTTCAATACCCCTCTTGCGGGGCCATTTTTGCATTCTTGCCTAATCCTATGTGTGCTTGCTGTTTAGCCCTTTTTATGACTGAAACATGCTTGTTTTGGGGCTTCCTTGCTACTGTATTTTCATTCCATGTCCATATTGTGCATGCATTGCATAGCTATAGGCCATTTCGGGTGCCTAAATTCAAGATTTCGGGACCATTCCTTGCATTTGGTGTCATTTCGCCATCTTTCGACTGTTTTCCCCCATATTTCAGTGCTGAAATTCCATTGGCATGTTTGCATATCATTTTCTATGTCAATTCATGTCTTAATGCCATTGTCTCGGTTTGCGTGCCCGTGTGCACGCATTTCGAGGCACTTCACTTTTATCCGATGGCCTCTTATATGAGTGTGGCTGAGGTCCTCTCATGTTAGTGTAAGCCCAAATTTCTTTGTTTATGACATTTTAGTCTCATTGCATTATGATGCCATTGCCTCGCTTATGCTGCGGTGCACGATTCCGAGGCATCTCATTTTCATTCGACGGCCTCTTATGTGAGTGTGGATGAGGCTCTCTCATGTTAGTGTAAGTCCAATTTGCATTGCATATGCCATTTCATGCCTTAGGATCATCGCCACTTATGCGTCTGCAGCACGATTTCGAGGCATCTCATTTTCATAGCATTGTGCATGCTAGATTGTATTTTAGTTGCATTCATGCATATCATGCATATTGCATCGTGTTCGGTAGGAGTTAGTCTGCACGGAAACAAGGCACGCTTTCAGACCAATGACGGAACGGGTCTCAATTCCCAAGTCACCAACACTCCGGATTACCCATGAAGGAGTTAGGTTTTGTTGTAGCATTCATATGCATTCATCCTATATTGAGTTGTGCAATCCGATTCTCGCCATCATGCATCGATATGCATGATTGGTGGCATGAGGATCGAGGCATGCATATATTTAGAAATACATTGCTATTCCCTTTCTCGCTCTCTCGCTAGAAAATGAGGATTAGCAACTTTTCGGAGTCTGGCATGCATTTCGAGAAACATTGCAAACAGAGGCTAATTGGGGCATCCCAGTGGATTTCCGCGCAAAGCAGCTCAACATGCATCATTTCATTATCCGAAGCGGAGTCAAGGCAACCTCGCTTGCATGCCATTACGCTTTTTCTTACTTAATTTGTTAATTAATTAGGAATTTGTATATTATTCTGATCAGATTATTCTTTCATTTTGATCAGATATTTATTCTACCTCTCAAGGTGAGGGCATAATTGTAATAAGTGTGGGTGAGTGTGATGTATGTCTTCCAACCCCACGTCTTTCTTCCCTTTTATTTACCTACTTACGATGGTTAGATATAAGGCATATTTCAATTAGCATACAGTATGATAGCATGTTTGCATCATTCATCTGTTTTGCACGCACTGCCTCTACAGCATCATACAAACCGATTTGTATTTCAATTCCAAATTGAATACGTGATAGTTGTAGCATTTCACATGCCATGTTTAGAATAGCCGAGCTCGCTATAGTTGCATTTTTGCATGTGTTGCATTAGGCATTTCAAAGATATTTAGGATCATGCATGATTTCTAATGAGTTTCTGTTTTGGCTTGGAGTAGTCGGTAAGTTTTATGCTTTAGCATCCTTGCATGCGTGTGAGTGACTACCATGAATAGCATGCTTACATGAGGCTAAATGCTTATGTGATATAACTGCCTTGAATGCCTGTGGGTGGAGGTTGAGTTACTTGGATTGGACAATTCATCAAATGCTTGTTTTAAGCCCACTAGATAGTGGCAAAACCATTTGTTTTTCTAAGCCCACCTCAGGGTGGCAAATTCACGTCTTAGCCTACTCAAGGGTAGCATCATCAAACCATTTTCAAACTAACAAACATGAAATGTTTAGTTCCAATTCAGCGACTCATTTATACTTGTTTGTCATGAGCATCACATAGTAATCTAGGCTAATAACCTAATAAGAACGCACAATGTTTTCAAAATCGATATCATGGTTAGTAGAGGCGGTCTTTGATCGGGCGAAGCGGGTGCTCACGGCGACCTTCCCTAATCGTATCTAAGTTCCCGAGCCGAGGCAACTTTGGTGATGACGGACACGTGGCCTTTTGGCACCGAGTTGGGGTTTCCTAAATTTCCCATTTAAAAATATTTAGGTGGCGACTCAGATTCCGCGGCGTACCCATGTTTGGCACTTCTTAAAAAAAATCTGCTTTCAAACGACGGTCGATTTGGACTCTTCGGTTCAAGATTGAGAACCGTGACATTCGAGTCCTTCGAATCGTAGTGACCCAACATCGAACCGTAACGGGGGAGGATTCGCACTCTTTCCCCGGATGCGTTGGGGACGCCCACGCTTCGGCGACTCACTGGGAGTTAGAGAACTTAACTCGAACTCGTGATATCCGGTTTTGACTACATTTGTGTGTTTCTTTGCATTGCTTTGCATTGGTGCGCCTAGGACACCGTGGTTTGCTATATGCCATTCCCCAACGATTTGCTCGGAGGCCTATCTTGTCAAGTCATGTCCGTAAGGCCGACGGCTCGGCTCGACAAAGATGGAACACAAACCCGGCTTACCGGCACCCTTTTTGACCATTCGACTTAGTGCATATTCGGATCCATAGTGACCATTCCAAACTAGGACAGGTTGCTTACCCGTTTATAGGTTGTTTGAAACCACTGCGTGTGTAGTGAAACCCTAGCTCCTGACCAAATAGAACAGGGAAACCCTACCCCAACATAGGGGTGTTTTGGCTCTCACTTATCTGCTATGTGCTTGTTAGAGTGCGTCTCTACAGGGAATGCATGTATTAGTCTATGAGTGTTGGGCATCAGGCTTGCGGCATCAGCATTAGTGTTTTGGGGAATCAGTTTTACCTGAGGGTATCAGTTTACAGGCAAAATTTTGGACAGAATTCAGTAGAGAGCACACTCATTCAGCTTTGCTCATATTGGCTATGGTGAAATCAGGCTGAGATGCTGTCTGTTTTCTCTTTTGCTAGGTAGTGTTGGGAACCATAGCTTCAGAAGGCTCCAATATCCCTCGAGGATCATTAGACTTGTGCTGATAGACTTTGTCAGGTCTGAAATTCAGTTCAAGGGCAATCAGTGTTCCTTCACCAAAGGCAGGTAAAAGGCTCCAGTGACTTATACCGGTTGTTCTGTTAGACCAGGGCAATATGGCAGGGATGGAGGAAATGATGCGTCAACTCCAGGAAAGTATGAAACTCATGCAGCAGGACACTGCCTGTCAAGCGGAATTTGCCAAAAGCCAGGCCGAGATTATAGCCCAACAGGCAGAGACGATTGCCAGGTTAGAGCAGCAAACTGGAGTATCTACTTCACACCAGGCTCCTCCCCTACCCAGAGTTCCAACGCCGGGAGACAAATTAATGTCCAGATGATACGGACATTCCAGCAAAGGCCCGCCTCGTTCTGGTTCTACCCAACTATCTAAAACACCCACCAACCTACCAGACTTCTTTGAGTTCAAGACGGACCCCACAAAGATTGAAAGTGAGCAAGCTTGAGGAATTGTTCAAAAGCCTCAGGGGGCCCATTCTTTCCCAGACATAAAGGATGGTTTTACCGACTCAGTGGTGACATTACCGGATCGGTTCAAGATGCCACATATCGATCGATTCGATGGCTCTGAAGACCCAATGGTGCACCTCAAACTGTTTTCTGATATCCTGAGGCCAATGTGTTTGACTACGTTCGTAAATTGTCACTATTCGCCGAACCTCGTCGATAGCCGCAATTTGGTATGCAAAATTAGAGAGCTCGTGAAATGTAATCGAAGAGCTGGCTGAGGCCTTTGTTGCTCAATACTCCTATAACACACAGAACGAGGACACAACACGTGATCTCGAAGTCACCTGCCAAGAACCAAAGGAGGGTTTTTCAGAGTTTGTGATGAGATGGAGGGCAAAGGCCTCAATGATGACTATAAGGCCTTCCGACAAAGATCAGATCAGGATGATTGTTCGAATCAGATGGCGAAGTTGTCAGAAAGATGGTCGTTTCTACCTCGCTTACCTTTCCAAATTTCTTCATGAAATGAGGGAACAAATAGAGGATGCCATCAGACAAGGGAACTTCACAGAAGATAATGAGCCTTTGAGGAGGAATGTTGCTCGCAGTTCCAATGCTACTACTGATGGTAGCACAGTTGCGAAATGCTCAGAAGTAGACATTATCACCACTTCCCCCAATAACAAAAAACCAACCACTTCAGCTCGGTCCCAGCCCCGAAAGTCCCATCCCCTTTACATGAGTCTCCCAAGCTTTGAAAAGTCAAGAAGAAGGGCACATAGAACTCCTAGAACCCCAACCCTCCCAAATCCTTCTTCCACCAAGGTATGACCCAAATAACATCAGGTTTACCATCAACAAAGACGGCCATGATATTTAACTGCTGCATCCGCCTCCATTATAAGATTCAGACCTTATTGATGAAGAAACTTTAGCTCCACCAAAAGGACCTCAAGTTAGTACCGACCCATCACCTCTACATCTCAACCTCATCCATATATCGCCATCCACCCACGACCCAAAGATATACATCACCCCAAATTTCATCTACCCAAGCCCGAGGTGTTCATTCCTAAAGCATGGACTTATGCATGATGGATGCACTGACCCCAATCATCTCAAACCCGTGAGCCCACTACTTCAACTAAAGAGAATGATCGAAGATCTTCAAAGAACTGAATAGACGGCCTCTGGGACATTGGCTCCATCATCACCACATCACATACCAGGAGTTCATGTCAAAAGGCTCCACAGCCCCGAGGCGGCTACATCGAGGAAGGCCAATCCTGCGGCAAAGTGGAAGCGAGTGGAAAGAACAAGGTAAGGGTAGACATGGATCTCCATGAGTATCTTCATATCGTTGAGGCCTTGAAAGCCGAGGGATCAACAAAGAGCAAGTGCTCGCAGCTTGTTGCAAAAACTGTGGACGGCATTTTCGCCACTCAAGTCAGGCACCAATCAAAGGAAAACCGGAGAAGGGCCGTTATACCAGAGGCAATCCTCGTTAGCTCTAATCCTCCACTTAGAAGAGATCAACAAACCAAAGCAAGACTGCCAATCTCTATCAAAAGGCCCAAAGAAAATCCACAAACCTTGAAGTACCAACCCCGAGGTCAGAGGGTCTTCCATGCCCTCCACATGCCTTTATCCAAAGCTTTCCAAATCCTTGTTGGACAAGGCCATCTTAAACCCCTTGAGCCTCGGGCTCTCCCGAACCCTTTTCCGCTATACATGATGCTACCAAGATCAAGATACCATCAAGAACCGCCATGCTACCAACAATCGCTTGCGCTTCGCCATGAAGTACGTGATCTATTTGATAATGAGGTCATCCTCCCGCCAAGCTCAAGAAAGTCTATCGGCACTAGGTCGCTGAACTTGGGGGATAATGTTATGTGAATGGGGATGAACCACCAAGGCGCGGCGCCAATCAACTCCAGACGTGGGAATGGCACGACCGCTCGAGCAATATGCAAATACCAGCTTTTGTGCTTCGACTTGGGTATTGGGTCACGCTTTTTTTTTTTTACTTTGTTTTGAGTCTGCTTTTTGTTTTGAGTCGGCCTTTTGTCTTGGGACTGCCTTGTTGTATCGAGTCATCTGCTGTATAGAAGTCGTGATTCCGGTGTTACCTCAAGCGCCACCATTTTGTTTCGCTTGTCTTTTTGTTTTGTTTTGAGTCCTGCTTCTACCAGGAGCCGCTTATGCCAACAGATTTTGAATGAAAAAGAAGGATTTCCATACTCTCGCATTTTTTTCGCCGTACTAGTTGTGCCGGATTTGAATGAAATGGCAAGGCATTCCACCGCTTCTTGTGCCTTGAAGTTATTGTATTGACCTAAGTTTTTCAAAACCTTTTTGAACACTGCAGTGAAAACAAAGAGGGAGGAATTCCTCGGGATTTGCAAAACTTTGATCAAATTGAGAGAAAGAGAGGCGTGCTAAGCCCTTAATGAATGAAATCATGCTTGTTAGTGTGAGTACTGAGAAGGACCCTGGCTTTGATCCAGATTGATCCTACACTGTCTTCAGCGCGAGCGATTTGTCGCTTTCTTAAAAACTTTCAAAAAAATGTTTTGCGCGGTCCTGCAAAGACATGTGTGGAATCGCTCTTGAGATTGTGCAGCTTAGGATCGCTCTCAGCCTCGAGACTCGACCCCCCCTTGGCTTTCAAACCTTGAACTGGCATTCAGAATGTTCAACGGTCGACCACGATGTAAGGCCTGTGGCCAGATTTGAAGCAACCTCTAACAAGAGGCACCAAAGTCGATCAAGAAGGTCGATCTCATCGTAAGAAGCTCGCAAGGCTAGAGCGTAGCACCCTTGAACTAGGGGCAAAAATATCCGATGTGCTCAAGAGCCAAAGGTGGATCTTTCGCAAGTCAATACAATAGCCACTCTCCGGATATAGAGGGCTTCAATCTCGTAACCATTTGGCATGGACTGGTTACATTTTTACCCTTTGAGAGGCTCGCTGGGCCGAAAACCCGAAAGGGCGACCCAAGCAAAAGTTAGAGCGAGACAAGAAAAATATATATACAAAAATGCAAAAAGAAAAAAATGCAAAGATACAAAAGATACAAAAAAAAGAAAAGAAAAATGCAAAAAAGAAGAAGAAAAAGGAATGAAAAGAATAGAAAAAGAGAAAAGAAAGAAAAACAAAGCTCGCAAGGTCGAAAACCTGCAACAGGCGCCTTGGCAAAAGTTAGAGCATAAAAAGGAGAGGTTAAATACCCGAGTGTACCTTAACCCCCGAACTACGTAAGGCTTGATTCCCATCTTTGGGATACGTAGGCAACTTCATTCTGAAGTCTAGCCGTAAAACGATTCAAATTCAATTGTGTCCATGTAATGGTTTTGACCATCCTTGCCTTCTCTGTATCCGAGAGTACGGTTGCAATCATCGCTCCGAGGACTGACTACAATGCGCTGCGGTGCCATTCAAACAAGGGGCAACTTTCCGTTGCCATTCAATGCGCCGCGGTGCCGTTCAAACAAGGGGCAACTTTCCGCTGCTATGCAATTCTCTTCAAGTACGGGCGCTTTTCCTTGGACCTGAGGTTGTGCATCTCAGGAGTAGGTTTCATGCCCGTTGAGCAAGTGGCCGTTTGCAAAAATTGTTTTTCAGAATTTTTACTGAGGTTGGCTAATCTTCTCGAAAAATCATTCCATCTTTTCCAAAACTGGACCATTTCTTGGTCCTCCAAAAAAGGAAAATTTTCAAAGCTTAGCTCATAGCCCGACTTGCATGATTTCAAATAAAAACCGAACAAGCATGTTAATCTAACTCTCATTTTTGGTCAAAATTGTTTTAGTAGAAAGCCAAAAACAAAAATGGTCGAAATAATGAACTAGGGGCACATTTGAGTCGCTTCTGTTTTTTCCTCGTTGTCAATGCATTTGCCAAAAAAGGGCACTCTACCCGCCAAGAGGGTACAACCGGCTAGAAAGGGCAAAAGCTCTCGTATCCTCCAAGCAATGAGGTATCAAGCCAAGTGCGAATTTAACCGAATGGATCAGATATTCCACTCTCATCTAGACGGATTCGATCATGTCCAAACTCCCCGAGCAGAGCATCACAACCGATGTCACCGCAGATTTGTTACACACCCAAATGTAGTGCAACCCCTCTGTGGGAGGAATTCACTAGTGTGAGCTAAGAAAGAGAATCAAGCGTAATGCTAGGGCCTGAGCCTTCAACTTGCTGTTTATCCATCAACCACCTAGGAGAGGGATGAAAAATGAGAGATTTAAGAATAGAGAGATGTGCGATGAGAGGAAAAGTGAGAAAAAGGTTTTGTGAGAAAAGCCGAGCTTGAGGGCCGTGTGATGTGAGAATCACAAATAAGAAACCGTGGGAAACCAACCCGGTGAAATAGGCTCCCTGTGCACGCCCGAAAGTGTCGTGTCTTTTTGTTTTATCTCGATTCTTGTTTTGAGTCGTTTCGAGTGTTACTCGATGTGTCTAGGTTGTATGCCTTTTATTTCCGTGTTGAGTCGTTTTGCTGTCTTCAGTCGTAGGCTCAATACCTGGTCGAAAATCCATCTCTCAATTTCAAAAAATAAAATCGTTTTGTGCTCCAAGTGCTGTGTCGTTCTCCACATTTGTGCAAAACAGAATTTGTTAAAGCCGCGGGGTTCAACCTGTGTCATGTGAAAACAGTAAAACCAGGACCCATCTCAAGCTATGAAAGTTTCGGGCTACCAAGCAAAAGAAAAGATGGAAAATTTGGAGCATCTAAGTGTGTTTCAACTTCTGCAAGTTTCGTCTTTATGAGCTGTGTACCGAATAAACAGAGTATTGTATTATGAGTCATGTTCGTAATATTGTTGTTTGGACCTCCTCTCATGATTTCGTGGTTTGAGTGTCCTGCCCTCTTCTCATGATTTCAAGTGGTTAGAGTTTGGTTTGTTCCTTACGCGATTTCAAATTGTTTGAATTTATCTCAGTTATGCTGTGTACACACTGGCGGTTGTTTTTGTTGACCTCTTCTCACGATTTCAAAGATGGTTAGAGTGTTTCTTTCCTTACGCTTTCAAAGATGTTTGAATTTATCTCAGTTATGCTGTGTACGCACTGGCGGTTGTTTGACCTCCTCTCACAATTTCAAATGTGGTTTGAGTGTCCTGCTTTCTTCTCACGATTTCAAAGTGGTTAGAGTGTTCTTTTCCTCACACGATTTCAAATGTTTGGAATTTATCCTGTGTTGCGTTGTAGACGCTACTGGCGGGTTGTTTTTGTTTTCCTCTTCTCACGATTTCAAAGTGGTTAGAGTGTTCTTTTCCTTACACGATTTCAAATGTGTTTGAATTTATCTCAGTTATGCTTGTGCACGATCCGGCAGCTTGTTTTTGTTGACCTCTTCTCACGATTTCAGCGTAGTTAGAGTGTTTCGTTCCTTACGCGATTTCAGCGTGTTTGGAATTTATCTCAGGTTGCGTTGTGTACGCACCTGGGCGGTTGTTTGGACCTCCTCTCACGATTTCAACGTGGTTTGAGTGTCCCGTTCCTCTTCTCATGATTTCAGCGTGGTTAGAGTGTTCTTTTCCTCACACGATTTCAGCGTGTTTGGAATTTATCTCAGGTTGCGTTGTGTACGCACCTAGGCGGTTGTTTGGACCTCCTCTCACGATTTCAGCGTGGTTTGAGTGTCCCGTTCCTCTTCTCACGATTTCAGCGTGGTTAGAGTGTTCTTTTCCTCACACGATTTCAGCGTGTTTGGAATTTATCCCAGGTTGCGTTGTAGACGCGCTGGGCGGGTTGTTTTTGTTTTCCTCTTCTCACGATTTCAGTGTGGTTAGAGTGTTTCTTTCCTTATGCGTTTTCAGCATGTTTGGAATTTATCTCAGGTTGCGTTGTGTACGCACCTGGGCGGTTGTTTGGACCTCCTCTCACGATTTCAGCGTGGTTTGAGTGTCCCATTCTTCTTCTCACGATTTCAGCGTGGTTAGAGTGTTCTTTTCCTCAAACGATTTCAGCGTGTTTGGAATTTATCTCAGGTTGCGTTGTGTACGCACCTTGGCGGTTGTTTGGACCTCCTCTCACTATCAGCGTGTTTTGAGTGTCCCCTTCCTCACACGGTTTTCAGCGTGTCTGGAATTTATCTCAGGTTGCGTGGAACGTGCCTGATTAGTTTTCTTTGTTCTCTCTCCTCCCACGAGTCCAGCGCGGTTGGAGTATGTCACCATTTTGCGTCTATTGTACTCTCTGTTACATCGCATCTATTATTTATTGCATCACATCTATCACATCCATTGCATCATATCTGTTTCATTGTCTGGTCTAGGAGACCTTAACTCCTCTAAAGGTGCAATTCCTTTGGTGTTTGTCGTGCCCGAACGACTTCCAGTGGCCTGGTATAGCCACCGCCTGTTAGCAAAGTGAGTTCCTAGGAGACCAACCGAGACGGTGGAAACTAGAGTTCAATGACTTATGCCTAGAATGCAAAGGTTTAGGATTTCGAGACTAAAGTTTGTTTAAATACCGTGGGTATATCCTCGGCTTGAAATCAGATGGCAATTTCCATAGATTGAGATAGCATGTGTATGCCTCAATTCTCGATAATCAATCAACCTAGTCTGTCACCGTTGGAGAATAGGGAAAGTCATACCATAGTCAGGAGAAAAGTAGTACTGTGGTTCAACCAAGAAGAAGCGGAAGATTCTCACATCAAGATAAGGTAGGACATTGCCGAGGTAAGTCATTGCCAATTGCCCTGTAAGGTACCTCCTTTTCCTAGCTATCACATTGCATTTTAGCCACTACATTACAAAGGCATTGCATGAATCCTCAATTTTCAAACCGGCTTAGCGTGTAAGTCCAATCTTCAAACCGTTTCGTATCGTAAGTCCAATCTTCAAACCGCTTGAAGCGATAAGTCCAATTTTCAAACCGGCCACAGCGATAAGTCCAATTGTCAAACCGGCCACAGAGCGATAAGTCCAATTATCAAAATCTCCTGCATATCATTTTGCATTTTGCCCTCGTCATGGCATGCTCATGCACACATATCTCTGCTTATCTTGTATGATTGTCTAAGTCTTCGCCTTGTCAAAAATGGGTCGCCTCTCGACTTTGACATTCACTCCGCCACTTGTGACTTTCGAAGTTCACAAAGAGGGGCAACTGTAGACACCTCATTTTTGACCGACCTTAAGACTCAGACGTCACCGATTGAGCGCCTGGTGATGTTGCATATTGCGCTGCTCAAGTCTCAGAGTCGCGGCAGGTGCCCCGCCTCCGGACTTCCAAACCCTCTTCAGGTTTTGCCTCGGCTTTGCAAACCGACTCGGTTTTCTCGCTTTTCTCGAGGGAAGAGAGAGGTCTCAGAGACCATCTCTCGGTGGCCGTGGGCTACATTTCGTGGGTCAGAGGCCATTTTGCCCATTTCGAGCTCTCGGTTCGGTTTTGAGCCGTCGCCGCGGTGTCTCGGTTCGACAACCCAACCATCTCCGATTCCTCCGTTTTGGCATGCATCTCATTTACTCCCTTTTGAGGACATTGGGATCTTAGATACCCACTGTGGCCAAACACCACTTTCGGTGCTTAAACGGCGGTTTTCGGACCCCGAACTGCGTGTTTTGGCCCCGAGCATTCGCTTTTGCATCGGTTTTGTTCATTTTCGGCAGTAACTCGCTTTTATCACCAGAAGATCACCGGAGGGTGGGAGGCCAGCAATTGTCTCAAAGAACCGCTTATGCTCCTCTGGCGCCCCCCGGGGCCCGTTTTTCTCACTTCCGGGCTAATGTTGAACACCCTAGGGCCATTTTCTTCGAGCCAAAACCACATATTTGTGTTGTACACACATGGGAGGACCCTAAAAACACATGGCCAGCCAGTAACTCTCATTGACCCTTTTAAACCCCTTCTAAAAGTGACTTATTGTTTCTCCTGTTTCAGAGTTGCCAATTTCCAACCATAGGGTCTTGTTGTACACACATGGGAGGACACCAATCTTTGGTGGCCGGCCAGAAATTCTCAAATGACCATTTTGACCCTAGCCGGCCATGGGGTGGCTGCCCGCCACCAAGAAGAAAGGTGCCTAGCCGGCCTGCTTCTTTAGTGTGAGTTTGTTCCAGCTGTATCTTGATTTTCTCCCAAAAAATATCTGATCCGAGGGAACCTTTTGGAGGGAAATAAGAGCTCATTTCCCTCCACTTTTGCAAGAATTCCTCTCTCCCTCTCTTGTCTACATTGGTGTCCTCCCAACTCAAGAGAAGAGATTACAAGCATTGGTTAGAGCATATACATACATACAACCTCATTTCCTTCAAGTTTTGGTGCCATTTCTTCATCATCTTCAAGCACCACCACTACTACTCCATTCTAGCAGGAAGGAGAGGCTTTCCAACAGTTAAGAGGTAACAAATTTGGTCCAAGAAGCAACCAAAGTCTTGATCTTCAAGGGTAAGTCCACTTCACCCTCTTTTGAGCTCATTTTTGCCTCATTTCCTTAGCCTATTTTCTTACTATTTTTGGCTCCGACCCTAACTGAAAATAGGCCTCTTTTGAGCTATTCTTCATGTTTGTTCAAGGGCTCAACCCTGTTTGAGCCCTCCATCTTGCACTTGTTTCAATATCCTCTTATATGCCATTATTTTGCATTGAATATTTGGCCTATGTGTGATCTGTTTCCGAGCATAATGTAAATTGTGAGTGGTCCTATTTTGAGCCCCTCTTCAACATTGAAGAAGGGCTCAACCCTGTTTGGCCTCCCTATAATGCACTTGCTTCATAATCTCTCATATTTACCGTAAATTTGCATGATTTGTTTTGCCTACATGTAGTCTGTTTTGGAGCATGTCATGAACTATGAGTAAGCTTATTTTGTGTCCCTATATAACATTTTAGAAGGGATCAACCTTGTTGGGAGTCTCCATGTTATACTTGTCATTATATCCCTCTTTGACCCCCATTCTTGCATGCTTTTTTAAGCTTATCTAGCTTCTGTTTTCGGCCATCATCAGAACTATAAAGAGTCATATTTTGATCTTATTGACATATTTCATTAAGGGTTTTTTCTGGTTTAATGAATGTTTGGCCTACCTCATGTTATATCCTCTTGTGGCCTCAATCTTGCATGGCATTTTTAGCATATTTTCATACTGATTTGGGGGATTTCATCTACTGTAAATGTGCATATTTTTAGTCCCTCTTCAGAGTTGTAGAAGGGTATTTTTCCATTTGGGCATCGCATGTATCACTTGCTTCAATACCCCTCTTGCGGGGCCATTTTTGCATTCTTGCCTAATCCTATGTGTGCTTGCTGTTTAGCCCTTTTTATGACTGAAAAATGATTTTTTTTGGGCTGCCTTGCTACTTTATTTTCATTCCATGTCCATATTGTGCATGCATTGCATAGCTATAGGCCATTTCGGGTGCCTAAATTCGCATTTCGGGACCATTCCTTGCATTTGGTGTCATTTCGCCATCTTTCGGGACTGTTTTCCCCCATATTTCAGTACTGAAATTCCATTGGCATGTTTGCATATCATTTTCTATGTCAATTCATGTCTTAATGCCATTGCCTCGGTTTATGCGTCTGCAGCACGATTTCGAGGCACTTCACTTTTATTCGATGGCCTCTTATATGAGTGTGGCTGAGGTCCTCTCATGTTAGTGTAAGCCCATATTTCATTGTTTATGCCATTTTAGTCTCATTGCATTGCGTATACCATTGCCTCGCTTTGCGTGCCCGTGTGCATGCATTTCAAGGCATCTCATTTTCATCCGACGGCCTCTTATGTGAGTGTGGCTGAGGCTCTCTCATGTTAGTGTAAGTCCAATTTGCATTGCGTATGCCATTTCATGCCTTAGGATCATCGCCTCGGTTTACGTGCCCGCGTGCACGCATTTCGAGGCATCTCATTTTCATAGCATTGTGCATGCTAGGATTGTATTTTAGTTGCATTCATGCATATCATGCGTATTGCATCGTGTTCGGGGTAGGAGTTAGCCCGGGCACGGGAAACGAGGCACGTTTCGTACTCTGAGTGACGGAACGAGTCTCAATTCCCAAGTCACCAACACTCCGGATTACCCATGAAGGAGTTAGGTTTTGTTGTAGCATTCATATGCATTCATCCCATATTGAGTTGTGCAATCCGACTCCTCGGCCGTCATGCATCGATATGCATGATTGGTGGCATGAGGATCGAGGCATGCATATATTTGTGAAATACATTGCTATTCTCCTTTCCTGCTCTCTGTTGCAGCAAAATGAGGGATTAGCAACTTTTCAGAGTTTGGCATGCATTTCGAGAAACATTGCAAACAGAGGCTAATTGGGACATCCCAGTGGATTTCTGCGCAAAGCAGCTCAACATGCATCATTTCATTATCCGGCGAGTCAAGCGTACCTCGCTTGCATGCCGCTTACGCTTTTCTTACTTAATTTGTTAATTAATTAGGAATTTGTATATTATTCGGACTGTATATTTCGGACTGTATTATTCTTTCATTTTGGACTGTATATTTATTCGGACCCTCTGCGTGAGGGCATAATTGTAATAAGTGTGGGTGAGTGTGATGTATGTCTTCCAACCCCACGTCTTTTTCCCTTTTATTTACCTGCTTACGATGGGTAGATATAAGGCATATTTCAATTAGCATACAGTATGATAGCATGTTTGCATCATTCATCTGTTTTGCACACACCGGGCTCGGCGCATCATACAAACTGCATTTGTATTTCAATTCCAAATTGAATACGTGATAGTTGTAGCATTTCACATGCCATGTTTAGAATAGCCGAGCCTGCTATAGTTGCATTTTTGCATGTGTTGCATTAGGCATTTCAGCATATTTAGGATCATGCATGATTTCTAATAAGTTTCTGTTTTGGCTTGGAGTAGTCGGTAAGTTTTATGCTTTAGCATCCTTGCATGCGTGTGAGTGACTGCCATGAATAGCATGCTTACATGAGGCTAAATGCTTATGTGATATAACTGCCTTGAATGCCTGTGGGTGGAGGTTGAGTTACTTGGATTGGACAATTCATCAAATGCTTGTTTTAAGCCCACTAGATAGTGGCAAAACCATTTGTTTTTCTAAGCCCACCTGAGGGTGGCAAATTCACGTCTTAGCCTACTTGTGGGTAGCATCATCAAACCATTTTCAAACTAACAAACATGAAATGTTTAGTTCCAATTCAGGCGACTCAGTCTATACTTGTTTGCTGCGAGCATCACATAGTAATCTAGGCTAATAACCGGAACAAGAACGCACAATGTTTTCAAAATCAGATATCATGGTTAGTAGAGGCCGGTCTTTGACCGGGCGAGCGGGGGTGCTCATGAAGTGACCTTCCCCAATCATACCCAAGTTCCCGAGCCGAGGCAACTTTGGTGATGACGGACACGTGGCCTTTGGCACCGAGTCGGGGTTTCCTAAATTTTCCATTTTAAAATATTTAGGTGGCGACTCTGTATCTGGCGAAGCAGTCCATGTTTGGCACTTCTTTAAAAAAAAAAACTATTTTCAAAACGATTTGCCGGATTTGGACTCTTCGGTTCAAGATTGAGAACCGTGACATTTGAGTCCTTCGAACTGTAGTGACCCAATATCAAACCAGAACGGGGGGCAGGATTCGCACTCCCTTTCCCCGGGATGCGTTCGGGGACGTCCACAGTTACATGTTCCTATTAAATGTGATATGGACATAGACATCAGTCTATTTCTCACTTGTATTTGAGTAGTGCGAAATTGCACGATATTTTTTGATGTTCCTCATTCTGTATGTGATCTTCTGTTTTTCAGGCTCTTGAATGGAAATCAACTCACCGGTCCCTTGCCTGACGAGATTGGTTATCTTCCTAATTTAGACAGAATTCAGATTGACCAGAACCAAATATCTGGACCAATACCTAAATCATTTGCGAACTTGAACAAAACAAAGCACTTGTAAGTGTTTCTTTGTGATGTTATCTAGCTTAGATATGATGTCTGCTGGTCAACTATGTAGCTGCTCTTTATCTTTAGTCCCTCCGATTTATTATTATCATTATTGTTGTTAATGTTGCTGTTGTAATTACTATCATTTTGATTGATATTTTTACTGTTACTTTGTTCTCTGAGCAGCCACATGAACAATAATTCACTTAGTGGGCAAATCCCTCCTGAACTGTCTACGCTGCCAAAGCTTGTTCACATGTAAGTGGGTATTTCTTTTTCTTTTTTTTTTCTTTTTTTGGACATATAATTCTTAGAAATTTGCAACATTAGAGATGCCTATGTTTCTTTGTTGAATTGGCAAAGAAACATGCTGCTGTTAGTTGGGAGTGGCCTGTTGCTGCTGTGTGTGCTGCTGTGAATTTTGGGGCACCAAAAAAACACCAAATCAGCACCAAAAACATCACCAAAATTAGCATGAAAAACAGCTCTGCAGCACCCACATAGCGACCCTGGTCTTTTTCCCATTTGATTATTGTATCCAGACTTACGTTCCGTGGATTCCGCTGTTATATTTGTTGTTGTTGTCCTTTAATTCCTTATTCTTGCGTTATAGGATGTGTTGGGTGGGTTTGGAACAGGTTGGTTGAGCTTAGGAACCAAAACTAGTTGCCCAGATTTCTGGCTTGTCCGCTCGAGCGGGGAGTTTGGCCTTCGGCGAGATTTGTTGTTGCTTGTCCGCCGGCGGTTTTGGCGCCGGCGGAAAAACACCCATCCGAGATTTCTTCTTGAGGTTGGGCCCGGCGGGAGTTGGGCGCCGAGCGGGAGTTCAATGTGCCGCTTCGGCGGGAGTTGACGCCTTCGGCGGGAGCTGTATGAGAAAGTGCCGAGTGTGCATCCGCCGCCGGCGGGGTTTACGCCGGCGGAGCGACCGGGTATAAAATCGTGTTTTGGCGTTTTAAGCGATTTTCATCCTCTTTTGATTCCAAACCCTAGGTTCTGAGTTCTCTCTCTCCCAACTCATCTTCTCCCCTAGGATTGATCTATCTAGAGTGAATTTCTACCCTAGTTCCTTCACAAATAAGATAGAGGAGAGTGAGGGCTTTCATTTAATCGGAGCAATTGTTGATTTGGAGCACTTTGGAGTTCCGAGTATCTTCTTCGTCTTCCTCTTTTGGATTCTTCGCTTTAAGGTAGGGATTTCCTACTCCTTGTATACGTTTTAATCCTAAGTGTTGGTGTTTTGGTATGTGGGAAGTAGTTCGGTAATTTTGGGAGAAACCTTAGGGTTGTGTCATAGATTAATTCATGTAATTAATTTAAAGGGGAAGTGTGTATTGGTTAAATTCATGAGATTTGGGAAATTGAGAATTGTTGGTGTAGTTGAATATTTAATCACTCATCTGTGAAATTGATATTATATATATATTGTGATATTTATTTCTTGCTTAGAAATAATTGTTTTGGGCTATCGGTGGAGGATAGCCAGTGATTGTTGTAGACCTTGCATGTGGCTTAGGTATAACTGGAATTTAGTCATTTATGTTATTTGTTAATGTCTGAGAACATTGCTTGTATTAATTATGTGTTGTATATGGCAAATATTATTTATGTTGCATATGCATTTGGTTTTGGAGGAGATAGGGGATGAACTCCACGGTTTAGGGGAAGATAGGGGATGGACCTCTAAACCGGATTTTGTTGGGAGGAGATAGGGGATGGACTCCAGTAGCATCACTTATGTGGGTGCTTATATTTATTTGTTGTTGATATGATACATCACTACCATGTGTATCGGTAGGGAAGTATGGAAGTGAATTGATTATGATTGATGTAACACCGGCATGTGTGTTTATTATGTTGTAAGAAAGGTTTGACTGAATTGTTATCTCTGTTGAGTTGTTGGCGTGTTGAGCCATGTTGGTATAAATGGAAGGTGAATTGTGTCATAGACCATGTGTCATAGACAATGTAGGCATTTATGTCTTAAAATTGGGAATTTATTACCTTGTGCTAACCATGTATCGGATGTTGTTGCTTTAGGTAATTCTTATGCTGGTTTAGTATTTCTCTCTTTGTGGCTCACCCTATATGGGAACTTCTTTTTCAGGTTCAGGCGGTTCACTACCTCCAAGGACTTAGCTTGTGAGGATTTGGACTTGAAGATTTATTTTTAGTTTATTTGCTTTTATATGTAAAACACTCAAGCCTAGGGCTTTATCTGTTTTGAGTTAGAACTCATGGATTTGTGTCCACGTATTGGCTTGGCAAGATGTAAGCCCGTAGGGCATTTATTTTGATGTTTTATTTCTTAAGACTCGGATGAATGGAATTATATTCTGATTTTTTTTGTATATTGATGCATGTTAATATTGTTTATTATGGGTTTATTTTTGAGGGCGTGACAACTTGGTATCAGAGCGTACCGGGTTTGAATACTTTGGGTACGTGGGAAGTGATTAGTATCACAATGGGTTCGTCTCGCTTGATAGAGACTTAGTGTAATACTTACATGATTATATGATAACATGTTTATGTGACTATGTGGGTATGGAATGTAGTTTCTGGATATTGATTGGATCCATGAGTTTCTAGTAGTCTTGTTGGAAAGGCACTTGATCAATGCTGCTTCCAATCGGAACTATAGTAACCCTTTGGGACTATCATTATCCAGGAATGAAATTCGTAGGTGCTTATGTGATTATGTGCTTACGTGGTGTGATTTATTGTTGTCCAATGTATTAGGACGCAAGTATTATAGTTTTGGCACATTATTTAGAGTTCTAACGTCTTCGTTTCCTTTATTAGGATGTCAGGACGAGGACGAGGTCGCGGTAGGCGTGGTAGGCAGGCTAGGCGAGAAGTGCCTATCTGGGAGAAATCTGGCGATTCAGAGGGTGTTGGCGTGCCAATGTGGTCGAGCCAGATGGGCGGCAAGGTATGGGCGCTGGCCCAAGAAATAGCTGGAGCTTTTAGGAGTCGATGGGCATTCTTAGGGCTCGAGAATCGCTCGGTGGTTGTGGCGGATCTGCGGGCCTTCTTTTACGAAGAGGAGTTCTTAGGTCTCAACCGGACGTGTTTGTGGGTGATCCTAGCGAGCCGCTTAAAATGGCGCATTTAATGGCTCGAATGCAGACAAAAAACGTTTGAGATGCTAGGCATTGAAGGCGAGGCATTGAAGGTGACCTTGGCATCTTTCAACCGAAGGGGATGCGGGTTACTGGTGGAAGTTCACCAAGGGTCGTATCGGGGGTACTTGGTAGGCATTTGTTGATGCTTTTCTGGAGTAGTACTTGTCTCCAGCTGTACAGGAGAAGTTGAGAGATCACGTTTGCCATCTTGAGCGAAACGGTTTATCGATGGTGAGTTTGGCGGCATTCACTAGTTTGTCTAGGTTTGCACCGGAGTTGGTAGTGACTGAGGAGCGTCGTTGTATTGAGTTTGAGAAGATGTTGAGGCGTCGCCTCATGCTAAGAGTTCTCAGGTCAATGAATCGGGACTTTGGGCGTTTGGTTGATGCAGCAGCCCATACGGAGACTATGATCTGAAGAAGAGGGAAAGGCGTAAAGGCTCCAAGAGGAGTCGGGATGGCTGTGGTGATGGCAGAGGCGAGGTTTCACTCCTCGGCAGACCTCGAGTAGTTTTTCTAGATCTACTTTTCCAAAGGCCGAGTGCTAGTTACGGGAAAAGCGGTCGAGACATTACTGTTTCAAGTGTGGCTACCGGGCCACAAGTCTCCGCTTTGTCCTCGAGAGGAGGAGTTGAGCGAGCATCTTCTTGGCTTGATCTCGAGCGAGTCGTAGAGGTCGGCCGCTCTCTTGTTTTCAGTGCGGACAGTCGGGGCACATGAAGAGGTTTTGCCCACAGTTAGGTGCACATCTGGTGCCTCTTGGTTCGAGGCGGACTTCAGTCGGATGCCCTTTCGGTCGATTCGAGCCTCGAGGGCCAACCAGGGGCTTCTTCGTCGATCGTAATGTGATCTTACGCTCCGAAGGGTGAGCGAGTTGATCGAGAGGTAAATGCAGGCGTGTATCTTTATTCTGCGAGGATCTTATGCCGCTCCGTCGGTTGTGAGAGGTACCTTCTTGTTTTGCAATTCGGTTGTTAGTGTTTTGATCGTCTGGTGCATCTCATTCTTTTGTGTCTGCTTTGCATTCGCATCTATTTTGGAGTTGGAGTTAGCACGCTTAGCATCTCCTATTTGTGTAGTGTCACCACTTGGGGTGAATTGATTTTGAGGCAAGGTGTTAGGGGTTGTGATATAGAGGTCGATGACCGTATAATTCCTTTTCTTTTTGTGGTTATGCCCATGAAGGGCTTCGATGTTATTTTGGGTATGGACTGGTTATCATCATACCGGGCATTTATTGATTGCTACCGTCAGAGGGTCACTTGTTGTACAGTTAGCGGAGAACGTTTTCATTTTCTGGGGGACAGGGTTGGTAGTGTTTTGCCACGAGTACGATCCATGGCGGAGTGAGCTTAGTGGTCTACTTGCTAGCTTTGAGAGTAGTGAGTGTGATGAGACCCAGATTGCGTTGCCGAGAGTGGTTTGTGAGTACTCGGACGTTTTTCCCGAGGATCTTGTTGGTTTGCCACCTCATCGAGAGATTGAGTTCTCTATTGATTTAGTGCCCGGCACGACGCCTATTTCTATGGCACCTTACCGTTTTGCCCCAGCCGAGTTAGTTGAGTTGAAGGTTCAACTCCAGGAGTTGCTAGATAAGGGCTATATTCGTCCTAGTGTTTCGCCATGGGGAGCACCGGCCCTATTTGCTAAGAAGAAAGGTGGTGCTTTGAGACTGTGTATAGATTATCGGAAACTGAATCGGGCTACGGTTAAGAATAAGTACCCTATGCCTCGTATAGATGATTTGTTTGACCAGTTGAAGGGTTCCCGTTGCTTTTCTAAGATAGACTTGAGATCGGGTTATCATCAGTTGAGAGTCAGGGAGGAGGATATTCCAAAGACGGCATTCCGTACGCGGTATGGCCATTATGAGTTTCTGGTGATGCCGTTTGGGCTCACCAATGCACCGGCAGTGTTTATGGATTTGATGAACCGGATCTTCCGGGAATTCTTAGATCGTTTTGTGGTCGTCTTCGTGGACGACATTTTGATTTATTCACCTTCAGAGGAGGAGCACGAGGAACACTTGAGAGCAGTGCTTGAGTTACTTAGAGCCCATAAGCTGTATGCTAAGTTTGGGAAGTGTGAATTCTGGCTAGAAGAGGTGAAGTTTTTAGGCCACGTAGTTTCTGGAAAAGGGGTGTCTGTTGATACATCCAAGATTGAGGCAGTGCAAGATTGGGCACAGCCTAAGAGTGTGTTTGAGATCCGTAGTTTTCTGGGATTGGCAGGGTATTACCGTCGGTTTGTGAAAGATTTCTCGAGTTAGCTTCACTGTTGACTAGATTGACTCGGAAGGAGTCAAATTTGTATGGAGTGAGACTTGTGAAAAGTCGTTTTGAATTGAAAGTTAGATTGACCACCGCTCGGTCTTGATTATTCCAGGAGAGGGTTGGGTTATCTGATTCTTGTGGCGCCTCACGAGATGCAGGTTGTGTGTTGATGCAAGAGGGGAAAGTGGTTGCCTATGGCTCTCGTCAGTTGAAAATTCACGAGAAGAATTACCCTACGCATGATTTAGAATTACCAGCTGTGATATTTGCCTTGAAGATTTGGAGGCATTATCTTTATGGTGAGAGGTTCGAGGTATTCTCGGATCATAAGAGTCTGAAATATCTGTTCACACAGAAAGACTTGAATTTGAGGCAGAGGAGGTGGATGGAGTTCATTGAGGATTATGACTTCGAGTTGCACTATCATCCGGGGAAGGCCAATGTTGTGGCTGATGCCCTTAGCAGGAAATCTGTTGGTGACTTAGCTAGCATAGCCATCCGAGAGTGGAAGATGTTGGGTGCACTTGGGGAGTTTGATTTGCATCTGGGCGAATCCGTTGAGGCTGCGGCCTTGTTTTCTGTTGTCGCACAGCCTACACTTGTGACTCGAGTGTTAGAGGCTCAGAGGGGTGATCATGAGGTAGAATCTCACCGAGAGAAGATTTCTAATGGAAAGGTTGAGAAGGGTTTGACGGTGTATCCCGACCTGAGTGTGAGATACCGAGACCGTCTGTTTGTGCCGGAGTCTTGCCAAGAGGAGGTACTCCGAGAGTTTCATCATTCACGCCTTGCGGTGCATCCGGGAGGTACTAAGATGTATCAGGATTTGGGTCGCCAGTTTTGGTGGCGGGGTATGAAGAGAGATGTGGCAGCTTTCGTATCTAGGTGCCTTACTTGTCAGCAAGTGAAGGCCGAACATCAGAGGCCAGCGGGTTTGTTGCAACCCTTGCCTATTGCCGAGTGGAAGTGGGAGCATGTTACTATGGACTTTGTTGTGGGTCTTCCGAGGACTCAGCGGGGTAGTGATGCTATTTGGGTGGTTGTGGACCGGTTGACGAAGTCAGCGCACTTCATTCCTATGCGTGTTAGAGATTCGGTAGATCATCTTGCCGACTTATATATCCGGGACATAGTGAGGTTGCACGGGGTCCCAGTGACGATCGTCTCAGATAGAGATCCTCGTTTTACTGCTAGGTTGTGGCAGAGTTTGCAGAGTGCTTTAGGCACTAAGTTGACTTTTAGTACGGCTTATCATCCTCAGACTGACGGGCAGTCCGAGCGTACTATTCAAATCCTTGAGGATATGCTTCGGGGTTGTGTTCTCGACTTTAGTGGGTCGTGGGAGAGGCACTTACCATTAGTGGAGTTTGCCTACAACAACAGCTTCCAGTCTAGTATCGGTATGGCACCGTTTGAGGCCTTGTATGGCCGACCGTGTAGATCTCCAGTTTGTTGGGCCGAGGTGGGTGATGCACCTTTGTTAGGTCCGGAGTTGGTGAGGGAAACGACGGAGAAAGTTGAGCTTATCCGTAGGAGACTTGTTACAGCCCAGAGTCGTCAGAAATCTTATGCTGACCGTAGGAGGAGACCTTTGGTGTTTGAGGTAGGTGATCATGTCTTTCTGAAAATATCACCTAAACGAGGTTTGATGAGGTTTGGGAAGAGCGGGAAGCTGTCCCCTCGGTTTATTGGGCCTTTTGAGATCCTTGAGAGGATTGGCAAGGCTGGCTATGGTTTAACATTGCCACCGCAGTTATCCGAAGTTCATGATGTGTTTCATGTGAGTATGCTTCGGAAGTATGAGCCAGATCCGTCACATGTGTTGGATTGGACCGATTTAGTTGTTGATGAGGATGTTTCGTATGAGGAGAGACCGATTCGAGTCTTGGATAGGCGGGATCAAGTCCTGCGTGGCAAGACTATCCCTTTGGTGAAAGTTCTGTGGAAGCATCACGGAGTGGAGGAAGCCACCTGGGAACGTGAATTGGAAGTCCGTGAGAAATATCCGGATTTATTTATTGATTTGTAATCTTGTATCTAGATTATATAATATTGTTGAACTTAAGAGCTTTATATATGTCTTAAGTTGGAAAACATTGAGAATGTTTTGGTTTGTGGGATTATTTTAAAACTTGCCATATTTTGGAAGTTTATTGGAACATTGCATGTGTTGGTTTGTTATTGGATACCATGGAATTAAATATGATACGAAAATGAGAATCTTGTATTTCAAAAATATTGAACTTGAAAAGAAATTGCATACTGCTAATGCAGGTTGAAAGATATACTGTTTTTACATATTGTGAGATGCCTCTTGATAAAGAGATGAAGTGACCAATATTGGTCAAGTTGTTGATTATTGTTTTATATATCATTGGGAATTAAGAAAAACTTGTTTTTACAAACTCATGCTTAATTTCGGGGATGAAATTCTTTTAAGGGGGGGAGGTTATAGCGACCCCGGTCTTTTTCCCATTTGATTATTGTATCCGGACTTACGTTCCGTGGATTCCGCTGTTATATTTGTTGTTGTTGTCCTTTAATTCCTTATTCTTGCGTTATAGGATGTGTTGGGTGGGTTTGGAACAGGTTGGTTGAGCTTAGGAACCAAAACTAGTTGCCCAGATTTCTGGCTTGCCCGCTGGAGGGGGGAGTTTGACGCTCGAGCGGGGATTTGTTGTTGCTTGTCCGCTCGAGCGGGGGTTTTGGCGCTCGAGCGGGAAAAACACCCATCGAGATTTCTTACCTGAGGTTGGGCCTTTCGAGCGGGAGTTGGGCGCTTCGAGCGGGAGTTGAGCCTGAGAAAGTGCCGAGTGTGCATCCGCCGCTCGGCGGGGTTTAACGCCGAGCGGAGCGGCTGGGTATAAAATCGTGTTTTTGGCGTTTTAAGCGGTTTTCATCCTCTTTTGATTCCAAACCCTAGGTTCGAAGTTCTCTCTCTCCCAACTCATCTTCTCCCTAGGATTGATCTATCTAGAGTGAATTTCTACCCTAGTTCCTTCACAAATAAGATAGAGGAGAGTGAGGGCTTTCATTTAATCGAGCAATTGTTGATTTGGAGCACTTTGGAGTTCAGTATCTTCTTCGTCTTCCTCTTTTGGATTCTTCGCTTTAAGGTAGGGATTTCCTACTCCTTGTATACGTTTTAATCCTAAGTGTTGGTGTTTTGGTATGTGGGAAGTAGTTCGGTAATTTTGGGAGAAACCTTAGGGTTGTGTCATAGATTAATTCATGTAATTAATTTAAAGGGGAAGTGTGTATTGGTTAAATTCATGAGATTTGGGAAATTGAGAATTGTTGGTGTAGTTGAATATTTAATCACTCATCTGTGAAATTGATATTATATATATATTGTGATATTTATTTCTTGCTTAGAAATAATTGTTTTGGGCTATCGGTGGAGGATAGCCAGTGATTGTTGTAGACCTTGCATGTGGCTTAGGTATAACTGAAATTTAGTCATTTATGTTGACTGTTAAATTAATACAGAACATTGCTTGTATTAATTATGTGTTGTATATGGCAAATATTATTTATGTTGCATATGCATTTGGTTTTGGAGGAGATATGGGATGAACTCTACGGTTTAGGGGAAGATAGGGGATGGACCTCTAAACCGGATTTTGTTGGGAGGAGATAGGGGATGGACTCCAGTAGCATCACTTATGTGGGTGCTTATATTTATTTGTTGTTGATATGATACATCACCACCATGTGTATCAGTTGGGAAGTATGGAAGTGAAGTTGATTGTGATTGATGTAACACCAGCATGTGTGTTTATTATGTTGTAAGAAAGGTTTGACCTGAATTGTTATCTCTGTTGAGTTGTTGGCCAGGTTCTGAGCCATGTTGGTATAAATGGAAGGTGAATTGTGTCATAGACCATGTGTCATAGACAATGTAGGCATTTATGTCTTAAAATTGGGAATTTATTACCTTGTGCTAACCATGTATCGGATGTTGATGCTTTAGTTAATTCTTATGCCTGGTTTAGTATTTCTCTCTTTGGTCGTGGCTCACCCTATAAAGGACATCATTTTTAGGTTCAGGCGGTTCACTACCTCCAAGGACTTAGCTTGTGAGGATTTGGACTTGAAGATTTATTTTTAGTTTATTTGCTTTTATATGTAAAACACTCAAGCCTAGGACTTTATCTGTTTTTGAGTTAGAACTCATGGATTTGTGTCCAAGTATTGGCTTGGCAAGATGTAAGCCCGTAGGGCATTTATTTTGATGTTTTATTTCTTAAGACTCGGATGAATGGAATTATATTCTGATTTTTTTTGTATATTGATGCATGTTAATATTGTTTATTATGGGTTTATTTTTGAGGGCGTGACAACCCAAAAACAGCACGAAAATCAGCTATATAGCAGCAACAATTAGTAGCAACAACACTCAGCAACAACTAACAGCAACATCAACTCCATTCTGCAGCAGCATCAAGGTTAACTCCCTGCTACACACAGCTCAGCTCTTTATCTGTTACTGAATAGGGAAGATAAGTAAATCTTTACATTGTTTCTTTTTTCCCCATATAAAATCATTTTCTGCAGGAAAATAGAAAAATAAAAGATTGTCTTCGATAATACCTTTTTTCCATTCTTTTTTGGCATCAGGTTGTGGAAACTTTAATAAAAAAAGTACTAGCTCCCCCTTCTCAAAAAACTAAGCTAGTTGAGGCAATGAGGTTAGACATCTGTATTTTTGTGTGGTTTTCCTAGTTGAAATAGTAGTAAGATTAGATTCCAAAGTTTCTTCCTTTCCTCTATCCTCTTCTTAGAACATCTGTGAATCAATTTAAATGATCTCTCATGTCATCAAGATTTAAGCCTAAAATTCAACCAAAGAACTAAATATATGCCAATGCTAAAGAACTAAAACAAGCTTTAAAATTAGTTACCCAAGCTAAATATATGCCAATTGAGTTCATCTTTTAATTAATCGGAAATCTCTATTATATTTAAATTTCTAATTTATTATGTACCCATCTTCTGTTTAAAATTAGACTATGGATAATGTCTTTTCCCGGTAAAATTAGTTAGATTGAGACGAGTCATATCTTTTCAGTCATAGGTTCAACACTTGAAAAATATTTTCAATAACACCAGCGTCCACAGGGCTGGTCATGGCTTAGTTTTGTTCTTCACTTGGATTGTGAAAATGAATTGATTTTCTTGTACCCATGAACACAGTGACCCCTTACCAAATT
The DNA here is from genome assembly GCA_025200525.1 of Camellia lanceoleosa. Classification (NCBI taxonomy): domain Eukaryota; kingdom Viridiplantae; phylum Streptophyta; class Magnoliopsida; order Ericales; family Theaceae; genus Camellia; species Camellia lanceoleosa. Next base: position 26,680,058 of record CM045767.1, read on the forward strand.
ATTTTTTGGTTCAGTTTCATGAAAGTTTCCCATTATACTCCTTTCCTCATCTTATTCTAGGAAGTTAAGTTCATACATTTTTTGATGCTCTACTTACTGCACCTGCTATTAGAGATAACAAGTTTGACAATTTAAGGTGGTCTACTGGTTGCTCAAATAGATTTTGTCTCATTAGTCTATCATTGGTTTGAATTGTTCGTGGGCCCTATTTGTATAATTACTGCCTCTATTTGAAAAAATATAGCCCCTCCCAAAGCTCGATTAGATGGTGGGGTTTAGTTTGGGCATTACCAGGCTCTGTTAATGACTTACTCCAATGGTGGGCCAATGTAAATTTGTCAAAACTGGGGAGGAAACTTTGGAATTCCATTCTATTTGTTGTTTTATGGTCAGTTTGGAAGCTTAGGAATTGATTTATTTCTTTGTGTTGTCGTTGATTTATTTCTTTGTGTTGTGATTAGTTGGAGGAATCAAAGTTTGTGTTTGAAGCTACGATAATCCAGAGAATGAAGCTTCTGGTGCTATCTACTCTTCAATGGAAGATGAATTCTCTGACCCCATTTTCATTTGTTGATCATATTGCGAGGAGGTTTGGATTGAAAACAGATTTGCATTTGGAGTTTTTGTGGAGGTGTATGTTCGCACAATCACTAGATTTATTTGATAAATCTTGAAAGCTGTCGATATGTTTAAAAAGTTAGATATACATAGTTTTGGATGGTTTACAGTTTTTGTACAGTTTAGAACTAGAGGATATAATTTTTGAATGTTTGGAATGTATAGATAATTGTTGAATGTTTATAATTTATGAATATAGTTTCTTTTTGATGTTTCAAACAATGTTTTGGTGGTTGATTAATGTTTTGTGATGCTTGTTTGTAATATTTGTTAGATTGTACAAAATTGGTCAAATAGAACCTGCTGAATTAAAAAAAAAATTGTATATTCTACGACAGACATAATAAGTCGTTGTATTACATATTTTACGGCGCGCAATTAGTGTCATTATTTGTCTCACCAATTAACGGCGTGCAAAAGTAGTCGTAGAAAAAGTAACGACGCATAAAAATTTGTCGTAAAATAATTTTTAACGGTGTACAATAGCATGTCGTAGAAAAAGTAACAACGACGCACAAAATATGTCATTAAATAGTTTTTAACGGCGTATGAAGCATGTCGTTAAAAGTGAATGACTTTTCATGACTGGTCATAATATGACGTGCGCCTGCACGTCGTAAACGGGTTTTTACGGCGTGCATTGCACGTCGTAAAAACCCTTTTTTGTTGTAGTGTATATATATTGACCCCCTCAACTGTAAAAATATATCACTTTCACACATTTTAAACCACCTCCAAAAGGAATGTATCGCTTTTACCCCCAATGGACTCCCTCTAGAGCACCTCTAAAAAAGGTGTATCTATATATACAAATTTATAAATAAAAAGATAAAAGAATATTTATTAATAGTTGATCCAGATAACTTTGGTCTCCTATAAAAAAGAGTAAAAATTTCCCATGTTTCCATGTCTCTAATCTTCTTTTCTTTCGTCCAAAATAAAAAAAATAAAAATAAAAAATGGGAGTCAAAATCAACTTGCACTAGATAACTTAAAATAAATAAATAAAATAAAATAGTATACAGCTGTCTTTACTTTTATGAGTACAACTCTCTCTATAGGCTTTAAGTCCATATATCTGGCCCACCGTTTCTTTATGAAAGTTTGAATAATTTAATTTTGAATCAGATAAATCAAAATTTGCCAATTCATAAATTAGGTAATTGAGCTTTTGTAGCATTAAACATAATAGATTTGTCTTATTTATGAATGAACAAATAAAAATGCTATTGATTATGAAAATGTATTTCGAATTTTACTTCAAAAATGAGTGTGTGGTATACATTTAAAATTAGTGAAATGTAGTCATACTTGCAATAAATATTGTCCATTGACTCACTTTTCTAAGTAGTTTTTGAGATTAATTTTTCTAGATTTGTAACATTGTTGATGAACTAATTCAATTTGGCCAAATTTCATACTTAGCCACATTGTTTTAGGAAATGTTTAAAAATTTTCATAAACTTCCTGAATTGACTTGAGTATTATAGAATCAATATAAACGGCAACCTGCACGGTATCTCAGTAATTGAGTGAGTCATGAGATAAAAACCATAAAGCTAACATTCTAGGCTTGACTCTCACTGACAGCAAAGCTCGGATTTAAATGATATATATAAATGATTAAGAATGTAAATTTGATTGATCAAAATCATTTAGGGCATTTGATAATGGCTTATGATGATGTGTTTTCTCTAGTTCCATCTAAGAAGAAAGAAGGATGGTTGAGTGGTATATTAGTGCTACCTTTGAAGGAGTTGTTGGGCCCAAGGGGTACCTAGGCCCGGCCCTGGGGTAGGCCATAAAGCTAACTACCTTAGGTCCGAATCAAAAGTCATTGATAGGACGGGTTCAGCTTATCCAGTCTGTAATTATTGTGTCCATGTCTCATATGTTAATGAGTTTTTGAGTTTTGACCAGTTAACGGGTTGGTACGGGTTAGACTTATTTAAAAAATTAAAATCGCGTCTCACATGTAAGCCCAAATCTTACAAATCAAAATCAAATTGAATCAGATTGCACATTTTTCATTAAAGTTATATTATTAAGTCATACATGTTTATTTTTTCTTTTTTATTATTTATATCATCAAATTAATTAATACTATTAAATCAATCAAATTAAAATATAAATTCACTAAATTAACAAATTATGACAATGTTATATGTAAAATATTGAGAGTTAAAAGATATCACCGTCACTATCAAATTCAGTTTTAACAAATTATGTTTTGTGTATTGTTTTTAAATTACAATTTACAAGGATAATATCAACTGTCAAATGTTTTTTTATTTTTATTTTTAATAAATGGAACAGTATTGATTTTAATAGATTAAAATTGAATTTAACAGTGTTATTTTTTTGAACAACATTAAAAAAAAAATTGGACAAGATAATTTGAGTCGGGCCGATGGGATGGTCGGATTGGATTTTACCATGCGGACTTGAATGGGTCAGGTTCATGGGTGGGATTGGGTTTCAAACCTTTGTCCATAGCCCTAAATGATCTTTTATGGGATGGGACGAGTTAAGTATTCAAGCGGGCTAGAACGGACCATGAGGCGGGTTGGATGGATTGAGTAATACCGGGTTTTTTGCCCACGAATCATTTGATGACCCTAGCCCCAATTTTGGTACAAAAAAAGTATGAACAAAAATATGTAAACCCTTATTATTAGAAAAATTAAATAGGCTTATTAAGGGGTAATTACCAACTAGTCCCATTAAGTAGACTCAAATACTATTAAATTCTATTAGCTTTTTTAATGCACCAAGAAATCTTACAATACCTATACATATCAAGTTCTTTCATCTTTTTTTCTCCTCTCTTCTCCCTCTATATCTTTCTCCACTATTTTTTCAAAAGCTTCACGCTACTATTGTCTACCACCATCGACATTGTTGCCGTCCACTTGCCACCTCCGCCACCACTGTCATCGTCGTCCACCCATCATCTTATTTACTCTCTCTCTCTAGCCTTTTTCCAAACCTACACACCATCCCATTGTCTATTGCCACCGCTGTCATAATCAACTTGCCACCACTGCTGTTGCCATTTACCTATCACCACCACCACCACCACCACCACCGTCGTTGTCATCCACCCACCACTGCCGTCGTTATTCGGATGCTGCTACTGTTCACCAACCATCTCTACTATCTACACTCTACCATCACCAATCTACACTTTTCCATTGTAGATCTACACTCCACCGTCATTGATCTACACAAGCACCGTATCACCATCATCTCCTTTGTTCTAGATTGAGATTTATTTTTAGTGATAAATTTATGGGGAAATTACATGCAAGTGAGAGAAAGGGAAATAAATTACCAACACATGAGAGGGTGCAAGTGTCACTTGCACCCCTATAGTCTTTCATTTGCACCACACCATAGACACTGTCACGCACCAAAAAATACACAATATAGATTCAACAATCTCCAATTACCTTATCTTGTTTCCAAATCAACCCCTTCCAAAGCTTAGCATAATGTAAGGAATATAAAGCCTCAACATAGACAACATCATTCAATTTCCAACATATATATTCGTTGAGCTCCAAAGATTTACAAAAAAAATTACCCCACATGTGGTTATACATTCAACATTCCTAAAATATGAATCTATAGCATGTAGCGCAATAAGTTAAATACAATCAAAAGCTCTCAAGGGTTACAACTTTCAAGGCTTAAGCCTGGTTATACAAAATGGTTTTCAAACCCATATATGTAAAGCCATTGGCTTGTCAAAAATAATTACAACAAAAGAAAGAGCCTTGTGCTCTCAAAATATATTCCATGCTTTTAACTCTTTCCTGCACAAAATCCCATAGGGTGAGCACAAATCCCAGTAGAAAAATCTTAACAAAGTATATACGTTGTATACAATCTCCTGAGATGAATGCATATGCCATGCTATATTAAAAAATGTGAGACTTAAAAATTTTTCTCACATCGATTGTTGAAGAGACCCAACGAAGAGAAGAGCTTCACCCCTGTATATATCTGCAATGATGAACATAGTCAGTGCCACCCAACCGGGGTTACCGGCTGGAGACACTCCAATGATGAAGTTAGTCATTGAATCAAGGAAAGAAGCAGTAAAAATGAAGGGATGTGTGTGTTCTGTAGAGAGAGATGAGACATACCTTACTCTTGGGATGCTCCCCCTTTATATAGGTGGGGGGTGTGATATTTGTTTGGGTTATCCATTGTAGGCCTTGTTTGGGTTAGCCCCAATATGCTGATATATATTTTTTTCTAGCTTCCACAATTGCCCCAAAACTCTCATTGTCTGCGGAGGAAGGAATGAGGGTTTTTATTGCCGAGTTATGTTGTTCAAATAGCTATTAGGTTTCTTGATAAAGATCACTATGGATAAATGAATAAAATGTATGAATGAACGATTGCATGAATGCATGTATGCTTGAATGCATGTATAAATGTATGTAAGGAAAAGGGGTGAGCTAAAACCCAATTAGTAATATAGTATAGAGAGGTTAAATAAACGATGGCGATCATAGTACAAAATTATATCACATGAGTTCCAAACAAATCATAATGATAGGCCACGGTATTATGACCCACGGGTGAGGGTGTAAGCGACGGCATTATGATTCCGGGGTGAGGGTGTAGGCCGTGATATTATAACCTATGGGTGAGGTGTAGGTCATGTATTATAACCTCCGAGCGAGGGTATAGGTCGCGGTATTATAACTCTTGGGTAAGGGTATAGTGTATTGCCGAGTGCGAAGATTGCAAGGATAATAAACCGTGTCAATCATTGCCTGTACCAAATAATGTAGATATATCAACCACAAAAAAGTGGAAAGCTGTAAAAGCTATAAAAATGATGGCACACAAAAATATGCAAAGAACTGCCGAATTTGTAGTATGAGTGTATTGCCCCAAAACTATCACTTGTTTGGAGCTGTGTGAAAAGGAGCGGAAGTATGCATGCATAGCAGAGGTGCCGAGATGATAAACGGCTGATATGCCCCAAGTGGAAAGCAGAAAATTGACTAAGATGTCGCAGTTGGCAAGAAATGGCCAAGGTAATGAAATAAATTATTGGGAAGGACAAAGGATTTTTTTCCTAGCCCCACGATTCTGCTGCTGAAATTGCATGCCGATCAGATATGATGTGACCATTGAGCAATCTTGTAACACCCGAACGTTCCAGGTCGTTGATCCCAATATTAGGCACGACATTTGTAGAATTGTACTCCAATGTGATTCCAGAATTGTTATGGATACTCGCCCGATTGGATTATTGGGGGAAGCAAGAAATATGTTGAGTACTTGGGAGTTGATCTGTGCGGACGCGGCCAAGTTTGCGAATTGGAAAAATTGAGTTGGGTTGCTTGGGAATGGACGACATAAAGTTCGACCGAAACAAAGGGTTGCCGAGAACAATAGTGACCCAGTTACAAGTGTATGAATGACACATAGGTTTGGCCCGATAGGTTTTGACGCGGCTGAATGGAGATTGAACTGCCAAGTTGCCGAATTGAAAGTGTCGAGTGAGTGTAAGAGTTGTTCAGTGAGTTCGGCAATGAGCGTTAAGCCGATTAAATTGTACCATCACCACATTAAGAAGTAATGCCAAATGCAAAGTATGGTTGCCCCATTGCTTTCGAAGGACAGTGGTTATTTGGAAGGAATTCAGAATAGACTTGAGCTAAAATTGCCGAATGATACAGGTTGTTATAGAGGCGGGAAGACGCAAAAATTGTTGAATTCAGCATTGATCAAATGCTAGGCTTGGTGGCAAAAGTGTTGTTTGAGCTGCGATATGTGGCACTGCATATAAAATCTACAAATTTTGGGTATGAAATTTGCAAAATCAGACCATACGGATGTGTGCAAAAGACTCGTTGTAACTAAAAGGAATCTGACGGCTCAGATCGATGGAGACTGGTGCTCCGCAATTCACTGGATAATTGTTCTGAGATATGCTGAATGGGATGGCTAGGCTCAGCTTAATGGCTTGCGGCTCTGCTTGGCTTGGGGTGGCTCGGCTAGATGGCTTGTCAAAAAATAAAAAAGAAATTGTTGCCAACAAGACTTGAACTCATGCCCATATAAAGAAAGAATAGGACTTAACCACTTTGCCACACCAAATCTTGTTGTTTATAATTGGAAAGATATATATTTGAGCTTGATTGTGGTTCAGCCATGTGGAACATAGCTGCAACGCACGTAAGAATTTTTTTGGTTGCCAACTTATGGTCGTCTTCTCCAGAGAAGTACTGAAATTGCTCGGCATATTTGAACAACCCCGTACAGCTTCGTCTGAGCTCCAATTTTGACACAGTTTGGTGCATTGGACTCATCTCAATGAGTACTTCACACTGGTATGGTCAAAACTTGATTTTGACAATGTTGAAAATTTTAGTTTGTTGAAAGTTTGGTATGTTCCACAACTACTAGCAAACTTCGATTACTTCTTGGCTCCGCGGGTTATTGGGTTTGGACTCTTTGATGTTGACAAGAATCCTCTGGTATATTCAGAAGTTGATTTCGGCGAGCCGAGAGGCTAGTTCTATGCCGAGATAGTATCGCCAAGCAATTTTGTTGTGCTTTCGAGAAATCATGAGATTTTTGCCGAAGAGGAAGATAAATTAACAATTGTAGTCATTGTTCGAGAATGTCCAATGCTATGTTGATGTATGTGTGGTGAGTAGTCTTGCCGAGTAAGCAATATTAGCCAATCATCGCTGTTTAATAAGTTGTCGAATAATATTGTCGGCCAAGATAATATGCAGAGTATAATGTTAATATGCTGTTGATAATAGGTCTAATGATACGTCGAATTACAGAGTTGATAAGCAATACGGTATGACGTTTTGTCGAATACTGTATAATTCAGAATTGATAAGCAATGCCGAAGCTGAATAATGTTTTCGAAGACGAGTTCATAATATGATATGCCGAATTGCAGAGTCGCCGTTAGGCCTTATGGATGTAAGTTGGTTCGTTGGTGGTTTCCGAATAGGCATAGTTGTGATAGCCGAATCTTGAGGTAAGTTTTGGACAAATAGTCAGAGCCGAAACTGAAGCCAAAGACGACGCTGAAGTCGGAGATGGAAAATTCAAGCTCAGAATTGCTTTGACCATGCACTGTTAGTTATTATAGATATAGTATCGGTTTCATCATCGTCTAAGCTATTTTCCAAGCTCTTGAAGCCGATAATCCTCATTGTCTCCGATTGTTCTTGCTGTGTGAGTTGCTTGGGTAACAAAGCTTGGTGATTGATTGTTTGCCGATCAATCTGTTTTAACGACGAAGGATCTGAGAAGCCAAGGAAACTGTGTACAAAGCTTGTTCATAGCCATAGATTTTCTAATGTACCCATTTGCTGTGTAGAAGTTCGGAGATGATCCGTCAATTGGTCCTACATGATTGAAGTTGACGAATTGAAGTTGGGACGAGTCGGCCATTCAGCTTATTGAACCACAACACAATTCTTTAATTCGTGTTAATTGTTAGCACATGCACGTGTATGTATATTCCAAGAATCAACTTTTGTGAGACAATAATTTAATAAATAAAGTCCCAGAGTGGGTTTGGTCGGGTAACCCTCTTTGTAAGGTCGAAAAGATGTTCTCACAAACAAAAGTGTGAAACCCATTTTTAGAGAGAAAATCTAGACTCAATTGTAGTTCCACTACCATTGTCTCATGCTTTCAACTTTTCTAAACAAAATTAATATTTATTTGACAAAATCTGTAAGCATAAAGATAGAGACATATACATACATATATCGATATATGATATTCAGAAACATAATCAAAAAGGGAGAAGACAAAGACCCAATTGTAGATAGTACACTGGTCCGAGCTCCTTAAGAGTGATGTTTGTTTTGCTTTTCATTGAATTCTTAGACGATTCCCACAGATGACGCCAATTGTGAGACCCAGAAAAATTCTCTCACATTGATTGTTGAAGAGATCCAACGAATGTATATCTACAATGATGAACATAGTTGGCGCTACCCAATCGGGGTTACTGTTAGTTATTAAATCAAGGAAAGAAGTAGTAGAAATCAAGGGGGTGTATGTTCTGTAGAAAGAGATGAGACATACCTTACTCTTGAGATCCCCCCTCCCTTTTATATAGGTGGGGGGTGTGATATTTGTTTGGGTTAGACCCATTGTAGGTCTTGTTTGGGTTAGCCCCATTGTAGGTACTGTTTGGGTTAGCCCCATTATAGGTATTGTTTGGGTTGGCTCCAATAAGCTGATATTTTTTTTTTCTAGTTCCCACAAAAAACATATATCCTTATCTTTTGAAACTTTTATGCACAATGCAATTTTGAGAATTTATCAATTCAATAATTTCAATGTAGTTCAAAGGGGCGGTAAATACGACTCAGATAATCTCTAGGTTGGTGTCTATAAGTAGGCATAACTAGCACTATCAAATCCCCATTTTACCGGTTGCTAACCGAAAGGCATGTGGTACCTCGTCCACGCGTGCTTTCGGTCTTTCACCATGGATACTCAGGCCAACTTAACCAATACCAACTGCATCCCCTATCCGGACTTACCAACGTATTTACCCCCCAAAACAAATCAATATGATCTTGTTTCACAAACAATTTCCTTTCCCAAAATAATTCTTTTCTAATGCAAGATTCATAATCAATTGAAATAGCAATGCAAAGTGTATAATGCAATAATATAGTCCATTTTCAATTCCACCACACAATTCTTAATTATGATCAATTCCCCACATCTCTTATCATTACAACATCATAATACACTTAAAAGAGATAAAATAATACAATATCAACCTTCATACATTTTCTGTACGTACTAATTATCATTTTAGTATTAGGTTTTTCCAAAGCAATAACACAAGCTATTCCTCAAGCTTCCCAAATTAACAATTTCTCATTTTCTCATGAAATTTCTCCATTTGATATAACAATAAAATTTCCTCCATCATTTACTCACATAACACATTATTAAGCATAAATTTCACAATAACTCAACTTTTTTCCAAAATTCTCAAATTTTTAGGGTTTTCATCAAAAACAAGATTTTTGTTTCATTTTTGAAAAGATTTTTCCAAAACAACAGCCACACCTCAGAACATAACTCATATTCTCAAAAGTTTGGGAAAAATAGATAAAATTATCTTCTAATACCATCTAGGGTTCAACAACCCAAAATTTATAACTCAAACATGTAACAAATGTTCCAAACAAGTATAATCTTGCAAAAACATATATAACTCAGAGATTATTAACCTACCTCAAGCTTGGGGGATGAAGGGTAAGAAAATCCTAGAATTTGAAGTTGACAAAAATACGATCCAATTAGCTATAAACGTAGTCCTCGTCGCCTTCTGCGATTTGGTATAAAAAAGCTCCCTTAAACTCTTGAAGATATGATTTAAATTTTAGAGAGAAGTTGGATTTGGATGTGTTTTTAGAGATAAGAGAGAAGAGAGAGAGAAAATATGAATATATATATATAGAGAGAGAGAAAATCTGTGCAAAACACTTTTTGGCATCAGTTTTGAGGAAAAGAGCACAAATTTTGAGATAGACGTGCCGAAATCCGCACGAGCGGTTTGAATTCCACTCAAGCAGAATCCCAATCCGCACGAGCAGATTTTTTTGCTTTCACAGGTGGATTACTCCAGAGAGCTGCCCAAAAATTTCACCAAAATCTGCTCGAGAGGGATCCAAAATCCACTCAAGCGGTTTTCTGCCTAGAAAACTCAGAAAACCTTGTGTAGATCCACTCAGGCGATTGCCAATTCCGTATGAGTGGGTTTTTGCCCAACCAGAGTTTGATTTTTCAATCCAAAACAAGTTTCAATGCTCAAAGCTTAAAGTTTTTAACCCGGAAAAGTTACGAGAGGTTAAGTAAGAGTAGGAAAAGAAATTACCCGACTCAATATGATAAACAAAACTCCGAAAGCAATGCACACTAATCTACTGCACAATACTATTTAAGTCTAACACCTAGGACATCACAGACACACTTGCACCCCTCATGTGTTGGTAATTTTTTTCCCTTTCTCCTACCTGCATGTAGTTCTCCCTAAATTTATCAGTCTTTCTTGTTCTTTTGTGTATTTGAAAGACGATAGTGGATTCTTGTAAATGAGTGAGTAAATATGAGTAAGGATGTTGAATATTAATGAATAAATTTAAAATGATAAATTTATCATTCATGATTTGTAGGTAAATAAGTCTGGTTAATAAGACTGGCCCGTAAGTGCCTCATAAATTAAAGGGGTAGTTACTTACTAGTCTTATTAAGTAGACTTAAATACCATTAAGTCCTATTGACTTTTTGAATGCAATGCACCAATAGGTAGGGATGTAAGAAAAACTAAAAAAATTGACCAAACCGATTGAACCGAACCAAACCAAACCGTCCATATTTAATCTATTTTTTTTAACAAGAATTGGTTTGTGTGGTTTTTTAGTTTTATTTTTTTTAATTTTTGGTTTGATATCGGTTTAAGCACTTTATACACTAAACTAAACCTAAAACCGAAACCGATCTCTTCAACATATATTGTATTTATAATATATATATAATATAATAATATAAATAAGTATAATAAATTATTAATCTTAATTAATTAACTATATCATCCCTATAACCTAAGTTAGTATACCCTTATTATATATAATTTTAACTTTACCTCACTATTCTTGAAGTCTTAGTATTTATTATTATTTTTTTGTTAATTTAGAAATTATAAAATATTTATTAAATGGATGGATACGATATGTTTGAAATGGTTGACAAATGGCTAGTTCAATGTATGTACATAAATGAGTGACTATACTAAAAAATGGCTTAAATTTGAAAGATCCTAAACCGATTAAACCGCATCAAACCGAACCATTTCAATTTGGGTCGTTCAATGCAGCTTGATGGAAGAAGTAGTTTGTATCAGTGCTCAAAATAAGAACACCAACATTATCGGTTTGGGTAGAAAATTTTACCTAAATGCTGACCATACCAAACCGATTACATCTCTGCCAATACGTCTTGCAAGTTATTTCATTTTCCCTTCTCTTCCTCTCTCTCTCTCTCTCTCTCTCTCTCTCTCTCTCTCTCTCTCTCACACACACACATTTTTTGCAAAAGTTTCATCCCACCATTTTCTACCAACGCCGTCATCTACCCACCATCATTGTCGCTGTTTACCCACCACCATCGCTATCATCGTCGTCCACCCACCATCACCATCACTCTCGTTGTTAGGATGTCACCATTATTCACCAATTATCTCCATCATTGCTGATCTATACAGCATATCACCATCGTTATCGATGTACATAACCACCATATCACTACTGCCTCCTTTGTTTCAAATGGTGAAATCGACCCTAAATGACTCTAAACAATGCTGATTCTCCAAATCTTTCATTTTTTCTCTTAAACTAGATTTGTTGCAAACTAGATTTAGATTTAGATTTATTTTTTCAGTGATGAATTTGACAGTCTCTTCTACTCTTTGTGTATGTGGAAGATGATGTTGAATTCTTATAAGTGAGTGAGTAAATAAGAGTAAGGATGGTGCATATTAATGAATAAATTTACAATGATAAATTTATTAGTTTAGTCAATAAATTTATTAGTTAGGAATTGTAAGTAAATAAATCTAATCAATAGGACCAGCCTATAAGTGTCCCTAAATTACATGGCCCAAAAAAATTTGGATGCAATAAAATTATGTAAATTTTTTGGTCTACATTAAAGAAAAAAGAATATCACCTTGTTTGGTTTTGAGTTTTCAATTCGTATTTTCGTATTTTTAATAGTTTTTTAATAGTTTAATCAATTTTTTTAAAAAAAAAAATAAAAATAGATCCGCTTAATCTTAATATACTTAAAAAGTAAAAAAAATTGTACAAAAATTTTTTAAAAAATTCATTAAGTACAACAAAATACGAAAATGCATTGAATTTTCATTTTTTTATATATATTTTTTGTATTTGGTGAATTTTTTAAATTTTTTTTATAAATATTATACTTTTTAAGCGTATTTAGATTAAGTATATTTAATATATATATATATATATAAATCGTGTGAAATATTAAAAAAATGACTAAAACAAAAACTCCCGGAAAACAAAAAATTAATTTTTTTAAAAAAGTGAACTTAATTTTTTGAAATCAAACATGGTATGTTTTCTTAGAAATAGAGTGCCTCGTTTGTTTCTTTACATAGGAACAAAACTGCGAGGGGCTACTATTTAGGTGCCCCACACATCAATTAGAAATAGCGCCTGCGATCTAAAAAAAACAAAAGAAAAGAAAAAATCTTGAAAACAGATAGTTTCATTTATTTCTTCTTTGCGTAGGAACAAAGAATAATGCTATATGTATCAATTAGTGTATTGTTAGCTTTTTTGATTTTCGAAGATTATTTTTGTAATTGTGAGCGTGCCAGTAAGTATGAATCAATCCTTATAGAATATTGGGTTAATTACACTAATAGTTCCTATAGTTTGCAACTTGTGTTACTTTGGTTTCTGACTTTTCAATTGTGACACATTTGATCCTGAATTTTGAATCTTGTTCCAAATAAGGACAATTGAAAATATTATTACATTTTTCAAGGGTAAAATCATCAATTTGATAAAATATAAACTAATTTGACAAAAATAAATGTCAAAAAAATATTTTTAATTTTTTTAAAATTATTTTTATCCACCAATGATAAAATTATGTAAAATTAATAAAAATTACATGATTAATTTTTTAAAATTAATTTTACATGATCATCATCCAAACACATAATAAAAATTAATTTGATAAAAAAAAAATGTCTAAAAGATTTATCAATATTACATAACTTTATTTTTAGTAAGTAGAAATAATTTTTAAAAATTCAAAATATTTGTTTGACATTTATTTTTGTCAAATTAGTTTATATTTTATCAAATTAACAATTTTACCCTTGAAAAATCTGATTATATATTCAATTGTCCTTATTTGGAACAAGATTCAAAATTCATGGTCAAATGTGTCACAATTGAAAAGTCGGGGATCACAGTGACAGAAGCCCCAAATTATCGGGACTATTTGTGTAATTTGCCCTAGAATATTAATTGCCAACCAATTATCAGACGATTGATTGTGTTTTAGTTCTTTCAGCCTCAATGAAGAGGACTTTTACTGGTGGCTTTACTTAAGAGAATTAACTGACAATGATTAAATGAAGAACAATTACAGCATTTCATTAAGTAAAAATGAAAGACTTACAATGATCCAATTCAACCTCGTAGAGGTTTACAGCAACAATCTACTTGAAACTACTCCTATAAATGAAGTGCAGTGCATAAATTTTAAAGTACAACAATGTAAAGAACAGGAAATGTAAAAACTGGAAAAGAAATAAAGTTGATAAAACTGGTTTTCTAGATCTGAGTCTGGGCGTTTTTCTAAGGCTTTCTATGCTATTTATACTTCTCAAGGATAACCATCGAACTGCACTTCTAACCGTCGAACTGTTCCTCCATGATCGCTGATCATGTTGCCTTATAGTTAGCTCGCTATGCCATTACCTATGCGCTTAGGCTTCCTCATGATTTTGAATTTGAATGTGAGTAACCTGAAGCCACATCACTTTGGATCTCTTTGCCGATCCAAAGGTTATGCAGATTTTGTAAGAACCAACACTAATCGACACGCGTGTACAATCACGATCGAAGACTTGAATAGTCTTCCCCATGTATGTCTTTATTCTCACACACGTTGAATTGTAATTGGCTTATACAAAATATGTAGCCAACATCACCCCCCGCACTAATATACCCAATACTTGGTGATATTAGTGGATCAAGGTCTTTTATCGACGTCTTAGAACGTGCATGGGCTTTGCATTTCTCAGAAAATGCAACCGTCATTCATCATTTGCATTAAATTCTCTTTTAATCTTTTGAACATCCCCACCACCTTAGTATTCGAACAGACTAATACATCTTTTATGGCCAAACTAATTCTCTCTTCTATTAATCGAGTATACAAAGAGTCATCTGATGATGTTGTTCTTCCTCGAAAGAACCTTCATGCATTGATTAACCACATTTACCCACCTCCCTATATTCAAGTCATGGAAGCTTTTGCAAACTATCAACCTTTGGATTATGCACCTGCTACTCATAATTCTTTAACCCAAAATTTTGCAAAAATGGACATTGGAAGCTCTTCTTCTAATTCACAATCTTCTGCATAGGATGAGGCTATGGCTTCTTCTTCCTCTGGGGCTTTCGGTTGGAGAAGCTGGTCAGAACCTGAGGCATAGGAGTTAAGGGAGCGAGTTAATCATCACTTTGTCTAGTTCACTGATCCTCTAGAATTCCCTTCTAATGCTCGGAGTTCGGTGGTTTATCCTTACGTGCCCATCGACCGCCGACGTAGTTTAGAGGACAATCTGCTTGTAGCATGGTATACATCCTCCATGCCTACAAATATAGTACAAGCTACCCGACGTCCAGAAGAGGCACAAGGGTATAACTCATTGTTCTTAGCCCGTATATGCAGGCTTTGCTCTTCGACCGCTTGATTGTGTTAATGCCCTCGGTTTCCTCATTCTTTCAAATGGAAGCTTCTATACCTCCTCCTCCACAAAATCCCCGCTGGATAAAGAGACTGAGGCTTACCCTTTCTGTGGACAAAGTTTTTCCCCCTATAAGCCTCCATCTCCCCCTACTCAAGCTCAGCGAAAGCAAGCCCAACTTCTGTTTGCAGCTTTTTCTCACTTGCCTTTCAATGTTCTTGAAGACGATGTTCCTCTCAAGAACTTTCGATGGGCTTGTGATGTTATTACTCAGGGTCACATCCTCAACCCCATCGCCCAAGCAGAACTCCAAATGTTTTTGGACCAACTCCCGTTGCTTCTTCGTTGGCGCTGGACTTCTGTGGTCACCACCCAATCTTTGAACAAACTTTCATCCCTTCGAGTTCATACCCAGTACAAAGCAGAGAACCTCATCGAAGAATATGATGACTTCAAGAATAAAGACTCTGCGTACTGGGATGACTTGGATATGGATGAGCTGGAACAAGGGTTAAAAGAAATAGCATTTGAAATAAAGGCTGAAGAACTCTTTTATCAAGTAAGAGCCCATCAACTTCAGCAGCCAAGCTTGGAGAAAATAGAAGATAGAATAAAAAAAAGAACAGAAATTTATTGACCATAGCTGAACCAAATTCCATGATCTTGTTATTTATTCTATTCCTTACTTTTATGAACTCGAATTTGTATCCAAAGAGGGCCTTTTGATGTAATTGTTTTTGTTTCAATACAGCTAAGACTTTTCTCTTTGTTTGGCATAGTTTGACTTTATCTCTGTTTGTCTTTACAAACAAATTTAGGGTTTCGAACTCAACAATCTCATCCTTCGAATCTAGATTCAATCATCTCAAATGAAACATTGAAAAATCAACATGAACTTTTCCAATTCATGGAATACAATTGACAACTTTTGCTGGTTTCCATTTAGAATCAATGTTTCGAATTTAACAACCTTGCCCCTTAAAGCTTGTTTTAATCATATCTAACATATGGTCATGGTTAGTACGATCAATCAGTTTTAAATTGACCATTTTTGCTTCAAACAACAGTCTATACTTTCAAAAATATGGAAGCCCCCCTCGAGGGTTGCACTATTTTAATCCGAAAAAGCAATCTTTTCTGTATATTATCAAACCAATTATTGGTTTTGATACGTCGAACAACAATTCACATCCTTAAGGGATCTCAAGTTTTGTTTCGAAGGATTTACTCTCACTAAGAAACCCTAAAACTGGCTCTCAAACCTGTTGAGCTAAACAACTACTTGAGCATCCTTGCATCCTTAGGTGTGGAATGTGCTTCAAAACCGGTTTCCTAGTTTTGAAGCCATTGTTATTTGACTTTGGCGCCAAAATCTGGTTTCGAAGCCAAATATTTTATTTCGAAGCTGACATCAGCATCCTGAGATGTGTTTCCCTTCAAAAGTATCAATATTGAATGAAACTCTTCGTATCTGTACTTTTAGTACTTCTTTATGAATTGCGATATATTTTCCAGACACCAAGGTTTTTAAAACCCTTTTTACTTCGTGCTCTGAACTCATTCATTTGTTCAATACACAAACCCTTCCCTTCTACTAAATCTCTCTTCCTTGCTACTCGTCACCAATGGATTCTTCTTCACTGAAAGTACCAACTGGCGAACGTATAAGCCCAACTATGGCTTTGAAAAGATATATGGAGGAAGAGATCGCCAAATTTACAGCTGATGGGTCAAGTGCCATAGATGGACGCCTCTTTGTTCCTCGCCATAGCGACAAACAAGAATACATCCTAGGTCCCATCTTTCGAGAAACTCCCCCTCAACTTCCAACTTTATACCCTCGTTTAGAGGACCACTTTCTTCTCTATGAAGGAGGGCTCGACTGGGGAAATTGGAGAATGAACCGATCTCACCATTGCTGGCCGACATTGAGGGCTGAGTGGGAGGAATGGTATGACAGAGTTGTGCCTACAAGAGAATGTGACCTGCAAGAGCTCTGTATTCTCGACGCCCTTCGTCTTTCCGGGTTTATCATTCCTGAAGACCCTTTTTGATTCCTGCTGCTCTTTGCTTTTGGAACATGGCTTTTAATTTTTTTCAGTTTTGGTGTGGCATGATGGCCCCCACCGTTCTTGATATCTGTCATCTCTTAGGGCTTTCACCACTTGGTACTCCTTTTACACCCAGCTACCTAGACCTTTCTGTTAAGTTTTCGCTTCCACCCTTAAATTCCTCCTACAGTGATTTTGTAAAGGCTGAAAATAAAAGGGAAGGCCCCGTGAGAGATCGAGAACTCTTTTCCTTTATTTTATACTGGTTATGTAAATTTCTCTTTTGTACATCATCTCAGCAGATCACGCATGAGTTCGCCCCACTTGCAAAGGCCCTTGTTTTGAAGAAATGAATAGCCTTGGCTCCTTACCTTTTAGGCCATATCTATAGCGCCTGCTCCCAATTTTGTGAAAGACCTCTCGACATCAATCAGGAAGGCCCCCTCTGTGTGCTTCAACTCTGGCTCTTTGCATACTTTACTGACCTGCATCCTATGTGCTTGAATTTTTTAGTTCAAGACCCTAGTACTTCTTTTGCCTACTACCTCACATTTTTTCATCAACTTCCTATTTCCCCAGCTACTACCTTCTTTTGCCTTTGATGCCAACAAAGGACCAACTTGGTCAAAACATTCTTGGTCGATAAAGAGTGTTCCATCCTACCACACAAAAATATGTGGGCTTCCATTTTGTTGCCGAGAGAACTGTTCATTGGTACTTTAAACCCTCGAGCCTACAAGTGCATATCTGGGGTATATTGCCCTTCTCAGTTTGCCAGACAATTTGGGCTTACTCAAGGAATTCCCATTCCACTCTGCAGTCTCTCGAATGTCCATCTCATAGCCAGAGATCTAAGAGTACCCAAAATCAAACTAGAGCAGGCAACATTTAAGCTGTTAAAAGACTTGAGTGAGTTCAAATTTACACCCTTCATCCCCTCTAGTTTAGCTTTAAAGAGATTTCAAAATTGGTGGACAGCCAACACTACAAGAAAAAGCATTTTTGCCAACCACTTTTAGCTACTAAAACCAATTTAGTCGCCAAAAGTCATGGAATTGGCTACCAAAAAAAATTTTGGTCGGCAAAAGTCAACTTTTTAGCTACTAATTTTTTTTAGTAGGGGAATGTTGATTATTGGCTACTAAAAAAATTTTTGTAGCTAAAGATATTACAATTGGCGACTAAAAAATTTTTTAGTAGCTAAACATATCACATTTGGCGACTAAAAAAAAATTTAGTAGCCGTAGAGGTACCTTTAGCTACTAAATTGTTTAGTAGCCGAATGAAAATAAAAAAATTAATTTTTAATCTTTGCCGACCAAATTTTTAGTCGCCAAATGTCAAGTTTCGGCGACCAAATTTATTTTAGTCGCTAAAGACCTACTTTCGGCTACTAAATGTTTGGTAGCCGAATGAAAATAAAAAAAAATTAGTTTTTAATATTTCCCGACCAAAGTTTTGGTCGCCAAATGTCAAGTTTCGGCGACCAAATTTGTTTTAGTCGCTAAAAACCTACTTTCGGCTACTAAATCTTTGGTAGCCGAATGAAAATAAAAAAAATTAATTTTTAATCTTTCCCGACCAAAGTTTTGGTCGCCAAATGTCAAGTTTCGGCGACCAAATTTATTTTAGTCGCTAAAAACCTACTTTCGGCTACTAAATCTTTGGTAGCCGAATGAAAATAAAAAAGTTTAATTATTTATATTTATATTTATATTTATATTTATATTTTTATTTTTATTTTTATTTTTATTTTTATTTTTATGAAGAGGTTGTACACCCACCATCCAAAAATATTAATTTTTTTAAAAAATTAATTATTAAAATAATATGAATTTCTTATTTTGTCCTTTTTTAAATCCATTAATAATAAAAAATTTACAATTATGGCAATTGATATTTCTAAAAAAATATACTATCAAAAAGTAATTTTGATAAATTAATATTTTTAAAATGTAATAATTGTATTATAAAAAGAAATTAAATTCTAAAAATAGACTATTATTTTGAGATGAAAAGTACAATTAAACTATTTATATTTTTACATCATCATGTTTCAATAATACTAATAAATTAAGAATAAATCAAAATTCACAAATAAAAGACAAAATATCCCAATTATTTATCATTTCAATAAATTTTTCAATATTATTACCAGTACTAATAAAAGACAAAATATCCCAATTATTTGTAAGACTTATTGATATTATTTCAGATTTTAAATTTTTTCTTAATTTTTTAATAATTAATTTTTTCAACTTTTTAAAATTATTTTTACGTTATACACGGTTAACAATAATCAAACACTATTGTTAATTTAAATTTGGAGGGAGACATTTCTAATTTAAATTTGAGGGATTTATAAAAGTAATTGGCGACTAAAAAAACACGGGTTGAGTTGGCTCAGAATTTTTAAAAAATTTTTTTTCCTTCTTTTATTTTTAATTTTCTTTCTTTCTTTTCTTTCTTATTTTATATATATAATATAAGAATATAAGAATATGAAATTTTTAAATATATTATTATATTTTTAAGTAAAAAAAATATTATGACAAATATTTAAGATAATTTAATATTTGTAATTTATAATTTTATTACTTATATTTTTATTTTATTTATATTATATTTTTACTTATATTTTCATTGGCTTCAGATTTCGGATTTTAGTTTTTCTGTCTCTCACTCTCTAGGGTTGTATTTTCTTTATTTTGTATATTAAGAGAGAGAGACAAAGAGACTGAAGATGGGAGTGGCAAGCAAAGCAGGGGGCTGGGCATTCAAGGCCTTCACTCATCTATCTGTTTGCCTATCTATCTATCTGTTTGTCTATCTGTCTGTTTGTCTGTCTCTCTCTGTGTCTCTCACACATCTATCTCTTCTCTCCTTTCTCTATCTCTCTCTGTCTCTTTCGTTCATCTCTCTTGTTCATCTCTCTTCTCTCGCTCTCTCTCTCTTCTCTCTTTATCTTTCTCTTTTTCTATGTCTTTCTCTCGATCATCTCTTTTTGCTCTCTGTCACTTTTTCTGTCTCTCACTCTCTATCTCTTTCTCTTTTTCTTTCTCTCTCTCATCTCTCTCTATCCCTTTCTATGTCTTTCTCTCGATCATCTCTTTTCGCTCTATATCTCTCTTTGTCTATCTCTTACTCATATCTTGTTTCTTTCTCTCTATCTCTGCCTCTGCCTCTATCTCTTTCTCTTTTCTACTCTGTCTCTGTCTTTATCTCTGTCTCTCTATTTCTAAATTTTGTAATTTTTTTCATAAACTGAGTCATAAAACTCCAATAAAGTAAAAAGTATAAACAATAAATAAAATAAAAAATTAATTTAACAAGCCCGATCTATTTTTTCACATCTCTTTTCCTCTCTGCTTTCTCTGTCTGCTTGTCTCTATATCTCTTTCTCTCTTTATCTCTCTCTTACTTATCACTCTTCTCTCTTTCTTTCTCTCTCAGGTCTGCTTGTCCTGCTCTTACTCTTCTCTCTCTCTCTCTCTCTCTCTATTTCTTTCTATGTGTTTATCTATCTGTTTATCTCTCTCCCCCATTGTGTTCACATTGCTCATCTCTCTTCTCTTTATCTTTCTCGCTCATCTCTCTTCTCTCTATCTTTCTCTCTATCTCTCTCGTTCATCTCTCTTCTCTTTATGTCTCTTTTGCTCATCTCTCTTCTCTCTATCTCTCTCGTTCATTTCTCTTCTCGCTATCTCTCTCTGTCTCTCTTGTCCAGCTCTCTTCTCTCTATGTTTCTTTTCTGTCTATCACTCTCTCTCACCACCCATCTCCTCTACCACATTCACCACTACTGCAAACACCATTCCACCACCACTATTACTTCTACTGTCGTTACTTCACCTCTACGACTACCATTACTACTACTATCGCTACCACTCTACTACCACCACTACTACTACCACCACTATTACTTTTCTGTCTATTACTTCTACTGTCGCTACTATCGCTACCTCTCTTTCACCCCTGCCACTCCATTTACACTACCACTATCACAACTTCGCCACTAATCTCTTTCGCCATCACCATCACCACCACCACCACCATCATCTCTTATCCACCACCTTCATTGACTACAGAAAATTAACTTTTATTTTAGTGAAAAATATTTTTCATTAAAATATATATTACCCCTACTTCTACAAAATATTTTTTAGTATTAATTTTTTCCTTCTTTTTTTTAAAATTTTCTTTCTTTCTTTTCTTTCTTATTATATATATATATATATATATAATATAACAATATAAGAAAATAAGATTTTAAAATATATTATTATATTTTTCAGTAAAAAAAATATTACGACAAATATTTAAGATAATTTAATATTTTTAAATTTTTAAATTTATAATTTTATTACTTATATTTTTATTTAAATATAATTTTAATATATTTGTTACTTTTATTCCTTATATTTGTTACATATATATATTTTTTTCTTTCTTATTGTAGTGCCTATTTTTATATATTTTTTTTATTATTTTTACTTTTACCGACTAAATATTAGTCGCCGATTATAATTAAAATTTTTAAACATTATGCTTCAGACTTCGGAGGGAAACTTGGGAGGGAAATGTGTAAGTTTCATTTTTATGTCTCTCACTCTCTGACTCTCTCCCTCTTTCTCATTCTCTCACGCCTCTGCCCTCCTCCATCTCTCTCTCGCCTTTGTCTCCGTCGGCTGTCACAGACGGAGCATCACCGCCATCACGCCTCTGCCTCGTCTAGCTCTATCTCTCTTCTCGTAGCAGCCTGCTTCTTGACATTGGTGAGTGTTTTTCCCCGATTTTTAGGGTTTTAAATTTAGGGATTTTGCCTCAATCGCAAGAATGCTCTCTGTCGTTGTTGTCGATTTGCAGTAGTGAGCATGGGAAACAAGGATGGACCTCTGTTTGTTTTTTTTAAACAAGGATGGACCTCGATTTGCAGTAGTGAGCAGTAGTGAGCATGTCCTACATTTGTGTTTTTTAATTATTTTATTATTGAAATCCAGATGCTTTTTCTTGTTTCATTTATCTTCTGGAAAAAAGGTTTTGGGTGGGTAATACCTGTGTTGCCAATTCTGAAACTTCTAGATTGGTTTAATTTCCTATCTTATTGGCATTAATAGATGGTGGATCTTAGATGATCCTCTTTTATGCGTCTCTTGAAATTTTGATCCATTAACGCAATAATAATTTTTATCTTTCTATTTATGTCAGAATTTAAATAGTATTCCTTTAATGATTTGCAATTTTTTACTCTACTTTCCATTTTGGTGCAATTTACCCTTTAATTTTAAATTATCACCTAATTGAATTTCCACTTAAATTCAATTTGGTGTTAAATATGTGAACTTCTCAAGAAGTTCCTCATCTTTTTGTGTGTTTGTAAGTGGCAGGTTCATGGAGAGCTAGATACAAAAAATGGAGCTCCAAGTTATTTAAGTGCAATGATAAGGCACTTCTATCCAGATGTATGTACTCAATTTTTTTTTAATTTTTTTATGGCTAAAGCAATTAATGTGAGCAAGTTGCCACTTGAATTTTTTAGATCCTTCTTACAGCGTACTGACATTGTTATACTTTGGGGCATTCTCAAGTTGCCACTGTGAACTTGAATTTTGGGCTCTAATCTGTTCTGTTTACTCATGGTACTTGTACATTGTTATACTTTGACAGAGGAAATCAAGAGGAGCTGCTGAGTTTACTTGGGGCATTCTCAATTTCCAGAAAGACCAAGATATAAGGCTTAAAGTTGGGTATGAAGTCTTTGACAAGGTATATATGCTCTGATCAATATTGTTCAAAGAAATTATGCATAAAACCTTTCCTAAATTTATCAATACTGTTATTTGAAGTCTCATAGATGCGTAGCTCTTCTTCTAAATGTAATGAGAGTTTTTTCCCCCTTTGCATGTAAGTGACCTTCCACTTATACTATGTTTTTCCTCAAGTTAGATTCATCTCTTACCTGTGGTGGATTCTGTTATTTTAAACCTTTGTTCTTGCTTTTTTATTTATCTTTAGTTATATCTTTTACTTGTTCTAAAAATATAAATAAATAATTAAAGAAGCATGTCCTAGACAATCTGTCCATAAATAACTAAAGAAGCATGTCCCAAACAGGTAATACTACCTTCTTGAATACCCTTTTGATAATGTAAACAGGTAATATATATAAATTTTGTGACATGTTAATCATAACACAATCATTAACTATTCAATAAGATGTAAATGTTTTAAATGCTTACCTGTTAATGTCCCTCATGTATTTGTGAATTGTTTCTCTCCTTATTTTAACTAAAATGTAGAGTTAATTTGTGGAACTGATATCTCAACATAGAAGTGTTATATGTAAGAATATCTATGTCATAGAAGTGCTTATTCAGTTATCACTGAGGGTGTAAGTAGTTTGAATAATGAACTCTTTCTATTACATATAGATTAATTGTTTACTTAGTAAGAATTAATAAGTTGTGTTGTCATGCAGTTCAATTCCCAGGCCAAAGGGAAATGGCATCCACTTGATTCCCAGATCCCTTTTGAGTATTGCTATGATTTAAGGTCAGTTTCAACCAGGAGACTTAATAGTGACCTTTGTTCTTGTAAACTTTTTTTGAGCCCTCGAGGATTGACTCTTTTTCACATGCAGTGATAAAAAAATAATGAGCAAACCTTATGAGCAAACCTTATAAAAAAATAATTTCTCTTGGATATAGCAGTTGTGTATGGACTTGTATATTAGCTGGAGCCTTATTGAAAAGTGAAGTTATAAAATTGGACAAAGTTCTCAAGTAATATGAAGGTCAAAAATGAAGAGAAGGCTGGAGGAGATGAACAAGTTCACATCTTCATTTCATTTTCTTTTAGAGATCTGTTATGGGGAGCTCTAGGAATTCACTGCCTTCCAACCATTTTGTGTTTGTTTACTCTGGGGCATGTCTTGTTCAAGATTCATTGATGTAGTCAAAAATTTGATTAGTGTGATTTAATGGGGTTGTGGGGCCAGCAGTTTAGATTGTCATGTAACTTGAATACTTTTTTTTTTTTTTTTTTTTTGTTGATAAATTGTCTTGTAACTTTAATACACATGCAGAGATTCATACCCATCAAATGTATGTCATTTTATTACTTATATTTTTATTTAAATATAATTTTAATATATTTGTTACTTTTATTTAAATTTTTTTTTTGTAACTTTTAATATATTTTTTACCGACTAAATTTTAGTCGGCGATTATAATTACAAAATTTAAAAATTGTGCTTCAGACTTCGGAGGGAAACTTCGGAGGGAAATTTCATTGGCGACTACAAAAATTGGTCGGGAAAGAAAGGTTTAAGATTTCAGATTTCGTTTTTCTATCTCTCACTCTCTGACTCTCTCTCTCTTTCTCACTCTCGCCTTTGTCTCCATCGTCGTCGGGTACAGCAGGTATGTCCTCTCTCTATTTTGCCCTCTCTCTTCTCCTAATTTCAGCCTCTAGGGTTTTCGTCTTCCATTCGCAGCTCTGTTGACATCGGCGAGCTCTGACGCCTTTCTCGAGAGGGTCCAAAGGGCGATAGATTTGGGAATTTTGTTCTTCCTCCTCCATCGATGATCTTTGCCGAGTCACCACAGATTCACGTCGGAGGTATAAATGGATGTTTTCTTGATTATATATATTGGGAATTCTATAAACATATATATATATATATATGTGTCTTTGTAACTTGGAGGCATAATTTGTTGTTTTCTTGAAATTACTCTACGTAATCGTTTGTGTTTTGTAAATATATATATATATATGTATGTATATATAAAGCTATGATAGCAAAACAAAAATTCAAATGCTCTTGGTAAACACTAATTGATAGCACATTCAAATGCTCTTGGTAAACACTAATTGATAGCACATTCAAATGCTCTATGGACTTGAATTGCAGGAGTTGTTAACTTCAGGGGTCCTCGAGTTCCTCGGGGCAGAGCGTAAATAGCGTATATCAAAATGCATAGGCGATGTAAGTTCTCATAAAATTGATCTCAGAGTCCAATATGATGGTAGCGCCATGCATCTAAGCTTCGTGAATTTCTGTCGTGTAGTTTGTCTAATAAATGTGCTCATTACATTTTGAAGATTTAGCCATTAATTTTGTCCCATAAATGTTGTTCTTTCATTTTCTTACTCTTGATTGGTGGGTCTAAGGATAGGACCCGAACCCTATAACCTTTTTTTTATGCCATGGAAGCGCTTCTATCATGTGCTATGGCGGTTTGCTTCATTTTATCTCTACCGCTTACTTTCATATTTGATTATTAGATGGAAATTCACAAAATTTAGGAAGAGATGGAAAACTAAATTTAAAAAAAAACAAAATGAAATAGCATGGCTGAAGAAAAGAAAATAGTATCTGGTATTGAATGCTTTTATTTAGTATTCATGCTCGTAAAATTTTGGATACGATGTCTTGTACTTAATTGTATTCCTACTTCATCAAGGTTAAGTTTGCAATAACACTGTGTTCTGGGTTTCTAAGCCTTTTGTGGAAGTTTTCCTATCTATTGTCTATTGTCACATGTCATTGAGTTTTATTTGGTTGTGTTTTACCATTGCACTTTGGTATTTGACAGAGGCTTTGGTATTTTAGAACCGCCTTTTTCTTGTTATCATATTCTTCATTTTTTCTTCCACATCGGGGAAATTTAACCTCTAATTTTGTAGTGTTGAAGTATAATGAAGCTCGAGCATCAAACTTGCACTCTTGAAGGTTTGAAATTTCAAAGTTGATAGCCGCCATTCTTGTATTATTATTGACTCAACCCAATCCACACACCTTTAGGAGTGAATCCATTAGCAAAATTCTTTAATAAAATTCTAATCAGGAAACTCCCTCATGAACAGAGAAAAAGTATTTTTACCTATATATGAAAATAAAGGAGATATTTGAAATTGCAACAACTATTAAATTGTGGGAAAGACTGATTGAGCATTGCTTAAGGGTTACAATGACACTGTTAGTGAATTAGTTTCGATTTATACTCGATAGATCAATTAAACAATATAAACAATATATCCTCAGAATAGGATGGAGAATTCTTTGCATTTCTTGTTAATTGGTTACTTTATTGACATCATTTTTCATATTTTCATTGTTACCACCAAGTGATAATCTGGTTGAACAACGTATCAAAGTAGTGTGAATTGTAGCTTACATATTCTTCATGTAGAAAATGCTACATTGTGAAGCTTCTTTATGATGTCAAATTCTAATGGTCGTAGAAAACAGATTGCATCTAGATACCTACAGTTCTATATATAGGTTGGTGAAGTAAGTTCGAAAAATTGAGTTCTATAGATACCTTTTTTTTTTTTTTTGAGAAATGAGTTATAATTGATAATGTAAATAGAGTCTTAATGTTGCATTAATCTTCTTGGAAAAATTATGATGGCACAAAACATTTTCATTAATTTCTCTCCCGAGCAAGCAGTGTAGTAGTAAGAATTTGATGCTCAGGTTTATTTTTCACAACATATACTCAACTGTTAGAGTGAGTGTTGTTTTTGTATCAGGCTATTTTAGCATCGCTAAAGCTTACACCAAAATACTTCATTACTGAAGATGGTATGGTTTGTATGCAGAGACTAGCGTCTGATTTCCTTTCAAACTACATATTCTTAGCTGTTCAAAGCGTTGGTTCAAGTACTGATTTGATTGTTCAAAGAGTTGAATTTGTTCTTGACTCTGACAAGAGAAGCCACCTCATGGACTAATTTAGTGATAGTTTATCTTCATGCTACCTAAATATGCCATTGCAGCTATGTGGTACTATGTGATAGTTTATATTCTTGTCTTCCCTCAATTATGTTCATAGGAACTAATTTAGTGACAATTGGTTGGTTACAAGTTAAAATTGGAGATGTGAAAGGCAATGCAGAGCTACGAGTGTAACTTCAAGAACGTCAAATTGCTTGTGAACATCTCACACAACGCGCTGTAGATGCCATTCTCGAGATTCAAAGTAGGTTCAGTTTAAATAACTGGCCAAGCAAGTAATATGAGGATTTTAAGTTGTGATTGATTTTATTTATCTTTTGATGTCTCAGATATACAATGAACAAATCGGAGAATTAATTGATCCAACCCAACGAAACCTAGAGGTGGGTCTCTCTCTCTTCAATACCTTTTTGGATTACTTTTATATGTGCTTAATGGTGGTTAAATTGCTGCAGATAAGGGATGATACCAAACATGGATTTTATGCTGAGAATTTGACGGAGGAATATGTGACCTGTTATGAGGGCATAACCCAAATATTAATTAAGGTAGCAAATAACAAGGCATTCAAGTTTTGTTCTTTTTTCCATGAGCATGTTTCTTGTTGTTTATTGAATTAGTGCTACAGATTGCTACTTGTTGATACTTCATGGGTAAAAAAATAGTGTGATAAAAAATCCACCAAAGATAGTGTGATAATATCATTAGTTGCATCATGTTGTAATGAAAAAATAGTGTGATAATATCATTAGTTGCATCTAGATTAGGTGCATTTAAACATATAAGAAAAATTTGATTAAAATATGAAAAAAAATTCCACCAAAGATTAAAAAATACGAAAAACAAAATTTCGTAAACAAATTTCAAATTTTATTTTTTGGTGGTGGTGGTGGTGGTGGTTCACAATTTTTAAATTTTTAACTTGTGGGGAATATTAGAGTCCAGGAATGAAAATTTATGAGTTGCTGTTAATGATCAATTTGTGGTGTTTCTTATCCCTTTGGTATTCTTTTGTGCATGAAGTCGAAGCTTGTTGTGGCGGCTAGCTAGCCCCTTCCTGATGATGACGACGATGCATTTGACTAATGCTCATGGCTTTGGCTTTTAGCTATCATTTTTCGTGCTCCTTTAGTTAATATGAGCAATGCAAAAAAAAATTTCAATGCTATCGAAGGATTTGTATATGAGAGGTGAATGTATCGCGAGAAGAGACCATTTTAATTATTTTTAGCCATTGTTTCAAGTCCGTTGTGGTTGTGCTTTGTGGTAGAATTCTTTAGGTCATTATATGGATGTTGAGTCACTTCAAGTGTTTGCTTCAAGATTTTAAATTATGTATGGATTTAAATTATTGACGTTGGATTAGACTTGGACTGTATGGAATTTGTAATATATATAGAATTGGACGTTGAAGATTACTTTTTTGGATGCTTGGAACTGAAATGTGTGCACGTTGTTGAATGCTTTAATGGTTGATAATATATTTTAGTGTTGATAGATTATATTGTTTTATACAGGGTATAGGTTGTAATATAAATGAATACAGGTTGTTTACAATATTTTTTTTTTAAAAAAAAAAAAAAAAAAAACAAATTATTTGGCCACCAAATGTTTTGGTAGCTAAATAGGTAATCAAAAGTTTTGGCTACTAATAATTTAGTAGCAAAAACATAACCCAAAAGGTTTTTGCCACCAAATAATTAGTAGCTAAAAGATTTGAGAATGAGAGAAAGAAACTATTGGCGACTAATACTTTAGTGGCCAAAACAGACTTTCTGCCGACTAAATTAAGATTAGTGGCCAAATGTGTACTTTCGGCTACCAATTTTTTAGTAGCTAAAAAATTTGAGAATGAGAGAAATAAACTATTGGCTACTAATATTTTAGTGGCCAAAACAGACCTTTTGCCGACTAAATTAAGATTAGTAGCCAAATGTGTACTTTCGGCTACCAATTATTTAGTAGCTAAAAGTGATATCTTCCCCGACCACAACAAGTTAGTAGCCAAAAAGCCTCATTCGGCAACTAATATTTTAGTAGCGGAAGCATACCTTTTGCCGACTAAACCAACATTAGTAGCCAAATGTGCACACTTTCGGCGACCAAAAAAATTTTAGTCGCCAATACTATCGCCGACAGAGTAAAGGCGACGAGCTTAGCGGCGAAAAATTTTGGTCGGTAAATGGTTTTAGCGACTAAAATTATGCCTTTTGCCGACCAATAATTTAGTAGCTAAAAGTGACATTTCTTGTAGTGCAATATGGAAGTGCATCTAGCCATACATCCTCATGATTTACTGATAGGACTAGGTGTGCCTTCTAAGGCTAAACCAACAGCAGCTGAGAACATTCCTTCTCTTTCCACAGCTGCCAAGACTATTCCTGCAGCCTCACCCCCTCCTGCTAGAGTTTCCAGGGCTGCTTCGAAAAAATGTATGTATTTTCAAGTTTCTTTTCTTTTAGACTTTTCTGTCTGTTTCCTTTACATTCACATCTCTTGGTGTAGGGTCTCAACGAGAAAAATTTCCTAAAAGAGCTGAAGCTCTAGCCACTCTCAAAGACAAGCATTAGCAAAAAAAAAAGAAAAGGAAGCTAATACTCACTCCTGAAGAATCTGAATCTCAGATTAAAGAGAGAGAGATTGAGAAAGATTAGGAAATACCCATATAGAGAAAAAAGAGAAAGAAGATGACCGTCTCTCCTTCTGATTTGATCGAAAACCCCACTCATAAGGCAGCTGCCAAAGTAGTAGAAGAGGAACTCACTCCTGAAGAATCTGAATCCCAGATTAAGAGAGAGAGATTGAGAAAGAGCAGGAAATACCATCATAGAGAAAAAAGAAAAAGAAGATAACTGTCTCTCCTTCTGATTTGGTCGAAGACCCTACTCATGAGGCAGCTGCCAAAGTAATAGAGGAGGAACATTCCAAAGAAATAATTGTTTTTCAAAGAGCTGAGAAAAGGTGACAGCAACAATTACTAAGGGATGAAGCAGTTGCCACTGATGCAACTCCAAGGGAAATAATGAGAAGGCAACACACTGCCGAGCATTATTCCTTCCGTAATTCTCCCGTCATTGTCACCACCTCTGAAACCAGTAATTTTCTTTCATGTCTTATAGCGACCCCGGTCTTTTCCCATTTAATTATTGTATCCGGACTTAGGTTCCGTAGATCTGACTGTGGTATAATTGTGGTTGTCATCCTTTATTTTCTTATTTGGAGTCATAGGATGTGTTGGGCGGGTTTGGAACAGGTTGGTTGAGCTTAGGAACCAAAACTAGTTGCCCCAGATGAGCTTGTCCGAGCCGAGTTTGACGCCGAGTTTGTTGTTGCTTGTCCGCTTGTCCGCCGAAGTTTTGGCGCCGCGGGGAAAAACACCCATCCAAGATTTCATTTGGGCCTTGACGCCGAAGTTCCGCCGAGCGGGGTCCGCCGAGTCAGCGGGTTTGTCCGCCGGCGGGGTATAAGATCGTGTTTTTGACATTTTTTCAGATTTCATCCTCTTTTATTCCAAACCTGATTACGAAGTTCTCTCCTCTCTCTCTCTCTTAGGATTGATCTATTAGAGAGTGTGTTTCTAGGTTTTCCCTAGTTTCTTCATAAAAGGTCGAGTGAATCGAGGGCTTTCATTTAACTGGAGCAGTTTGGATTTGGAGCACTTTGGAATTTGGGCATCATCTTTATCTTCTCCTTTTGAGTTATTTCTTCGAGGTAGGGATTTCAGTCCATTTATACGTTAATCCTAAGTATTGGTATTTTGGTATGTGGGGGTAGTTTGGTAATTTTGGGAGAAACCCTAGGGTTTGACATAGATTAATTTATGTAATTAATTTAGGAAGAATGTGGAATTGGGTTTAATTCATGAAATTGGGTGATTATGAGATTAATTGATGTAGTTGGGGAATTTAATCACTCATCTGTGAAATTGAGAGTTATGTGTTGTATATTTTGTTTAGAAATGTTTAGAAATAGCCATGATTGTTGTAGACGCTGGAGGATAGCCATGATTGTTGTGGATTGCGTGATTAGAGCAAAATTTGAAACTAATTGATTAAGTTGTTGAGTATAAAGGTTGAATAATACATTAAATTTATGTATTGGTGATTGTGTATATGACTTTATGTGTATATATATTACTTGTGTATGGATAGATAGGATGTACCACGGTTTAGGGAAGATGGGGATGTACCTCTAAACCGTTACCGTTAATGATTATGGGAAGATAGGATGAACCTGTGGTTGCTTATATGCGCTTATAGCGTAGATATAGCTCATATGCTTATCTATTTGATATGATACATCACCAAAATGTGTATCATGAGTATGGAAGTGAATTTGATTATGATTGATACAATACCAACATGTGTATTTATTATGTTATATGAGAGATTTAACTTGATGTGTTATCCCTGTTGAATTGGAAGATTGTGAAATAAGAGATGAAACCCCAGTTGAGCTATTTGGTGAATTATGCCATAGTTGAAAGTGTCATAGGCAATGTAGACATTTGTGTTATGATGTGTAATTGGATTATTGGATTATTTTGTGTGTCCATGTGTATGCTACTGCTTTGTTAATCCATATGCTTGGTTTAGTATTTTTTTCTTTGGCTGGGCTCACCCTATATGGGAACTTCATTTTCGTGTTCAGTGGTTCACTACCTCCAAAGACTTAGCTTGTGAGGATTTGGACTTGAAGACTTGTTTTCTTTTATGTTTTATTTGTTTTATTTGAACTATGTAAACATTCAAGCCTAGGGCTTTATTTGTTTTGAGTTAGAACTCATGGAATTGTGTCCAAGTGTTGGCTTGGCAAGATGTAAGCCCGTAGGGCATTTATTTTGATACATTATTTCGTAATACTCTGATGAATGAAATAATATAATGTTTTCTTTTAATAATGTATGTTATGTTTTATATTTAATGGGCTAAATTTTGAGGGCGTTACATGTCTCCACTTTCTTTTCCCAAATTGTTGATATTGAGACTTAACATTGTTTTGTACCTCTTCAGTGACAACTACTGAGCCTATTCTCCCAATAAAGACTCTCAGTTTCGGTTGAAGTTGATCAATCACAAAATGTGAAGTCTATTCAAATAATACTCCCACTTTCTAGGCCTATATTCTCTGTACCCTCCTTGCGGCCAAGTATCCCTGCTCCTCTTTCTTTTGATTTAACTCCATACCTCCCTCATTTGTCATTTGATTTTACTCAATTTGATTCTCTTTCGAGCTTTACTTCTCCTCCCCCTCCTATGGAAATTCCAACTGCTACTTCATCTTTGATGGTAGTTGATTCCTATAGAGAAGGTACTGGTAGTTCTCCAATCTATCATCCATTATCTTTGCCTAGCTCCAGTCCTTCTTCTCTTGACCAACTAATAGCCAAAACTATAGAGACTGCTAAGGATACTTCACCTTCTTCTCCTATTGCTATGCAATCATTTCTTCCTTCTACCAAGGCTCTTTCTACACCTTCCATGTCAATGGATGAGGTGGATATCTTTGAGGCTAGACTTGCTAGTCTTTTTGACATACCTTCCACCTCTCCAATGACTAGTAATGAGACTGAGCCATTAGTTCTAGCTGATTCTCTGCTAAAAATTTTTGAGAGCTCTTCCTCGAGTGGTAAGACTTCCTTGCCTTCGATAGACTTAGACAGTTTGTCTGGAACTGCTGGCATCTTTTTCGAGGATTCCTTTCAAAGCCTTACACAGGCCTATAATAAAAAATGGCTTCCTGCAGTGCTGCAAGATTGTTGAACAATTCGGCATGGCTGTTTCAAGTCATTTATCTCAGGCAGCAGCAACCATAGAATTTTACATTAACATTTGTCATGCTACTAAGGCTGCAGAGGAGAAGTTGTTGAGAGATCAGAGTTTTGTTTCTAAAGTTCATGCTGAAGTGTCAGAACTGAAAGAACAACATTCCTCTATTTCCCAGTTTCAAGCTCAACGATTAGAAAAGAAGGCTCAACTTGAGAAAGAATTATCAACAGTTAACCAAGCTTTGAATCGGACTACTACCAAGCTACAAATCACTAATCAAGAGCTGGCTGATCGAAAGCAAGAAATGATTACAGCCATTTAATTGTTTCCATCCCTCAAGAATAGAGCATCTATTGTAAAAGAACAATTTAAACACTGTACTGACTTTTGGGCCAATCTATGGTTACATGTATTTGACTCTAAATGAAATAAATTCTTATTTATCATTGAAGTGTTCTCATGTTCTTTTATTTAGCACTTATTCTATTCCTTGTGTTTCCCACACGGTTGGATAATAAAGGCTTCAAATATCTGCCATTAATCTTTTTGGGATGTACATATCCATTCAAATTTCTCAAATGGTATGCTCCAAAAGACAAGACTCTATAAACTTGATATCGTCCTTTCCAGTTAAGTGACCATTTGCCAAACTTATGAATTTTAGTTCATATTAGGAATATTGTCTTCCATACCAAATCACCTACATTAAAGCCAATGTGTTTGACTTTCTTATTATAGTTTTTGGCTGCTTTCTTCTTTTGGAAAATAATGCTATTTAATGCTAGAATTCTAGCTTCATCTATACTTTCTAACTCCAAAGACATACTCTGATGGTATTGCTCAAGATCTAACTGGTCTTGGCATCTCACCCTCAAGGACTTAACATTAATTTCCACAGGTAGCACTGCATCATGCCCATATACTAAGGCATAAGGAGTGATTCCTGTGTTTGACCTTGGAGAAGTTCTATAAACCCACAATACATCCAACAATAAGTTATGCCAATCCCTAGGATTGTCTTCCACAACTTTCTGTATTCTTTTTTTCAAAGACTTATTGGATGATTTAGCTTGACCATTGGCTTGTGCATAATAGGGGTGGAATTAACAAAGCTAATTCCAAACTTTACCACAAAAGATTTTACCATTTTCCCATCAAATACAGTCCCATTATCAACAGTTATAGTCTGTGGGATACCAAATCTATGGATTAATTCCTTAATGAATCCAATGACTTCAGTCTAGTCTACAGCCTTGTATGGCTTAGCTTCGGCCCACTTAATGAAGTAATTAGTGGCCACTAAGATGAAACAATGATGATTCGAAGAGGGTGGGTGTATTTTCCCCATCATATCCATGGCCCATCCTCTAAATGGCCAAGGCTTCACAACTGCATGCAGGTTAGTTATGGGCACGTACCTTATTGTGCCATGCTTTTGGCATGCCTAGCAATCTCTTGCATATTCTATCCAGTCTTTAAGGATAGTTGGCCAATAGTAGGAATGCCTTCGAAGCAGCCATCTCATCTTCAATAGTTGGCCAATGTGCAAATTTTTTACGAGGACAAATCTCTCTCCTTGAAAAAGACTTGGCCACGGGGGGTGTAATGCAACAAGTCCACATTTCATTTTTTTTTCCACTGTCCATAGTCCTCATTAAAAATTATTTGGACTGCTCACAATGGAATTTGGCCCCTCCCACTATCTCGAAATTACTGAGAAGAATCCGTTGTCAAAGTTTTTTTAAAAAATTTATGTAAATAGAGAGATAGATATACTTACTAGTTTACAGATAGGAGGTTTAACTATCCCTATCTAGCAAAATTAGCAAGATGGTGAAGAACACCAAGGCTTGTACTGTCACCACTTGTTGCTTCCTCTTGATTTGGTTTATTTTCTTCATTTCAGCTGGTTTTGTTGCTTCAAGACAACAAGACAGTCTCTCTCAAATCAGTTTGTACCTCTTTCTTTCTCTCTCTTATCAATACTTAATTATTTATGCTGACGACCCCTAAGACTTAGAAAAAATACAATAAATTCTACAAGTCTGACATAGTTACACTAGGCTCCCTTAAGGTTTAATTCATAGAACACTCAGCCCCCTTCTCATCATAAATTTGTTAGTCGTATGAATAAGAAATTGATGTTGTCATCTCTTTTATATTGAAATGTATATTTTACCTTGTGTGTATATATGTTTTCATACCATTTGTACTAGTATTAGTCTCTTTAACCTTATTAAAGTGAAAATTAGTGTAATTATGCTATAACTATAGAGTTTGCTATATTTTTTTTTTTTCAAATCCCAAGGGTGATCAGTGTAATTTACCCTTAATTATTTTTACTTGATCCTATTTTTATGGTTAAACAATGTTTAATTACTTTTCTTCTTGTATTGTTGCAGATGACTATGGTTTCATATATGCCTTTGTAGGCAAAATTATATTGCCCTTTGTGCTTGTGTCCTTGTATTTGAAATTCAATTTGAAGACAGCATTTCAAAATAAATAAATAAAATAGATAAGAGAATAAATTACTTCGACGCCATTAACTTCTCAGGCAACATCCCTTAGGCGATGGTCTAGCAGTTGGAACTACATCGCTTCCTCGAGGAAAGTTGTTTCTTTAGACACTACAATTTAAATTTTTTTTTTTACCCACTCAATTTTGAAATT
Organism: Camellia lanceoleosa; assembly: GCA_025200525.1. Taxonomy (NCBI): domain Eukaryota; kingdom Viridiplantae; phylum Streptophyta; class Magnoliopsida; order Ericales; family Theaceae; genus Camellia; species Camellia lanceoleosa. Next base: position 26,715,458 of record CM045767.1, read on the forward strand.
ACTATTAATCGATCAATTCCATTGAAATTAATTTAGAAAATAAACTAGTTATAATTGAACGCACGCACACACATAGAGTAGTTAAGAAATTTTGGACTCAATTAGTTTCTCCATGGCCAACTCGAGATAATTTGAGACTTAAAGAGATAATTCTAAATGAAGATTTTTATATTTTTATTATTTTTTCTGCAAAGTATATTATTTAAAATTTATTTTTTTCATTATTGAGATAAAAATTATTTATTAAATATTTAAATTTAATTTTTTTTATATTTGGGGAGCTAATTGATTTTTTAGGTATAGTTTGAGAGGTAAAATGCAGTTCTAAATAAAATTTGATGCCACGTTAGCAAGTTCCGTTTGATTGTAGACAGAAACAGATAGCACAGGGTAAATTGATCAAATTTTAAAAAGTGCAGGGTCAAATTAAAATAATGCAAAGTCTGAGTGTCAAATTGATTTTCGCGTAATAATTTAGGAAGCAAAATGATATTTCTTCTAAAATAAATTTCTTACGTAAGAAATTTTTAAAAAATAATAAATTAATCTATGTCAGTCATTTTCTAATAGCTATTTAATTATTTCGTATACTTTTTTAACTATGTAGTTAATATCTTAAATTAGACTACCATTTTATTGTACCCCATCTTTTGATAAATAAATTCTACATTTCCTATTGTCTTATAATTTTCCCACCGAAATATAGTAGTAGAAAAAAAAAATTAAAAACTTAGAGAGATCAACCTATCTCCATTGTAAAATTAATCTTGAAATAAGGGCCCTTTTAATGTTCAATATCAAAATAATTTTAGAATTAATGAATAGTAGTGTAATGTTGAAGAACTTAAATTAGGTTGATCTTCAAGCGAAAATCTCAACAAATTATGGATCATCCAAATTGTTAACTGCAAATTGTTAACTGTGGTCAAGTTTACTATTCTTATGGAAAGAAGGTGGGCTCTTCCCTGAAAGCAAAGGGTGTATACAAAAGTAAATACAATCCATTCAATTTGGTCCAAGTTCACACATAAGTTCACATCCTAACTAAAACTACTGGGCCTCTCTTCCAAGGACACTGGGCAAACCCCCAAGATCACGAAATCCAGGGAGAGATTATTCCACACCATTTATTACCTGATAAGTCTCATGATATTTATTGGCAGGGAAAAAACTGTCTCCAATTCAAAATATGAACCGGGGTATACTATCTCGTCACGGGCTTTATTTTAAGGGTTTAAATTATTTATTTTATAGAGTATTTTGTGTATGTTTTCTTTGAAAAATATTAGTTTGATCTAACAATCACAACTTTTTTAATTTGTAACGTTTATTTTCATCAAAAAATAAATGAAAAGTGCATTTTTTTTAATTTATTTTTTGGATAACAAACTTGATAAATTAAAATGCTACAATCATTCAACCATCCTAATTCTTTTCAATGATGATATACACAAAATATTCTACAAAATGATCGGTTAACAAAAACTTGGACTTGGAGTTAGTGTTTTTCTTTTGAATATGTTTCCGTTTGGCTGCTAACCTTCTATTAATTGGGTTGGTGAGAGGAAGGAGGTGTTGTTTGGGGCGACTATGGACGAACTGTTTGGATTTGAGAAAGAAAGTCGTAGTGATGGTGGCATGAAAAAAGAAAATTAGGGGCAATATTGACTTTTTATTAAAAATATTAATAGAGTTAGACTTTAGACTTCACTTCACATTACAAGGTATTTATGTGGTTTAGTGAAAACACGTCGTTGCGATCCATCGTAGGAGAATCTCTCAGCAATGGACTCAAGTGGATCTAAACGCATTTAGATGCAGTATATAGGTCCTAATAGTTATCAAGTCCTATTGAAAATAAGTCTTGGTAAAATTATTGCTAAAAATAATTTTTTTGTCACAATTTTTTATATGTCTCTAAAAATTGACAATTAGTAACTTTTTTTTGTCATGATTTTTATAAATTGTCGTTAAAACTTATAATTAGTGACTTTTTTAATGACAAATTTTTTCTATAGGACCTATTAGACAATAAGTCCGTTTATTAGGATTTACATGTAAGTACCCCTAATTTTAATCTGGTGTAGTATCAAAAATGCTAGAAATCTAAAAAAATTTATCAAATGTTTCACATGAATGTGAGACCCACTAGTGGCAGAGCCAGAAAAACAGTTTAGAAAGGGCAGTTGTTATTAAAATTTTGAAATTTTTTTCCTCATAATCAATAACAATAGATAATAATTTTTAAATTAATATTATACACAAAATCTTAAATATTTAATATAAAAATTTTAAAATTTTTGTTTTTACAATTAACCTTGTAAAAAATCAAAATTTGAAATATATGGTGTTACTTGTAACTAATGTATTATAGGCAATGCAAAAGAGTCTTGTATGTCTTATAATAGATTATATAATAATATATAAATAATAGTGGTGCCACATTATCATCGATATATGACATCACTAATCAATAGTAAAATAACACATAGAAAGTCAATCACACTTATTAAATATAATTATCAATTCAATAATTTCTCGTTTTCGTAGTGAGATTAACTATGTTTATATGCAAGTGATGATTTGATGTCACTGTTGCACTAATATTTTTTTAATAATGTGGTTTGTTGTAATTTTTTTCATTTTCAATCAAAACAACCATTATTATTTTCGTAATTTGAAAAATGTCATTAAGAATCATTCTAATGTTATTTCTATTTAAATTTTTTATTGATTAATTATTTCCCTTATATGCAAAAAAAAAAAAAAAAAAAAAAAAACTGCAAAACCTGAGAGGGGGCACGTGCCCCCCTAGTCCCTTCATAACTCTGCCACTGGGACCCACACAATGTGGGACTCATGTGGATTCCACACCCATGTGAAATATTTGGTAGAACTTTTGATAAAATTTTTGGAGTTTCTAGCATTATTCTTAATTTTAGGCCCCCATGAACATTATTTAGTTTTGGGAAATGTGTAAAAAGTTTTTGAAAAAATATAAAAATGTTAAAAAAATATATATTAATTTTTAAAAAACTGCATTGAAACTAATGAAAAGTGCATTGTGTCCTACAAATATTTTGTCTTTCACTTGTGCCCTAAGAACACTTATTAGCAAGGCCCTTAATTTAAACAACATAAACACCACTTGTATTATTAAACGATGAGTATTTCTATTCAACATAAAAAATTAGACCCAATTTTCAAGTCTAGTGATGTGACAATCAATTAGAATATTAAAAGTAACACTCTCTCTCATTTCTTCTCTAATTATCAATCAATCATATCACTTATACACATCATTGAATGTATAAAATGAGTCTAAAAAGTGGATTTCTGTATCATTTCCCTTAAACGATTTCTTTGTTATAAGACTTTAACAAGTTAAACGGAAGATTGAAATTGTTTTGGAATTTAAAATGTAGGATTTAAATTAAAATAATAAAAAAGAAATTGGGTTTGATTTGTTATAAGGTCAAGCTTTAGAATTTTTTTTAAGGCAGTCAGGCATAAGTCAATTTCTTAATCTTTTGAGCCATTAGGCCCAAACTCTAACCTCTTTAGGTTAAAAGGACATAATTTGTCCACAAAAAAAAAAAAAAATAATAATAATAATAAAAAATAAATAAATAAAATAAATAAATAATAATAATAATAATAAAATGTTGAAATCAACCTATCTGTCTATTTGTTGAAATTCACCAAACATATTTTCTTATCTGTTGAAATTCATCAAACTACCTATTTGTTAAAATGTGATACATGTCACTCATTCAAAACCCTATTTGTTGAATATCACACATTTTTCTACCTCACCACCACCACCTGTTACCCCTGACGACTTTTCCAATGTTGGCAAAAATTTTCGACGCCGACGACTTTTTCGACATGTCCTTATCACCACATAAGATTTTACCTTGGATTTAAGGCTTTATTCTCTCCTTAAATTAAACTTTTCACCAATTTTTTTTTCTTTTTTTTATAATAATTTTTCCTATATTTTTTTGACATAAACTATTAAAGGACATTATTTCTCCTACCACAAAAAATATAATTCACCATAAATTAGTCATTTGTAACTTGGGAGATTGACCAATAAGTCCCATATTTTAGACTTATAATCCATATAGTCCCATATTTTTTCTTTTGATCTATTTAGTCCTTTTGGATGTGTAATGACTCATTTGCTTACCACATTGGAGTGTCATATTTGAAAAAAGTGTACTAAAGAATTTTTTAGTGTTACATTATACCCACCACATTAAAGTGTCACATTTGTAAAAAATACATCAAAGATTTTTTAATTTTTTTAGAGTGTCACATCATACTCACCACGTTGGAGTGTCACACGTCACGTTTGGAAAAAGTACACTAAGAAATTTTTATTTTTTTTAGAGTGTCATATCATATCCGTTATGTTGTCTCGTTTAGAAAAAGTAAACTAAGGAATTTTTAATTATTTTTATAGTATTACATCAAACCCGCTACATTGTCACGTTTAAAAAAAGTACATTAAGGAGTTTTTAATTTTTTTAGAGTGTTACATCATACCCGCCACGTTGTCACATTTGGAAAAAGTATACTAAGGAGTTTTTAATTTTTTTTAGCATGTCACATCATACCCACCATATTGTCACATTTCGAAAAAAATACACTAAGAAGTTTTTATTTTTTTTGGAGTAAACATTTTGGAGTGTTGCATACCCGTCACGTTGTCACATTTAGGAAAAGTGCACTAAAGAATTTTTTATTTTTTTTGAGTGTCACATCGTTGGAGTGTCATATTAATACCTATTACATTAATAAAAGAGTATAGTTGTCTACCAAAATACTAACAAAATCAAAAATAGGACCATACGAAAAGAAATTCTCTACTAGTAGGACTTAACAGATCAATAGAAAAAACTTGAGACTAATTGGAGTACTTGTTTATGATATGTAATTTATTGGTAAATATCCCTTGTAACTTTTATAATAAATTAACATAACTCATCACAAATATTCATAACTTTCACTGTGAAAAGTATCAAAGAGTGGACTCCCTTTGATTACTGTTAGGCATGTGGGGTACACCATAGGATCCATTATGATAGTTTAAATTGTTTATTTCGTTATACTATGTGTGTAAATTATTCATAACAAAAATTATATTAACATGACACATAAGCATTGTTTACACGATGACTTCCTAAAGTATTAAGAAATATCACTTTAATAGACCTCGTAAACTATTAAGAAGTATCACTTTGCCTACTAAATTATAAAGAATACAAATGGATTTCTTAAACTATAAAAACGTACAAATTGGACTCCTAAACTATTGGCATTTTGACCCCTTCCGTTAAGGGTCCAACTTGTATGGTTTAGTTTAGTGAGTCAAAGTGATACTTCTCAAAAGTTTAGATGATCTCTGTGTAACCTGCCACATAATTTAATTATATTGGTTTTAAAAAAATAAAATAATGACAAGTATAATTTTAAAAATAGACTATTATTTTTTTTAAAATATTATAAAATCATTTGACTATGACTATCGGTTTCAATTTGTTTTTTTCTAAATCATTTGCATAGTATAACAAAATTAACCGTTTAAATTTTCGATGTGAGAGCGTAATAGACCCCACAAACTCCAACAAAGAGAGAATGCTTAATCTTTCAAAAATATCATCGAAAAATTATTTTGAATATATTTCTAATACAAACATCAGATTTGTAAATCATTCTCCAAAACAATAAATTTAATTTCACAAAGTTGGTCAATTTTTTCACCCCTATGTAACATATATCTCTTTTTTCTTAAAACATAATTATAATTTTGTTGGCTTTTTTGGCTTTCGAAAATTAAAAATGTAATTTGAGCCTACCAACAAGGATAAATAAGTCCTTATAGAAATAATAAATGCTAACTAATTAATCAGACAATTGTTTTAAAGTTTTTTTAGCCTCAATGAAAATGAATTTCAGGAGAAAATTTAGAAGAACTAATCATAATAGTTAAAAAAAAAAGAGGAGGGAGAGAACAGTGTCAGAAAATAAATTTCATTAAGTAAACAAGTGGCTAAAATTGTACCTTCGCACTTCCATAGCTTCGAAGGGAATTACAGTAATGAACAGACTAACTTAGAACTACTCTTAAGAAACTGAAATGCAGTGCAGGAAAGTAAAGGACTGGAAGGTAAAGAACTGGAAAGATGTAAAGTAAAAATAGACTAGTTTCTGGATCTGGTTCTAGGTCCTATAAATGTAGCCATCAATGGCTATTTATAGGAAAAAAAAACTTTCAGCATAACTACTCAATAACCACCTAAAACTATCCACTCTTCCACCTTCATTTCCACAATGTCACATATCTCTCCATGTCTTCCACTAAGTCACTTTGTCCATCATATTCTTCACATGTGCTTTAACTTCTTCTACCTTGTGTTCCATGTTTCACCATGCAAGACCACTAACTTTGTAACTTCTCCTAACTCCTGATTGATCAAGAAAGTGTAACATGTCCTGCAATAATAATAATATTACTATTGATGGTGTCAACAAATTTTTTTCTTTTTTCTTTCTTCTTTACTCAATTTTATGAAGTGAACTATTTGAATAACCTTTTTATTAAATTAATATAATTTTTTAAAATAGGTTGATCTTGAAACAAAAATCTCAACAAATCGTGAATCCACCAGATTTCTAAATTCTAACTGTGGTCAACTTGTACTATTCATGGGAAAGAAGGTGGGTTGTTTCCTGAAAGCAACGGGTGTATACAAGCCACACAATCCATTCCATTTTGTCCAAGTCCTCACATAGTTCACATCCTAATTAAAACTACCCAAACCCACGTGACAAATGGACTTCCCAGTATGCAAGTATAGGGTTCAGATCATAGTTCTAAATTGCAGTATCGGCTAACGTAACAATATCGATCGCGGAGTATCGGTATCGGTAGTATCGGCCGGTATGTATCGGGAATCGGGTGTCACGACCGTGAAATTTTAAAAATCATTAGCAATCCCTCTAAAACTAAATTTTATGCACTTTTTTGACCCTTTTAACTTTAATTTGTTACATTTTAATCAAAATTTCGTTATGTAGGAACATTTTTTTACTCATTTTCAACTAAATGATATGTATTTATTTTTGGCATATGTTAAACTTTTAATAAAAAAATTGATTAGAATATTTATTTTTTCTGGTACGAAGAAAAATATATATATATATATATAAGTATAAATAGAGGTATAGGTGTAAAAAAAAAAAAAAAAAAAAACAACAACAACAACAACCTTATACATTTGAATCTACGAATCCACCATAAACCCATGCACCTCCATGTACCCAAGGACCTCTCTCTTCTTACCCATCTCAATCTCAGACTCCCAATGCACCTCCATGTATATCCACTTCAATCTCAGACTTTCATACCATGATACAACCACCTCTCTCTCTCTCTATCTCTCTCTCTCTCTCTCAAAATGTTGACCGAAAGTTGCAGAATCTCGCCAAACCCAGGCACCTTCAGCTTTAGATCGACGAAAAAAAAAAAAAACCAAAAAACAGGCGCATCAAGAAGAAAACAGAGACTATATTCACGCCAAGGCACAACAATAATAAAACAGAGACCGATCGACTATATCGGCTCAGACGCCCATATATCGGATTCACGCCGCCACGCATCGACTCGGACGCTATGGCTATGAATTTTATTCTCACCGTATATCGTGAATATCCGAATCGGTGCTATGATTTTCCAGATTAATCGCCGGTACATACCATACCGGCCGATATTTAGAACTATGGTTCATATTCATTCTATACAAAAATTTTGCTCTGCTTTCTGGATGTTTTTGGGGTCTGTTTGGCTGCTTTGGTTGGTCCCTCACCAACCCTTGATGGTGTGCTTACATATGATTGTGCTTACTTTTCATTGCTAACCTAGTTGGGATCAATTTGTGTTACTATAATACTCTTTGCACTTACCTTTTCTCTATCTTTAATAATGTAATTTCCTCTTATACATTGGCTTTATATCAATAAAGTCTCTTCTCTTTAGTGATAATATATATATATATATATATGAATTTTATAATATATGCTTTCAATGTTTGTCACTATCATTTTTGACACAAATCTGAGACCCAAAATCTAGATCCCTACACTTTCTAGATATTTATTGAAAGGAAATAGATTGGTGTTGTCTGTGTCTAGAAATATGAAGCTCATCATGGATCTCATCGGTTTATTTTGTAGGGAAATAATGTAAGAGTTGGACAATAAAAAATTATAATTAGTGATGAAAAGCTTATACATTTTAATAATTAAAATAATATACTTTTTCATGTTTGTGTAATTTGTTTTTTTACTACCGCCACTATTCAGTTATTTCCCTTATTTTGTAATGTCCTTCTTGTATATCAATTTTTTTTTTTTAAATTAGGTCAATCTTGTCATGCCCCCAATTTCATTACTTGGATAATTTACCAAATTTCCTTATAAAAATCCATTTCCAAAAATAGTTATAAAAGTAACACAACCTAAATAGAATAAAAGAGGTTCACCCTCGCATAAATACAATAATACTAAAAATGTTCATAACAATATTCATAGTACATGCCAAAAAGGCTTACATAAAAGATTTCAAAATAAATAATTACATAGAAAGAACCACCTTAACAAAACTATCCTTTAATCTTTTATTCACAATTTACATAAGACAGACTCATAATATAGTAAGTAACTTCTGGATCTTCCAACTGTTGTACCCAACTTCGTCCCTGAAAAAAATGGTTAAACAACATGGGATGAGCACGAGATCTAGTAGGGATCTATAGTGATTCTCAACAATACTAATCAATAGATAAATGTGATCATGAATGCTATTAAATGATACATGTATAAATAATGTGTCCTTTTATATGCAAAATAGATTTCATCTATAGGTACTCTTTTCACAAAATCCCACTTGACATTTCAAAGAGACCTTATTTGTTAACTCGTTATCTCATCAAAATTTATTCTAATAATTTCCTTAAACCTCGTTTTCTTAGATAAAGATTTTAAGCCAACTAATCATTTACTACTTCTAATTTATATTTCACACTCATTAATTACGCTACAACTCGCACTACTACAAAAACAGATAAAGATCACACTTTTTTTGTGTGATTCATGTTATTTAATCACACCTTTTAAGTTTTATTAAAGTGTGATATTTGGGAGTGTGATTAAAAGGAGTCATTTTTAATCACACTTTTTAAGTGTGCTTAATAACATTTAGATCACACCTTTTTAGTGTGATTAAAAATATTTAGATCACATCTTTTAAGTGTGATTAAAATTATTTAGATCACACATTTTAAGTGTGATCTTTGAAAGTGTGATTAAAAAAGATCATTTTTAATCACACTTTTTAAGTGTGATTAATAACATTTAGATCACACATGTTAAGTGTGATTAATAACATTTAGATTATATTTTTTAAGTGTGATTAAAACTATTTACATCACATCTTTTAAGTGTGATTAATAACATTTAGATCATATCTTTTAAGTGTGATTAATAACTAATAAAATCTATGATAAAAAAAGGGTTCGACATATTTGAAAAATAATCAATATTATTTTTGTATGCACATTTGAAGAATGTAAAACACACTATATACTATATTTTGAATCATAACCACATATTGAATAGAATAACGTCATATATTTCATAAATGAAAATTAAATATTCAAAAGTATATACAAAGGAATTAAATTAAAAAAAATTAACTGTGCTTACATATATTAAAAAATGAAAAAACTTAAAAAACCAAGTTCTTTAATTCTTGGACCATATTTTGCATCTCTCCAATTTCTGACCTGAAAAATGAAAACACAAATTAATCCAGAAACCGCTGATGCATATGAATAAACTAAAAAGTTAATTCAGCAAACCAAAATAAGAACATTAATCATTTCTACTTGATCTTAATCCTTTTGGAAGTAACTTCCCTATTAACAATTAGATGCCGTAGCAGCTCAGTGTCAATGACATTGTAATTAGGAGGTCACTAATGAGCACAGTATTTAAAAATGATAAATCTCAATACAGCTTGTGTACAATCTTTTTGTGAATGTATATTATTATTACTCTTGAACCATAATTCTAGGTACCCAAAAATAAATAAATAAAAACTCAAGAATTTGCTCCTTTTTTTTTTTGGGAGGGGAGGGGAGGGGGAGAAGAGTACATACATTGCAGTTACTATCACCAGCAGCAGCATGTTTTGGAGAAGCAGAGGCTGCATTCTCTTTTGCACATTTGGAGGAAAAAGAAGAGAAAACAGCTACCCATTTCATGCATGTCTGTCTACCAAAGAATAACTGCAAACACTAACAGCTGGCACAAGCGTATGAAAAATCATAAAGAAAATACATTATTATCTCAAAATACCTGGCCAAGCATTGTAGCCTCAGATTCAATTCCTCAAACTCCCCAACCAACAACTCCTAAGGCAACAATCATAGTTGTATGGGAATCAGTTCCAACCACGCTATCAGGGTACAGAATGCCATTTGTGTAGAAAATAACCCATCTAAGGTATTCAAGATTAACTTGAAAATTACCAGAGTCACTTGCTAAATGCCAAACCTACCAAATAGTATTATAGTGCTAAAAAATGAGAAATTTTGGAGTATGATTTACAAGAGGCTAGAGGTAAATGTGGCTTTACTCTAGAAGCCCCACAAATAGTTAAACATTGCAAACCTCATGTATTGAGCCTATACCTATCTAATGTTTTGGCCCTTTTACGAGTAAACCATTCATACCACCTTAAGGTCAAATTCTTGCACCTTGCCATGAGAATTTTCCTTAACAACAATATAACATCTAGATATAGAAATATCCTTGATGTACTAATGATGCCAAAGTCTTACCTGGTGGACAATACCAGAACCATGAGGAACAATGAGCATATTGTGAAAAAAATTTGAACCCCACTTAAGAAAAACAAATCTCTCCTTGTTTCTCTGAAATTCAAGCCCCATATTTGCTCAAGATTGCATTTCCACTTCTTGCCACATCAACTTGAACAGAATGGTCAATGACAAGAACCATTGGAACCTGGACATAACATTTTTCTTAGAACACATGATGTGAGAAAAGAGTGATAACTATTCACCCTGTAAGATGTGAAGGGAAGTCCTCTATTCATGACATAGTGCATAAACTGTGGAATAGACCCCTAGCAAGACAAAATTGAGAAATCAGTCACACTAGCAAGACAAAACTGAGGAAGAGACAAACCCCTATACATTCACCAAATATTTTTGTGAATTTGGTGAAGCAACGGCTGCTGCAGTTTCTTTCTTTTTAGGGTCAAGAAAAGTAGTAGTGGTGGGGTTGATCAGAGTGACTGATGGAAAAACAATATGACAGATTGAGGGTGGTGGGTCGCTATTACCACTACTACTTTTCTCTTTCTCTTTCTTTTGCTAAGCAATTTCATGTCCACCTGTGTGCCGAGATGATGTCAAAGCATCAATGGTTCTGAGTGCTATGGTTGACGCAATGCCATAAGATATGGCTTCAAAAGAAAAATAGAAAACCTCAATAACATGATGAATTTGGCTATGCACTTGCACTTTAAGACTTGGGTCAAGCAAGCAATGGATTTGTTTGCATGATAATAATTTTAATAAATATTGAAAAAATTTATACTAGTATCAAAGGAGATTAAAGTTAAAAAAACATGTACCCCAAAGAGCATAACCACAAAGATCCTCATAATTGGATGATCCACCACCATTATCACCCTGAGAATCAAAAGTATTCTGTCGAGGAGAAGCATTTTGGGAATCTGTAATATTTAATAAAAACACTAAAACAATTTGAGTGAACCCACATCAAAGTATGGAATATGATAAGTACTAAACTAACAAAAAAAAAAAAATGATGTAGTATCTCTGATCCTCTAAAAACGCTGCTAAAAGTTCTACCAACAGTAACATGACGTCACCATGCTATTTAGCGACGTTTTAAAACGCCGTAGTATCTCTGATACTCTTTAATGACGTTTTTAGAAATGCCGTAATAGCCCTCTTTTTTTTTCTTTTTAATTGTGCTAATTTTATGTTATTGAACTAAAAAAATACCTATAATAAAACTGAAAATAACACTAATATGAAATAATAACTCCCATTCACATAGTAAAATCTTATCAAATGATAGTCCGTAATCATTGTGCAAAAAAAAAAAAAACATTCGCACACAAATCATTTGAAATAACATTAAGGAGTCACCAAAATTGGATGCCTCTCTAATCTGAGTTCACCAAAATACGAATACATATGAAATACAACCGAAAAACACAATTAAACACCTGTTTTAACAAGATTTTAGCTTCCAAAAAGTAAATTTTAACAAGAGCAATCTTACATGTGAATTGCATGTTTGTGCCCAAGAATGGATAGCACTGCAACAAAAATAAATTTTATAAGTGGATAACAGTGAAGAAGAGCCACATGCAAGAAATCATCAATGTGAATTTCCAATGATACGTACCAAGACCAATAAGAGATAGAAGAAACATCAACACAGCAATAATGATCAGTGCCGATTGCCTGCAATTAAGGTTTTTTGCCAGTCAACATTGTGAGGTCAATACAAAATCTAAATTTGATGGTAATACCAAGGTTGTGAACTCATACACTGTATTGAAGACTCTCTGTATTGTTTCAGAATTTTCACTTGTTTTCTAGCTCAGTGTATCTACTGCAGTATATAAATCTGCATTCAACTTGTCAATTTCATCTTTGTCATTTGAAGGAAGAAAAACCTAAAGCATATTAATGGTTTTCGCAAGTAATAGATACTCTATGACATTTCTTAATGTATGCACAGTGTAGTTTGACTGGTTCACAACAAACTTCAGAGTATGCATCACTTCACCATGGAATTCATCCTGTCCAACAGAAAGAAGTATACATCTAATCCTGGTTGATGAAAGAGCAGGTTTGTTAGGAAGAGACCAAAAAGATAAGATGGCAAATAATCACATGATAGAAGTTAAAAAAAAATCTATTTGACAAATGGAACACCAAGGAACAAAGCCACAGGAAATAAGCAACAAAAGTTCGACTAAAGAAAATAACTATTGAACTCCCAATTAGTGTGCAAATTCAAATTTTGATGGACATGGTAAGTTACAGTTTTATAAGTCCAGAGTTCCCAGTAGACTACTGTAGACAACCCATTTTTGACCGTCCTCAAGACTTGAACGTCACCGCTTGAACACTTAGTAATCATCCATGTTTGTGTTCGTCTTGAGTTCCTGGAGGCCTTGGCAACGCGCCTCATCTCAGGACCTCTCGACTCGACTGTTTTGTGGTTGGTTTGGCACCAAACACTTGTATTTTGCCTTTGAGGGGCAGGGAATTCCTTTTGAGGCATCCCTACACACCACCGGCCATGGCTTGAGGCCACCGGCTGTCTTTTGTTTCCATCGGCCAAATGTTTGGCCGACCGGCACTATTTTTGGCCGACCAGCCATAATTTTTGGCCAAAGTCACTTTTGGCTGGCCGACCACTGTTCATCTACTTTTAGCAGATATTTTGTGCCAGTTGTGATAGCTGGCACCCACTCTGTTCCTCTCCATACACGTGTATGGAGGGATTTCCCTCTTAGATGGCTTGTTTTGGAAGCCTTACAAGAGGGAGTTGCCTATAAGAGAGGGCTTCTTCTCTTGGTCAGAGGTTAGACATTTTTTTTGGGCAACATTTTTAGGGCTTGAGTTCTAGGGTTAGGGTTTATTCATCTCCCATCTCCTTATCTCTCTCTCTTGTGTGTGTTTAGGCTTAGATTTGCGCACAAACACACACCACCACACCTTTTCTTGGAGCTGAGGCCCTTGAGGGTTGTTTTTAGAGTTTTGAAGTTCATTTCAACCTCAAGAAGCTGCTGGAGCTCCATTGTTGAAGAGGGTCTTCAAGGGTAAGAAGTTTATCCCTTTTATTCCCCATTTTTGCACACTACTTTTACCTATCTTGCAACTATTTTTTTGGCTTTGCATATAATACGTAAAATTTTTGTTTTTAAGGCCTCTAAATAGTTTGTTAAGAGTTTTTTAAGCTTTGGGGTTGTTTGACCCCTCTTAAGCCTTGTTTGGCCCTTGTTTTGTGCCATTTTGTGTGAGCTCCGGGACCATAATGTTTGGGCCTCCTCACCACTGAAATCTTGAGGGATTTCAGAGGTGAGGATGGTGCCTTGAGGTCCTAGGAAGGAGAGGGCCACCCCCTCTCCTTGTTGTCCTTGAAAAGGGCACTTTTTGCCTCTTGAGGGAGCACCTAGTTTAGGTGCATGTTGGCCATGCCTTAACTGATTTTTATGCTTATTATGCCATGAAATAGCATTGAGTTAATTTGGTTTTGGTACACCATGCTTGCTTAGCATACATGCCTTGTAATGCCATTTTGTTGCCTTAACATGCATCTAGGTTTTAACCCTTGTTCAAGCATGTTTTAGGCCTAGCTTTGTGAAGCTTTCATGTTTATTTTGCCATGTTTAAGGTCTATCCTTGGCTGTTTTGGTCGACCATAGCTTGCATTGCATGCCCCCTTTGCATTTTGGGCATGTTGGCCTTAAGTGTGTAAGTGTGTAGCATGCCTTGTTTGTATCATTTAAATGGTTTGGAACCGCTTAACATGTTATTTTAGTCCTTATAACATGCCTATATGCTTGCATTTAATCCTCCTTCAATGTGTTTAAAGGTTGTTACCTTATGCCCCTTGTTTAGGCCTCGGAGTATGCTTGCACTTTTAGACCACTTAGATGCCATCTAAGTGCACCCTTGGCTTTGTTTAAGTCTGTATTTGACTTGTTTTAAGTCCCCTTAGCCTTGTGAGGTTTGGTGGACTTGACCTTGGTTTAAGCCTCCTTGGCTTGTCTTAAGTACTTGGGCCATTGTGGCATGTTTTGCTTGTCTTGTTTAAATTAATTTGGCATCATCTTATAACATGATTTTGGAGCTTAATGCATGCCATATGTCCATGTTTTCATCCTCTTGAGTGTGCTTGAGAATTTCTCTTTAATGCTTGGAGTGTTGGAGATCATTTGCATGCATGTTTGTGTGCCTATTAGTCCTTCATTTTTGAGCACCTTGGCCACTGTTTTAGGCCTAGTAAGGGCTGCCTAAACCATGTTTAAGTCCACCTCTTTGCTTGTTGCATGTACTCCTTGTATGTTATAGCATATTGATAAGGTGTTGCATGTTTGAACTTACATGATTGAATGAAGTCACATGCTTGCTCGCATGCTTAAACACCCACATTGTACCTTGCATGCTTATTGGTTGCATTGTCTCATGCCTTGCATGTTTTGTATGCTTCTTTGTATCTCCATGTTGCATGCTAGCTAACATGCTTAGGTTGCATTGCATTAGCATGCATACTTGGCCTCTTGAATTGCTTATGATAGAGGTTGAGTACCCCTTGGTTTGATTATGTGCATTGCATTCCATATTAAATGCGCACACTTGGCTTCTTGGGCCATCATGTATGGAAATGCGCGATTGGTGGTCCGAGAACCAAGGTTCATGTCCCTTTGAGTCCTAAACATGATATGGGGTGTGATTGGTGCATACATTACTTGAAATGCATTGCCATGCCAAGTATTGCCCTCTGTTGCTGTCAAACCAGATTTTGCAGGAATTTTTGTCCGGTCGGCTAAATACAGTGCCGACCGGCTATCATTTTTGGCCGATGGATTAAATTCATGGCCGGTGACCATTCTACATGGCCAGTGGTGTTCTCCTTCAGCAGGTGGTGTTTCCCAGCATCCAGAGAGTAAACCCTGAGGCTTTGGCAGTCTTCAGAGGAGCAGAGCAGGGAAAACAGAGGCATCTTGTGCATGGTGGCGGATTTCCGGGCAAAACCGAGCGCGCACTGCATTGGGCCTTCATTCCGGGACTGTTTATTGCTTAAATTAGATTAATTAATTTGCTTAATTAATTTAGTTGGTCTGTGATAAGTAATTAGCTAGGATAGTTGATTATTTATTCAGTCTGTATTATTCTTTCGGTCCCTCCGAGCGAGGGCAAGTTTGTAATAAGTGTGGGTGAGTGTGTGAATGTCCTCCAACCCCCACTTCTTTCTCCTTTTTACTTATCTGCTTTGATGGTTAGTATTAGGACATGTTTACTTTAGCATACCTCATGTTATGCATGCGTGCATCATTTGTCAGTATAGCATGCACCGGGCTCAGCGCATCATGCTAATTGCATTATATTTCAAATTTAACTTGAATACATGCTTCATGTGCATCTCACATGCCATCCTTAGATTAGCCGAGCCTATTCTAGTGACATTTTGCATGTGATGCATTAGGCACTTAACATGGACTTGGATCATGCATTGATCGCTAACATGTTTTTATTTTGGCATGGAGTACTTTGTAAGTATTTATGCTTTAGCATACCACATGCGTGTGAATGGTACCATGACAGCATGCTTACCATGTGGCTAGATGCTTATGTGATAAACTGCCTGAATGCCTGTGGGTGAAGGTTGGATTATTTGAGTTGGAACAACTCGTTAAAATCCGTGTTTTAGCCTACTTGCGAGTAGCAAATTTCAAAACGTTTCCAAACAAACGGATATGCAATGCTTTGTTCCAAATTCGGCGATCTAGTCTATACTTGTTTTGCTTTGCACATCACATAGTAATTCTAGCTAATTAATCGGAATAAGAACACATAACGTTTTCAAAATCGGATATCATGGTTAGTAGAGGCCGATCTTCGGATCGGGCGAGAGGGGGTGCTCATAGCTGACCTTCCCCAATCGTACCCAAGTTCCCGAGCCAAGGCAACTTTGGTGATGACGGACACGTGGCCTTTGGCACCGAGTCAGGGTTTCCTAAATTTTCCAAAATAAAATATTTAGATGGCGACTCTGTATCTGGCAAAGCAGTCCATGTTTGGCACTTCTTTCAAAAAAATCTGTTTTTCTCAAAAACGATTTGCCAGATTTGGATTCTTTGGTTCAGATTAAGAACCGACAACAAAAGGGAGTCCGAATTATAGAGTGAAGCCCAAGGGCGCGCCTACAACTACCAGCAAATATATGTACAACATCTTATATTAGACTACCAGTGTTTTGATGAAATTTAAAAAGAACGTTGAAGAAAATTTTGACCTGCCTTAATTAGATTTGAAGATGATTTAAAGAAATCGACATCTTAATCAATAATTTAAACAAGAAATATTTGTACAACATATTATATAGATTCTTTAAAAATAAAAAGAACCATACATGTAATTCCTTAATCTAGCAACTAGAATCAAGGGACCATTTATTCAAAGACAAAGCATTCATTTCTTCATTCATGAAACTATCTGTGGCTGGATGTAAAATGATTAATTAGGAAGTTGAGATTGACAATGAGTAATTAGGAAAAGTCCCACCTATCAGATGAATTGGTTTTACCCCCATAAACATACAAGCCATAAATTTGAAGGAACCGTTTCAACGATAAATAGTCTTCATTAGCAGAAAATTGCAAATGGTCATTGATGTGTTGCTGGTGTCACAAATCAAAACCAAATAAAAAGAAACCAAGCAAAAGTTGGGTAGTACATAGAGGTTGCATTTTTCAGGGTACTCATAATGTGTGTGTTTTTTAGGACTATGTGTTAGACTGTTCCTTTCCAGCTAAGGAAGTGGGATATGCGAATGAGATGCTTTCTCTAGATCTAACGTCTCCAACTGTTTAGATATTAATCTTGTAACAAAAGTGTTGCAACTTTTGCTGACTTATTATACACATCTAAGTTCTAACTAAAGCTTCTTGGCTGCTTAAATATAGTTAACATGATTCTAAAGACATAATTTGTAGAAATTCACTTTTAAAGTAGAATATGGCACATCATAACAAGTAAACCAGACATTCATTAAATTTAGATAAAAAAGAAGGTTGATATGTGCACCTGTGACCAAAACATAACGCCGGCCAAAAATGCAAGGGTGTGCACTATTTCATTCTTTGTGTTGAGACCTATGTACACAAGGAAGTCTCCTGATGTCTGGAGTGAAGAGGAAAAATTAGATACAGAGAATAGTGTTGCAGCACAACCAATCCATAATCTAACAACAAACCACTCACCTTCCACAACCAAGGCAATGCCCCCAAAAAACAAAATTGCAGAGTCCATCAGTATAGTTACGAATTCATGAACAAAATGGAAGTGGCTGAAAGTTAAGAAAGGCAAATCAGAGAACAACCAAAATAGTTATATTAGTGAGTAGCGCAGGTAAAAAAATATAAATGAGGAAACTTGTGACTAGATAAAAAAACAACAAAACCTTTTATCAAGACTATAGGCTTGAGATTTTTCAAACTTTTCTTGGCTACTAAGTCCTTCCAAAGTCTTACAATGACACAACCACAAACAATTCTGAGTAATAAAACACAACCACAAACTTTGAAGAAAAATCAGAAAGCATAAGTAAGAATGTTCAGACTCTTACAATGACATTTAAGTAAGAATCCAAATTTGTGTAGATTTTCATAAATTAAGTTGATAGCATCTCTAATCTCACAATCATCCATTGAGAGCCTTCCTGGTTCACTTATGGAAATTTCTCAAACATTAGAGGGAATGAATAGCTCCCATCAATGTAAGAGTCACTCGCACAAAGAATTACACAAACAGAAAATGGTATAAAAGTACTTCAAAATTAATGGTAAGTAGTTCTACCTTCTTTTGATGCTTTATGTTTATAAATAAAATTAGAAGTTAAAAGAGAAAAACAAAAGAAAAGAGAGGAAAACAATACAAAGGTAAATTGCAACTACAACAGGAAAGTCGGAGGAAAACAAAGTAGGTCATTAGTGAGAGAAGTGACCTGACACACTGTATGAAAATGGCCAATTGACGCCTCCAATTTTGAAAATAAACCATTAATAGTGACCAATAATGAGGGCAATGACTTCTCGTGATGCTTTACTAATTCCTCCCCGAATTTGTCAACCTCTATATAAATCTGTATCAACCAACAAGAAATTAGTCCAAAATTAATTATTTTGTCTCAAAACAAAGAGATAAAAGACATATAATATATGCATATGTAGACTAAGATCTATTTATTTATTCGAGTATCTTTATTTAGGTTTCTTGGAGAATTTCTTATCTTTTACTCTATTTATGTTTTCTTATAGGGTTGTGCACAAACCAAACTAGTGCAGTTTCAAAGAAGAAATGGGATCAAACCATTCCTTTTGGTTCCAGGAAATTTAAAACCAAAATCAGAGAGTTAAAACTATGTGATTGAACCATAGAAACCAGTTTGGTTCCACGGTTTTAACCTATTCCAATTCAAAAAAAAATATCAATAGAAGATCAATTAATTGCAGCATAACATAGAAACAACTATATAAATTTATTACTTAAATACTTGTCAAAAACTAAATTTAAGTCATAATATTTATGTGTGTAAACAAATATTGGTTATATTAATGTATTACTGTGAGATTCTAACAAATTAAGAACAACTCAGTTGATTGATACATGTGAAGGTTAAGTTAGAAATCTAAGGTTTGATTTCTCCTCTCAACACCTTAATATTTTTTACTTTACCTACTACAATTAGTTTATAAAAAATAAAATCAACATAGGGAAAAGTTTGGTTTGGTTGAGTTCACTACGATTCTTTTGAGCCTTAATCCATGAATCAAACCATAGTCAACGGTTCTTGATTATTTAGAATTGGAACCAAATCATCTCCTAAAAAAATTTAGTTTTCTTCTCTTTTGAATTTCCAATCTACTTTTAAAACCAACTGTGTTAACTATTTTTCCTTTTTCTTTTTATGCACTGTTGAAGAGTGCAAAGTGTTCTATTATAAAACTTTTCTTCTCCAATTTCTGTTGATGAAATGCAAACTTTTACTTGCATAATATTATATTTAAATTTTACACAAAGCATTATATTTTTTGAAATATTTTCACTTGTTTATTATAGTTTAGGCTTATTTTGTGTATATGTTCCAATAAATTTTATTCAAATTAAACTATTATGTAATTTTCTTTTTCGATAAGATCTCATGATTCTTGATCTAATCATGTAAACCCCTTTGTCAATCCAATGTAGCATCCCGATTTTGACAATATGTTCATTACGGCTAGAAAATGGAAAAAAGTATAAAATAAAGTAAGCATGCAAGACCTAAGATCAGAACAACTGTACATTTAAGAAAATGCACCATCATGTAAACCAATAAGCAGGAAAACAAAGATATCATGATCAATGAGGAATGAAAAAAGAAAAGAAAAATCACAGAGTAACACAATGAAAATGCCAATATAAAAAAATAATTCATGTATAGCAAACAAAATTAACAACATACAAAAAACCTGTGCCAAAAATGTAGCCAAATGATATCTTAAGCTAGTTAGGACAGTTATCCTCTCAAAAATATGATTGAATTACTCGTAGCTCTCTAGGGTTTGGTCGTCCTTCAAGATCTGCCGTCGTCGGCACTAAGGTGGTGGTTCTGCGGTAGAAGGAGGTGCTGCGTGACGGGCAACAACGGATCGGTGATGGCAAATCCAACACTGATGGTGATTGTTGTTGTTGGGGATGGGAGTTTCAAAGCTAGGGTTTCTAATACAGGGGAGAGAAAGATAATAAAACCCTAGCTATTGCTAAGTAAGGGGTGAGAGGGGGAGAGGGGAAGACGGGGGGAGAGAGGGTTTGATTTGTTTGTGTTTCCACTGTGATACTATATATATATATATATAAATAAATATAATCACATTTAATTAAAAAAATAAATATAATCACACTTAATTAAATATATATATATAATCACACTTAGAAAGTGTGATTAAAAAACATATACATAATAACATTTAATTAAAAAGTGACATAAAAAATAAATATTATTACACTTAATGATTAAAATATTAATTTATTTTTTTTATCACATTTCTAATAAAAATGAGATATTTTCATTTATCAAAGTGTGATCTTTAAATGTTTTTGTAATAGTGAGTTTTTTTTTTTTTTTTTTTTTTTTTTTTTTGAAGAGAAGTCTGAAAGTTTAGGGATGAGCAAGACAAAGGAAGGGGGTGGGAGAGGAAGTGAAGGTAATTATGGATTAAGTTTTTGCGACGAGTTTAAGGGCCATCATTAATGAGCAAAATAAAATCTTTTGCGACGGATTAACAAAAGGCGCTGCCAAAAAAAAAAAAAAGGATAGGTAATGTACTGTTGCGTATAATATTACTTTTTGTCACGGCCTTAGATTTTCGGTCTCTAATAATGGTATTTAGTTGATGCCTTTTTTTATGCAAATAAATGCCGTCAAGAAAAAATTAATTTCGTGATTTATTTTTTTGCCATCACAAAATCATGCTTTTTGCGGCGATTTTCAAACCGTTGCAAAAAGTTCCGTGTTTAAAGCCTCCTTTTCTAGTAGTGAGTTGTCTCTATCATTCATGGGTAGAATAAAGGCGCGGATTTGAGAATTGTATATTTTATATAAAAATCAAATTGAAATATTTTATACAATCACACCTATTTAGGGAGTGTGATTAAATATATATATATATATAATTACACTTATTTAAAAAGTGTGATTAAAATGTAGTAATGTATATATAATCACACATTAATTAAAACGTGTGATTAAAATATATATATAATCACACTTATTTAAAAAGTGTGATTAAAAAATATATAAATAATCACACTTTAATTAGAATGTGTGATTAAAAAATATATATATAATCACACTTATTTGAAAAGTGTGATTAAAAAGTAGCAGTGTATATATAATTACACTTTAATTAGAAGGTGTGATTAAAAAATATATAAATAATCACACTTTAATTAGAAGGTGTGATTAAAAAATATATACATAATCACACTTGTTTAAAAAGTGTGCTTAAAAAGTAGTACTGTATATATATTCACACTTTAATTAGAAGGTGTGATTAAAATATATATATATAATCACACTTAAATGAAAAGTGACATAAAAAATAAATATTATCACACTCAATCAAATTAAGTGTGATTAAAATATCAATCTAATTTTTTTTATCACACTTCCAATAAAAGTGAGATCTTTTTTTTTTTTTTTTTTTTTGTCAAAGTGTGATCTTTAACTATTTTTGTAGTAGTGTCGTCACCTTACCAATACATACAAAACACCAAACACATACACACCACAACAAATTTCGTAAAATTAGCCTATAAGAGTCAACTCACTAACAATATATTCCACATTACACGCTTCAAATTTACATCTAACAATTTTCATAATTACATAATCGGATTATCACAAGATTCTCAATGAGCATCCACATGCCAACAATCGGCTTCACCAAGCCATACCAACAAACTACACGCTTTTCTCGGCGCTACTCTAGAAGGAAGACGAAACCTCTATCAAGCACCACGCTTTACCAGTCACAAGCTGGAAGGAACGCGAAACCTCCACATATCTCAACAAAACACGTGCTTTTCCGGAAGGAATGCGGAACCTCTATTAAGCATCACGCTTTACCACCATGAGCCTAAGGAAACAGACCCTTATTTCAACATCACATCACATCATTTCATCATGTCACTCATTATTATAACTCATAGATTAAACCAACAATTCTAATTCCTTGATAAGGGTAAAAGTTTATCTTTAGAAATAATTACAATTTGTTTCCCACGACATTCTTTACTTCTCAACATTAACACCAACTCTTTATATTCAATTATACTACACAATTGGTATCATACACTTCCCAAAATTTATTAATTTAATTTCTATTATCAATTCCTCCAACACAACCCTCATATACCATAATCATTGTCACAACAATTAATTATTATCATTTATACTCATCTTAATCAATCATAAACTTAATTTCAAGAATTTAAGGCCAATTGAAATAATTCATCATTTTAAAAAATAAAATCTATAACTAGGGTTTGACAAAAATTAGGGCTTTTTACTTTAAGGCGCAAAATCATGTTCCAAAAACTTCCTCAAGTCCCATAAATCATAAAGTTAACTCTCTTGATTTGGAAACCCTTACTTCATCTATATGCTTTTAAGAAAATCCCTCAATATGAGGTTTTGATGCAATACCAACATACCACTCATCTATCTTAAGAAAATATTGAAGAGAAGACAAGAAAACATGAAATTCCAACGTCAATGAAAGCATGATCCGTTCAAATTGATAGGAAGCCCTCGTCATGCTCTTTATTTTTATATAGGAACATGGATGAGAATCTTACTCTAAGGACATGAAATCCAAGCTTTTGTGAGCTTACTCAACAATGGATAGAATAAGAGAGGAGAGAGAGAAAGAATCGGATAAGAATGAAGAAGAATGACCCAAAAAAGACTTTTAAAGACGCTCATCCCGAGCAGACCGCTCGAGCGAACATTTCACCGCTCGAGGGGTGAACGCAATCTCTTAGAAATTTTGCAAGTCTACAGCGAAAATACTGGAAGCCTTTCATCTCTGCTCGAGTGACCATTTGATTGCTCAAGCAGTCACCCTAGACACAGCTAGTTACATAGCACAGTTTTACTTAAGTTTACAATGTAAAATAAGGAAATACCCCCATTTGGATTAAAATATATATATATACAAAAAAAAAAAAAAAAACAGGAAAAAAAAATCCAATTTAATCAAAAAGTGACTCTCTTAATTTTAGTACAAAAATAATTTTTCGACTGAAATTTTTAAGTTTGACGTTGAAGTAAAGTGATTAATACCTCGTAGAAAATTAATTTGAAATATTTTCACTTGTTTCTTATGATACTATTCAAATTAATTTTCTTTATGAACTTATGAGCCTCTTAGGAGTGCATTGAGGTAATGAATTTTTTGAAAAAGAACACTACACGTGATTTCAAAAAAATAGAACTTGTGATTTTGGAGTATGGCATGGTATTGCATCCATATATAAGACTGTTAAAACATATATATTTTATTAAGATTTTTGTACTAGATTTTGTGCTCACTCTAGTGAATTTGTGCAGGAAATGATGTAGTGATCTCGCCTAGCTAAGGCGTGGGAAGTGTTTTGAGGGCATGGGGCTCTTTTTCTTTTGTTATTTATTTTGACAAGCCTAGGGCTTTATATATATGGATTTGATAATTCTTTTGTATAACTGGGCCTAAGCCTTGGAAATTGTAGTCCTTGAGGCATTCTTTTGTGCATGTTCTTTTTATTTCTTTCGTCTCACATGCCATAGATTTATACTTTGAGGAGGTTGAATATGTAATGTATGTGGGCATCTTTTATATCTCTCATATATTAATTGTAACGCCCCCCAAAATAATACGATAAAATTTACTCAAGAGCGGAAGAATAATAGAAAAAATATATTTTCATTCATTAGAGTTCGTTTACAAAAGTTAACACGTGCGATATACATTCATAAATGTTCATCCTGAATCTATAGCACGTGTTACAATGTTGAGAGAAATGAAACTAAACATATAGTCATATGCCCTATAGACTTACATCTTTCTAAATCATTGCTTGGTTACACAAAAGTGAGCCTAACTTAATACAACTAAAGCCCTTGGCTATACAAAAGAATGAAAAACAAAATAAAGAAGCTCTTGCTTCCCAACAGTCCCTCCAAGCTATTGCCTTGGCAGAGGCATGTTACCAGCACTTGAAAATGATTTTTCCAAGTAGGGTGAGCCAAAACCCAGTAGAAATAATCTAACACAGTATATGAGATTTAGTAGAGATACAAGTACAATGTGCATACACAATGTTTGTGACAAAACATTCACATTTTCATAAGATCGTAAAGTACCAAAGTTCGTATTTCAATTCATTTTCCATCCATTCTTCTCAAGTTAATTTACTCTTTTCAACTCATGATCAAATTTCATTTTCTTTCAACAACCCAACTAAGACTACAACTCAGTGGTTATCTAGTCAACACACTTATCACACAAACGTTTCAATCTGATATTTAATGGCAATCAAAAATAAATTTAGTTTCAATTCACATAATCCTCATGCAATTTCTACAAAAATCATAGCTATCATCTACTGATAGCCTAATGCAATTATTTCTAAATAGATATTCAATCTTAAGACATATAATTTATTCCAAATTTCCAAAGGTGAATGGTATTACATACATAACTTTACCATCTATTTCAATATTCGCCCAATTTTATGCTTACAACACCAATTTCATTTATTTATACAAAATAAATAATATAATCATTTTAGGGCAAACTCCCATTTTTTTCAAATATCATCCCAAGTTCCAAAATCAACAATTTTGACACAATACAACCTCATTTACAAACTCTATAACCAATTATTTTCCATTCATCAAAAACCCCTCTTTTTATTTCACACCCAAATCCTAGGTTTGTTCAAACTACTCCCAAATCCCACCATTGTTACACAACGACAAATAACTAAGTTAAAGACCATATGAAAGTGTAGAAAATCCCTACCCCAAGAAGAGAAAACGAGCAAAACAAGGTTGAAACTCCAAAGACATCGAAACCCACTTTGTTCGGATGAAAAGAAAGACCATGACGTGCTCTACCTTTTTCCCAAAGGCACTAAGGGTGAAGAACTTAATAGATCTAGGTGAAATAGAAGAGAGAAGATGAGTTTTAGAGAGAGAAACTCAAGGTCTAGGGTTTTGGAGAGTTTTAGAGAGAGAGAGAAAAGTGAAAAGTGATGAAAGAGGTCATCTTCACGGACTGTTATACATGTAATCCGCTCGAGCGTGAAAAGTAACGCTCGAGCGTCAGACACAATGTTTCGCTCGAGCGTAAGAAGCGATGCTCGAGCATTGAATACACACTTGCAGATGAAGGATATCACTCGAGCGCAAGATTGGGCGCCCGAGCATCCACCCGCTCGAGCGTAGGAAATATCGATTGAGCATAGAATACACTCTTCCAGTATTTGCAGGTCTGCAAAAATACTGAGAGTTCGCAAAACCCGCTCAAATTCAAGAATGGCCGCTCGAGCGGAGGAGCAAAAAATCTGGGCAACAAAGGTTTGGAAAAACAAGCAATCAACCTGTTCCAAACACAAAGCTACAATCCAAATGACCAATCCAAGGAACAACAAGGGGAATAAAAGATGGACAACAGCATTGAATCATGAAACTTGAGTCCGGAACATAATAAAATGTCGGGTCAAAACTAGAATCGCTATATCAATGAATACAACCACAAAGATTTGATTTACTTAATGTTGACTAGAGTTCATAATTAATCACAAGTATAGAATTAAATCCGAATTATTTGTTAATTAATTTGAGGGGGTCATAATTTTCTTAATTCATTTACATAACGGAAATTTATCTTTTTCTTGGAAAAGACTTCTTGTTCACATGTTTTAAACCGTTATGTAGGCTTCGGTTTAAAATGACTTGCTCACTCCGTTCACACTGAATTCAGCAGCTCCTACTATCACGAAATATTTAAAAGATTTCTACTTAATATGAATTATTCATAAATAAAACATAATAGAATTATATATACTAAAAATACTTTACGAATTTATTATTATTTTTATTTTTTTATTAATGTGTTCAATTTTTTTATTAAAATTAAATACATTTTTTATTTTTTCGTCTACCTTATTCATATTTTATTATTAATTTATATTAAGTTTGCTATTTAGCATGAAGTGGTTTATTAGAAAAGATTTATATTTAATTTATACTTTATATAACCATATATATATATATATATAATTATATACAATTTGTATAAACAATTTAAAAGGGATATTAAAGAAAAATCAATATTCAACATAATTAATCTATCTATTTTTTTTTTAATTCAATCACAACATATATTTAACTTTTAAAAATAAATTTTGTGTAACTTTCATTTCTACATTTTTTATTTCTACAAGATTAAAAAAAAATTTAAATAATTGAATCACTTTTAATTTTACGTTACTAATTTCTCTTTCAATTTAACTATTATTAATGTCAAAATGAGTGTTCACTATGCTATGTTATAAATTAATATTATATAAAATCATTATATATATTTATTTCAGTTACACTTTTATAGTATGATAAGGATAAGATTATTGAAATACACATAAATAATTGAAATAAAATTGTTGTATATATTTATATAAGTAACACTGTTGTAGAACGATATGACTAACATTATCAAAATAAATAATTAGAATTATTATTTAATTTTAAATGACTTTTTTTCTCCAATTTAATCATTATTTTATATTAAAATGAATATTTATTTTATTATATTGTAATTTAGTATAAAAGTGTTATTTAAAATACACTTTCATAATTCGACAGAACGAAAATTGTGTTACATATTTCATGATATATTTTCTAAATAGTTTTAGACATATCTATACATATATATATATATATATATAATTCAACTAAAGTTACTATATATTTATTTATGTTATATTTTATAGGGATATTTACACAAGTTCTAATTTGTAAACTTATACTCCATTAAGTCCTAACTAAGATTTTTTAGACCTTCAAGTCCCATTAAGTTTTTAATAGTCAGAATTACTTTTCAAACAATGATTATTCATTATTTATGATTATCTATAAAGAAACATAATGCTTTGACATTTATTTTGATTTTAAAATATCAACATTCAAATTGAAAAAAAAAAAAATAAATAAATAAATAATAATTGTGCAAAAAAAAAATATTTAAAAAAAAAAAAATTGAAAAATTGAATTATTTTTTTGTGCAAAACTAGAAATTCCGTGTCTATAAAGGGGCATGATGATGGAACATTGATGTGCAAAACTGAAAAAAAAATATTTAAAATGAAAAAACTGATAACGTTCTCAGTTTTAAAATTGCAAAAAAAAAAACTGTTAATATTATCAATTTTATTGGATAATTGAATCAAACCAATAAATATAAGGACAAAAACGTTTAATCTCATGCTTTGTTTTTTTCATCAGTTAGTGAAATAATTATTTGGAACATTACTATACAAAATTGATAACATTCTTAGTTTAAAAATTAGAAAAAACTAATGATATTATGAGTTTTATTAAATATGACTTACTAGTTCAAAAAATCTTAAATAGAACTTGAACTACCATAACATTTGTAATAAGACTTTTAGGTAATTAACTCTTAATAATATGTATCTAATAATATGATGATACGAGAGACGTGAGCAGTGTAGTTCGGGCGGTTTGAAAATAAAATTATAAACAGAATGGCTGTTTTGCAGTATAACGCCCAGAAAATAACTCAACATGAACTCTCCAAATTAACTACATTCGCTATACAATGACAATAACCTTTCCATCTTCATATATATAATAAATGGGTTTAATACAAAAGTTCCACATGCGGTATACATTCACAACACAAAAGAATACATGAATCTATAGCATGTGAAGCATCTAGTCTTAAAAACAATAAAATGCCTTTAAGGGGTTACATCTTCTAAGGTAATAGCCTGGTTACACAAAATAGTCTCTCGGACCCAAACACATTAGCCCTTGGCTTACAAAAATATCACAACAAAATAAGAGCTTGTAGCACTTGCACCCTTTTTAAAACTTTTAGGAAGTGTATTTGAATCATTATTATGTTTTGGAAACCTTTGGTGTTGTTATGGGTTGGTTTTGGAGGAGTATAATCCGAATTAAACTTGTTGGGTTTGGTTGTTAGCGCTTATTCTTGTCAAAAGTTCCTTGGAGACTTAGAAATTCCATTCTAGGGTCGACACCAACCTTCCTAGGGTTGACCCTTACCTGTTGATGAAGTTCTGGAGGAGTTGCTGGAAAATAGGGTAGACACTAGACTGGGAGATGGTCGATCCTCTTCTATCTGTGTGTTGGTTGCTGGAACATAGGGCAAACACCAGTCTGGGGTAGGGTCGACACGAGCAGTGCAGTCAAGCTTAGTTTCTCAGATTTTCTTCTTTGGTGTCGACACCACTATTGCAGGGGTCGACCCCTGCAGATTTTTTTTTTTCAGATTTTGGTCCGACTTTTGGCCCTACTTTTGGGGGGTTTTAACTTGATATTTTGGGTTGACTTTGGGGCTTATTTCTAATTTTACCTAGTGCTATAAATAGGCCCTCGCTTGACCCTTTTCTTTATTTTCTTTCTCTCTTTTCTCCCTCTAAACTATGGGTCTCTCTCTCTCTCTCTCTCTCTCTCTCTCTCTCTCCAAAACCACTTTTGCTCAAAAGTCTTTAGATCTACTCTCTTGGAAGCATCTTCTTGCCATCCTTTGAGAAAGATTGTAGATCTCGTCAAGAGTTTCGTTTTGATCTAAGTAGACGTTGGTTTTGACAACTTTGGGGTTTCAACCTTTTTGCTCATCTTCTCTTCCAAGCTCGAGGTAGGGACATTCTTGAGTTATATATACAAGTTTTGCTACCTTTATGTTGTTTTTAAGAGTTTTCATATAGTTCTTTGTTGATTTCAATCTTGTGTTTTGAAAATATAGAGATGTTTTAAATGTGGGTTGTATCCCAACTCTTTTATAAATCCTAGAAGGTTTTCCTTTAAGTTATATATATATATATTTATGAAGTTTTTAGTTGATCATGTAACTCTCCTTGAGAAATTTCAAAAGTGGGTTTGGTGGCTCAAAGGATTGATTGTTCTTGTAAAACAAACTCTACCTTGTGTACATTTAGAGATTTCCTTGAAATTTTAGACAACTTGAGCCGAGATTGAAGTGTGTGGTGAGATTTTATAAAAGAGATGAACAATGATAGGTTTTTGTAAAAATCTAGAAATTTGGGTTTTTTTTTTTTTTTAAACATGAGTAAAACTATGAAATTCTCTTTTCTTGCGTTAAACAAGTAAATGAGTGTGGATTTCACATTGTGACATAAAGAAATGATAATTTTCATGATATAAGAGAATGGAGGACTTATTTTTAAACTATTGTTGAATGTATGGAAATATTTAAGTGGAAGATGATAATTTTTGTGCATTATGGATTGTGAAAATTAACGTTTGAAAAACATTACATGTTGTATTGATGGGACCATATTGCTAAGAATTGTGAAAGGTGAAATTGTGGCTAAGTGTAGATAACATGTGGTTATCTTGGGAAAGAGTAATGAAAAAAGGTAATGAAAAAATGTGATTGTTGACATTATTGTGGAGACATTGAAAATTTAGAAATGTTATGAGATATTATGTATTGCATCATGCTCTCATTTGATTTATTATCATTGTTACACATATTGAAATGAATTGGAAAATGTTTACTTTGAAAAAGATTATGTTGTAATGAGAACTGTGAAAATGTGTTATGGGGTAAATACGGTGGTAAGTCCGGATAGGGGGTGTAGATGAGTTTGATAAGTTGGCTTGAGTATCCATGGTGAAAGACCAGAAAATCGCGCAGATAGGTGTCGAGCCTTCCAATTAATCCCGATAAAAATGACAGTTTGATAGTACTCGCAGAGTCTACTTGCAGACACCAGCCGAGGGATTACCAGTGTCGTATTACCACCCCTCTATTGATTAAAATTGGAAGTTTGACATGTGTTGAGATTGCAAGATTTTATTTGAAAAATTGAAATCTTCAAAGAACATGAAATAATATTTCCTTAAAAGTGCATGGCATGGCATTGACATTTGCATTTTTATTGAGAATTGCATAACTATATATGCTTTGTTAGAATTCTCTACTGGGCTTTATGCTCACCCCTATGGGATTTTGGTACAGGCAAAGGCGTGGTGATCCCGCCAAGTTGAGGGCGCGGATAATTGTAAAGAATGCATAGCTCTTATGTTGTTGTGATCTTTTTGTAAAGCCAAGGGCTAATGTGTATGGGTCCGAGTGACCATTTTGTGTAACCGGGCTATCACCTTCGAAGATGTAAGCCCTTAAGGGAATTTTAATTGTTTTTGAGATTAGATGCTTCACATATTATAGATTTGTGTATTCAGTATGTTGTGAATGTGAATTGCAAGCGAACCTTTTGTATTTAATCCTTTTATTATATATGTGATGTTGGAGGGATTATTGTCATTGATTAGTGAATGTTCATTAGTGTGGGTAGATCATGTTGAAATATTTCAGGGCGTTACAGAGCTAAACTACTCTTCATCAAACATATCCACGCCCTCAGCTTGGCGGAATCACTACATCTTTACCTGTACCAAATCCCATAGGGCTGAGCATAAAGCCCAGTAGAGAAATACCAAACAAAGTATATACATTTATGTTAGATGTCCAAAATTAAATGCAAGTGCACATGCAATGCAATACTCCTTTCATTCAATTTCTAAATTTCTACTTTTTAATCACAAGGGGTGATAAATACGACACTGGTAATCCGTAGGCTCGTGTCTGCAAGTAGACTCTACGAGTACTACCAAACTGTCATTTTTATCGGTATTAACCGAAAGGCTCGACACCTATCCGCGCAGTTTTCTAGTCTTTCACCATGGACACTCAGGTCAACTTAACAAATTCATCTACACCCCCTAACCGGACTTACCACCGTATTTACCCCATACACAGTTTCATAGTTCTCGTTATAGTGTAATTCTTCTCAAATTAAATATGCTAAGAATGTGCAATAATAATGATAAATGAAACGGAGACATGATGCAATACAAGTATCTCAAAACATCTTTCCATTTCATAACATTTCTACAACAAAATCAATTTACTATATTATTTATTACTTCTCCTCAACACTATTTCACAATGGCCATGCCATCAATTTATAGCAACAACAATCCCTTAACATGTCCAATTCATAACAACTTATTCCCTTCAAGGTCACAAGTGATGCTTTTCAAACATCAACCCCCATACACCACCATTTATTATCTCACAACAACACACCTTTAAATGCTCAACCATAATGTTAAAATCACATTTCATTTCTTATGTATCATGTAAATTGTCATTTTGCAAAACATATGAAGAAAGTCTACTCTCTTAATATAGAACAACAAGATGCTTCTAAGCATAATCACGTTTTATTCAAAATCCCCCAAATCTCTAGGGTTTTATGTTAAAGCAAAACAACATCTCCATCTTTTGAAAAGATTTTCTATCATGACATCACCTCTCTTATTTTATGAGTTAAAAGTCCCAAGAAAATAGTTTAGAAGGAGAGAGATCAAACCCACCCTTAAAACTCTAGCATTTATGAGACAAGGTCAAACTTCCAATATCATTAATGAAACCCTTAAATCAACCAAATCAAACATAAATATATATATATATAACTCATGGAAATTTTCTTACCTCAAGTTTGATGGAGAAATGAAGTAGAAACCCTAAGATTCAAGAATGAGACAGAGCTTTGATCTCCACCACCACAAGTGAAACTCTTGCTCTAGATCTTCAAGGTTGTAAAGGATGATGATGATCTTGATCCAAGATTTTCAAGAATCAAAATGTTTTGCATGTTTAGGGAGGCTTTCTAGAGAGAAGGAGGAGGAAAATATGGTTTAGAGTGAGAGAGGAGTGTCAAAAATGAGATACACTTTCGGACTAAAAAAAGAAGAAAAACAGGGATTTTCGGATTGCAGAGTGTCGCACGTGTGGCACCCAACCCCGCACATACGGCCTTCATCCCCGCATGTGCAGGGGTCCTCCTGTACCTCAGCCCGCACATGCAATTATTCTAGTGTGTGAGCCAAACAATCCCCCGAATTCCGCACGTGTAGCCTGGCCTCCCGCACGTACGACCCCTGTTTTCCAGCCCAGATTTTTCTGACTCAGTCCCCAGGTGCCCTGGACTTGACCGTGCCCACTCTGGAATAAATGAAATTCAATCATTGAACCAAAAACAAGAATGAGAACTTATTCAAAAGAAATAGCTTCCGAACGTTTTAAATTCAACGAGAGCAAAGGCAATGGTGTGGAGGAAGAAAGGAAAGGGAAAAAGAGACCCGGTCATCATAGGAAGATTGATAAATCGATATCAAATGAAGAGTGAGTTAAATTTTTTTATCAAGCCAAGGGAGTTTTATCATTTTATTAAATTTTGTAGGTAGCCGGTTGGCCGGTTGTCCACCTAGACATCCACCCGGACAACCAGACCTTTTTTTTATTTGAACATCAATTTTCACTCATGGCTGGACATCCAGTCGAACATCCTCCTGGACAATCGGGCTTGTAACACGATTTAATGAAAAATTTAAATTTACTATCAGAGTGCATCATATCAAATCAAAGTTTTCATCAAATTTTTATTCAAATTTAATGAAAAATTTGATGAAGCGTAGGAGATGCTCTTAGTAGACTTCAAAATAAGGGTCCAAATCAACTAATTTAATTTTACAATCTAAATTAAAAGTCTTTACAAATTAAATGTATACGTAATTAGTTATTTTACTTCTAAAACTGTTAGAAAAATAATGGCCCTGTTTGGTAGAGCTGTGGAAAAGTGCTTATAGCTTATGCCTATGAACATAAGCTGATTTCTGACTTATAAATTAAGCATCTCCTGCTCCACTCAAAGAATAAGCTGATTTCTGACTTCTAAAAAGCTATAAGCTATAAGCTAAACCAAACACATCAAAATAGCTTAAATTAAGTTGAAAGCTGAAATAAGCAGCTTTTAAGCTGCATCAAACAGGGCTAATATATAGTTTGGTATTTTACTATAGTTGTTTAAATTTTTATTTCATATTATAATTTTAGATTTTATTTGATATTCTTCTTCTTCTTCTTCTTCTTCTTCTTCTTCTTCTTCATAGATTGGGTGAATTTTTTTTATCGATATATTTTATTTTTATATATTGTAGGGTAAAGCACCAATAAATCCCAAGTTAGGAACTTGTGAACCAATTAGTCCTGTGTTTTATCTTTCAAACCCATAAGTCCCAATATAATGTTAACGACCTATTTGTACACATTTTGAGTGTGTGTTAGCCAAATGGAGGGGTACATGGGGCTTTTTTGTGATGTGGAAATTACTGGTGTATCCCAATAGGGTTTTGGTTTTCCTCCTCACTGACCGAAATGGAAGGAAATAATATGGAAGGTTCTGTGTGTTGAAATGTTTGTGTGTTTTGATTTTGGTAATGTTGGATCCACAATTTTTTCCATTTGAAATTAACATCCATATCTTTGCTAAACCCTAGAACTGCAAGATACCATTGGTGAGATTACATTTCAATCGCCGACCCATAGCGAACATTGAATCCATTGATGTGTGGAGCGACGTTAGGGTGTGTGTGGCACATCATTTCACATACAATCGTTGACGTTGACCGCCAGTTGAGTTTGGTAACCCATGGCGTCAAGTATATTCTATACGATGTTGTGTCAAAGGTTTCATACATATGTGTTGATGTTAAATCAGAAATTGTGTGTGTGGCATTTAGGACAATCTGTTGATGTTGCATACCAGGTACTAATTTTTTTACATTCGGAATGTGTTGAGTTTAGTGGCGTGTAGTGGCACATCAGGTGGGGTGTTTTTGTTCTGGTATTACCCCCTGGTGTGTTATGAAAGTGTTGATGGCTATGGTGTGTTGTTGTAATGTTTTCACATGGGTCTCTGCGGTTCCAACTTTGTTATGGGTGTGTTTAATGGGTCTTTGTTAACATCAGTACAAAATCAATACACAATCAACATTAAGGGCAAACAAATCACACCACATACCTCAAATCAAAACAAATATAACATACCAAAAATAAAAAGGACTAAATGATTTGAAAGAAAATCTCTAGCACTAAATGGACTAACATTTTCCTAAATGAGATTTATGAGTAATTTTCTCTATATTGTAAACTGAATTTGTTAAATTATAAAGTAACTGTGATGTCCGGGTGCATAACCCGTCTTATTCTCCTCAAATCGTGTTTATTTTCTTGTGTGGGGTTCGTGAAACTAATTTGAGGCCTCATCGTGTAATGTCCCAAAATATTTTTTAAATAGTTAGTGCATAAATTAATTGAGTAATATTTGGATTGGAGTGTTGTGTAAAGTTATGTGCGCAAATGGTTCAATTTTGTAATTTTTTTTAAAATATAATTTTCGATCTCATAAATTATGAAGTTTTTAATATGTTGTTCTTATAAGAATCTAGCATGTTGGATAAAAATTTCAGAATTTAATTGTGAGTATTTATTTATTTATTTTTTGAAAATTTACAGACTGATTGGTGTTCAGTTTAATTTATCGCATAATTTGAAATTTGAGTTTTGGGTGTTTGGACCATGATTTGAGATAAATTTGTTGGGTCTATTTTGGTATATAATTGGACCATGTTTGGCTTATGGGTGAGACCCATGACTTAGATTTAATTTAAATTGAGTTTGTTTAATGACTCATGTTTAACTGTTTGGTCATTTTTAATTATGTGATTGGTAGTAACCACTTTGGGAGTTGTTATTATTTATCATATAGGATTATAATAAACATTTGATAGTTGATTTTATGGTGTACCATATGGTGAAAAATTATATACTTTTATAGTGAATAAAATGGATGTATATTTCGTAGCAAGTAAAATATTATATTTCGTGGTGTACAAAATGTTATATTTTGTGATGAGAAAAAATTATGTCATTTTATAACTTATATTATAAAATTCTGAGGTATTATTACAAAAATTAAATTATTTTTTTGAAATAAAAACCCATTCTTTGGAAGACAACCCACGTGGGTTGTCTCCCACGCCCCTCCCTCTCCCTTGTCCCTTCTTTCCTTTCCTTACCTTTTCTTTTCATTTGTTTTGTTTGAATTGGTAGAGAGCTCAGCGCTCTCTCTCTCTTTTTCCTCCATTGTTGGCTTAAGCTTTAAGCTTAGAGTGAGAGTCTTTAGAGTGAGATTTTGTAAAAGTTTTGTAAATGAAAGTCGGAGAGCTCATTGTGATCTTTGCAATGGTGGTCTCGGATTCATGATCGGGCGAGCTTTGCATTTTCGGATTCACTCCTCTTCATTATTTGAGATAAAGACTTTCTTCATATTATTACATTAAAACTATGTTAGGGTTATTTTGAGAAAATATGTCATTTTAAAAGTTATTGCATATTAATATATACATATATATATATTCAGATTTTTGTTTGGTAACTTTTGGAAGAAAAATTACGTTGAAATGTTAAGAATTTTGGCATTTTGAGATTGATTTTGGGAAAAATCATTTTGTGTTGATAATTTTGTAAAAAAATCCAAAAATAAAATTTAAAAATTGTATAGATTGTATCTACATCATATTATGATTAGATGATTTATTTTGAAAATTATAAAGTTGAAATATATATTTTTTTCGTCTTTGATTTGAAATTTATTTTTGAGAAAAAAATAAATTAATGTTGATGAATATTAAGTAAATGCTTAAGTTGGAATTATAGAGTTGTTTTGGGATTAAAAACTTTAAAAGTGTTACATTCATGATATTTTATGAAAGATGATATCGTAGCTCGACTTTCTTCGCGTGCCCCCCCTTTCGAAGAAGGCGTGAATTTGGTCTTACTACAGTTCGGACTCCTGTCACGGTTCTGAATCTAATCTCACAAAGTGCAATGTAAGACTGATAAATCACCAAAGAGTTCAATCCGACAAATCATTTTGGAAAATCAGATAATGCCAAACTGGACTACTTTTCCAGATTACAGAGTTGCCACCTAAATATTTTATTTTGAAAAAATTTAGGAAACCTTGACTTGTGCCAAAGGCCACGTGTCCGTCATCACCAAAGTTGCCTCGGCTCGGGAACTTGGGTACTAGAGGGGAAGGTCCTAAAATGAGCACCCCCACTTGCCCGATCAAAGATCGGCCTCTAAAAACATAATATATTGTTTGATAAACACATGTTCTTATTCTGATTATTAGCTAACTTACTACGTGATGCACACAACATAGAAGTATAGACTTAATCACGAGAATTGGAACAAAACAACTCATGTTTGTTTTTGAAAATGCTACTCGCAAGTAGGCTAAAGCGTGGATTTGCCACCCTCAAGTGGGCTTTAAAATATGATTTTGCCACTTCGCAAAGTGGGCTTAAAACTCACATTTGATGAATTGTCCCAATTCAAGCAATCAAGCCTTCACCCACAGGCATTCATGCAGCTAATCACTTAAGCACATAGCCTCATGGCAAGCATGCGATCATGGCAACACTCACACTCATGCAAGGATGCTAAAGCGTAAACACTTACAGTGTACTCCAAGCCAAAACAGAAAACTATTCAGAAATCAATGCATGATCCTAGCTATGTTAAATGCCTAATGCAACACATGCAATAATGCAACTAAATAGGCTCGGTTATCTAAGATGGCATATGAATGCAACACTTGATAACATGCTTTGTGACACGTATTCAAGTAAGTGTATGGAAATACAATGCAGTTTGAATGATGCGCTGAGCCCGGTGTATGCAAAACAAATGAATGATGCACGCATGTAAGCATAAGGTATGCTAATTGAAAAATGCCCTAAAACTAACCATCGAAAGTGGTTAAGTAAAAGGGAAAAAGAAGTGGGGTTGGAAGACATGCACACACACACGCACTCTTATTACAACATTGCGCCCTCTCGGAGGAGGGTCTGAATGAATAAGCTAAGCTAATCTAAGCTAAGCTAACTAATCTAATTAAACTAATTAGACTAATTATTACACAACTAATTGAATAAATAGTAAACTACTTACTAATTATTACAACACTTTAACTAATTAACAAATTAATTAATTAAATTACAAATTCAACTAAGCATGTAAAATATGTAAGCTTGGCTGCCTCAGCTTTGCCTTGAGTAATGAAGAATGCATGCTCTCGATTGCCTCAAACGCCTTCCGTTTGTTTTTAGAGGTTCTGCTTTGGTGGTGTCTCCAATAAATTCTACTAAACCTTACCAAGACAATGCTGGGGAGTGCACCAGTGGCCTGCCAGCCATGAGGAGCTACTATCGGCCAAGAGTGTGCCTTTACCAGCCAAAAATGCAAGGGTGCCGACCAACAATGGAGAACTGCCAGCCACTGGTGTGCTGTGATACCAAACTGCAACAGAGCACAAAACAGAGAAAAAGTGAGGGTCTTCCAAGGGTATGTGTGTACTTTACACCTCCTCATCATCCCAAAACATCAAAGGAGAGGCACCATTGGATCTAAAACCATCAATCAAGCATCTCAATGCATGATGGCCAAGGATCCAACTTGTACAAATTCAATGAATGCACAACAAACAAAACACTAAAACCACTACCTTATCAAGGGTGATCAAAGGCAATGGAGACAAAGGGGATTTCCTTTTCATCACTTTGAGTATGAAATGGACCAATCCACCTTGTGTTCAATATAACGTTCGATTGAACAAAATGCAATGCAATACAACACATGTTTATCTTGGCATGTTTTACTTGGCTCAATTCTTGTTTACATATTTTAAGTTACCAAACCATCCCTTAATTGATTTGTCCAAATGTGAAAGTCCTCTAATGAGAAAGAGGTCAACCAAAAGAATGGTTTAAAGCATAAGAGAGACCATACCTTTGACTAGGAGGAACCTTCAAAAGAGGGTTAAAGCCATTTAAGCATAAGCCTCAATCCTAAGCATTAAGCACATCCTCAAGACTAACCAATCCTCAAAACCAATGAAAAGATGAAGAAAGGAGGGAGGTGGTAGAATTTCAGTGCTAAAATGGCATGAAACACAAGACTCTAACATGCAAACAACTCATGTACAACATGTTAGACACTTAAGCATTAAAACTAGTGAAGAGCTTTACACTAGAATCATGCAATATTGAACTCAAACAGCCAAACTAGCTCTGGATAGATCTCAAAAATGTCAAAATAAAGGCCAAAACATGCTAAGATAGAAGTCCATAAGGCAATAAAATCATGCTCAAGTATTGGCTCACAAACAAGGCATAAGGCACAACTCACAAAGGCTATGAAAGAGTGGAATATGTGAGAATGTGACTATGCTATATGCACTGAAATCATGTACGCAATGAGGCTAAGGCATGCAAACAACTCAAGCAAAGCATGCTAGGGACTTTGAAACTCAAAGCTAGTCAAGGGCCTTTATACTACAACCATGCACAACAAGTCTCACATGGCCAAGACCACTCAAAACAGAGCTAAAGCATGCTAAAATAATGACAAAAACATGCTGAGGTAGAGCTAACACAAGCTAGGATGATAGGCTAAAGCATGATGCATGTTAGGCCAACAAGCATGATTGCACTACAAGTATCAAAAGCAAGCAAGAGGTGACCCAAACACCCAAAAACAGAGTTAAAGCATGTCAAAACAAAGCCAAAAACATGCTTGAACTATGTCACAAAAGAGTAGAAAAGCATGCTCAAGTATGAGGCCATCAACACAAGCAAACAAGATACAAGGAGAGGGGATCATCCCCTCTTATTCTGGGCTTCAAAACCAACTTTCTCAAGAGGCTTTACAAGCCAAAAAGCAAAAGAGGAGAACCACCCCCCTAACCACACAAGGCTCAAACCAACATTTTTAAACCTTAAAAACAGAACTATTTTTGAGACTAAAACCAGCTTCAAAGTTGCATACAAAGATGGCAAAGAAATTAAATAGAACAAAGCTTAAAAGGGTGAAACTCTTACCCTTGAAGCACAGTAAGAACACAGCAAGCTTCTGAGACAAAACCAAGCCAAAACCACTCCAAGGAGCTCAAACAAGGCCTCCAAGATCCTCAACATTAAGGTGAAGGTGTTTGGCTAGGTGTTCTAGTGCAAATATGTGAAGAAAACACACTTTCAAGCATAAAATATATATATATATATAGAGAGTATTCTAGAGAGAGAGAGGAAGAAATATCTCAACCAAAATTTTCTAACCCCTTGCATGCATATAGATGAGCTCTATATATAGAAGATACAAAAGAGCCTTGAAGCAATCCAGCCATCCACGTGGGTGTAGATGGGCTTACCTGTGCAAACAGTTGTCAAAATATCTGCAAAAATATCTATTGAAACAGTGATAGCCGGCAGTGCCTCATTGATGGCCGGTAGGGCCTATTGATGGCCAGCAGGGCAAAGTCCATAGCTGGCAGAGGCCTGCCATGGCCGACAGTGCTCTAAAATCTACATGCCAAAAGGACTAACACATGGTCCAAGTATGAGACAAAATGGAAATAGGGTTTGGAAAGATCAAACCTGGAGCATTCTGTCGCGGAAGTTGAGTACTCGATGAGCAATCAAACTTGTCACTGGATGTGCCTGCAAGAACATCCAAGTCTTAAGGACGGTCAAAAATGGGGTGTCTACAGTCGCCCCTCTTTGACAGAACTCGGAAGTCATAAAATGACAGGAGTGAATGTCAAAGCCCAGCGACGACCCATTTTTGACAAGGCCGAAAACTTAGACAAACAAACAAGATAACAACATAGATGCGCCCACAGGCTGGGGCAAAATGCAAATGATATGCATGATGCAAGAGCATAACGTATTATTAAGCAAAAAGGGCTATAATGAAACATCTAAATACAAATGTTATGCAAAGAAATGCTACAGCAAACTTGGATATAAGCAAGCTAACACGCCATGCGTGAAAA
Organism: Camellia lanceoleosa; assembly: GCA_025200525.1. Classification (NCBI taxonomy): domain Eukaryota; kingdom Viridiplantae; phylum Streptophyta; class Magnoliopsida; order Ericales; family Theaceae; genus Camellia; species Camellia lanceoleosa. The sequence goes on from CM045767.1 coordinate 26,755,957, forward strand.
CTACAAACCAAACTACATTTCATGCAAAAAGGATGTAAGAAAATTATGCAATCTTGACTGCGCCTCACGCAGAAAAGGGGAAAGAACAACAATCGTCGGGCGCACCCGAGGCTGCAAACTGTAGATACCCCATTTTTGACCAACCTTAAGACTCACACGTGATTGATTGAGCGCTCGGTGATAGTGTATGTCGTGCTCGTTTTGAGGTTTTAGAGTTTTGGCTGGGTGCCTTGCCTCCGGGCCTCTGAACTCTTTGTGCTTTGGCTAGGTTTGTGGACCGAACCTTGTTTCTCTTCCCTGGAGGAAGGGGGAGGTCTTGTAGACCATCCTTTAGTGGTTGTAGACCACTTTTTGCACTTGGAGACTAGTTTCCGATTTTTGGAGCCTTTGGTCGCGCGCCTTGACTCAGGACCGCTTAATGTTCTCCGTTTAGCGTGGTTTTTGAACCACACCTTGTTGCCTCTGCCTAGAGGGACACTGTGGTTTGGGAGACCACTTTTGATGCCCGTAGACTAGTTTTCGAGGCTTCCGGCTGCGCACCTTGCCTCCCGAACTTTCGTTTTGTATCCTTTTTGGTTTGTTTCTGGTACAAACCTTGTTTTCCTTGTTTGGAAGGTGGTATAAGGGTGGAAGACCAGTTCTTCCCCATGGAGACCACTTTTCTTCCTGCCAGCTAGTTTTCTGGTCAGCCAACTGGTCTCCTTGGTTTTTAGGCCACATTTTCTGGTCGGCCACCACACCACTGCATTGTTTTCATGCTGCTGACCATCTCCCACCATGGCCGACTAGTTTTCTTCTTGGGAGACCACTTGTGGTGGTCGGCCGACCACTTCAAGTAGCTGGCCAACCACTTCAAGTGGTCGGCTGCTTTTCATCACCTTTTTGGAGATATTTTCATCCAGTTGGCATAGCTGGAAGGCACTAAAGCCATCCTCTATACACGTGTATGGAGGGATGGCCTTGGACCCTAAGCTTGTCCAACAAGCTTGAGTTTGGTTCTCTATAAGAGAGAACCTCCCCCTTCCTCCTCGAGGTTCAGTTTTTTTGGGCTTGGAAGATATAGATACACTTTTGTCTCTATCTTGCTCTTGTTGTTCATTTTGTGCCTTAAAAGTGTATTTACCACACTTTAACACACAAACACACACTCAAACACCATCCTTTTGTTGCTGAGGCTTCTTGAGGTTTCTTTCGATTGTTTTGGACTGGTTTGAGCTCAAAGAGGTTGTTGGAGTTGCAGCTTTGAAGGTGTTCATCAAGGGTGAGTTTCTACCCTCTTGAACCTTGCTTTTGCTTAAGCTTTTAGCCCTATTTACATGCTGATTTAAGCTTAACTCTTAACTACAAAAATTTCTTCTTTTGCATGCTTAAAATGTTTGTTTAAGGTCACTTTTTTGTTGGGGATGGTCTACCCCCTCTTAGGCCTTGTTAGGCCTTGTTTTGAGCCATCCCTTTTGGATCTTATTCTAGCCTTTGCATGACCTTTCTACCACTGAAATTCAGAGGATTTTCAGTGGTGGAAAGGTGGTTTTGGGGTGCCAAATAGGAGAGGGTCATCCCCTCTCCTTGTATTTTGAAAACTTGCTTCATATGCCTCATGTTTGAGCATGTTTATTAAGCTTGTGTTGGCTTGTTCTTAGCATATATTTGGGGTTATTTTGAGATGGCATGCCACTGTTTTTGGTTGTCTTGATCACCTCATACATGCTTAATACACTTGTAGTGTAAATTTCATAAACTAGTCTTGTATGCTTCATGAAGTAGCATGTCTTTCTAGCTTATGTTGACTCTATTTCAGTAGGTTTTTGGTGTTTTTTTAACATGCCATAACTTTGTTAAGGTTGGTTTTGATAGCCCCTTGCATGCTCCATGCACTTGTAGTGCAATTCCATGAACTAGCCTAATGTGTATCATGCTCTAGACATGTCATTCTAGCATGATTTTGGCTTAACTCAAAGAAGCTTTTGTCCATATTTGACCATGCTTTAGCTCTGATTTGTATTGTTTTGGTCTTGCATGCCATGCTTTGTATAGCTATAATGCATTCTAGTTTCTTGGCTTTGCGTATCAAGTCCACTAGCATGCATTGCTTGACCTATTTCCATGATTTGGCATCATTTTTTATGTGATTTTAGTGCATGTTTCATGGTCATAAACTTGCATCTTTCACTTATTCAATGCGTTGGAGGGTTTGTCCTGTATGCCTTAAACATGAACCATTGCGTATGCCTTCGTGCCTAAGCTTGCAAGCAATCATTTTCATGTGTTTTTCGGGTTATTTTGCTGTGATGTAACTTTGATTTTTGTTGGTGAAGTCATCTCATGCTTGGTCTTGGTAGGTGTAGTGTAATCCACCTTATTTGCCTTGCATATTCCGTGCCTTATGCCCTTCATGCTAGCTTATTTTGGCTTCCTTCCATACATGTTTTAATATCATTTTGACATGGTCTAGGACTATTTTGGGTTGCCTTGACCGTATGCCTCATGAATTACATAGTTGCAGTGCAATTGGCCTTGCTAGCCTTGTGTTTTGATGCCTTATGCATGTTATCTTTGAGCTATGTGGATGATTTGGCATCATTTAATACTTGATTTCAGAGCATATAGCATTGTCATATTCTCATGCATATCACTCTTTAATTGTGGTTTAGGAGTTATGCATTGCTGCCTTGTTTGGGCCTAGCATGTATGCCATCTTGCCTAGATCTTTGGGCCCTCATCTTGGCATGTTTTGGTTTTTGTTTAGACCTAATTAAGCTCTGTCCATGGTTGGTTCATGCCTTTGTGCCATGTATTGCATGCCCCCTTTGTACTCCTCTTTACTTGCTTTGTGCCTTAAGGACTCTCACATGCCTTATTTGTGTTGTTTGAATGATTTGGCATCATTTCTTACCATATTTTAGAGCTTATAGTGTTGTTACACTTCCATGCTTGTCACTTCTTGAGCACTCTTGAGAGTTATGCTCTTAGGCCTAGTTGATGAGCCAATGCATGTGCATGCTTTGTTTTGCATTTCATGCCTTTGTTTTGGTGTTATGGCCACTGATTTGGGCATGACTAAGGTTTGTCCATTTTGGTTTAAGTCCATTAAGCATGTTTGCTTTCATGTTATTTGCATGCTTACATTGCCATGTTGTTGCATGCTTATATTGCCTTGCTTTATGTATGCATGCATTGGCCTTCTTTGCATGTCATTAGCTTTGTTAAGTTGATCATGTTACATTGCATTGAGTATGCCATGTTGTCCATTGCATTGTGTATGCCATGTTCTTCACCTTGTGCATGCCATCTTACATTGCATTGTGTATGCCATGTAGTTGCATTGCATGTTTGCATGCTTGAGTCGCATTACATTTGTTTGGATTAGGTGTTAGTCCAAACACGAGAAAAGAGGAACGTTTCATACTTGAAGTGATGAAACGTGCCTCAATTCTCGGTCGTCGACCCTCTTGATCAATCATGATAGAGTTTTAGGCTTTATGTGTTTATGTGTGCATTCATTTTATATTGAATTGTGCAATTTGGTTTCTGGGCCATCATGCATCGAAATGCGTTATTGGTGGCCCGAGGGTCGAGAACCACACTCCCTTGAGCTTATGAAATGATAGGGAGAGTGGTTTTGCACACATACCTTGCAAATACATTGCCATGCCCTTTCTTGCTCTCTGTTGCAGCAAAGTTAGAAGAGTGCAGCAGCAACTGGTTGGCCGACCAGATAAACTAGCTGGCCGACCACTTTTTCTGGTCTGCAGCAATAGAAAGTGGTCGGCCAGTGGCTGGAAACATCCCTTGGTGGTTGGCAGCCCTCTCACAGGTCCCCAAGGTGAGTTAGAAGCTTTCTGGAGCTTGGTGCAAGGTTCTGAGAACAATTGCAAACAGAGGCAAGCTGGGACATCGCAACGGATTTCTAAACGAGGCGACCGAGCATGCGTGCATTCTTTTCCCACCTTGAGGATCCTGATTTATCGCTTTACTTAGCTAGTTTATGCTTTGGTTCTGTACCTAATTAGTTAATGCGTTTAACTATTCAATTTGTGTTGTAATAGTTTAATTAATTAGCTTGTTAGTTAATTAGTTTTGTGATGTAATAATTAGTTTAATTAGCTTAGATTAGCTAGTTAGCTTCTTATTTGGACCCTCTGTCGAGAGGGCCAATTGTTGTAATAAGCGTACGTGTGTGTGATGCATGTCTTCCAACCTCCATTTCTTTCTCCCTTTTACTTAACAGCTTACGATGGTCAGTTTTAGGACATATTTCAATTAGCATCCTTATGCTTCGCATGTGTGCATCATTCATCTGTTTTGCATGCATTGGGCTCGGCGCATCATACTAACTGCATTGTATTTCAATTCCAAGTTGAATACATGTATCAAGTTGCATTTCATATGCCATTTCTAGAATAGCCGGGCCTATCTGAGTTGTATTTTTGCATGTGTTTCATTAGTCATCTTAACATGAACTAGAATCATACATGATTTCTAATTAGTTCTCTGTTTTGGCTTGGAGTACACTGTGAGTGTTTTTGCTTTAGCATACTGCATGAGATGTGTATGCTGCCATATTTAGCATGCTTGCCATGAGGCTAACTGCTTATGTGATATAACAGATTGAATGCCTATGGGTGAAGGTTGGATTGCTTGAATTGGAACAATTCATTGAAATCCGCGACTTAGCCTACTTGCGAGTAGCAAACTTCAAATCGTTTTCTCAAAACGAACATGCAATGTTTTGTTCCAACTTAGGCGATCTAGTCTATACTTGTATGCTGTGCTCATCATATAGTAATTCTAGTTTAATAACTGGAATAAGAACACATGTGTTTTCAAAAACAAAATATCATGCTTAGTACAGGCCGATCTTTGATCGGGCGAGCGGGGGTGCTCATTGCATGACCTTCCCCTCTCGTACCCAAGTTCCAGAGCCGAGGCAACTTTGGTGATGACGGACATGTGGCCTTAGGCACGAGTCAAGGTTTCCTAAATTTTCCCCAAAATAAAATATTTAGGTGGCGACTCTGTATCTGGCAAAACAGTCCATGTTTGGCACTTCTTTATTAAAAATCAATTTTCGAAAACGATTTGCCGGATTTGGACTCTTTAGTGATTTATCGGTCTCACATTGCATTTTGTGAGATTAGATTCAGAACCATGACTTTGAGTCTAAACTTTAGTAGCCTCAGAACAAAAAGTGATTCGCGCCCCTCGCAGGCGTGGAGAGCAGGAGTTCTCGAGGGCACGTCTACACAAACAAGATCCCAATGCATGGCACACACGAAGAGAGAAGTGGTGCGAACCCAGGGACACACCCTAAGGTTCCAAACCAACAAAAGCACATAATAACAATTGAAACACATCCAACTATTATGCAAATGAAACGAAGAACGGTATAAATATTGAGATCCGTCTAGATGCATTTAACCAAAGCATCCAAACGCGCCACGTGCGAGAGGGAAAAGGAAGCGGTGCGCACATCGAAGGGTGGTATAAATGTCAGAGCACGTTCCAATGTTTCTAACCAAAGAGGGGTGGTATAAGCATCGAAACTCGTTCCAAACGCTTCTAACTGGAGGGGTGGTATAAACATCGAGTTCGCAACCCAATGCTTCTAACCAAAGGGGTGGTATAAACACCAGGCGTACCCGAGTGTTTCTAACCATGGGATTATAGACATCGAGCACACAACCCAATGTCTCTGACCAACGAGGTGGAATAAGCGTCGGACACACGGTTCAAACGCTTCTAACCAAAACGATATAAGCATCGGGCACACGCCCCAAACACTTCTAACCAAAGCAAGGAGGTATAAGCGTCGGGCACACTCCCCAAATGCTTTTAACTAAAGCAGAGAGGTATAAGCATCGAGTACACGCCCCAAATGCTTCTAACCAAAGCAAGGAGGTATAAGCATCGGGCACACGCCCCAAACGCTTCTAACCAAAGTAAGGAGGTATAAGCGTCAGGCACATGCCCCAAACGCTTCTAACCAAAGTAAGGAGGTATAAGTGTCGGGCATTCGCCCCAAACACTTCTAACCAAAGCAAAGAGGTATAAGCGTCGGGTACACGCCCCAAATGCTTCTAACCAAAGCAAGGAGGTATAAGCGTCGGGCACACGCCCCAAACGCTTCTAACCAAAGCAAGGAGGTATAAGAGTCGGGCACACGCCCCAAACGCTTCTAACCAAAGCAGAGAGGTATAAGAGTCGGGCACACGCCCCAAACACTTCTAACCAAAGCAAGGAGGTATAAGCATCGGGCACATGCCCCAAACGCTTCTAACCAAAGCAGAGAGGTATAAGTGTCGGGCATACGCCCGAAACGCTTCTAACCAAAGCAGAGAAGTATAAGCATTGGGCACACGCCCCAAACGCTTCTAACCAAAGCAAGGAGGTATAAGTATCGGGCACATGCCCCAAACACTTCTAACCAAAGCAAAGAGGTATAAGCGTCGAGCACGCCCCAAACGCTTCTAACCAAAGCAGAGAATAAAGGACAGGAACAATCTTACCTGGAATACCCTTGAATGAACTATACATACAATATCGTGCCTGCATAAGAGAAAAACTCTACAGGTATAATGCAATACAATAAGAATGCATGTTCTATGCGAGATCGACAGCATGACACAATGCTAAGGTATGTTTCATACACAACATGTAAGAAATGAAATAGAAGCATGTTCTGTGTAAGATAATCCATGATGCATGCTCAATGCAACATAATCAACAATGCATACTCAATGCAACAATTCAAAATGCATGCTCCATGCAACGATGAAAGCATATGCACACTTTATGCATTTACTAAAGCATGTGTGAGAAAGACAACTCAAAGGCAACTCCCGATTTACCTCTCGAGAATTGCAATATGTTAAAAAGGATACACCTTGTGCGGGTTGGTGGGTGACGACCCTCGCGTACTGTGAACGCTATTCCGGACTTCCGCAGAGGCATTTCAAATCAAACTTTGAGCACAACTTGTATTTCTTGGAACCCAAGGACACGTATCATGGCCAAAGGGACATAGGAAGCTGGTGGGACCATGCCGGCTACCGGAGGTCATTGCCTCGCCGCCATCGATGGCGATTCTTGGCCAACAATTACATTAATCGCCGTCGTCGATGTGCCACTGCCGGCCATCGATGGTAGATTTGGGCAGTTTGGTCTTTTCAGCCGTGGCTCTTTAAATACAAGAAAAATCACTTTATTTCCTCACAACCCCTTGCACGAAATTGCTTTCCCTTGCTCTCTAGGTGTGCCTTCTCTCTAGATCCACGTGTTCTACGCGTTTCCCATCACCCTAAAAACATTTTCTTCGCAAAGATCCCCTTGTTCTCTTCGATTTGAACCGATCAGAATTTGATTTCGATGCTTCTTTCACCATTTCCACCATTCTAGGTCGATTCCCCTCGAGTTTCTCCCAAGGTTGGTACACTTTTCCCGGGTTTTGATTTTCTTTGACTTTTCCTCTCTCCTAGGGTTTGACTTGTTCAAAGTTTCACCATTTTCTTCATTTTTCCTCATTTTTGCTCACTTTGTATCTATTTCAGATGGCTGATGATATCCCATATGACAGGGCCTTCCCTGCAGTTCCTCTTCCGATAGAGTTTGCAGCAGACTTTGAGGCCGAGCCGAAGGCCGAGCCTGAGCTGTTACTGCCGAGCATATGCCCTTTTGATTCGGCGCGGTATCACCCCGAGACTCACGTTATACCTACTGCGGGAGGCATCAAAGCCTTCACTGACTTTGCTGAGGACGTGCCAAACGACCTCTTACTGAGGGAGCCTGCGTCTCACTTGTCGACCATTGCTGTGGAGGTACGAACTCTGTTTTCTGCAGTACTGCCTTTAACTGTTTGCATTTCTTGCACTGTTTTAGTCTGATTGCATTTCATGCACTGCTTTGATCTAACTGTATTTCACACATCACTGCTTTACATTCCCTGTACTTTCATCTGTACCTTTAACTATACTTGCAACTGTACTTTCACCTGTACTTTTCAACTGTACCTTTCAACTGTACTTGATTTGATTACATCTCATGCATTACTACAGGACGGATCCCGCTCCTTCAGAGACTATGGCACGATGACAGTCCGAGACTGGTACAATGAGCTGCTAGCCAGGGTCCGTGACATCATCGATGAGACCGGCTTCGGTCTGTTTTACTCCAGCTTGACACAGGTCGTAGCAAGCCGCCCTCTCTTAGGGGCTCTTATGGAGAGGTGGTGGGATACCACCAACTCCTTCCACTTCTCCACTACGGGGGAGATGACGATGACTCCCTACAACTTTGCCCTGATCACGGGCTTAGGCGTGGAAGGTGATCTGATCCCTCTCGACCCAAACATTGGAAAGTGAGAGGCTGTATGGATGGCACTGCTCGGAGCACGCCCTCCGATACTTCGGGCAGGCATGGTTAGATGTAATTGGTTCGAGGAGCGGTTCAGAGGAGAGGAGCTCGAGAATGTTGAGGAGGCAGAGCAGTATGCGTAGGGCTTCCTCATGTTTCTCTTTGGTACCACCTTGTTTTCGAACAGGTGGAATATCATAGGTTTGCACTTTCTGAGCGCATTGGTTGTACTCTAGAGGGTCCAGTTCTATGATTGGGGCAGAGTCGACCTCACCACTCTGTATGGATACATGAGCTCGACCTCTCGGATGAGCGGGACCTTGATCGGCGGTTACTGGCAGGCCTGGGAGGTACACAGCTTAGTTCTCCCTTTTCACTTTACATTTTCTACTTAGCATTTCTTGCTTTACATTCTCTATATCTGCATGCTTTTTGCTTTGCATTCGTACTTTCTGCTCTGCATTTTTTGTGTCTGCTCATACATTGTACTTGATCACATGTTCTTTGCAGTTGTGGATGTACGCATACTTCTCGGCTCTTGCTCGAGAGCCTGTAGAGGAGACCTCAGTGACAGTCCCGTTCTCTCGGGTATACGACGGCCAGCTCCGTTGTAGGACTCGGGAGAACATCATGTTCTTCTGACAGTACTTTGACTCGGTCACGGCGCATGAGGTAACCCAAAGCAAAGCCATCTTTCCTTTTAATCAATCTTGATACTCCCATTAATCAATTGATGCCGACTGATCATTTATTCATTCTTTCATTTCAGATCACATGGCAGCCGTGGGATGTGACACCCTCGAGACTCAGATTCCCGTATGAAACAGCTAGGGTTGTTGCTCACTACCATATTCTCCTCGAGGGCTTAATCTACCAGGCTTGGCTCTTGAGTGAGCGTTTCACACGCTAGACTTTAGGATTGCCTGTCCCGTTCATACCAGCGGCACCTCCAGTATTGATGAGGGAGACGCATAGACTGTGTGTTGACCTGGTGATCCAGTTTATGGTAGGGCTGGAGACGGAGTACTTCCGTGTAGAGGGCGACTATGTGACCTTCATCCAGACTCATTTGTTGCCGCCTTTGACCGACGTTCGCGGTGGTGAGGGAGCGAAAGCTCCACCTGGGAGAGAGAGAGAGGCAAAGGAGCCAGAGCGACCAGGTCTCATAGGAGGAGAGATTCTGGGGATAGGCAGAGACAAGGGCTGGGATGGCCAGAGCTGCCTACCTCAGTGACTTATCGGAGACATTTTGGGGAGACTTGCAAGATCGCCATTGAGCCTGCACCAGCTGGTCATGCACTTGTCGAAGTTCGAGGCTCGACCCCGGTATGCACCAAACTTTATATTTTGCATATTTACTTCATTTCAATTATGCTTTATAGAATACTGATCCCTTTAATGCATTTGCAGGCATCCATAGAGTACACAGGGCAGGCCCTTGAGCTAGTGGCTTCCTTGATAGAGATGGTACAGACGAGCCTAGATCTGCTCAGCCTCTACAGGATTCCGGTAATTTCTTCAACTTTGCACTTCATATCACACAGTTTCTCTGCTGACACAATAGCATTTCAGCTGTTCCATACTACACTGATTTGAGACATTGCACTAGAACACCGCATCGATACACATACACTGAAATCATTTACTGTTCACTGCACATTATCTTTTGCATCTAGTATACACCACAACTCTAACACATCTTAACAAACTACCCTTTTCAGATTCCTTTTGAGATGCTAGCCCCATCAGGTGCCCCAGCAGGAGCAGTGACAGGACCTTCAGTTCCTCCTCCAGCAGCAGAGAGGAGAGGGAGGCAGGCTCAGGCATGCAGCCAAGATAGAGCTAGAGGCATCCGCAGCAAGAGATGGGCCCTTCAGAGCCCATTCTGGGTGATGATGACGATGAGACGAGCGAGGAGGCTGAGGCGGTGAGTCCACAATTCGAGTCATCTGATGGGGGAGACAACAACGCCAGCTCAGATTCTGCTGGTAGTGAGGCTGGAGAGGCTGAGGAGGGTTCCGGTTCAGGCTCTGATCCAGCTTCAGACAGTAGTGCTGATGGCAATAGTGCTCTAGAGTTTGCTCCGCCGAGGAAGAGAGCGAAGAGGGCTTCCCGAGCTTGAGATAGTCGGCATCAATCCAGATGCTTTTTGCTTTGTTTTCTTTTTGCTAGTTGTGTTAGCACATTGTACAGCCTTAGGTAGTTTTATTTTCTTTAAAATTTTGTACTCTTTTGCAAAAAGAAACCATCATCGGAATGAAAACCCAGTTTTGGTTTAAAAAGTGTTGCATTTTATATTCAAGCATCGCATAACATCGTATAGCATGAAAATGAGATTGATCTTTGTTTGAAAACTGCACATTCAAATGCATTACTCTAAATTAGGTAGTGAACCAACTAACAATTGAAGAACAAAACAACTCGACAAACATAAAAAATACAACTCAATAAGCAAAGTGCATACAACTCGATAAGCAAATTGCATACAACTCGATAAGTAAATTGCGACAACTCGATAAGCAAATTGCGACAACTCGATAAACAACTCGTGTACAACTTACTAAACAAGGCTAGATGGTTACAACTTAAACAGACAAGCTCAAGCCTGAAAAGAACCAAAACTAGACCCCGAAAGGTGCCAATACCATAATAAAACTACTGGAAACCACTGAAGCTTCACACATGAGATTGGTGAGCATGAAGGGGAGGCTGCCGGCCATAGGGAATGACCTGCCGGCCATTACTTTCCTCTACCGACCATCAATAGCCACTACCGGCCATTGATGAGCTCCTACCGGCCATCAATGAGCCATTGCTGGCCATCGATGAGCAACTCCTCCAAAAAGTGGACATCTATCCTCCACTCAATGCCTTATCTTCTATAAAGGTTCCAGCTTTGTGGTTTCCTCATTTCAGCTCCATTTTTGCCCCAAATGGAACCATTTTTCGCCGAAAGACTCCAATTGGATTGCAAACTTAGATGGCTCGGAAAAGTTGAATTTCTAGGGTTTCAGGCTAAACGCACTATTCCCGCTGAGCCATACTCCACTGTGTTTTCCATTCCTCCATGCCGTGGCTAGATGTTGGAATCCAGTTACGCACGTATTTAGCTTTGGGGGACAAGAGTTGTGTCCTACAATCAAGGGATTTCAAGCTTTGATGGAGTCCTGGTGTGATGAGGAGATCTTGCCCCAGTCTTGTTTTGGCCACATTCAAGCCTTAGGAAGGATGTGCGGGCTCACCCTATGTGATGCTCAGTCTTTGGTGCACAACGGGGAGTTGGACATCTCCAACTTGATTCATCATTTTTCTGACGCTGGTGACTGCAGCGACCACTTTTGGCAAAGTTTTCGGCAACATGCCCTCTGCTTGTGTATGTTAGCTCATTTTCTGCTTGCCCCTAGCTTTAAAGGGTCAAGCATCTGTTTGATTGAAGTTGCCCAAGGCTTGAAAGAGGGCAAAAGCTGCATTGGCATGACACTAGCCGAAACTTTGGTGGGCTTGGATGCTTTCCACCGCCGGGAGACAACCAAGTTTGCAGGGAGTCTACTACTGCTACAGGTAATATTTCCCACCCTTCTCATTTGTGTTTATCACATCACTCGGCCCTTAGGCTTTGTTTTTCTCTCAAAACCCTTTTCTCACTTTTTCTCTCCTCGTACACCTCTCTATTCTATAATCTCTCTTATTTTTCATCCTTCTCCAGGTTTGGCTGATGGAGAAGTTGAAGGTAGTGGACGCTTGTCCCGCATACTCAGAATGCGACTATTTTTTCCGTCCCCGGCTAGTTGACTTTCCAAACGAGGGACGGTGGTGCCGCTGGATGTGTAGTAGGTCTGCTGTCGATATCACTTGGCGGTGCCCCTGGTTTGATCTGTCAGAGATGAGCTACAGCATGTCCTGGCAGCCTGGCATTTAGTTGGTTGGCTTGATAGACTGTGTCTTTTACTTCCCATTCCGATTCCGGCATCAATTCAGCCACGACCAGACTTGCCTGGAAGAAGGGATAGAGTACCCAGCTTCATTTTCGATCTAAGCCTCACACCTAGCTCGGTATGCCACAGCATGGAGAACAAGAGAACTTCTGACCCCCGCTCCCAATTTCAGTTGTGCCCTTTCTGGCGAGTGCATAGCTTGGGTTGAAGATGAGGCACAAACTGGGCCTACTTTGGAGTCCGAAGCTTCCACAAGCTCTGGGAGGGGGCGTAGGAACACCTGACTTGACTCTGCCCCGAGTTTATTGCTTTAATCTGTACTTTCAAGTTTTCTTTTGAATGTAATAGAAAAAGGCAACTTCAATTTATATCAAGAGTCGGAGAATTCTGTATTGAAATCAATGGAATTGAAGGTTGTGGGTGCTGAAAATTTTTCGTTTGGTCCAAAAATGGTCTAAGTTATAAAAAGATTAATTTGAACAAAGTCAACTTTTATTAAAACTTTTCAAAACCATTTTCGATATGGATCACAATTGGACATGCTCGAGATCTATCATTGAGATGTACAACCCCGGATCCAGCAACTGGAAAATCGCCCCTTTTCTGAACAGCACTATACTGGAGATCACAACCGAGCTCTTGAATGTAGAATAGACAAAGATGGTCAAGACAATCGCATGGACACAGTTGATTTGGAAGTGTTTATGGCTGGACTTCAGAATGAAGTTGCCTACGTATCCCAAAGATGGGAATCAAGCCTTACGTAGTTCGGCTCAGGTTCACTCGCGTATTAACACTCTCCTTTTGCGCTCTAACTTTTGCCAAGTCCGCCCTTTCTGGGTTTTCAACCTTGTGAGCTCAGTTTTTCTTATTTCAAATTTTCTGTGCTCTAACTTTTGCCTAGGTCGCCCTTTTGGGTTTTTGGCCTAGCGAGCCACTCAGGGATAGTATTTCTTCAACTTGTCCAGGTTAATCGGTTGGGAAAACTCTAGGCCATCTAGGTCCATCAGAACGACAGCTCCACCCAACTAGATAGACTTGATGATATAAGAACCAGTACAATTAAGTCTAAACTTGCCCCTAGGGTCGTGAATGCGAGCTCGGTTGTCTTTGAGCACCAAATCCCCTTCCTTTAAATTCCTGGACTTAACCTTCTTGTTGAAAGACCTGGTAATTCTTCGTTGATAACCGTGGACGTGATACAATGCTTTCAGCCTTCTTTCGTCGAATAACATGAGTTCTTTGAATCTGCTCTGCTGCTAATTTGCCTCAGCTATCTGGCACTCAGCCATTACCCGCAATGACGGAACCTCAACTTCAATAGGCAGAACAACCTCCATCCCATAAACCAAGGAATACGAAGTTGCCCCAGTAGCAGTTCAAATTGATGTTCTGTAGCCCCAAAGAGCAAATGGCAGCTTATCTGGCCAGTCCCTGTGGGTTTCCACCATCTTCTGCAGTATGTGCTTGATGTTCTTGTTGGCGGCCTCAACAGCTCCGTTGGTTTCCGGTCGATATGTAGACGACTTATGAAAAGCCACATTGTACTTCTCCAACAAGTTAATCACCTCCTTTTTGAAGTGGAAACCATTGTCCAAAATAATCTCATTCGGGACCCTGTAGCGACAGATAATGTTGTTCCTGATAAACTTGGCGACATGTGACGCTTTCAGCACTGCGTAAGATTGGGCATTGACCCACTTTGTAAAGTAGTCTATCGCCACTAAGATGTACTCATGCCTGTTCAACCCCTTCGGAGTAACTGCCCCAATCACATCAATCCCCCAGACTGAAAATGGCCATGGCGAAGTCATGTTGTACAGCGTCGACGGCGGAATGTTCATGCGGTTTGCATGGATCTGGCATTTGTGGCATCGCCGAACAAAGCCAATACAATCCTCCTCTATGGTTGACCAGTAGTATCCCTGTCTGAGAATCTTCCGAGCCAGCATTACCCCACTCATGTGCGCTCCGCACTCTCCTCTATAGATGGCCTCCATCAGGCGCTTTGACTCCTCAACATCAATGCATAGTTTGTGCATCCCAAGATGACCCTGCTTGTATAGTCTACCCCCGCAGACGATGAACTGAGCAGCCATTCTTCGTATTGCCCTCTTATCTTTGGCATTTGCCCCTGGTGGATAAGCCTCATTTTCCAAGAAGTTCCAGATATCATGGTACCAAGGGTTTTGATCTTGTACTACATCTATGGTAGCAATCAACTCGTAGGCCGGCACATACCGCTGTTCAATGATAATCAGACGCATCCGGACTCCGAAAGAAATGTTTATCATAGAAGATAGAGTTGATAAAGTGTCGGCGAACCGATTGCTCTCTCTTAACAAATGGGTGAAGGTTAACATCTCAAACCTGGGAATTAGAACATCCAGAGTTTGGTGATAGATTTTCATCCTTTCTTCCTTCACTTTCCAGTCTTCTTTAGCTTGAGACACAACCAAGCTCGAGTCCCCAATGACGTCCAACCTTTTTGCCCCTAGTTCCAGGGCGGCTTCTAAGCTAGCGATACATGCCTCATACTTTGCCTCATTGTTCGATACTTTGAACCAGAGTTTGAAAGCTAAGGGTATGTGGGAATGGTCTTATTCGGGAACACATAGTCTAGACCTCTTCTTCAAGCTGCAGAATGGCCTCATTCAGGAACAGATACTCTACTACTTCATCTTCCTCTACTGGGTGATCGGCTAGGAACTCTGGTACCACTCTCCCTTTCACAGACTTACTCATGTACTTCAGATCAAATTCGGAGAGAAGAAGCAACCAACGAGCTAGCCTACCCGTAAGTGCTGGTTTCTCGAAGAGATATTTGATGGGATCTAATCTCAAAACCAGTATTATAGAGTGAGCTAACAGGTAGTGCCTCAACTTCCTAGTAGCCCATACTAAGGCCAGATAAGCCTTCTCCAGGGGAGTGTAACGGGTCTCGTATTCCAAAATTTTCTTGCTCAGGTAGTAGATGTCACGCCCTCAAAAATAAACCCATAATAAACAATATTAACATGCATCAATATACAAAAAAATCAGAATATAATTCCATTCATCCGAGTCTTAAGAAATAAAACATCAAAATAAATGCCCTACGGGCTTACATCTTGCCAAGCCAATACTTGGACACAAATCCATGAGTTCTAACTCAAAAACAGATAAAGCCCTAGGCTTGAGTGTTTTACATATAAAAGCAAATAAACTAAAAATAAATCTTCAAGTCCAAATCCTCACAAGCTAAGTCCTTGGAGGTAGTGAACCGCCTGAACCTGAAAAAGAAGTTCCCATATAGGGTGAGCCACAGCCCAGTAGAGAAATACTAAACCAGGCATAAGAATTAACTAAAGCATCAACATCCGATACATGGTTAGCACAAGGTAATAAATTCCCAATTTTAAGACATAAATGCCTACATTGTCTATGACACATGGTCTATGACACAATTCACCTTCCATTTATACCAACATGGCTCAGAACCTGGCCAACAACTCAACAAAGATAACAATTCAGGTCAAACCTTTCTTACAACATAATAAACACACATCCGGTGTTACATCAATCACAATCAACTTCACTTCCATACTTCCCAACTGATACACATGGTGGTGATGTATCATATCAACAACAAATAAATATAAGCACCCACATAAGTGATGCTACTGGAGTCCATCCCCTATCTCCTCCCAAGAAAATCCGGTTTAGAGGTCCATCCCCTATCTTCCCCTAAACCGTGGAGTTCATCCCCTATCTCCTCCAAAACCAAATGCATATGCAACATAAATAATATTTGCCATATACAACACATAATTAATACAAGCAATGTTACGTATTAATTTAACGATCAACATAAATGACTAAATTCGATTATACCTAAGCCACATGCAAGGTCTACAACAATCATGGCTATCCTCCACCGATAGCCCAAAACAATTATTTCTAAGCAAGAAATAAATATCACAATATATATAATATCAATTTCACAGATGAGTGATTAAATATTCAACTACACCAACAATTCTCAATTTCCCCAAATCTCATGAATTTAACCAATACACACTTCCCCTTTAAATTAATTACATGAATTAATCTATGACACAACCCTAAGGTTTCTCCCAAAATTACCGAACTACTTTCCACATACCAAAACACCAACACTTAGGATTAAAACGTATACAAGGAGTAGGAAATCCCTACCTTAAAGTGAAGAATCCAAAAGAGGAAGACGAAGAAGATACTCGGAACTCCAAAGTGCTCCAAATCAACAATTGCTCCGATTAAATGAAAGCCCTCACTCTCCTCTATCTTATTTGTGAAGGAACTAGGGTAGAAATTCACTCTAGATAGATCAATCCTAGGGGAGAAGATGAGTTGGGAGAGAGAAAACTCGTAACCTAGGGTTTGGAATCTGAAAAGAGGATGAAAAACTACTTTAAAACGCCAAAAACACGATTTTATACCCAGCCGCTCCGCTCGAGCGGCCAAACCCCCGCTCGAGCGGCGGATGCACACTCTCAGCACTTTCTCATACAGGCTCCCCGCTCGGCGCTACAGAACTCCGCCGGCGTCCAACCTGCGAAGAAATCTTTGGATGGGTGTTTTCCCCGCTCGAGCGCCAAAACCCCGCTCGAGCGGACAAGCAACAACAAATCCCCGCTCGAGCGTCAAACTCCCCGCTCGAGCGGACAAGCCAGAAATCTGGGCAACTAGTTTTGGTTCCTAAGCTCAATCAACCTGTTCCAAACCCACCCAACACATCCTATAACCCAAGAATAAGGAATTAAAGGACAACAACAACAAATATAACAATGGAATCCACGGGCGTAAGTCCGGATACAATAATCAAATGGGAAAAAAGGTCGCTATAACCTCCCCCTTAAAAGAATTTCGTCCCTAAATTAAGCATAAGTTTTTCAAAAATGAGTTTTTCTCAATTCCCAATGACATGCTATAACAATAATAAACAACTTGACCCAATACCGGTCACTTCATCTCCTTTCAAGAGGCATCTCGCAATATGTATAAACCAACGTATATTTCAACCTGCATCAATTTTATGCATTAACCTTTTCAATGTTAACAATTTCCATATCGTATTCAATCTCATGATATAAATAACACATTCAATATATAGATGTCATACTCCACTTCCATAAAAAGGCAAGTTTCAAAATGTTAACATTAAACCAAAACATTTTCAATGTTTTCCCAACTTAAGACATATATAAAACTCTTAAGTTCAACAATATTACATGATCTAAATACAAGATTACAAATTAGTAAACAATTCCGGATATTTCTCACGGACTTCGAACTCACGTTCCCAAGTGGCCTCCTCCACTCCGTGATGCTTCCACAAAACTTTCACCAAAGGGATGGTTTTGCCACGCAAAACTTGATCCCGCCTATCCAAGACTCGAACCGGTCTCTCCTTATATGAGACATCCTCATCAATAACTAAATCAGTCCAATCCAATACATGTGACGGATCTGGCTCGTACTTCCGAAGCATACTCACATGAAACACGTCATGAACTCCGGATAACTGCGATGGCAAAGCTAAACGATAAGCAGCCTCGCCAATCCTCTCAAGGATCTCAAAAGGCCCAATAAACCGAGGGGACAGCTTCCCACTCTTCCCAAACCTCATCAACCCTCGTTTAGGTGATATCTTCAGAAAGACGTGATCACCTACCTCAAACACCAAAGGTCTCCTCCTACGGTCGGCATAAGATTTCTGACGACTCTGTGCTGTAACCAGCCTCTTACGGATAAGCTCAACTTTCTCCGTCGTTTCTCTCACCAACTCCGGACCCAACAAAGGTGCATCACCCACCTCGGCCCAACAAATCGAGATCTACGATTACGGCCATACAAGGCCTCAAGCGGTGCCATACCGATACTAGGCGAAAGCTATTGTTGTAGGCAAACTCCACTAATGGCAAGTGCCTCTCCCACGACCCACTAAAGTCGAGAACACAACCCAAGCATATCCTCAAGGATCTGAATAATGCGCTCGATCGCCCGTCGATCCGAGGATGATAAGCCGTGCTAAAAGTCAACTTAGTGCCTAAAGCACTGCAAACTCTGCCACAACTGGCGTAAAAGCGAGGATCTCTATCTCGAGACGATCGTCCTTTGGGACCCGTGCAACCTCACTATGTCCCGAACATACAACTCGCAAGATGATCTCTTCAATCTCTAACGCAGCATAGGAATGAAGTCGCTAACCGTCAACCGATCTACAACCACCCAAATAGCATCACTACCCGGCGAGTCCTCGGAAGACCCACAACAAAGTCCATAGTAACATGCTCCCACTTCCACTCGGCAATAGGCAAGGGTTGCAACAAACCCGGCCTCGATGCTCGGCCTTCACTTGGCGACAAGTAAGGCACCTAGAATCTGGCGCCACATCTCTCTTCATACCCTCCACAGGCTGGCGACTCAAATCTGATACATCTTAGTACCTCCGGATGCACCGCAAGGCGTGAATGATGAAATTCTCGAGTACCTCCTCTCGGCAAGACTCGGCACAAGCAGACGGTCTCGGTATCTCACACTCAGTCGGATACACCATCAAACCCTTCTCAACCTTTCCATTAGAAATCTTCTCTCGGAGAGATTCTACCTCATGATCACCCCTCCGAGCCTCTAACACTCGAGTCACAAGTGTAGGTCAGGCGACAACAGAAAACAAGGCCATGACCTCAACGGATTCGCCAGATGCAAATCAAACTCCCCAAGTGCATCCAACATCTCCCACTCTCGGATGGCTATGCTAGCTAAGTCACCATGATTTCTGCTAAGGGCATCACCACAACATTGGCCTTCCCGGATGATAGTGCAACTCAAGTCATAATCCTCAATGAACTCCATCCACCTCCTCCGCCTCAAATTCAAGTCTTTCTGTGTGAACAGATATTTCAGACTCTTATGATCCGAGAATACCTCGAACCTCTCACCATAAAGATAATGCCTCCAAATCTTCAAGGCAAATATCACAGCTGCTAATTCTAAATCATGCGTAGGGTAATTCTTCTCGTGAATTTTCAACTGACGTGAACCATAGGCAACCACTTTCCCCTCTTGCATCAACACGCAACCCAGACCCTCTCGTGAGGCATCACAATAGACTACATAACCCAACCCTCTCTCCGGAATAATCAAGACCGGAGCGGTGGTCAGTCTAACCTTCAACTCCTGAAACGACTTTTCACAAGTCTCACTCCATACAAATTTGACTCCCTTCCGAGTCAACCTAGTCAATGGTGAAGCTAACCTGGAGAAATCTTTCACAAATCGACGGTAATACCCTGCTAATCCCAGAAAACTGCGGATTTCAAACACGCTCTTAGGCTGTGCCCAATCTTGCACTGCCTCAGTCTTGGATGTATCAACAGACACCCCTTCCCCAGAAACTACATGGCCTAAGAACTTCACCTCTTCTAGCCAAAACTCACACTTCCCGAACTTAGCATACAGCTTATGGGCTCTAAGTAACTCAAGCACCACTCTCAAGTGTTCCTCGTGCTCCTCCCTCGAAGGTGAATAAATCAGAATGTCGTCCACGAAGACGACCACAAAACGATCCAAGAATTCCCGGAAGATCCGGTTCATCAAATCCATAAACACTGCCGGTGCATTGGTGAGCCCAAACGGCATCACCAGAAACTCATAGTGGCCATACCGCGTACGGAATGCCGTCTTAGGAATATCCTCCTCCCTGACTCTCAACTGGTGATAACCCGATCTCAAATCTATCTTAGAGAAACAACGGGAACCCTTCAACTGGTCAAACAAGTCATCTATACGAGGCATAGGATACTTATTCTTAACTGTAACCCGATTCAACTTCCGGTAATCTATACAAAGTCTTAAAGCACCACCTTTCTTTTTAACAAAAAGGGCTGGCGCTCCCCACGGTGAAACACTAGGACGGATATAGCCCTTATCTAACAACTCCTGGAGTTGAACCTTCAATTCAACTAACTCGGCTGGGGCAAAACGGTAAGGTGCCATAGAAATCGGTGCCGTGCCGGGCACTAAATCAATAGAGAATTCGATCTCTCGCTGAGGTGGCAAACTAACAAGATCCTCGGGAAAAACGTCCGAATACTCACAAACCACCCTCGGTAACACAATCTGAGTCTCATCACCCTCACTAATTGAAAGACTAGCAAGTAGACTACTAAGCTCACTCTGCCCTCGCGGATCATACCCTGGTGGCAAAACACTACCAACCCTGTCCCCCAGAAAGTGAAAACGTTCTCCGTTAATAGTACAACAAGTGACCCTCTGACGGTAGCAATCAATAAATGCCCGGTATGACGATAACCAGTCCATACCCAAAATAACATCGAAGCCCTTCATGGGCATAACCACAAAAGAAAAAAGGATTCTATGATCGTCGACCTCTATATCACAACCCCTAACACCTTGTTTCAAAATCAACTCGCCCCCAAGGCGACACTACACAAATAGGAGATGCCAACCGAGCTAACTCCAACTCCAAAATAGATGCAAATCGTGAGACACAAAGGAATGAGACGCACCGTGTCGATCAAAACACTAGCAACTGAATTGCAAAACAAGAAGGTACCTCTCTAACAGATGGAGCCGGCACGAGATCTGCTGTAATAAAGATACACGCGCCCAGATGACCTCTGATCAACCTGCTCACCCCTCGGAGCACTAGACTGCTGCACTGACTGGGACGAAGAAGCCCCCTGGTTGGCCCTCGAGGCCTGAACTGACTGAGTAGGCAGCTGACTCTGAGTCTGTCTCGAACCAGTAGCACCAGATGTGCCACCCAACTGTGGGCAAAACCTCTTCATGTGCCCCGGCTGACCGCACTGAAAACAAGAGAGCGGCTGACCTCTACTCTGACTCTGGCTCTGAGATCGAGCCGAAGAAGATGCTGCTCTCTGAGCTCCTCCCCTCTGAGGACAAACTGGAGACTTGTGGCCCAGCTGACCACACTTGAAGCAAGTGATGTCTCCCTGACTGCTTTTCCCCGAACTAGCACTCGGTACAGGAAAAGTAGACCTAGAGAAGCTACTCTGAGGCTGCTGAGGAGTGAAACCTCTCTGCCTCCTGCCATCACTCTGGCCATCCTGACTCCTCTTGGAGCCTTTCTGCCCTTCCTCCTCTTCCTGCATCATAATCTCAGTGTGGGCTGCTGCATCAACCAATCGCCCAAAATCCCGAATCATAGACCCTACAATTCTCAGCATGAGGCCACGCCTCAACTTCTTCTCAAACTCAATGCAACGGCGTTCCTCCGTCGCCACTAACTCAGGTGCAAACCTGGACAAACTAGTGAATGCAGCCTCAAACTCGGCCACTGATGAACTGTTCTGCTTAAGCTGGCGGAACTGCTCTCTCAACTTCTCCTGAATAGGCAGTACTTCTCCTGAAAAGCATCAACAAAAGCCTTCCGGTACCTCCAATCGACCCTTGGTGAACTTCCACCATCGACCGCATCCCCTTCACCGAACGATGCCAAGGTCACCTTCAACCTCGTCTTCGATGGCAAGCATCTCAAAGCGTTTTCGTTATGCTCGAGCCATTAAATGCGCTTAAGCGGCTCGCTAGGATCACCCACAAACACGTCCGGTTGAGACCTAAGAACTCCTCTTCGTAAAAGAAGGCCTGCATCTACCACAACCACGAGCACGATTACGAGCCCTAAGAATGCCCATCGACTCTAAAAGCTCCGGCTATTTCTTGGGCCAGCGCCCATACCTTGCAGCCCTCTTGGCTCGACCACATTGGCACAGCCAACACCCTCTGAATCGCCAGTATTTCCTCCGGTATAGGCACTTCTGCCTAGCACGCCTACCACGCCTACCACGACCTGCGTCCTCGTCCTGACATCCTAATAAAGGAAATAAAGACATTAGCACTCTAAATAATATGCCAAAACTATGACACTCGCGTCCTAATACATTGGACAACAATAAATCACACCACGAAAGCACATAATCACATAAGCACCTCACAATTTCATTCCAGATAATGATAGTCCCAAAGGGTTACTATAGTTCCGATTGGAAGCAGCATTGATCAAGTGACTTTCCAACAAGACTACTAGAAACTCATGGATCCAATCAATATCCAGAAACTACATTCCATACCCACAAAGTCACATAAACATGTTATCATATAATCATGTAATTATTACACTAAGTCTCTATCAAGCGAGCGACGAACCCATTGTGATACTAATCACTTCCCACGCACCAAAGTATTCAAACCCATGCGCTCACGATACCAAGTTGTCACGCCCACAAAAATAAACCCATAATAAACAATATTAACATGCATCAATATACAAAAAATCAGAATATAATTCCATTCATCCGAGTCTTAAGAAATAAAACATCAAAATAAATGCCCTACGGGCTTACATCTTGCCAAGCCAATACTTGGACACAAATCCATGAGTTCTAACTCAAAAACAGATAAAGCCCTAGGCTTGAGTGTTTTACATATAAAAGCAAATAAACTAAAAATAAATCTTCAAGTCCAAATCCTCACAAGCTAAGTCCTTGGAGGTAGTGAACACTGAACACGAAAAAGAAGTTCCCATATAGGGTGAGCCACACCAAGAGAGAAATACTAAACCGGGCATAAGAATTAACTAAAGCATCAACATCCGATACATGGTTAGCACAAGGTAATAAATTCCCAATTTTAAGACATAAATGCCTACATTGTCTATGACACATGGTCTATGACACAATTCACCTTCCATTTATACCAACATGGCTCGGAACACGGCCAACAACTCAACAAAGATAACAATTCAGTCAAACCTTTCTTACAACATAATAAACACACATCTTTGGTGTTACATCAATCACAATCAACTTCACTTCCATACTTCCCAACCGATACACATGGTGGTGATGTATCATATCAACAACAAATAAATATAAGCACCCACATAAGTGATGCTCTTGAGTCCATCCCTATCTCCTCCCAACAAAATCCGGTTTAGAGGTCCATCCCTATCTTCCCTAAACCGTGAGTTCATCCCTATCTCCTCCAAAACCAAATGCATATGCAACATAAATAATATTTGCCATATACAACACATAATTAATACAAGCAATGTTACGTATTAATTTAACGATCAACATAAATGACTAAATTCGGTTATCCCTAATCCACATGCAATGTCTACAACAATCATGACTATCCTCCACCGATAGCCCAAAACAATTATCTCTAGACTGGAAATAAATATTACAATATATATAATATCAATTTCACAGATGAGTGATTAAATATTCAACTACACCAACAATTCTCAATTTCTCCAAATCTCATGAATTTAACCAATACACACTTCCCTTTAAATTAATTACATGAATTAATCTATGACACAACCCTAAGGTTTCTCCCAAAATTACCGAACTACTTTCCACATACCAAAACACCAACACTTAGGATTAAAACGTATACAAGGAGTAGGAAATCCCTACCTTAAAGTGAAGAATCCAAAGAGGAAGACGAAGAAGATACTCGGAACTCCAAAGTGCTCCAAATCAACAATTGCTCGATTAAATGAAAGCCCTCACTCTCCTCTATCTTATTTGTGAAGGAACTAGGGTAGAAATTCACTCTAGATAGATCAATCCTAGGGAGAAGATGAGTTGGGAGAGAAAACTCGTAACCTAGGGTTTGGAATCTAAAAAGAGGATGAAAAACTGCTTTAAAACGCCAAAAACACGATTTTATACCCAGCCGCTCCGCTCGGCGTAAACCCTTCGGCGGCGGATGCACACTCTCGGCACTTTCTCATCTGGGCTCCCGCTCGGCGGCACACCGAACTCCCGCTCGGCGGCCCAACTCCGCTCGCTGCGCAGAAATCTTGGATGGGTGTTTTTCCGCTCGGCGCCAAAACCCGCTTCGGCGGACAAGCAACAACAAATCCCCGCTCGAGCGGACAAGCCAGAAATCTGGGCAACTAGTTTTGGTTCCTAAGCTCAACCAACCTGTTCCAAACCCACCCAACACATCCTATAACCCAAGAATAAGGAATTAAAGGACAACAACAACAAATATAACAGCGGAATCCACGGAACGTAAGTCCGGATACAATAATCAAATGGGAAAAAGACCGGGGTCGCTATAGTAGATAACCTTTTCCACTTTATCCTCAGATTCCTGCGTAAGCATGCAGCCCATTGTTGTGTCGGTCACTGATAGATACAGAATCAACCATTTCCCCGGCTCTGGCGGCGACAACACAGGTAGGTTCTGTAAATATTGCTTGATCGGCTCAAAAGCAACTTGGCATCGGTTATCTCATTGGAACTTTTTTTCTTTCTTCAGGAGACCAAACAGTGGTTCACAAGTCAAGGTTAATTTTGCAATAAACCGTCTTATGAATTGCATTTTACCCAGAAAGCCCCGCACCTCATTTTTAGTCATTGGTTGTGGCATTTCTAAGATGGCCTTGATTTTGGAAGGATCAACCTCGATACCCCTCTGTGTAATCAAGAACCCTAGTATTTTCCCTGCTGTAACATCGAAAGTACATTTATGAGGATTCAGCCGCAACCGATACTTCTGATCTGTTGGAAAAATTTCTTTAAGGCGGTGTAGTGGCCCTCTCTTTCCTTGGACTTGACAATCATGTCATCCACATACACCTCAACCTTTTTGTGGATTATATCGTGTAGAATCGTGGTCGCAGCCCGCTGATACGTAGCCCCAACATTCTTCAAACCGAACGGCATCAACCTATGATAGTAAGTTCCCCACGGGGTAGTGAAAGCAGTCTTCTCCCTGTCTTCAGGCGCCATCAGAATCTGGTTGTAGCCCGAAAACCCATCCATGAATAAGAGCAGCGCATGCCTAGCAGTGAAGTCCACCAATTCGTCGATATGTGACAGAGGAAAGTCGTCCTTCGGACTGGCTTTGTTCAGATCTCTGAAGTCTACACATACCCGAATTTTGCCATCTTTCTTTGGCACCGGAAATATTTTGGCCAACCAAGTAGGGTATTCAAAAACCAACAGGAACCCTGCATCAATCTACTTGGTGACCTCTTCTTTGATTTTCAGAGCCTAGTCCGGGCAGATCCTTCAGAGTTTCTGCTTAACAGGTCGGGCCTCTGGGTCAAGAGGGATCCGGTGCTCTACAATCTCAGGATCGATTCTAGGCATGTCTTCGTAGGACCACGAGAAAACATCTTGGAAATCTTTTAATAAAGAGACTAAGCGCTCGTTCTCCTCCGAAGACAATGTGGACCCGATCTGGACCAGCCGCGGATCCTTCTCAGTACCAACATCAATTGAGGTGATTTTATCAACCAAAGGTTTTACAAACCTCTCCTACTCTCGATCAATCAAATGTTTTAAAACCAGAGGAATTTCTTCCTCGTCATTTTCATCAAAGTTTTGAAAATCCTGATTAATGCAATAAACTAAAGGCACAAAAAAGTACTCAGAAGCCACAATTGTGCCATTCTCATTAACAATATCCAGTTTGTCTGATTCTTCGGTTACAACAGACTCAAAGGAAAACGAAAAAGATGACCTGGACTTAACAACGGCATCCGGGTTATCAACCCCAAGAATATCGGACTCCGACTCAGACGAGCTAGAATCTGATTCCGACTCCACAGACTCTGTGGAATCAAATTCTGGTTCGCTACCCGACTCAGAACTGCTAGATAAAAAGCCTTCCTCGTATTGCCAAATAAGGGAAGGTATGATGGATGCGTCCAAAATACCAGAAGAAGGGCCCACAGCTGCTTGATCCCCGATCATGGAAACAGAGAAATCATCCCCTAAGCACTCCAGTGTGATCTGAGGATCTGAGAGGATACAAGCCAGCGCTACCCCCACCTCAATTTATGTGCCCTCGGACTCATCCTCCTTGCACTGCTTAGCCTCAGCCGGTGGGTTAGTCTGCTCTTCCACAACTTCATCCCCTAACAACTGAAGGTCGAAAAAGATTTCAAAGCCGGGCAAGCGCCGCTTCTCTAAATTAAGCCACGGTTCTGAAAAGCCGCAAAACGGGAAATCTTCCCCCTCCCGGACAAAGTGTCCATTAAGGGTTCCTTGGATAGATCTGTGCACCAACTTGTAGTGCTTCCCGGCTTGTTTAGCCTTGGCTCTTCTGGCCATTTCCCTTCCTTTCCTTGCCCAATCCTCTCTGGTAGGCGAGTAACCTAAACCAAAGGTATATGGGTTGTGTGGCACCTCGGTCAATACGGCGATGCCCTTCCGGCCACTTTGCCCTAGTCCTATTCCGGGCATGTGTTGAAGCTTGTTCATGAGGTAAACAGATTGCACACTGACATACAGTCCCTCATCAATAGCCAACATATCCTGTATAACCCGAGCCTCAGCCAAGGTGAATCTCGACATAAAGACATCCTCCACGCCGTGTTCAATTTCCAAAACCAGTGTAGAAATCTCTGGTGGCGGATATATTGAAGAGTTCCCAAAAACTATTGCTACCCCCTTCTCGTGGGGGTACTTCAGCATCTGGTGTAAGGTGGAAGAGACAGCTTTCATCTGGTGTAGCCACGGCCGTCCAAGTAGCAGATTGAAGGTGGCTGGAACATCTAAGACAGGAAATTCAATGTCATGCTACCCCGGGCCAACCTGAGTTTTGATACGTACTGTACCCTTCACCTTCCAACTGGTGTTATCATAGCCCCAGATCAACTGGGTTGTTGGTGCGAAATCTGCGGGCTTCAACCCGATAGCATACGCCGTTCGCGACGGACATACATTGATTGCAGATCCCGTATCAACTAGGACAACCGGTATCCATTTCTCTTTGCACTCCACAGAGATATACAATGGCTTGTTATGATCAGAGCCCTCAGGGGGTAGTTCTTTGTTTGTGAAGGTCAAGGTTGGTAAAGCTCCACCCGGGAACACCAGTCCTACCAACTGCTTTGGAGTTGTATCGATTGAATGCTTAGCTTTGTCCATGGCTGAAAGGATAGTTTGTCTATGAACTCGTGAGGCCATAAGCAGTCCCCAGATAGAGATGTCTGCTTGAATTTTATTTAGCTGCTTCAGTATAGCTTCCTCCTCTAACAGTCTGGCTTTTTGTTTTTCTGCTTCCTTGTCTTTCCCAGACGCCTCTAGCTGGTCCAAATGTGGGGACCTGAAGTACTGTCCACTACGGGTCATATGGTCGACCTCGTCAATATAACAAGTGTCATCTGGCTAATGCTGCCCCCAGTCTTCATCCGTATGGGCAAGACACAAATCATCGTCTTCCCACCACATCCCATCAGCAACCGATAAACAACTATCCGGTCCCGCTATAACTGCTCCTATGTTCTCAACATATTCTGCCCCCTCAGGTGCCTTGGTTTTTCTAGCCCTGTTATCATTCTCGATTTTCTCTTGTTCAATCCATTCCAATGCGGCTTCCTGTTCGGTGTCTGCTGTGCACAAATTGTCCAAGTCCCGAGCAAAATTCTCAACACCGGTGCTCTCCGGCAACTCTTCCTTGTTCTCGGCCATTCAGGCCACTATAGATTTCCTAGTTTCTAACTGCCCCTGTTTCGGCGGAGAGTCTTCAACAATGTTTGGCTCATCACTGAGCCACCCTGTAGTATATGTTGATCCATTCAAGTCGAACCAATTGATGTTCACATCCCCCAGGTCCTGCTCGTTAAAGAACTGCAAATTGGCAATATCCTCCTTCAGCTCCGCCAAATCATCTAGCCCCTGACTCGGCCCGTCCTCTCAGACCACATGTACCTCTGCCCCAGTTGGCAACTCCACCCCTGGCCTAGCTTGATCAATTGGCACAATATAACCGCACGGGGTTGTATGCTTCCTCAGTTAAGTCCTCAGATTCCTCAAGTTTCGAACCAACATTCTCATTCTCCTCCAAGGTCACCCTAGTCTTAACTTCGACAGTCACCACCACTGGTTTGGGCTAGGTTAGGGAGGTGCTCATCATGCATAGGTCTGTGCTGTCTAGGATGAACACCTCAAACTTACGCAAGTGGGAAGAAGTGATGTATATGCTAGGGTCGTATGGAACGGCCGTGGTCTGGATCAGGTTTATCTGCCTGGGTGGAGGAGGGGGTTGTTATGTGGTGGGAGAGGGTTTGTGGTGACATTTGGCTTTTCGGAGGCGCAATCACCTTGTTGTCAAGGAGATCTTGTATCTCATGACATAGTCTGAAGCAGAGGTCGGTGTCGTGACCGTGCTGCTGGTGAAAGACACAGTATTTGGCCGGGTTATGTGTTTGGGGGAGAGGATTTGACAGTGGGCGTGGTTCCAGGGGCTTCAGATGCCCCTTTCTGATTAGAACCCCCAAGGCTTTGGACAAAGGCATGTAAAGTGAGGTGAAGGTCCTTTGGCCCCTAGACGGGTACTTTGCTGGTTGTGAGCTGGTTTTGGATGCACCGGTGAAGGGTGTAGCTGTTTTTGGCATAGTGGTGACCATGCTGACATCGGAAGTTCTTGCGACTGTGCTATTACTTGTAGCTGCATTCGGACCACGTGTAAACGCTCGCTTGGGCTGCTGGTTTTCCTAGTCGATCAGACCTTGCTTCATAGCATCTTCAATTTGTACCCCTATCTCATGCAAATCAGCAAAGGTGGGGAGGGGCAAGACGATCATTTTCTGCATCAGCTTGGGTTGTAGGTTGCGCACAACCATCCTTATCTAATCCTTTTCGGGTGGCCGAGTTGTCATCATGGAGGCCTTGGCCCTCCATTAAGTAGGGCTGAGCAAGGAATCCATGAAATCTGTAATCCGATCCAGTCCAGTCCAATCCAGTAGGTTTGGATTGGTTTTTTGAATCCGTGGTTTGGTTTCGGATTGAAAAATTAAAAATCCGTAGTTCACGGATTGGTTCCGGATTTAACCCCACGGTTCTGGATTGGAACCGATCCGGACCGTATACAAGTAGTCTATATTTTTATTATACACCCTCCTGTATAGTATCTTCTCTTATTTCATATAAAACTTAAATCTAAGCGTAAACTTGCATAGTATCTTCTTTTATTATTTTTGTTTGCTAGTTTTTAGTGTTAATTTGTAATGGTCTAAATACTTATGGTGGAACTAATTTTCTTATGATTGTTTAAATTCTAAAACAGTTTGTCGCTATTATGAAAAGACATGTTGCTATTGTGAAACTAATATGGTACTATATTTATATTTTATGAAATTAAAGTCTTATATATATTTTTTTGTTATTTAATTATGTAAATCCGTGGTCCTAAATCGATCCAATCCGTGTTTAAATGGATTGGTTCGGATTGGTTCCATGATTTAGATGGATTGGATTGGTTCCAATTTTTCAGAATCCGTAGATAACGGATTGGTCCTGATTTTACTCCAATCCGGTCCAATCTGGACCATGCTCACCCCTATCATTGAGTAACAAAGTCAGAAAACCCACTTTCAGCTCTTGCCTAGTTGCCTCGAGATCACGAGTCGTGACCTTGATTTGGGTGTTGTAAGCATATTGGGCGATGAAGGCCTCGACCATCTCCTCTTAGCTTCATTTCACTGAATCCTTCAACTTGGCATACCAGATGGCTGCGATACCCGACAGGGTCCGACAGAAGAGAGATAGTTTCGGGAGTCTAGTCAAGCCCATCGGGCACAAAATATCCGAGAACAGCCTCAGATGAACCATAGGATCGCCCGAGCCATCGAACCGATCTATGTGAGGCATTTTGAACCTGTCCGGCAATGTCACCACCAGATCAATGTATCCATCCTCTATGTCTGGGATCGAGTTGACTCCCTGAGCTCGTTTAAACAGCTTTTCAAGCTTACTAACTTTCAAGGCAATAGGATCAACCTTAGATTTGAACGGCGTGTCAGTTGAGAAGCCTAGTGCTTTTGAAATCTGTGGTAGGACTGGTGGTAGGACTGGCCCTGTTGGAACTTCTGTATTCTCCTGGACGTTAGCAGTATCCTTGGGTATTGGAACCCTAGGTGGTGGTGGGGATGGATACGAAGTAGATGCTCCGGCTTGTTGTGGTTGCTGCTGTTGTTGAAGCCTAGCAATTAGTTCTGCCTGTTAGGCTACAACCTCAGTCTGGTAAGCGGTAATCTCTGCTTGGCAAGCAGCATTACGCTGCATAGTCTCCATGTCTACTGGAGTTGACGCATCATTTCTTCCATACTGACTGAAAACTACTGATCTATCAGACTCTGTGTACCCTTTGAAGTAGAAGCAGAAAACTGATTCTCACTAAGCACAGGTGACTGACGAACTGGTGAATTATGTCGAACTCTCCTCTGTCTTGTAACTGGTGGAAGTGAAGCAAACACTGGTTGTCCACTCACAAGATCCCCAGATCGATAAAGCCTTCTTACTCAGGTCCAAAGTGCTTACGGGGTAACTGCCTCGTCGGAAGCAATGATGAAACACTACCTTGCATAAAGGAAAATAAAGCAAAAAGAAAAGAAACAACAATCAAGAAACGAACAGCATCCCGACTCAAATAGAAACAACACACAGTTGATAATTATAAGCTGGATAATCTGTTCTCAAACATTGATTTCTGTCCCCAAATTTCTGCCTCCAATCTGATACCCTCAAACACTAATGTCCTCAGACTGATGCCCAAACTTGTAACTAATACATGCATTCCTGTAGAGACACACCCTAACAGCACATAGCAAGCAAGTGAGAGCCAAAACACCCCTATGATGGGGTAGGGTTTCCCTATCCTATTTTGTCAGGAACTAGGGATTCGCTATGCAAGCAAACGATTTCAAACAACCTACATTCGAGTGAACACCCTGTCCTAGTTTGGAATGGTCACTATGGCTTCCGATATGCAACTAGGTCAAATGGTCAAAAAGGGTGCCTCAGCAAGACCACCTATTATACCTCTCGCAGCAAACATCGAGAAGGGAAAGATGGATCAAACGGTACGGCAGTGATCCAAATCCAAGGTTTGTGTTCCCATCATGGCAGAGCCCGCAACCGGTCAGCCTTATGGCTCGCTTTTCCAAGCGAGCCTCCGGCAAACCGTTTAGGAATATCATATGGAAAACACTGTGACTTAAGCACACCAATACAAATGCAATGCAAAGAAACACATAAGTGTAGATAAAACAACATATCATTTCGAGTCAAGTTCTCTAAATCCCCAGCGGAGTCGCCAGAAATTGTAGCTCAACTTTCTTCGCGCACCCCCCCATTCGGAGAAGGCGTGAATTTGGTCTTACTACAGTTTGGACTCCTGTCACAGCTCTAAATCTAATCTCACAAAGTGCAATGTAAGAATGATAAATCAACAAAGAGTCCAATCCAACAAATCATTTTAGAAAATCAGATTTTAAATCAAATAATGCCAAACTAGACTGCTTTGCTAGATTACAAAGTCGCCACCTAAATATTTTATTTTTGGAAAATTTAGGAAACCCTGACTCATGCCAAAGGTCACGTGTCCGTCATCACCAAAGTTGCCTCGGCTCGAGAACTTGGGTACGAGAGGGGAAGGTCCTGAAATGAGCACCCTCGCTTGCCTGATCAAAGATCGGCCTCTACTAACATGATATGTTGTTTGATAAACACATGTGTTCTTATTCTGGTTATTAGCTGACTTACTATGTGATACGCACAACATACAAGTATAGACTCAATCACGAGAATTGGAACAAAACAACACATGTTTGTTTTTTAAAATGGTTTGAAAATGCTACTACTTAAGTAGGTTAAAGCGGATTTGCCACCCTCAAATGGGATTTAAAATATGATTTTGCCACTTCGCAAAGTGGGCTTAAAACTCACATTTGATGAATTGTCCCAATTCAGGCAATCAAGCCTTCACCCACAGTCATTCATGCAGTTAATCACTTAAGCACATAGCCTCATGGCAAGTATGCGATCATGGCAACACTCACACTCATGCAAAGATGCTAAAGCGTAAACACTTACAGTGTACTCCAAGCCAAAGTAGAAAACTAGTTAGAAATCAATGCATGATCCTAGCTATGTTAAATGCCTAATGCAACACATGCAACTAAATAAGCTCGACTATCTAAGATGGCATATGAATGCAACACTTGATAACATGTTTTGACACATGTATTCAAGTAAGTGTATGGAAATACAATGCAGTTTGAATGATGCTCCGAGCCCGATGCATGCAAAACAAATGAATGATGCATGCATGCAAGCATAAGGTATGCTAATTGAAAAATGCCCTAAAACTAACCATCGAAAGCGGTTAAGTAAAAGGGAGAAAGAAGTGGAATTGGAAGACATGCACACACACACGCACCCTTATTACAACATTGCGCCCTATCGAAGGAGGGTCTGAATGAATAAGCTAAGCTAATCTAAGCTAACTAATCTAATTAAACTAATTAAACTAATTATTACACAACTAATTGAATAAATAGTAAACTACTTACTAATTATTACAACACTTTAACTAATTAACAAATTAATTAATTAAAATACAAATTCAACTAAGCATGTAAAATATGTAAGCTAGGCTACCTCAGCTTTGCCTTGAGTAATGAAGAATGCATGCTCTCAGTTGTTGCCCCGAAACGCCTTCTGGTTTGCTCTTTAGAGGCTCTGTTTGCAGGGTGTCTCCAATAAATTCTGCTGAACCTTACCAAGACAATGCTGGGGAGTGCACTAGCGGCTTGCCGGCCATGAGGTGCTGCTGCCAGCGAAGAGTGTGCCTCTGCCGGCCAAAAATGCAAGGGTGCCAGCCAACGATGGAGAACTGCCGGCCACTGGTGTGTTGTGACACCAAACTGCAACAGAGCACAAAACAGAGAAAAATGGAGGGTCTCCCAAGGGTATGTGTGTACTATGCACCTCCTCATCATCCCAAAACATCAAAGGAAAGGCACCATTGGATTCAAAACCATCAATCAAGCATCTCAATGCATGATGGCCAAGGATCCAACTTGTACAAATTCAATGAATGCATAACAAACAAAACACTAAAACCACTACCTTATCAAGGGTGATCAAAGGAAATGGAGACAAAGGGGATTGGCTCATTTTCATCACTTTGAGTATGAAATGGACCAACCCACCTTGTGTTCAATATAACGTCCGATTGAACACAATGCAATGCAACACAACACATGTTTATCTTGGCATGTTTTACTTGGCTCAATTCTTGTTTACACGTTTTAAGTTACCAAACCATCCTTTAATTGATTTGTCCAAATATGAAAGTCCTCTAATGAGAAAGAGGTCAATCAAAAGAATGGTTTAAGACATAGGAGAGACCATGCCTTTGACTAGGAGGAACCCTCAAAAGCGGGTTAAAGCCATTTAAGCATAAGCCTCAATCCTAAGCATTAAACACATCCTCAAGACTAACCAATCCTCAAAACCAATGAAAAGATGAAGAAATGAGGGAGGTGGCTGAATTTTAGTGCTGAAATGGCATTAAACTAAGACTTTAATATGCAAACAACTCATGTACAACATGCTAGACACTTAAGCATTAAAACTAGTGAAGAGCTTTACACTAGAATCATGCAATATCGAACTCAAACAGCCAAACCAGCTCTGGACAGAGCTCAAAAATGTCAAAATAAAGGCCAAAATATGCTGAGATGGAAGTCCATGAGGCAATAAAATCATGCTCAAGTATTGGCTCACAAACAAGGTGTAAGGCATGCAACTCACAAAAGCTATGAAAGAGTGGAATATGTGAGAATGTGACTATGCTATATGCACTAAAATCATGTGAGAAATGAGGCTAAGGCATGCAAACAACTCAAGCAAAGCATGCTAGGGACTTTGAAACTCAAAGCTAGTCATGGGCCCTTACACTACAACCATGCACAACAAGTCTCACATGGCCAAGACCACTCAAAAAAGCTAAAGCATGCTAAAATAATGACAAAAACAT
The DNA here is from genome assembly GCA_025200525.1 of Camellia lanceoleosa. Lineage (NCBI taxonomy): Eukaryota > Viridiplantae > Streptophyta > Magnoliopsida > Ericales > Theaceae > Camellia > Camellia lanceoleosa. The sequence continues at coordinate 26,790,105 of CM045767.1, forward strand.
CTTTGAGGTAGAGCTAACACAAGCTAGGATGATAGGCTAAAACATGAAGCATGTTAGGCCAACAAGCATGATTGCACTACAAGTATCAAAAGCAAGCAAGAGGTGACCCAAACACCCTAAAATAGAGTTAAAGCATGTCAAAACAAACCCAAAAACATGCTTGAACTATGTCGCAAAAGAGTAGAAAAGCATGCTCAAGTATGAAGCCATCAACACAAGCAAACAAGATACAAGAAGAGGGGATCACCCCATCCTAGTTTGGGCCTCAAAACCAACTTTGTACCACTAAAATGCCTCTAAGTTTCAGTGGTAGAAAGGCCAAACAAAGGATGTTACAAAAGCTTTGAAAGGTGGCTCAAGAGGCGTTACAAGCCAACGAGCAAAAGAGGAGAACCACCCCTCTAACCACACAAGGCTCAAACCAACATTTTTAAGCCTTGAAAATAGAACTTTTTTGAGACTAAAACCAGCTTCAAAGTTGCATACAAAGATGGCAAAGCAATGAACTAGAACAAAGCTTAAAAGGGTGAAACTCTTACCCTTGAAGCACAGCAAGAAAACAACAAGCTTCTGAACCAAAACCAAGCCAAAACCACTCTAAGGAGCTCAAACAAGGCCTTCAAGATCCTCAACACTAAGGTGAAGGTGTTTGGCTAGGTGTTTTAGTGCAAATATGTAAAGAAAACACACTTTTAAGCACAAAATATAGAGAGAGAGTATTCTAGAGAGAAAGAGAGGAAGAAATATCTCAGCCAAAATTTTCTAACCCCTTGCATACCTATAGATGAGCTCTATATATACAAGATACAAAAGAGCCTTGAAGAGATCCAGCCATCCATGTGGGTGCAGATGGGCTTACCTATGCAAACAGCTGTCAAAATATCTGCAAAAATATCTACTCAAATAGTGGTGGCCGGCAGGCTATCAGTGGTGGCCAGCAGTGCCTCATTGATGGCCGGCAGGGCCTATTTATGGCCGGCAGGGCAAAGTCCATGGCCGGCAGAGGCCTACCATTGTCGGCAGTGCTCCAAAAGCTACATGCCAAAATGACCAACACATGGTCCAAGTATGAGACAAAATGGAAATAGGGTTTGGAAAGATGAAACCTGGAGCATTCGGTCACGGAAGTCGAGTACTCGACGAGCAATCAAACTTGTCACTGGATATACCTACAAGAACATCCAAGTCTTAAGGACGATCAAAAATAGGGTGTCTACAGATATGTTGATGATTTAGTTGTGTTCATTTTTGTGAAAATAAAAATGTGAAATGTGGACTTTCAAACACATAACCTTGAAAATGTTTGTCACAACCCAAACCCGCCCCTATAGGTTTGGCACCGTAACCGGCCAGTAATCCATGGATTACCAAAGGCCTCTGAACATATTAACAACTAATAAGGGCTGCGGAAGCAAATATATAAAATAAGCAAGGTCCAATGAGCTGTGATGGCGTGCATGGGACAAAAAATTCGAAACTTATTTATATACATAAGCATGCTAGTCAGATACACCAAATATGTACAAAGTATTTACAAGAGGTAATCCTAAGATCTGACGTTACAAAACAGTTACAACAGACTAGCATGAAGTGCAAAAATAGCCATGGCGTTAGGCTTCGGGTGGAACCTCCTCGAGAGGCGCAATAGATGGCTAACCAAAACGAAATAGGAGGCCATCAACTCTGGCCTGGGTCTTGTGCCGCCTCACCTACATATATATAGTAAACTGTGAACGAAAGCCCAGTGAATAATAAACAGAGTAAAGGGGTTTCAATGAATGAGTTCGTACAGATTTCATAAATCAATTCAAATTGTATCAAAATCATACTTGTTTAGATCATATATAGACAGAAATCAGAAGTCATGGTTACATTTACGTGATACATCCATTAGCATAATAGAACAAAACGCCGAAGCGTAACAGACAAAACACATAAGCGTAAGGTTATGAATAACCTAGTTCCACAAAGGAACCTCCGGATCCGGGTCACAAAACAAAATAGCAAAGCCCCCATGGCGGGCCTCCGATACGGGTAACATAGCACAAACAGAACGTATACGCGTGAGGTTACGAATAACCAGTTCCACAAAGGAACCTCCGATACTGGATAACGGCTGTAGATACCACATGTTACTAAGGATGTCACGAATACATGTCAGAAGTTGAACAATCATTCATTGTACGGAACATATCATTACCGAGAACAGTTCTCATTTTGCCACATAGAAAATAAGTACAGTTGAACATATATTTACTATGTTATTACTCACAGTGGGCGTTGAAACAGATAGACAGAAGCCAAAAGGTCAAACAGAGTGCGGCACGTGACCTACATAACACATAACAAACACATATTGAAACACACGCTCCACTTATACAAAACTTACGTCATTGGTTCCTAATGTGTTTCTAACCTTGAATCCCCCCTTATAGAGCCTAAAACTTGGCCTAGGAATGCCTAGCACGGAATGAGGATGCAAATATGCCTTAGAAAATATTTTGCAAAACTTCTTTAACAGGGTCTCGCTCGAGCGAGTCTTCCTTCGCTCGAGCGAGCTTTCCAAAACAAAGGGTTCGCTTGAGCAAGAGATCCTTTGCTCGAGCGGTCTGTAAAAATGCAAAAGTACTGGTTGCTGACTTTTTACGCTCGATGCTCGCTCGAGCGTGAGACACAGCTCCTCGCTTGAGCGTAGGTCTCTTCGCTCGAGCGTGCGTCTGCGTGCACTAGAGATCTGAGAGTTTGAAATTTACGCTCGAGCCACCATCTGTTCGCTCGAGCGGATCCCTGAACAAACAATGGTCGCTCGATCGAGGAATCCTTAGCTCGAGCGAGGAAGCCAAATTCTAGAATTTCCAGATTTGCCTTCCAAGTTCGAACCAAGCATTTCCAACCCAAAACTCAACCTCTTGAGCCCAAATTCTGGAAAAATAATCAAAACTCATAGTATATCAAGTTCCAAAACTCAATTTGAAAAATTAAAGCTCAAGGGTGAGTCAATTTGAACACAAATTCCATAAATCACCAAGAACAAAGTTTAAACAAACATGCATGAACTCAAATGAATTTCAAAGCTCTAAGACATGATCCAAAGCAAAATTAAACTCAGAATTTTGATGTATTCATGGACCTTAGCAAGAATATGAACATGCATGTGAAGTTTTGATGAAAACAAGCTCAAATGGCAAGATTGTAAACATGCATGCATGAATCTCTACCCAAGCCACCATTTATGAGCCAATTTCTAGCTCTAGTCACCAATTTATCATGAACCATGCAAGAAGTGATTTCAAACTTACAATTAAAAGGATAATCCCCTACCTTAAACCTTGAATTCAAAGTGTGCCACCACAAATTGTTGTTATCTTCCAACTTCTCCTAAGTTTCCAAGTTAATTCTTGAGCTAAGACCCAATTTCCTCAATTCATCCTCTCTTTCACGTTTTCTCTCTTGTTGAGGCTCAAATGTGTAAATGAAATGAAAAAGGGGTGAGTTAGTGAAGTAAAACAAGAATAAAGCAAAAATAGCCTATAAGTGGTGTTTGGCTCAAATTAAATAAATGGCATTATTTTAATCGAGTTTAATCGCCCCAAACCGAATTCTACTTAAACCCACCATAAAATCACATATATTCTAACGAGTCCAAAACACTAATCAATTTTGGAATCGGGCGCCGATAAGGCTTTCAATTCGCAGATTAAAGTTTAAAACATGAACAGATATTTCGACATTGAACAGATAGAAACACATAAATCATGCAATACACATGCAAATTGATTCCAGATTTCCTCCTAATTACTATTAGGCATAATTAAGTACCAATTAATGTTAATCAGGGTCAGGGTTATTACAATGTTACTCTTGGGCATATATATCATGTTGATTAGGTAATTTTAGAAAAGTTGTGAAAGTGTTGTTTGTAGAGATTTGGGAAGATTAGTTAGGCACGAAATGTGGGTGTATTTGAGTGATGAGGCATGTGAAGTTATGTTTGGTGTTATTAATTTGGGAGATGGTGAACATGATGGACTTACTAAATTGATGAATTAAATTAGTCTGGTTAATATTTAAAGTCCTTCGTAATTAAAGGGGTGTTATTAGGTTTAAATTCCTAACTTTTAATATTATAAGATTAAAAGTGATGATGTTGATCAAGTATGAGATTGAAGAAATAAGCGAGATTAAGTTGATGTGGTATGGTATTTGGTCCCTATTTTTACTAGTTGAGCTATGTTATCATAATATTACCTAAAATTCATATATGAGATATTTGAATTATTTTGGCAAATTTTGACAAGAAAAGAAAGGACTATGATTTTAGCTCGTTTGGAACAAATTGATAAATTGGATTAAAACAAGATTGAGTTGTAAAAACCTTTATTTACTTATTTATTTTCCTTGGTTTAATTTGATGGGGTTAATGTTAATAATTGGAAAGTGAACACCAGTGTTATATTTTATAATTATAGTCAAAAGAAGATTTTGATATAATTGATTAAATGTTGAAATATTCACTTATGCTTATTGAGAATTATTATTGAACTTGAAGATCTCAAAATTTCACTTGCATGATAAAAAAGGGGAATTTGATTCTATTTAATGTTTGGGAAGGGGAGGAGTTTTTGGAAAGATTGTAATTACATTTCATTGATAATGTATGTGAGTTAGAAATTGATGAAACCTTGAACTCGTTTTGGTGTCATATGTTATTGTTATTGATGAACCTATTGTTTAAAAGTTTTGGTTTTTGTAACTGGTAGAGGATTACCATGTTGGTATTTAAATGAGGAAATTCTTGGAAAGGTAAGAAAATGTTTGATTTTGGAAGTTTGTCTTATATAAAGAATATTATTGAATTGTCATGAAAAGAATAAGTTGGAAGTTGTTGATTTACATGTGGTACATACATGAACATTGACATTATTATATTATCTCTTCGAATTGTATCATGATATTACATTGATAGAGATATGGGATTCGATCACAATGGAACATTGTGTGGTGGAATTGAAATTGGAACTATCTTAATGCATTGTCACATATTGCATTTCCATTCCATTTCATTGTTATCATGGATTTTGAATTGCAATTGAAAACTATTGTTTTGAGAAAGGAATTGTTTTTGTGAAACAAGATCATTTGGATTTGTTTTGGGTAAATATGTTGGCAAGTTCGGATAGGGGGTGTAGTTTGATGTTGGTTAAGTTAGCCTGAGTGTCTAGAGTGAAAGACTAAAAACACGCGCGGAGGAAGTACCACTGCCCTTCCGGTGAGAGACCGGTAAATTGGGGATTTGGTAGTGCTTGATATGCCTACTTGCAGACACCAGCTTAGGGATTACCTGAGTCGTATTTACCACCTTGAAATTTTATTGAAATTATTGGATTAATGTGTGTTCAAATTGGCATTGCGCACGAGATTTTCAAAAGATAAGAAAAATATTTTGAGCATGACATGGCATACGCATTCATCTCATAAGAACATATAAAAATGTATTTGATACTTTGTTAGATGTCATTATGAATGGTTTAATTATTTGATTCAATTGGCAATGAGATAATTAAACGAATTGGAAAAGGATGTCCTATTACTATTGAAGCATGTTTATTTATTTAAGTTAACTAGTTGTGGTTAATTAAATAAATTGGATTTAGGAGATTATGTAATAAAATCCTATGGTTTGACATGATATGATTTCATGTATATGTATGAGTATCTTTGTACCTATATATCTTCCAATGGTATAATATGAGATTGTTTCGTGAGCTAGTGGTTTGCTTACCCCCTACTTGCACATGTGTACAGGGAATGCTTTTTGATTTGAAGATCAAACAATGGGTTTTACCATTCATAAGTGTAACGTAGTGATGGATTGTACCACTTCATCTGTTTATTTGGCTGAATGCTATCTTTTTGTAAGGAGTAGTGTCTTCTCTTTTATTGCAAGCCTCTGGACATTTCTTTTATTTGTATGTAAATGTCCTTGTTGTATAACAAGAGGGAACATGTATATTTAATTATTTATCTTTTTATCAAAGGATGAATTGTCATTTGTAAAGTGGACTTAATTAATGAATATTGGTAATGTTATCCAAGTAATAAAATACGAGGCGTGACACATCGACTGTTTAAGTTCATCACTCTTGAAGTTATCCTCGAATTTGCATCTCCATTTTTGTTTATGAAGTTGAGTTTCTTATCTCGATGGCGTAATCGAAGTCGAGGTTGGTAGCACTTTCTTGAACTTGCAAGTGAGAAAGTCAAGTAGTATATACGTGCATATATTTAAAGTGAGAAAGTCAAATGGTCTATAGTAAATGCTACAAACTTCTCATTACTGTGTGATGGTACCACATCCCCTTCCACCTTTATTCTCTAATTTCATTTTCTTAACAAAATTCAATTTATTTTTGTTTTTGTTTTTTCTGTTAAGTAGTTTTGGAAAAAGTTTATAGTTACACTCTTTGACATTGTTAACAAGTGTAGATTACTAACAAGAAATGAAGATTTTATTTCCTTTTTTGATAATGAAAGTCATTACAGATATTTATACTACAATTTGTTCTAACTAACTAACTAAGTTGTTACACGACTAACCACTTTCCATTACAACACTTTGTATCTATACTTGTATCTATCTATCTTTGATCAAGTGGCTTGTCTTTCACATTCTGCACATACTTAATATGATGCCTCTTCTTTAATTGTGGCTGCTCCATCTGATTAGTTGAAGCCTTGTGACAAGTTCTTTCAATACTCTTATCATCCCCTCTTAAACGAATGGGGCAAGGAAGCACCAGGAGTTTGTCTTTCAAATATTGAAATCGAGAGGAAGTTAAAGGCTTTGTAAAAATATCAGTGACCTGGTTAGTAGTGGGAATGTAAGACAAGGCAAGTTGTTTGGAAGAGACCCGTTCCCGGATGAAATGCCAATCAACTTTAATGTGTTTTGACTGAGAGTGAAACACATGATTAGTGGCTAGGGCCATAGCAAAAACATTATCACACTAGAGAAGAGGCGTGTAGGAACAAGAAATTGAGAGATCAAAAAGAAGCTGTTGTATCCAACAGAGTTCAGCGGCTATATGGGGTGAGACAGACTACTGCCTCGAGGACGAGCGAGAGACAGTTGGTTGCTTCTTAGCACATCAAGAAATGAGATTAGGGCCAAGATACATACAAAAACCAGAGATGGAGCAACGATCCAAGCAATTCCCAGCCCAATTTGAATCAGTAAAGGCTTGAAGAAGAAATAGTCTGGGACTAAAAGAGAGACCATGATGTAAATTTCCTTAACACAGGGAAGCAACCGCTTGACTTGATTAAAGTGTCCATTAGTAGGTGCTTGCATGTGTTGGCAAGCCTAATTGATAGCCAAAGCCAAATCAAGCCTAGTAAGGCCCTCAACTAGACTTCTGTAAAATGATGGTTAAGAGAAAATGTAAGGCATCAGTGGGATTTGTAGAAGGATGAATAGCAAGTGGAGTAGGACAAGGTTTGCAGTCCACTAAACCAGCTTTAAGCAGTAGGTCCCCAGCATATATTTGTTGAGGCAAGAAAAGACCATGAGGGTGAGGCTGGACAAAAATACCCAGAAAGTAAGAAAGAGTGCCTAATTATTTCATGGAGAAGGCCAAATGCATCTGTTGAAGAAAAGATGCAATGAAACAAGAATCACTACCAGTAAGGAGGATGTCATCGACATAGATGAGAATAATAGTAATCTTGGTAGAAGTCTTGCAAACAAACAGAGAAGAATCAAAATGACTCAGACAAAATCCTTGACTAAGCAAAAATTTGGAGAAGGTAGAATACCAAACGCGAGGAGCTTGTTTGAGACCATACAAGGCTTTTCTGAGCTTACAAATATGAGAAGGAAAAGAGGCATCAATGAACCTCGGAGGTTGATCCATATAAACTTCCTTCTCCAAAGTACCATAAAGAAAGGCATTGGATATATCCATCTGCTTGATAGGCCAGTGATGATGAAGGGTAAGACATATAAGAATACGAATGGTAGGTTGTTTAGCAACTAGACTAAAAGTTTCCTGATAGTCAATTCGTTCTTGGTGAAGATATCCTTTAGCCACAAGTCGAGCTTTATATCGAGCAGTGGAACTATCAAAATTTTTCTTAATCCAGAAAACCCACTTACAACCAATAGAGGTTTTATAAGAAGGAAGAGGAACCAAAACCAATGTTTGTTGCTTATGCAAAGCCTAAATTTCGATCATAGCGAGAACCTAGACAGAAGATTGCAAATCCTGCTTTACAGATGTTGGTTCAGTGATGGAGAGATCAGAAGAAATAGTAAGAAGGGCAGAGGTTTTGGATCTGGTACTCATGGGATGGATATTAGAAGAAGATGGAACAAGTGTAGAGGAAGGAGTAGGCCAAGGAAGAAGAATAGAAATAGAATTAATGGGAATGGGGGGCACAACAGGAGAGGGAGACTGAGCTAGAAGAAAAGACACAACAGTGGAGGAAGGCACAGCAGCAGAGGTTGGCACACTAGCAGATAAAGGGGCAGCAACAGAGATAAGCACAGCAGGAGAAAGAGAAACAGATGCTGGAGAAATAAAAGTGAGATGTGCAGAGGTAGAGGACTTAGAGGACACATGAGTGGACTAGAAAAAAGAGGAGATAGATGGAGGTGAAGCATGATGTCGGGAAGCAAAAGGAAAATAAGATTCATTGAACAAGACATGCCTAGAAATAAAGAGTTTTCCAGAAAGAGGATCTAAGCATCTATAACCTTTAGTAGCTGGATGATAGCTAAGGAAAACACATGGAGCTGATCGAGGTTGAAGTTTATGAGAGTTATAAGGCCTTAACCAAGGAAAACATTCACAACCAAAGACCTTAAGAAAGATGTAATTAGGAATGATGTGAAAAAGAAGCTGAAAAGGAGATTTATGACCCAGAGAAAGACTTGGCATTCTGTTGATGAGAAACACTGTTGTGGCCATGGCGTCAAACCAATACTCAAGAGGAATAGAAGACTGAGAAAGTGAAACAATAACAGTTTCTATAATATGTTGATGTTTTCTCTCAGCAATCCCATTTTGCTCAGGAGTATAGAGACAACTGAGCTAGTGAACAATGCCATGAGAGAGCAAGTAGTCAGTCATTTTATGATTAACAAATTAAGTACCATTATCTGAGCGAAACATTTTATGAGAAAGACAAAATTGTGTGTTAGCATAAACTTTAAAAGAAACAAAAGTATAATAAACTTCACTCTTGACATGCAAAGGATAAATCCATGTGAATCTTGTGAAATCATCAACAAACAAAAGATAGTACTTATATCCACATTTAGAGGCATGAAAAGGGCCCCATACATCACTGTGTACAAAAGAAAAAGGTTGAGCAACAGTGGAACTAGAAAGCTTAAAAGGAAACTTATGAATTTTAGAAACATTGCAGAGTGTATAGGAAAATTCAGTACACTTATTCTTAAATGAAGCAGGTAAATGCTGAACTATATGCTTGAATTTCAAGGAAGATGGATGACCTAGCCTTTGATGCCATATAGGCAAAGACACTGATGATGGTGACGTGGTGAGATGAGCTTGTGAAAAAGAAGGAGAAAATGATGCAAATTGATAGAGACCATGAATGTTAGGGCCTTTATGGAGCACCTGGTTCGTGTGCTTGTCTTGAATAAGAAATGAGTTAGCATCAAACACAACTGAACAATTGTTATCTTTAGTTAATTTATTCACAGATAACAGATTAGACGAGATATGAGGAACATGAAGCATATTCTGAAGATGAAAAGAATGTTCAGGAGTTGGTAAAATGCTTTTACCAATGTGTTGAATGGGCAAAGTCTGACCATTGCCAACAGTGACTTGGTCAGATCCTTGATAGGGTTGGTAAAGATAAAAGTTACCTAAATCATTGGTGATGTGGTTTGTGGCTACAGAGTCAATATGCCATGGTGTAGAAGGATTTGAAGGAGAAGAAGATTGGGAATTCACAACAGAATAAGCCCTTGATGAAGACATGTAAGAAGAAGAAGGAAAGGGAGATAAAGAAGAAGTTTGAGATGGTTGATAGTTGGGATCCATTCTAAACCAACAATCAAAGGCTATATGATTGTAACAACCACATATTTGGCACTTTAAGGAAACATAATTCTCTTGGTGTCCTTGGCCAAATCTTCCTCTTGATCCTCTAGTGTAACGACCTCCTTGAAATCTGCCCCCTCTTCCACCACAAAATGAATGTCTTCCTCTATAATTTGAGGAAGATCCTTTGAGGGAACTAGATTCATTACTCTTCTTTACAGAGTAGGCAACCGTAGCATCAGTACTAAGAGAAGACTTTGCCTTGCTTTCTATATGAATAGCCTCAGAACATAACAAAGAACTCAAATAATCCATAGTAATAGATTCAACTCTAGCACGAATTGCTATTTTAAAGGCATCATATTCATCTGGTAGGCCATTCAGAGTCAGAAGAACCAGATCTTCATCATCTATAGAAGATGATGCAAGACTAAGCTGCGTTGAAATTTCTTTGATCTGAGTGAGATATTCCTCCATGGATAGACCTTTCTTTGAAACTATTTGGAATTTATTCTTCAATTGATGAATGTAAGACCTAGAGAGAGAGGTATACCTTTTTTTCCAGAGCATTCCAGATTTGCGAGCAAGTTTGAAGATGAAGAACTGAAGAGAAAATAGGAGGAGATAGTGTTGCTGTGATGAAACTGAGAAGAGGAGCATCAATAGTTTTCCATTTTGCAAATTCTGGATTAGCTATAGATTTTCTTGATAAATCAATTATCTCTGGTTGTGGAGATGATTGTGAACCTGTAACAAATTCAAGAAGTTCTATTGCACGTAGAACACTTTGAATATGATTTTTCCAGATCAAAAAGTTGTTGGAATCAATTTTGACAGTGATGAGAGAATTGAAATTTGAAAGCAAAAGACTAAGATTAGGAGGTATAAGAGAAGAAAATGAATTTGAAGAAGATGAATTTGCCATCATTGCCCGTTAGAGCTGGAACGGCTCTGATACCATAACAAGAAATGAAGATTTTATTTCCTTTTTTGATAATGAAAGTCATTACAGATATTTATACTACAATCTATTCTAACTAACTAACTAACTAAGTTGTTACACGACTTACCACTTTCCATTACAACACTTTGTATCTATACTTATATCTATCTATCTTTGATCAAGTGGCTTGTCTTTCACATTCTGCACATGCTTAATATGATGCCTCTACTTTAACTGTGGTTGCTCCATCTGATCAGTTGAAGCCTTGTGACAGGTTCCTTCAATACTCTTATCAATTACTTCTATAGTCAAGGACTGTACCATTCAATCTTTTTGAGGTATATATATCTTTGTCATTTCCCTAATGTTTACCATAGACGTCAGCTATTTTGGTTAGCGGCTTATTTCATGTCTGACATCTAATATGACCTCATTATTTTTCTTACCTGTACAACATAATGGAGAGGAAACAATCTTTGCCACGATTTTCTCTTGAAGTAATGGCACAAGATCCGAATATTAGCAATGCAGTTTCTCTCCAACCTTTCATTGTCATTTTTCATGGAACTGGAGATTATTCCATTCAATTAGATGTCAGGTTTGCATCTGCTTTTAAATGAACTGCAGTAACTACATATGATATTTTTCTTTCTTCGTCTTATATTTTTTCTGTAAATCTTGAATAAGTGTTTATGTTAATCAAATAAGCTATCTATTGTTCTGTTCTAACACAGTGTTCTATTAAATTGTATATGCTATCCTTCTTAATCTGTCTAATGAATGGAATATTGAGTCGTGCATATGGTCACCCTTCTGATTGGTTAGTAAGAAAGGCCATATGGTGATTGTAGCTATCATCTGGATGAGATGAATGAGTTAGCCTGGCAATATGGACATATAATCAACATCATTATACAAAGTTTAAGGGATTAGAAAATGGAGAGAATTATAGAGTTAAAATAGCATGTTTATGTCTAAAAAGACACAAGAAATGCTTACTAATGTTATATGAAGTTTGAGAACATGCAAAAAATTTGAGAACACCTATAACTTTTTCTGAACACCTACATGGAACATAGTGAACATAGAATTAAGTTAGATAATCCAAAATTATCTACCTGTAGTAATGGTATTGTCTGTATGCATTCATCATATTATAAGTGCTTATTTGATGAATTATAGAAACCTTTCTCATTAATTCAATATGTCGTTACAAGTTCTTATTTATACAATACGTCTAACAAACTAATAATAGCTATAACTAACTAACCAATATCTATAACTAACTAACCAATCTAACAAACTCTATCTAGCTACTCTATGATGACTACTTTAGCTTACAACTTCTATTTTGGCTTTAGTTGTGTGGCTGTTGATGCAGCTACTACTATGGCTTTAGTTGTTAATGCAGCTCCTATTATGGCTTTAGCTGCTGATGCAGCTACAAGTGCTGTGGCTGTAGCTGTAATATCATCATCCCCCTGCAAGCTGATGGGAGAGGAAGTGACCAACAGCTTGGGCTAGAGAAAATGAAATCTGGAACTGGATGAAGGCTTTGTCAAAATGTTAGCGATTTGATTCACAGAAGGAACATACTTGAGAATAATTTTCTTGGCGGCAACCTTCTCACGAATAAAGTGACAATCAACTTGAATGTGTTTAGAGCAAGTATGAAACACAGGATTGGAAGCAAGGCCAATAGCTAAGAGATTATCACACCAAATAGCAGAAGAGGAAGTAATAGGAAGATGGAGATCTTGAAGTAGCATTTGTAACCAACTCAACTCTGCTTTAGCATGAGTCAAAGCTCTATACTCAGCCTCAGTGCTGGATCGAGAGACAATAGGCTATTTCTTAGCAAACCAGGAAATGATATTAGAGCCAAGATAAATGCAATATCCGAAGGTAGATCTTTTATCCAAATGATTGCCAGCCCAATTAGAATCAGAAGAGGCTTGAAGCTCAAAAGAACTAGGAGAACAAGGTGAGGCCATGAGAGGAAGATCCTTTAACAACTCTGAGAATACGTTTAACAAAGGCAAAATGGCCATTAGTAGGATCATGCATATGTTGGCAGGCTTGGTTAACTGCTAAAGAAAGATCAGGCCTTATGATTGTTAAATACTGCAAAGCACCAACAAGGCTTCTGTATAACTGAGGCTGATCAAATGGCAGAGAAGAAGCAGGAGTGGCTGAAGGCTTAACTAAAATAGGGGAAGTGCATGGTTTACAAGAGGTCATGCCAACTTTGAGGAGAATATCAGAGGCATATTTTTGCTGAGACAATAAGTAATTAGCTCCCTTAGTCTGAATAGAAATACCTAGAAAGTAAGAAATGTTTCCCAACTCTTTCATTGCAAAGGCAGAATGCATTGGCAAATGAGATCTTGAAAAAGAAGAGAACAACTGCTAGTAAGTAGAATATCATCTACATAGACCAGTAGAATGAGAAGGTCTTCTTAATGAACAAAGAGTTGTCACAGTAACTATTAATAAAGCCTTGAGCTAACAAAAGCTTGGAAAAGGTTTAATACCGAGCTCTAGGTGCTTGCTTTAGTACATAAAGAGCTTTCCTTAGGCGGCAAACATGATGAGGAATGGTGGCACTAGAAAAACCAGGTGGTTAGAGCATATAGACCTCTTCATCCAAGGTACCATGAAGGAAGGCATTGCTAATGTATAGCTGCTTTAAGGGCCACTGATAATGCAAGGCAATATAGAGTAAAATGTGAATAGTAGGTTATTTAGCCACTGGACTAAAAGTCTCATTATAGTCCAAACCTTCTTGTTGTAAAAAACCTTTGGCCACTAACCTGGCTTTATATCTGGCAATAGTGCCATCAAAATTTTATTTAATTCTGAAAACCCATTTACAGCCGATGGTTGTTTTGGCAGATGCAAGAGAAACAAGGGCCCAAGTGCCTTGAGCAAGAAGAGCATGATACTCATCAAGCATGACAGCATACCAGACTAGAGAAGTAAGGGTTTGTTGATAAGTAAAAGGTTTTATATCAATGAAAGAAGAAGAAGACGAGGCCACAAGACAATCAGTTTTGGATTGGGTGAGCACGGAATGAACATTAGTAGAAGCATTGGCAGGGAACAATGAAGGAAGCACAGAAGGTAAATCTATAAAGATGGAGTAAATAGGAATAAGGAAGGAAGGAGGATGTGAAGTAGATAGCTAAACAAGCTGGTCAATAGATGGATGAGGCAGAGAAGTAGAAGAATAGACTGCAGGTAGTATAGAAGACTGGGGTGCAATAGGCTGAGATAGAGGAGTAGGTGCAGTAGGACCAGCAGTCAAAGAAGTAGCTACTGCAGGAGACACAGAAATAGGGTAAGGTAGAGACGTAGGCAAAAGAGAAGGTGCATCAGTGTCAGCAGACAGAGGTGTAGGGACTGAAATAGGTCGTAAGGAAGATGAAACAGACTGGGAAAGAGGCATAAGATGAGACAGAATAGGAGAGTGAGTAGATAGAGAATCAGACCTAGAAGGAGAGCTAGAGGACCAAAATAAGGATTGTAAGTGAGATAAGGAAGATGACTGAGAAGTAGGTTGAGAAAAAGTAGCAAAAGGAAAGAGATCTTCATGAAAAAAGAATATGTCTAGAAATATGAACTTTTCATGTAGCAATATCAAGACATCTATACCCTTTAGAAGATGGATGGCAATCAAGAAATACACAAATGGTAGATCTAGGTTGAAGCTTGTTAAAAGTGGAGGGTTGAAGCCATAGAAAGCACTGACAGCTAAAAACCATGAAACATGACTAAGCAGGAGAAGAAATGAAGAGGAGCTCATAAGGAGACTTATTAGAAAGCTTAGAGCTAGGCATCCCGTTAATGAGATAGGTGGCTGTAAACACTGCATCAAACCAATACCTTAGAGGAATAGAAGAATGATGTAACAAGGAAATGGTTGTTTCAATGATATGCCTGTGTTTTCTTTCAGAAACTCCATTCTAATGAGGTGTGTAGGGACAAGACATTTGATGAATTATACCTTGAGCTTTTAAAAATTGAGTCATAGGAGTATTAACAAATATAGTGCCTCCACCAGTTTGTAAAACTTGCAATTTAGTTGTGAATTGAGTTTCCACAAAAACCTTAAATTCCAAAAAGTTAGAAAACACCTCACTCTTATAACATAGAGGATAAAGTCATGTAAACTTGCTAAAGTCATCAACAAAAAACATATAATACTTATATGTAGACACAGAAGAAAAAGGACCCCACACATCACTATGGATGAGGGATAATGGCTTGTTTATAGTGGAATTCGAAAGCATAAATGGGAGTCTATGACTCTTAGCCACATAACAATGAATACAAGAAGACATAGGAGCCAAGGTTTTATTAGCAAGATTAAGGAAATGAATCTTTATATGTACAAATTTCAACTGAGATGGATAGCCCAATCTCTTATGCCAGACTTCAACAGAAACAACTCCAGTGGTAAAAGTAAGTAAAGCATGAGATAAAGAAGGAATAGGTGAAGTAATAGGAAAGTGATATAAACTATGACCATTAAAGCCCTGGTGCAAGATTGCCTTCAAAGACTTGCCTTGAACCACAAACGAAGAATCATCAAAAGTGACTATACAATTATCGTCTTTAGTGAGTTGATGCACAGAAACAAGATTTGAAGAAATAGGAGCATGTAAAACCTTGATAAGCTTAAAGGAATAATGAGTTATAGGCAAAATACCTTACCCTGTGTGTTAGATAGGCAGAGATTTACCATTTCCAACTATAATTTGATCAGGACCTTGATATGGCTGTTACATGCTAAGATTGGAGAGATCATGTGTGATATGATCAGAAGCAGCAAAATCAAGATACCAAGGAGAAGATTCAGGTGGAGCAGATGCAACATAGGCCTTTGTGGAAGAATAAAACTATGATTGAGGAAAGGAAGAAGATTGGTGATAAGTGGTATCCAATTGATGCCAACAATCTGAGGTAATATGATTTGGTTTTCTATAAATTTGACAGATCGGTCCTGAATTTTGTGAATTGGATGTGTGTTTGCGTCTGCCTCTGAAAGATCTGCCTCCTCAGAAAGTACCTCGAGAGGAGCCTATGTAATTGCAACTTGATTTATCGCGAGAATATGAGGAAGATGAACTAGAATAAGAACCTCTTGTAGCAACACATGCAACAGATGATTCCAAATTCTGACTCTTTCTTTGTTTTGCTTCAATGTGAATAGATTCAGAACAAAGCAAAGAGGTCAATTCAACCATGGAAATAGTGTCAACTCGTGCACGAATGGTAGTTTTAAGAGCATTGAATTCATCAGGTAATCCATTTAAAGTAAGCAACACAAGATCTTCTTCATCAACAAGTGATGAAGCTAGGGCTAGTTGATCAGCAAGTTTTTTTATTTGGCTCAAATAATCTTCAATGGATTTAGAATCCTTAGTCAGATTGTTCAATCTATTCTTCATTTGATGAATATGAGATCGAGAAAGCAGTGTAAATTTCTTGCACAATGTTTCCCATACCTCTACACTGTGTTGCAAATGAAGAACGTATGTGAAATTGTAGGTGTAAGAGTTGCTGTAATATAGCTAAGCAAATGTGCATCAATGATGTTCCATTGTGCTCAATCTGGATTCAATGCTCTTCACCATTTGAATTCTTGATTACAAATGGAGGACACAAAATAGATCCATTTGCAAAATCCAAAAGCTCAGTTGCACGAAGAATATTTTAAAACTGACTTCTCCAGATGATGAAGTTTGCAGAATCAAGCTTAACTGTAATGAAGTAGTTCAGATTTGAGATCAAAAGATTTAGATTAGCAGGTAAGGATGAAAAAGATGAGGAAAAAGATGAAGCCATGGATGGATCGATTTCAAGCTCGTGAGAGCTTTAGATCTGCTCTGATACCATGATGAATTATAGAAACCTTTCTCACTAATTCAATATGTGGTTACAAGTTCTTATTTATACAATACGTCTAACAAAATAATAATATCTGTAACTAACTAAACAATAGCTATAACTAACTAACCAATCTAACAAACTCTATCTAGCTACTCTGTGGTGACTACTTTAGCTTACAACTTCTGTTTTGGCTTTAGCTATGTAGCCGTTGATGAAGCTCCTGTTGTGGCTTTAGCCGCTGATGTAGCTCCAGGTGCTATGGTTGTATGTGTAATATCACCATTATTTAGCTTACAATTTGAAGTTCCTGTATGAACATCATGTTATTTAGGTTACATTGATTGGTAAGCGTTAAAACCTATCTTCATAGTCACTACGTGAAAGTGAACTTTTAGTTGGAAATTGAAATTAGAACCATTGATGAAGTATTTGATATGAAAATTTGAACTATGACAAAATGGAAAAAATTCTTGCCTAATGGTGCAAAGATGAATATAGATTTGACAGTAGTCACTCAAGGGTGAGGCTTGTTTAGCTCGAATTCGTTAATGGTAACATCATCATTCTGATTCTAATAAGTTTGTTGATTTATTCTTTATGGAAGCTTTGATTCCATAATTTTGTATTAGTTCCAATCGATACGTCTTTGTAAATGTCACCAAAAAGAGTAATTTTTTAATAACGAACGGTAACCATTCTATTTTTGCCCCCTTATGTCTTCATTTTTATTTTCCCTAAAAAATGTATAAACTGAGATTTTTTTTTTTTTTCCCCATTATTATAGGGCAGGTGAACATGAATATGTACACGTTATGATCTTACTATTGAATTTGACTTATTAATATATTGTGCCAACTAAGACCATCTCCAACGCTTCATCAAACCCAGCATCAAATTCAAAATTTGGTGAAAATGGTACTGTTCACAGCTCCAACGCTTCATCAAACCCAGCATCAGATTGAGTTTTCATCAAATAATTCATCAAACTGAAAAAAAGTATTTCTCACCAAATCTTTGTTCTGGTTGGGGGATATCAATCGACCCGGCCACGGATTGGGTTAACCAACGGTTGTCCGAAAAAAATTCAAAAAAAAAAAAAAAAAAAAAAAAAATTCACACCGGGACCAACGTTGTTGTCTCGAAAAAAGAAAAAAAGGTTCAAACAAAAAAAAAAAAAAAAAAAAAAAAAAAAAAAAATTCGACCAACCCGGTTGACCACCGATCGACCACCCTTTGGTGAAGCATTGGTGAATTAGAATTTTGAGCGATTGGCATCAAATTTGATAAAATGGGTCATTTTTTACTCAGATTTGGTGAAAAATCTGAGTCACGATTGAGATGCTCTAACAGAAGTCCATTTTTAGCGTTGTTGATTAAGGAAAGTACTTTTGAAATCGTAATATCTTATGGAAGTCGAAATATATAAACAAACCATGAAATACAAAAGCACTAAACCAAAAAATGCATGATACATATAGTTGCTTCTATACTTAGATTTATTTTTACATTAGTTATTGTTTGCCGAAAGTATGCAAGTGCTAGTCATTGTCATTGGTTACTATGTTACAAAGGCATAGTTTGTATTTGTTCATCAATATTTTAGATAGGGACAATTGTACTAATGGGATACGGACATGTGGATGACAGCACAACTATTGAATTTCATGGCATAAAAGAGACGTGTGGATCAAGGACTAGTAGTGACGAAAGAGGTTGAGATGATACAGATGGAAGTTAGAACCTAGGGCCAAGTGGATCAAGGACTAGTAGAAAATCAAGAGACGTATATCTTAGGACGCTTGTTAGTCTGTTTGTTTGTTTTTTTTTTTTTCTTCTTTTTTTGTTGTGCAAACTAACCAAAAAAGTGTGATACTGGGGCTCAATAACTTACTGAACTTGATTGGATAATGATGAGTTCAAAAAAAAAAAAAAAAAAAAAAAAAAAAAAAAAAAAAAAGAAAAAGAAAAAAGATTGAATAATGATATTTGGAGTCAAATGATCGAATATTGGTCAAATTTGAACAAGTAGTCAAAATAATAATAATAATAATGGCAAAAACCAATTTGTTTAACCTCCATACAGAGAAAAAGGTCTTCTTAGTTCAGAGTCTCATCACCAATCTTTCTCAAGATACTCTAATATTTTCTCAATCACTAGTTCTAGTTTTTGTTAATCATCTAAGTTTCCAACGCTAATCATTCAGATCAAATTGTTGTCATTATTATCCAAAGCATATGATCTTAACACAGTTTTTTTTTTTTTTTTTGATCGGCAAAGAAAATCTTTATTGATGGAAGCATGCAAAAACATACAGAACATCAATAAAGAGGAGCTTGGAGCTAACTGAAGCTCCAAGCTCCAGTTGGTGAAAAACCAACAAACAAAACAAGAAAAGCAGAAAACAGCTAGGAAAGCAACTACAAAGTGCATCCACAACTGACAAAACATAGCAGACCAACTTAACTCCACCCGTACTGCAAAGTTGAGCAGAAACTAAGACTAACAGATCAGCTCAATCAGGAGAAAGCAGAGCAGTTTGCAGATCACCCCACCTGAAGGAAGTCTCCAACCTGAAGGAAGTCTCCAAGAGTAAGCAGCCACAGAATTCACTCCACAACCAGAAAAAGCCCAATCTAAACATCATTTGACACATCTCCCCTAGTTCCATATGACTACACCTCTGTCCTCAGCAGCACATTTTTCTGCAGCATACACACCACTGCATATATGCTTCAAATTTGCACCAACATTATGCACTAAGAAGGTAACACCTTACACAAATCAAAATAGACTAATATCAGCATCATCAGATCAGATTCCACCACCATACCTCAGCACCAAAATCTAAGCAGAACCAAGCTAAACCAGCACTAGAGTTGAGAGCAACACTGCAGAAATTCACTTCAGCATTTCATATCAGCAGAACTGCAGAACAAGCTTCAGAATTTCAACACACAAAGCTTCAGTACACACATCAGTATACTTACTGCAAATATTCAACAACACACAGATGCAGAGCTTCAGAATTCAAACATAAAGATGCAGATCTTCACACAAGCTAACACTACCCCGCCAACACTACATATACACAACATACCCAATAGCAGTGGCAGACACCAGCATATCAACACATTCCATCTAACAATACATAACACCAGCAGTCCCTCCCAAGAACCTTCTAATTCGCCTCATATTAAAATAAAATCCTAAAGAAAACAGAGGAAGCCCCACTCCCAGTTGGAGAGTCACCAACTAGGAGGGCAGCCGAAAAAAAGCAAAAATCTCAGACCATATGCCAGAGATACCACTTCTTACTTGCCTAAGATTGACCACAAATTCTTGCACAGTGAATTTATGCTCAATGAACAAATGTTTCAGCCAAGCAGTAACTCTAACTTTAATCACTTCACATACCTCAGACAAGATTGGAGTTGATGCATTGAACACTACTTCATTTCGAAGCTTCCACAAGGACCGTAGCACAACCAGAGGGACTCCAGCCAAATCCTCCTCTTTTTTCACCAAGTATTCCTATCCCACCATAAGATTATTCCTTCAACAGACCCACGTAAAGCCCCTTGAACGTCCCACCAGTTTAGCATTTCAGCCCACACATTCCAAACAAAAGGGCAAGACACCAACACATGATCCACAGACTCATTCACAGTTTTGCAGAACACACACAAAGTTGAAGCATTGTTTTGAAGCACACCGATTTTTTGAAGAAACACAGAGGTCTTAAGTCTATTCCTTCATGCTAACCACCCAAAAAATTGCACTTTGGGAGGCAAATATTTAACCCACACTAGTTTGCTTATTCTTAGACTAGGGTCTGCACTTGCACAAGCCCCCTGAAAAACAGAAGACACAGAAAAAACACTAGATGAAGCAGTTGCCCACACAGGCTTATCCACTTGATCAGTTGCAAGACTAGGAGCTGTATCCAGAATGTTTTTGAGCCGAACCACCTCACTCTCTTCCTAGTGATACAACCTTCTTCTGAAATTGAACGCCCAATGCCCTTCCACTTCTTTTCTCACATACGCTGTTCTAACTGATTCCTCTTTTTCCATAGTCAACAAAGATAAGCCAGGAAATTCCTCTTTTAAACAAGGTAGAGTGACACCATTTGTCCCACCAAAACTTGACTGAACTCCCATCCCCCACCCTAATCTTCCAGTTATCCATGTAAAAGCCCAGAATGGGACTATTTGATGAAGCAATGTTGCTGATGGCCAACCAAACACTAGATACCTTACTACTAGTGCAAGGAGATGGTACCCACTCAGAAAAACTGAATTTATACTTACTACAAATCACCCTTCTCCACAGCGCTTCTTTTTCATACCCAAACCTCCACCACCATTTAACTAATAAACAATCATTTACCAGCTTCACTCTTCTTAGTCCCAAGCCCCCTTGATCCACTCTCTTAAACAGTTCCTCCCACTTTACCAGGTGAACCCTTCTCCTTATCTCAGACCCTCCCCAGAGAAAAGATGCCTGCAGCCTCTTAATCACTCTAACTACCCCTTGAGGCATTTTAAACAAGGATAGATAGTACACAGGCAGTGAGGCCAAGACAGATTTGATCAAATTTAACCTACCAGCGTAGGACAGGAGCTTCCTCTTCCAACTAGCAAGTCTGCAATGGACTTTATCCAGCACTGGTTTCCAAGTATCTTTCCTATTAGGATTAGCTCCTAGTGGCAGACCTAAATATTGCATGGGCAACTTCTTAATCTTACAATTAAGGATAGATGCAAACCTGGCTAAAGATTCCTCTAGGACACCCACTCCGCATACTTGACTTTTGTGATAATTTATTCTCAGCCCCGACATAATCTCAAAACACCTTAGTATTCTCTTTAGCTTTCTGACCTCCTCAGCTTTAGCTTCACATAATAAAATAGAATCATCTGCAAACTACAGATGAGAGACCAGCACATCAGCAGCACCTACTTTCACACCCTTAACTATTTCCATATGGCAAGCCCTAGACAGTAAAATGTTTAAACCTTCAGCGACCAAATTAAAAAGAAAAGGGGACATTGGGTCACCTTGTCTCAAACCCGTTTGGGGACTAAACTTAGCAGTTGGGGATCCATTGACCAGGACTGAAATATTAGTTGTTGCCACACATTCCAAAATCCATTGAATCCATTGGTTACCAAACCCAAAATTCACCATCATTGAGTATAGAAAGCCCCAATTTACTAAATCATAAGCCCTTTCAAAATCAAGTATAATTATCACTCCCTTCCTCTTAGATTTCTTCCATCTATCTACAACTTCATTCGCAATCAAAACCCCATCTAGAATATTTCTCCCCCTTATAAATGCTCATTGGGTCTCACTTATGATGCTAGGAAGCACATCTTTAAGTCTCTTAGAAAGCACCTCTGATAGAATTTTATACACAGACCCAACAAGACTAATAGGCCTATAATCTGCTAGTCCCACAGGATTCTCCCTCTTGGGTATAAGAGTAACAAAAGAGCTATTCAACCCTGTCACCAACCTTCCATTCATATGGAAATCCTTCATAAAATTAAGCACCCCCCCTTTCATCACCTTCCAACATTTTTGGAAACAAAGGATATTAAACCCATCTGGCCCAGAAGCCTTGTTTCCGTCACAATCTTTTACTGCTACCTTGATCTCTGCCTCTATAAACTCTGCCTCCAACCACTCATAGTTTGGATTGCTATGAACTGATTTAAAATTGCCTCCTAATTTAGGCCTATTCACCCACTCTTCAGCAAACTGTGACTTAAAATGTTCCCTGATCGCTGACTTCACTTAACTTGGTTCTTCCAAAACTCTATCACCAATAGTAATAGAAGTTATCTCATTTCTACATTGTCTGCCCTTGACCATCACATGAAAAAATCTAGTATTCCTGTCCCCTTTCAGGTTCCAGTTCAGCCTTGATTTTTGTAACCACATCCATTCTTGCATTCTATTAAGACTCCAAACCTCATCTACCACTGCTCTTCTTCTAGCAACCTCAGTTTGTTCAAGCACCCTAACCTCATCCTGAAGATCAAGGTTGTGTGCCTCCTCCTCTGCTGCTTTCAATTTCTGTGCCACATTTCCAAAAACCTCCTTATTCCACTGCCTAAGTGCTATTTTCAATGCCTTCAGCTTTTTCTGTAGTATAAAACCAGCCCATTCCATAACCTCCGACTCTTTCCAGGTTTTATCCACAAAAGAGAATAGATTTGGATGTAAACACCAAGCATTCGGGAACCTAAACGGCTTTGGACCCCAGTCCCTTTCATCCTCCATCAGAAGTAATGGACTATGGTTGGAAATAAGTCTAGGTAACCCCCGTAATTTTAAGTTAAACACCTCCATCCATCTTGGGTCCACCAACACTCTATCTATTCTACTCTATTTTTCACCAACCATTGAGTTACATCATGTAAATTTCCTACCCAGTAAAGGTATCTCATTTACTTCACAGGTCTCAGTGAAATCATTAAAATCTGCCATTCTCCTATCCCTTCTTGAGCACCCTAACCTCTCCCCAATATTCCTAATTTCATTAAAATCCCCACACAAGCACCAAGGTTTAGGAAATTCATGTTTCAGATTGATTTAAGGTACCCCACATTTTCCTTCTACCACCCACATCATTAGGTGCGTAAATATTTAAAATGACACACTCAAATGAATTATATAAAGAACCTGATAGAAGAATAAACCTTCTACTGCTGCAACAGTCAGTCAGCTGAAACACCATAGGGTCCCATATACATAAGAGACCTCCAACTACTCCTTCAGGATCCACTACCATATATTCCATTCCATTCCTTACCCACATTGCTCTAACATCTTTTTCTGTGAGATCAGCCTTCTTTGTTTCTTGGAGCATTACAAAATCCACATTTCTATCCTTCACCAATTTCCTTATCTTTCCTTTCTTCTCCTGTCTTCCAATTCCTCTAATATTCCAGACTAATATCTTTATAAAATTGTACAAATCACCAAATTTACCCCTCTGCACTTGCAACCTACACAGCTACCACTTTTTCCCTTCCATTCCTCTCCTTATCCTTCCTTTCAAGTTCCACCATTTTATTTAGAACATTCTCTTCCTTCCCATTATAATCCACCCCTAATAATTTCCCTAACTGGAGTGTTGCTTGAGCTTCATCAAGAATTAATCTTCCTCCATCATTCCCCTTCTCCATCACCGATGATAATGAAGCTTCTACTACAGTTGCTCTGAGTACGGCATTTCTAGGATCTAATCTACTTGATGAAGCTCCCTTGTTGCCATACCTTAGTATAAGATCAAAGAAACCCCTTTTCTGAATCTGACCTTTTGACTGCATTTTTTCTTCCCTTTTTTCTTTTTATTTTCCTCCCCCATTTTGCTTTTAGTTAACTGGGCTGTCGGGCCAGTTGACAAACTAATATATGATCCCCCTTCTTCAGATCCTTCTTGTAAACTACAGGGCTGAGTACTCATCCCGGCCCTTACAGATTGTAGCCCACCCAAATCTTTTACCCCCTGATGAAGGCCCAATTGTACTTCTAGACTTAGTCCAGGCCTTTTCAAACCAGACCCACTTAAGCTCCTCATATACCCAGGCGTGCATAGTTGACCATCCAAATTCTGACACTGCACTGCACAGCCATAGTTCGGCTTTTCAACCATCATCATTTTTTGGCCTGCCACTTTCCCGAGCTCTTTCCCTACTCCTCCATCAGACTCTGCAACTACTGTCTCAGTCGTCCCTACCCTCTCTTTGTCTACCCCTTTGCTCACATGGAAGCTATTTGACATTGATCTTCTATCCACCTCAGCATTTTCCTCCAACTCATTAGCTGATTCAATTGCCCTGTCCCTACCCTCTCTTTGTCTACCCCTTTGCTCACATGGAAGCTATTTGACATTGATCTTCTATCCACCTCAAGATTTTCCTCCAACTCATTAGTGATTCAATTGCCTGTCATCATCTTCTTCCCATCCCTTCTTCTTACCTTCTGAAATGATAAACCTTACGTTAGATCGACTCAAGACAAAGGTGCATATGTTTTTCTGAACACACTCTTCCTTGATTGTTTGGACTCTGACCCTTTGTTCTTCACATACTCTAACCGGGTAAACCACCCCTTTGCACTCCAAGTTTACTACTTTGTTTATTTGCTCCATGCACTTTGTGTAGATTTGCATCTTACCATTGACGAGCGACTCTTGGCATGCCTCCTCCTCGAACAAATTATCTCGCCCATAATCTACCAATCTTATGCATATTGGTTCTATTCCACAGATTGAGAGGGATGCCGAATACCGATCCACACGCTCCTTTCTTGCTCCATTGCTAACCCCGTCTCCCATGTAACCACATCTTTGCACGTCCCCAATCATTTCCTTTACCTCCTTTAATTTTGAATGCATTTCCTCTTTTGACTTGAAAGACAATATCCTGACTCAGCCTCCACCTTTCCTTACCACAACTTCTGTCATTCCTCTTTCTTCAAGTTCCGGCTTCAAATTAACATTTGCATACTGAGTCTTCATACAGAGTAACACTCTCATACAGCCACCCATTCCCTATTTCTTCAGCCTTAACTCCACATTTTATCTATTTTAGATCTATACAGTAATCAAGCGGCCTTTTAAGATGCTTTATTTCAACAAAAAGCTTGCTAGCATTTAAGTTTAGTGAGTGAAGTTCTTGTGTGGTTTACATTTTAGTTAATGCTTAGCTCTTCATCAATTGTTAGATTACATAGATTATTCAACTACATAAAGCATTTTGGTTAACAATCCGTCATTTTTTCTTTCATTTCAGTAGTTCCAAATTTTAGATATTGTTGATTGAGGCAGCAATAACTGATTGGAAAGGATCTAATCTAGCAGTTTTTTTCAATTGTTTTGATAGCCAATACTTCTTGAGTTGCAAATCTGATCTCATCCACTTGTCCGGAGTTTAGTGGGTATTTGGTAAAAAGTTGAGTTTCAACAAATTGACCCGTGTTCAATGGGGACCATAAATGGAGGGAATAATCACGAAAACTAATGCCGAACATTGCTTTATTATTACATGTTCCATTAATGGAAAATTTAGCTAAAATCCTTCCATTAGATCCTTGTTTGGTAAAATTGATAGTCTAATTTATTTTGCTTCATAAATCCCCTAAGGAGGAGGCATCTAATTGAGTAAGGACAAAGTAAAATAATTTTTTTTTTCTTGGACAACATTACCAGAGTAACATGTTACTGTGAGACAGAGTAACATGTTATTATTTACATCAATTGCGATATTAATAATTTATTTATTTTATCTTTTTAAGAATTTCATAGTCAACATGAATTTTAATTGATAGATCTTAAGGAGATGATTCTAAAAATACTAATTTTATTAAAAACCGATATCTAAATCAAAAGTTATGTTACTTTAAAGTTTAATATTTTGATAATAGTGATATGTGTTGATTTTTTTAAAAAAAAACTTTTTATACTTGTCCTTAATGTATTAAAATTTTATTATGTGAAAGTGTTGATTAAATTCCCCTTTATTTATTTATAGAACATATATATAATGCCTTACAAGTTGAGATTTTTTTAGATGCTTTCTCACTTGCTCAAAACCCCCTTTTATTTATTTGTATATATATAATGCCTTACAAGCTGAGATTTTAATAAATGCTTTCTCACTAGCTTCTTACAATTTTTTGAATGCATGCATATAATAAAAGAGTGAACCTAGTAGCGAGAAAGATTAAATTAGGGAGCTCCGTTACTGCGAATGCAACCACCATTGCTTGGGATATACGTGCACACCAGATAGGACGGGAGTACAGTTGCAATAACCCACAAATTATTATTGTGACAAGTTAAACTTTATCAAGTGGGATTGGATTGTCTTCAGTCCATTATGGACCATCCAATTCGACTCATTGGGTCAACTTTTAAGTTTGGTTTTTATCATTCAAATTATTTATATTTTAAGATTCATCAAGTATATCATCCTTGCAAAAAAATCAAGTTAGTTGGATAACGGAATCTACGTATTCAGATTAATCCGTTATCCGATTTACTTAATTTTTTTATAAGGATAATATACTCGACAAATTTTTAAATGTGAATAGTCTAAATTATTGAAATGGGCCCAAAAGTGGGTCCAGTGAGCTGAATAGTATCTTTTGAGATTAGAGAGAAACCAAACCCTTATAAAAATATATAAGAGTCGATTATTATAGATAGATTGAAAAACTAATATAAAGGTAAAAGTAAGTAAGAAGAGAATTATTTTAAACTCAAGAAATCTTTGTTGTAGCGACATCTGAAACAGATTTAGGAGGATTATGATCAACAATAGGACGCAAAAGGCAAGGGAGCGCAGTAGACGAGCCATTCCCTGCATTTTGTATCTTATGTTACTGTGGGAGTTTCAATCCTTCAACTTCATAGTCAAATTAATTGTGTAGAAATATTAAAGTATAAATCAAAACTTGACTTTCTTCACGAACACAAAACCTAAAGCAACCTGAAGACTTTATTTTTTCACATTTTATAATGAATTAATTACCTAAAAATTTTATTTACAAATGTTATGGTAGCTCATGTCCTATTTAAGATTTTTTGAATCAGTAAGTCCTATCTAGTAAAATTGAGAATATTATTAGTTTTTTTCTCAATTTTTAAAACTAAGAATATTATTAATTTTGCATAATAATGTTTCAAATAATTATTTCATTAACTGATGAAAAAAAAAAACAGAGCATAAGATTAAACATTTTTGTCTTCTATTTATTGTTTTGATTCAACTATCCAATAAAACTGATAACATTATCAACTTTTTCCAGTTTTAAAACAGAGAATATTATTAGTTTTTTTGTTTGCACATATATATATTTTAGTTTTTTCAATTTGAAAGTTGATGTTTTAAAGTTTTGAAAATCAAAATAAATGTCAAATCATCAGGTTCCTTTATGAATAATTATAAATGATGAAAAATCATTGTTTCAAGGGCAATTCCGACTGTTAAAAATTTAATGGGACTTGAAGGTCTAAGAAATCTTAATTAAGACTTAATGTTGTATAAGTTCATAAATTAAGACTTGTGTTTAAATGTCCCTTTTATAATTTTGTTATCGACAGACCCCCTTAAGTTAGGGTAAAAAAAAAATATTGTAGATAGGCAGGTCAAATTGGTAAATTTGAAATACGGACAGTTATCACAAATCACATGCGTGGATTAAGTTTGGACACAAAATCATAACAAATCAAATTAAAAATGTCAACATTTACAATTCATTTCAAAACAAATTCTTTATTGCCGAATTTGGTGGACGACTTGCCAAGTCTTAGGGAGTTAGGTTGGCACGCAATTGCTTTGGTGATGATGATAAAGCTTTATTTGGTTAAATTAATCAAGAATTGCTTGTCCTTTTTCTACTAGAACTAAGAGATGTACTTTCAAATGTTTACACTCAATCACACACAAAAACTATAAATAAAATAGAAAATGTTAAGTAGGTTCGGAATAAGATGGTTTTCAATTCAAATTCAATAGAAAATGTTAACTACAAATTGTCATGTTTTAGAATAAATAAAAAGACACAACTATCAATGTATTGCCATTTATTTTCTTGAGTGTTATCACGTCTCTACCAAACAATGATGCTCGTGGATTGGGTTGGGTTGGGTGACCTCCCATCCATCATCGATTTGAACTTAGGTTGATTAAGAAAAATGCATCCGCATATGTTTACTTGGACTATCGAAATCCCCATTCTTTGGCGGATCGGTTCGGGCCTCTACAAGCATGAAAAATTCGTCACACGTGTACTTCTTTTAATCAAGCTGAAGCCTCTACAAATGATGCTGTTTATCTTGCTTAACAACTCTAATGAGCTTAGCGGCAGGTGTGTGCCAGAAAATCCCTCTGATGCTTAATTCAGAACTCAAGATCAATATAAGAAAAAACTCTAATGAATCTTGTGAATAAAATTGCATTACCTCATTCTAGGTTATCTCTGTGCTTTTATAATTTTCGCATGGTAGAATTCTAGTAGGATTCTACTCCTCTTTCACTACAGGAAAAATGGTCTACTGCAACGTTTTTTTTTAATGCCTTTTAGGAAAACGCCATAATAGATGAATTAAACACAACGTTTTCAAAACGTTGTCTTTGATGTCATTTAAACGGCGTCATATTTGGTGTATATATTGACACCGTCCATTCTCCGTCCCTCACTTTCTCTGCGTCTCTTCCACAGCTCTTTCTCTCTCTCTCTGTCTCTTCAAAGCCCTCGATTTGAAGCTCTAGCTAGTCTCTTGATTTGAAGCTTTAGCTCGCTCGATTGCAGATTTTGCATTGTATATTCATCGAACTCTCTAGCTGTTCTTCATCGATCTGTCGCTGGAGGGCTTTGATCAGTCTCTTCATCAAACTCAAACTCAAACTCGATCTGTTCTTCATCAAATTGTAGATCCAAAATCGATATCAGGTACATTTTTCATTCTCTATTGAAAAATCGCAGATCGATCTCTATTGCTCTTATCTCAGGTACATTTTTCATTCTCTAAATCGGTGTTCGAGTTTGAACAAGATCGATCTCTGTTGCTCTACTTTCTCATTGTCAATACTCGCACAAGTCTAATAGTGAGATTACTTATCAGGGCCAATTACTAATTTGAAAAAACCTTTGGAGTGATTGTAATGTTTTTGGATTTTGATCTTTCAATACTACTAGCGACACTTGAAATTGTTATTCTATTGAAATAAAATCAATCTATGTGTTGTTCTTTTATTTAATAGAAAAGTTACTGGAGTTCTATTGTTGATCATTAGGTCATTTTGAATGAGTTTTAGGATTACTAAGTTTATGTTTGTGTGTGTATATATTATACACGTCTTTTGAATTAGTGAAAATGGTAAAACTCATAAAACCAAATGGATTTTTTGTTTTCCTTGTAGGCTTTGAAAGAAGCCTTTGAACAAGTTCAACTGTGGTTTATCTTGTTGAGGTAAGCATCCCATCTGCCAGGCATATGTAATTTGGACATTGTGTTATCTTTTCATAAATTCCATCCCAAGGTATTGGCCCATATGGCAATCTCTCTTCCACACCTGTAGCAACTGTGGCTTATGAAGGCTTAAACCCCAAAGACCACCCACCCCCCAACAAACTAAAAAATGAGGGGAAAAAAAAAAAAAGATGCTTAAACGTCTCAACTCCTCAGGACCAAACGCTTGATATAAATGGGCTAGATGGCCATTTTGTTTTCTGTTTTAAAAAAAAAATTAAAAAAAAATAAAATAAAAATTTGAAGGGCTAATACACTTTCCAAGTTGAGGACCGCATTTAAAAAAGTACAATGTGATCAAGGCAGTATAGTTTATATGCAAATGATAATATTGTCTATTCTTAGAGTTGATTGTGCAGTTGGGCAATGATTAGATTTGTTTCTATTGTATGCTTATTTAAAAACCTACTTCATTATTTCTTATTTTCACTATGTTTGATTAATATGCAGGTTGATAAATTAAAAATTTTATCAGAATCGATTGCTTAACTCTGCTTCAAAAGCTGAAAAGCGTATTTCAGAACAGGTTATTAGCTATACCTGTCTATTTGTTTTTGTATTGTAGTGCACCTCTTCCAAGAATATGTACCACACCTCGAAATAGTTCTTTCTTCCTTGACATATGAAAAGAAAGAGCTGGGAGGTAGATTGCTGTTGTGGCCTTATTAGCCACATGCCTAAGTATACCTTGTTTAAGTATACCCTATTTAATTATTTAAAATTTTATTTGAAAGCTGATTAACAGTAATTGTAGGAAACAAATAAGAAGTACATGAGCATCAATAGCGGAGCTTAGTCTATTATTGGGGCACTCGGAAGGTATAGGTATCATTCAATGTTATATTGTACTTTTACATGGGATTAGTGTTAAATTGTTTATTGAACTCTATTGTAATCTCATAATATGAGTTTGTTAATTAATAAATTATCTTGTATTTGTGTTCATATGTAATAGAAAAAAAGTACAAAAAACAAAGAAATTCGGAAGAAGAAGACATTAAATCACATAATCGGTAGAAAACCATTCTCAGTTGTTTGAGTAGAGGTATATAGTTTCTTTATTTTTCAAATTGAAATTTGTATATTTTGATTTCGTTATTTAATTTTAAGTGTAATTGTAGGAAACAAATAAGAAGAATGGAATTCCTGCAACTCGCTTAGAGGTGTGGATGGCTAGGTACTGGAAGGATAACAAACCAAGTACTAATAAAGTTGTTGAGGTCATGGTATGGAATGTATTAAATACTTGTCTCATATATGTTTCTTTATTTATTTTTTAAATGTAAAATTATATTTCATAACAGCATACACCCATCATGTTAATTTAATAATATAACACTACTTTTCTCTCTAAATATTCATGTACACGTACGTAGATTGTCAGAGAGATCATTGCTGTGTGTATGCTACTGTTGATGTCATTATCATTGCTGTGTGTATGCTACTAAGATAAAAATTCATAAAAACCCCGAACTCCGTATCTGGTGGAGTATTTATTTTGCCTAAATGACCTTGGTTGGACTCTTGTATTTGTTGCATAACTGGTCACTTATTTATTTATTTATTTTTTAGTGTTATTGTCTTGCATATTGTCCGATTTATTAATTCTTTTTGCTTTTATGTATATGTATGAAATGGTTTCAAAAGGTTTATGACTCGCATCTTCAAGAGTAAAATGCCTCGCCTTGCGCTTTCTCCTTTCAAAACTGTGCTTAATATTGTGAATCCTGCACTTCAATTCATACATTGGTGCCATATTCCCTTCCTTTAGGTAGGGTCTGTGCAGCTGCATCCCAAATCTTCTTTGTGCTATCTATGAAAAAATAACCACAATTGATTTCAGGCTCTATAGAGTTGAGATGCCATGATATGGCAGCAGAAGTCTGGGAGTCCCACTAATCATAAAGTGGGTTATTATCCCTTGGTTACACAATTTGTCTAGTTACATACCCTATTTTTTCTCTACTTTTGATAAACAACTTGGCTGATTGAAACCAAGACAAATAATTCCGCCCATTAAGCTTTACCATGGTAATTTGTAAGGTAGGATTATGCATTACAGTTTGGAGAGAAGTAGCCAATGATTGTTGACTGTTCAGATCAGTCAAAAAAAAACCCTACTTGGCAAAAACGGAACAAAGCCCACACTGGAGTTTTTCATCTTTTTCGTAGTTTGGGAAGAGACCACTGTAATTGCTTTCTCCACTGTTTGAATATATTATTGATAATCATGTATTTCACTGCTTGAGATTAGCTATCTGGTTTGGTGTGTTTGCCTTTAAGCATACAAATGGCTTGCTTATGCATCAACTGGTTTGTCTAAATAGAATTATTTTTTGGCTCTTCCTTTGATTCATTTTTCTCAGAGATCTGAACATGAAAACCATCCTCATTGTAGTCTGTTGTTTTTTATTGTCTAGTTGGATGGTAGATCTATCTTTTCATTGTTTCTATTACTTTGGTGTAATGTGTGGGGTAGGAATGATCTGACATCCCATTCATGAGCCTTGTTGACTGTTAGGAGTAAGCTGGAATGTTTTCAATTCTATTTGCATTCTCAGCTCTTCTCTGTTTTGATTTTGTTGCTACACATGTGATGGAAATATTGATTTTGTGATGGAAATATCTATTTGCCTTGTTATCTATGCTCCATTGTTGTTTTGTAGCTTATCGGAAGCCATTGATCTCGTCCTCTAAGGTGCTCAGAGTCTTGTGGTACCAATAAAGTCCAATTCAAGAAGAAAACTACAAAAATCTAGTGGAATTGATGTATCTGTTGGATCTGTTGGAGTATTCCTCTTGAAAATGACTGGAAACAGTACTGTTATGAGGATCTGTTATTTTCCATATTGATGTATCTGATCTGTTGGATTTTGTGGTATCTGTTGAAAGCCATTGATTTCATGTGTTATTTGAAGTATCTTATGGCTTTGAATTTTTGATTTCTTCTAAGTATGAATTTGAATTTTGTTTTTTTAGATTTCATTATAATGTATTTGGCTTATGGCCTCGTTTGGGAACAGACTTTTTTAGTAATTTTTGACTTTTTGGCTAAAATGTGATGTAAAAAAAAACTAGTATGTTTGGGATGACTTTTTGACTTTTTACGAAAATATGTGCAAAAAGTAGAAAGAAAAGAGAATGTTTGACTTTTTGGTATGAGTTGTTGGCTTTTTAGTTTTTTTAGTAACTTTTTGACTTTTTGGGTAAAATTGGCACTTGCCAAACGAGGCCTTAGTCTAGTGGAAGATTTTTTTTTTTTTTTTTTTTGAAATTGCATCTGGCCTCCATTGGAATTTAAAATATTGGTGGTATTCAGATTACTTATGTTCCAAAGTCTGGATCTTTGCCTCTTGTTTTTGATGGGGTGATTATTCAGCATCCAGTCCCATGGAATTATTACCAAAATGTAGGAACTTCCAGTGAAAAACCAAAAAAAAAAAAAAAAAGGAAGAAGAAGAAGAAGAAGAAGAAGAAGAAGAAGAAGAAAGAAAGAAAAAGTGGTGTTTTTGAAAAACGCCACTAAATGACGTCATGCTCACGTCACACGTTAGTTTGTAATGGTAGGATAAGCGGACGTCAACATTTTGTGGCGTTTTCAAAAATACCATCTTATAATTTTAGCGACAGTTTTCAAACGTTCTAAAGCTATTGCGGCGGCCGTATCAGCGACGAAAATTTTAAACGTCGCTGTAACTTTTTGTGGTGCTTTTCAGGTTTTTCGCGGCATTTTAAAAACGCCGCTAAAAAGCGAATTTCCTGTAGTGTTTGTAGAGTTCATAGAGTCCCACTAGGAATCATATCCTTATAGGATAATGTTTATCCTTTCTCACCCTTCTCATTAATGTCAAAGTGAATTGGCCCAACTTCTTGGCCGGCAACCAGGCAAAACACCAACCCGATTGCTTACCACTTGCATAACGAATGTAGCCTTATTAGTTCTAAGAACAAAACGAAACACCACACCTCACCAACCTAGCTCGGTGCTTTTCTCTTCATGCCGCGCTAACTTAGCTCGACACATTGATGTAGCTTGGTGTGCTGACGTGATCACGTAGACGATTGCTTAGCCACATAATGTCTTTTGTTTGCATGTGGTAATGTCGGTAGCACGGCAAAACCCTCAAGTTACCTTTTAGCACAACCCAAAGGTAAGGCTTGATTTAGCCTAGCCAACACAAAGGTCTCATTTGCCCGGCTCAATCCTCTCGGTGCAAATTCCCTCTCAGGGCCAAGGTTCTAAATATCGGCCGGTACCTTCCGTACTGGCCAGTTCGTACCGGAAAATAGGAGTGCCGAGTCGGATACTCACCAGTATACTGGTAAGAATCAATTTCACGTCCGTAGCCGCCAGTTTCCGATACGTATTGGCCTGAATCCGATACGTGAGCGATATAGTTCCGATACAGTCCGGTACGGCTGAAAATGGAGCAAAGCACCAGCAAAAACAATTGAGCAAAGCAAAGCACGGTTGTATTTGTCATGCTCTGTTTTTTTTTTTTTTTTTTTTTTGGCTGAATAAGTCATGCCTTTTGCTTGTTATGCTCTGAATAAGTCCTGCCTTTTCTTTTGGCTGAATGAATAAGCAAAGCACCATCATTGAGGATATTCGTAGATTAGCTTTTCAATGTAATCTATCCCCTTTGTGGACTCCCCATGAGGCTAACAAAGCAGCTCATTGGACTGCAAGGGCATTTCTTAGTGGTGCTCTACCCCCTAATTGGCTGTGTAACCCCCCTGAAGGGCTTTGTAAGGCTTTGGCCATGCTTTCTTAATATATTCGAGTGTTAAAAAAAAATAAGCAGAGCACCTGTATTTGTTGTTGTTGTTGTTTTTTTTTTTTTTTTTTTTTGGTTATTTTTTATTTATATTATGGTAGATTGTTTGTATTTATTTTATTATTTATTTATTTATTTATTTATTTTTATTTATTTCTTTATTTATTTATTTATAGTAGATTGTTTGTATGCGATTATAACTGAGGCGAATGATTTATTTTCATGTCCCTCTTTCTCTTATTAATTTGTTGTGCATGTGGAAGTATTTCATTGTTGAAAATAAGTAAAAAATATTTCCACATCAATTTTTATATTAAAAGTTTAACATATATGCCAAATAAAAGCTTGAGACTAAAATAAATACATATCATTTAATTGAATGTGTCTTTACATATCAAAATTTTGATTAAAATGTGATAAATTAAGGCTTAAAGAGTCAAAAAAAATGCATAAAATTGAGTTTCAGAAGGATTACTAATGATTTTTGAAATTTCACAACATGACGCCGATAATTCGATACGTGCGGTCGATACTATCGATATCGATACTCATGATCGATACCGTTACGTTACCCGATACCGCGATTTAGAACTATGCTCAGGGCCATTTGATTTTGGTGGGTTGAATGTATTTAGCCTAGTAGGATATAGTTAGACTTCTTTTTTGGTTTTTTTCATTGCCAACTTAGTAGGAATAAAAAGTTTGCTACGATTTTTTTTGCACTTTACTTGTCTTTATTGATGTTTAACTTTGTGTTTGATTTATACGTTGGAAATTTATCAATAAAGTTTTAATTTTTACGAAAAAAAGAAAAAAAAAATCAGATTCCAACTAATGGTTTTCATTTTTTTACTCTTCTCCTGCAAGGGCACTCACTAAAATAGGTGATTTGTGCGGCAAATTGTGAATGTTATATGCAATAGAGATAGAGGTAATCAGAGACAACAGACTTGTTCCATGCACAGAAAAAACTTACACCATATATGGGAGAGACATGCACATCATAAAAATGATATTTTTTTTTTTTTTCTTTCCACTATCCCACTTATTTGGGATCATCCAAAGTTTTTCTACCATCCCACTTATTTAAGATTTTTCTATTTCTTTACTATTTGGAGGAGAGAAATATCAAACAAATCCACAAGCAATAAAACTTAACCGAACAACTAATCTTCTAATGAAATGGTAGAAGTTGAAATACGTCTATTCTTTTATTGCGTCATAATTAAAACTCAATTAATACATCATTAAGATGAATTACATTTTGTTAGAAATATGTTTGAACAAGTAGTTGAGATATGAAAGTAGTAGGGAAATAAGAAAAGAAGAAATTAAGGGGCCCCTCTCAGTCTGTCTTCTTCTGTGCTTCCTAGTTACGAGGATCATTCGTTGAGTGGCTCCCACATGCTTGCGCATACTGAGATAACAAATAAACTGCAATGCAAACTATTAGCAAAATTTACACCTCACATCATATATCTATATGATAAAGCATGTGTATTTTAAAAATGTGTTGAAAATATCATATCACTGTTGGAAATTAAGTTTTTAGAGGCGTTTAAACAACGTCGCTATAACTATAAAAAATGCTACTAATTCTTTTTTGTGATGTTTAGTATTAAACGCGGCTAACTGACCTAACGGTTGAAATTGTCCAGTAATTGGATTCATGGATCGAGATAAGCCCAATTGATGGTAACTTTGATTCTCTCTCTCTATGTAATTGAATCCAAGTGTTGAGATAAGTCCAATTAATAGTTGGTTTAATTCTCCCTCTTTCTCTCTCATCTTTTATTTATGCACTTGAAAAGAAAAAGTGAGTTACAATGCATAATTTTTGTAAAAGAAATTTATATACAATAATGTGCTAAATTAAAATTATCGTGGTTTACAATTCTAAAAATGTCACTATTACATATTTTGTACAAGTTTGATATACATAAATTTTATATCAACTATTTTTTATATGTAGGTCTCGTTTGACAATATTATTTTTTAGTTTAAAAATCAAAAAATCACTAAAAAAAATCAAAAAGCTAATAACTTATACCAAAAAACCAATAACTTATACCAAAAAGTCAAAGATTCTATTTTCTCTCTACTTTTTATACATCTTTTCGTAAAAAATCAAAAAGTCATCTCAAACATATTAATTTTTTTACATTATACTTTAGCTAAAAAACCAAAAAGTTATTTAAAAAAATCTCTTCCCAAACGAGGCCTTAGTAGACCATTTAAAAATTTCATTAACTACTATGTGTGTGACATGAGATTTAAAAAATATTGAATACTAAGCATTTTTTTCATCTATAATCAATTTATTTCATTTTTTTCTTCCTATAGATAGTAATAATTATTAATGGCTACTGAATGGCTTGAAGCCTATTACTTATATTTTCATGATTAGTTTATGCGGTTAAACCATGTCATATATATATATATATATATATATTTTAATGTTTTCTAGTTGTGCAACATTTAAAAAATAATAAATGATGAATTATTGATTTTTGCATGGTTGCCTTCTAGGAATGGCTATGGTCCAATAATAAATGATAGGATTATTTTATTTTAAATTTTTGCCTAAGTTCTAATATAATGTATTTCACCCAACTCATTTCTATATAAAAGTTATACCCAATAAAATTTTAATATTATGTGTCATATTTTTTTATCATGTCCATGGGCAAATGCCTTTAGACATGTGCCATAGCTAACATATATATATATATATATATATATTGTACGGGGAGCAAATATTCGTCATTGTCCATACTCCTCGTGTCCAAGCTTTGCTTCGCTCCAAATAACCTGAGAATACAACGACGGTGAGCTGTCTGACAAATGTGATGCCAGAAAGCCCCTCCGATGATCAAGTTAACATCCTTTTTTTGAGAGAGAAAGAAAGAGAAGACCAAAGAGAAATAGAGCCCTGGGTTGCCAGAAAATCAGACCTCTTGTATGTAGGCGCCGCTCAGTCTATATAACCTCTGTGCGTGCCACTCTGTTCGTCATTTCCTGGATGCGTGGCTATATTGCCCTCTCTATTCTTTATACGTGTACCCGTCAATTCTGCCAAACAACATTGGCCCAACTGTCAAACGGTATTGGCACACACCATTGGCAGGTTTCTCTTCTCACACTCCAATTGGACCACCTAGCAATTTCTACTGAGCTAGGCATAGCCTGGTCAGTTCCAGCCTCAATTTCGGCCGACCTTCTGGGCCAAGCTCAATAACTAATTCGGTTTGCCCAACTCCGTTTGTTCCCGCTGACCTTGCTCGGCCTTGAACCATCGCTTCACCTAGCTCAGATTAGCCAGGTCCAACTTCCGGACCTTGGGCTAACTCAACTGCATGATCTAGAACCTCGGCCAAACTGCCGTTGGCTATGCTAACTCGGTCGCGTAATCTAACGGCAAGGCCCAAGTCACAACTAGTTTGGCCCGTTTGCTTGGTGCAAACTCTTCTCTCATATATATATATATATATGTATATATTATGGCAAACACCCTTTAAAAAGTGTGTTCCATATGCACACTGTTATGTATTTTTATAGTATATGTTAAATATTACATAATTTTCTAATAGAGTTATGACAATTTGTAGTTTACAAATAAAGTTATGCATTTTGTAGTAATATTAAGCATTTTTGAAGTAATGTTACATTTTTTTATCCAAATATTTTCTAACCATAAAATGTGTAACACTAATACAAAAATACATAACATTACCATTAAATGTATAACTTTATTTCTCAATCACAAACTGTTGTAATTCTACCACAAAAATACATAAAATTTATCAAAAAATATATAACATTTACCACCAAATACATAATAATGATATATATGGTACACACCCTTTAGCATTACATAGAGAGGACATGTTATATTTGAAATTTTGTGATTTGACTCTCGTATCAATTTAATTTATGTAATAACAATTGCATCAAATTTTCCCTTTAATATTGCTTTTTAATTCAATTTATAACACTGGTTAATAAATTGGACATAAATCATTACTAAAATAATTTCTTAAAATAAAAATTTACTATTTCAAATTAAATCCCAACCTTTCAACCAATTTGAAAGTATGAGTTAAAAAATTGGAAAGACAAGAAGCCACGATGAAACTTCACTAACAAAAAATTAATGATGATTAATAATTTGCACATTAAAAAATTATGAAGACAA
This sequence comes from Camellia lanceoleosa, assembly GCA_025200525.1. Classification (NCBI taxonomy): domain Eukaryota; kingdom Viridiplantae; phylum Streptophyta; class Magnoliopsida; order Ericales; family Theaceae; genus Camellia; species Camellia lanceoleosa. The sequence goes on from CM045767.1 coordinate 26,829,047, forward strand.
ATTTAAAAAATGGAGACAAATAATTATACTCATGTAATTTCAAATTAAAAAATAAGTTCAAATATTTATATGTGCATTTTCAAACAGAAAAACTAAAGAAATATATTTATATATGTGCATTTTCAAATTTAAAAATAAAAATAAATAAATATATTTATGAATTTTCAAAATTAAAATAAGACATAGTTACATCTTATTTTTATGAAAAAAATATTGGCCTCGTAAAAAGTCCACCCCTAATTTATCATCAATGAAATAACAAGTTCCATGAACTTCTATTTTTTTTTTTTTTTGATTAGCAAAAGGAAACTTTTATTGATGAACAAACCATACAAAGATGAGATTACATCAAATAAAGGAGAGGAAGAGCAACATGCATCATAGCAAACTATTCCAATCCCAACTAAGTTGGCACCAGAAATAGAGCCCAATCATTTGCAAGCTCAATCTCAGGGGTTTGGAGATAAACCAAACCCAACAGTAAAATAAACCAAACAAGAAAACAAACGCAACAGAACAAAGCAGTATAGGCATAGTTGAACCTTAGCCAAGACCACTTCATAATGCAAACTAGGACCTTGAACAAACAGAATACTTCTAGCAGTAGATAGCCCTAACATCTTAGATTTACCCACAACATATCAGAACAGATCAACAATTCAAGAGTCCATATCACTCATAGCGTAACGGATCACGGTAGATACATCGGTGCATACCGGTCAAAGATTTACCCAAAGCAGTTAGGCAATCCACTTCTAGAAGCATGTCAGAATTATTTGATCATATCCATCCTAGAACCCTATTGTTGGACTAATGAACCAAAGAGCTCATATGGATAGGCATTCAATTCTACCACGTAACTCGCCAACAGACAAAGATACAGCGAGAGGCAAAAACATACTCCAAAGCAGACAAAGATACACCGCACAACAAGCAGGCCTACTCCAGAGTCGCAGCGAAGCATGTGGATAGGCAGGGTACTTGCTCCAGATCATTCAACCTCCATTTCTAGTACAGAGCTTCATCAACAGACAGCAGCAGAAGCATACTCCATCAGCATACACACTAGCAGATGCAGCAGAAGCATATTCCAGCAGCATACACACTAGCAGATGCATACAGCAGAAACACACTAGCAACATATACACCAGCTGCAAACTCACAAAGACAACATACACCAAACAGCAGGCCTTAGACACATACCTTTACTGATCAAGGTTGTTGATAAAGTCATTAACAGAGTACATATTCCCCATCTTGGAAGCCTTACTCCATAAGGCAAATCGAACCTTAATAAGCTCACTAAGATCTACTCCACAAGGCTGCACTCCGTTAAATACACAATCATTTCTTAACTTCCAAATGGACCAGAGAGAAATTAAAGGTAAAACCCTCCATAATCTCCTAACCTTTTTCTTATACTTGCCACCTAACCACCAATAAAACAAACAATCAACAGACCTAGGCACCACCCACAGGCACCCCCACCATTATAACAGATCTGTCCAAACTTTCCAGGAAAAAGAACAATGCAGCAACACATGAGCAGCAGATTCATTCTCGTTTTTACAAAAGGCACATAGTATTAAAGCACTACTATTAAGAATACCAATATGTCAGAGAAAATCTCTAGTTTTCACTCTATTCCTCCAAGCTAGCCAACCAAAAAACTGAACTTTAGGAGGTAATACAGTGTTCCACACAAACTTACTTAATGTCAGATGAGGGCCAAAAAGAGAGTCACTGAACTTGTACAAAACTGATGCCTTGAGGCTGCCACATGCTAACCCATTCCATGTAGCACAGTCCTTCACATTAATGCGTAAAGAAGGGGCATCCTTTCGAACAACAACCAATCTATTTACTTCAGCCTTTTCCCAATCATAAAGATTTCTCCTAAAGTTAAAATTCCACTCCTCCACATTAGGTCTCCTATCATAGAAGCTGAAGAGTGATCCCCCTTTATCAATAGACAAACTAAAGAGTCTAGGGAACTCAGCTTTTAAACATATGCTGCCAAGCCAACAATCATGCCAAAACTTGATCCTTTTCCCATTCCCAATCCTTAACTGAAACTTCTCTACATAGAACTCCACTAACTGTTGATGATGCTTTGCCACTGTGATAATATCAGTCCACATTCTAGAGTGACTATAAGACAGACTCGTAGGTGGGATCCAGCTACCCTCCTCAATCATGTATTTGCCACACAACAACCTTCTCCATAAAACGTTTACTTCCTTCCCAAATTTCCACCACCATTTAAGGAGAAGGCTAGAATTGACATCCTTGATTCTTCTAATACCAAGGCCACCCCGCTCCTTACTTTTTGTCACATCAGCCCATTTTACTAGGTGGACCTTCCTCTTCAGATCATTACCTCCCCAAAGGAAAGCAACTTGGAGCCTTTCAATTTCTCTAACAACTCCATTGGGCATTCTGAACAGAGAAAGATAATAAATAGGTAGACTAAACAGGACAGACTTGATCAACGTTAACCTGCTTGCAAAAGATAGAGTTCTTCTCTCCCAACCAGCCAACTTAGCTCTAACCTTATCCAACACTGGCTTCCAAGTTGATTTCCTACCTGGATTAGCACCTAATGGAAGGCCCAAGAATTTCATTGGTAAGTCTTGGACCTTGCAATTTAGAATATCAGCACAGGATATCAAGGCCGCAACATCCACACCTACACTACACACTACACTCTTATGAAAGTTTATCCTCATTCCAGAAAGTGTTTCAAAACATCTTAGAACCCTTTTTATATGAACTATTTGTTCCAAGTCAGCCTCACAAAACAACATCGAATCATCCACAAATTGGAGATGAGAAATCATCACTTTTTTCACCCCAACTTTTACCCCATTAATGATCCATTTTCCATAAGCTTTGTTCATCAATATTTTCAGCCCTTCTGCAACTATAATAAATAAAAAAGGCGATAGAGAGTCACCTTGTCTAAGACCCTTTTGTGGTGAAAACTCCTCTGTTGGTGAACCATTCACCAGAACAAAAAACCTTGCTATGGAAACACACGCCCTCATCCAAGATATCCATTTTGACCCAAACCCAAAATTGGCCAATATATAAAATAGAAATTCCTAGTTAATTGAGTCGTAAGATTTTTCAAAATCAAGTTTAATAACAATCCCTTTCTTTCTAGCTTTTTTCCATCCATCCACAATTTCATTTGCAATAAATACTCCATCAAGTATACTTCTCCCACCTAAAAAAGTAGGCTGAGAATCCCCAATAACTTCAGGGAGCACTCTCTTAAGCCTATGAGCAAGGACTTTTGAGAGAATATTGTACATACTCCCCACCAAACTAATGGGTCTAAAATAATCTAATCCATTAGGATTATCATTCTTAGGAATGAGAGTGATGAACGAACTGTTAATTCCAAATGAGAGCTTGGAAAAGGTATGAAAATCCCTCATGAAATGCATAACCTCAGATTTCAATAACTTCCAAAATTTCTGAAAGAATAGGAGATTAAAACCATATGGGCCTGGTGCCTTATTACCATCACAGTCCTTGATTGCTGCCCTTACCTCACATTTAGAGAAAGCAGCTTCCAGATCAGAAAATGCATCACTAGCTGCAACTGACTTAAAGGTGCCTCCCATAGTTGGTCTAAATGCCCAGCTTTCAGTGAACTGCCTCCTGAAATGCTGTAAGACTACAAGTCGTACAATAACTGGCTCCTCCAGAACAACTCTGTAATACCCCTGTTCCGTAATATGTTAATTGGTCCTTAATATGAGTATGAGTATGATTATGTGTTTAATGTGATTTTGTGTGCCATTATGTGGTCATGGACTTCTATCTGTTCACCATAGGAATATCTGTTTGATTTATCTGCTTTGGAAATTTAATTGGAGGCCTTATCGGCCACAAAACCCGAAATTGATTACGCCATTGTGATTGGCAAAATTTTTAGAGCCTACAGTGAAATCTAATTGAAAATTTGATTCGGGCCAGATTAAATTGATTTAATTAATGAATTAGTGCCATATTATTTATTATTATTAAACTTGATTAGTGGGCATATACATAAGGGCCATCACACTTCAATTCCTCCCCTTTTTAACACTTTGGCTGATATTGAACTCAAGAATAGAGAGAGAGAGAGAGAGAGAGAGAGAGGGCCGGCTTTAGAGAGAGAAGGGAGAGAGTTATGTGGTTTTGGCTCAAGACTTGGGAATCTTGAAGATTAAGTCCAAGAATTGACTAGAGTTTGGAAGATTAAACTCCTAGGTGAGTAAATTCATGAGATTGAACTTGTAAGTTGTGTTATAATTGATGAATTTGAAGTTGAAATGCACATGCATGTATAGGATCACCATGATTTTGCATAAACAAGCGTGTATTAACTTGAATGTGGAAATATGAGCGTTAAATCCTACATGCAAGCATGTTTTTGTTGTGTTCCATGAGAATGAACACCATTTGCATTAATTGGAATAGAAATGAAATCAAGATTAGCATGCATGTTTGAATAATTAAAGATAGGAGCTTTGAATGCATGAATGCATATGATAGAATTGAACTTGAATTAAATTGAGCCATGCATGTGCTTGATTCATGAAATTGAGCCCCATTGTGAAGTGTTTTGGTGTTTATACCATGTTAATACAAGAATATGTGAAATTGGAGCCATAGTATGCAAGAAACATTGGTTGAATGTCGAATTTGGACTCAAAAACACAATCTGGGAAACCCAGAATTTTGATTTCCGCTTGAGCGGGGTAATGGCCGCTCGAGCGGGAAAAACGTGCTCCGAGTACTTTTTGTAGACTTGGTGTCTGCTCGGGCGGGTGAGTTCACGCTCGAGCGGGGGAGCTACGTAGACAGGCCTTCCGCTCGAGCTCCCTATTTCACGTTCGAGCGTATTTTTCATGCAACCAGTACTTTTGCAGGCCTTAAGGGTTCGCTCGAGCGGGGACCCTGTTTTTTGAAATTTTGTTCATGCGTTCTGTGTTTCGTTTTCCGTTCTCTTTCACTTGTAATCACTCTTAGGCATATGCTAAGCATTGTAAATGAGTTAATGAGATAAGAATAAAGCCTAAAGAGGAATATGTGAATTAAGGAACGGATTGAATTGTTAGTGACCCTTTTGTATTCATAAAATGTGTAGGGTCAAGCTCCAGGGCAAATCCACAAGCAGATCACTGTGAGTAATATCGACATTTGAAAGCTTAGCAATGTCCAACTGTTTATTCCCTTATAAGCTTTATGAGTTGCTAATCGGGATTGTGGACAAAAGTCTGACATGAACGAATGAATGGACCGAAGGTCGTTTCGATATGAAGAAATGGACCTAAGGTCGTTTTGATAGAACTAAATGGACCTAAGGTCGTTTTGACATGAATGTATGGTCCGAAGGTCGTTTTGGCATGAACGAATGGACCCAAGGTCGTTTTGGCATGAATGAATGGACCGAAGGTCGTTTTGGCACGAATGAATGGATCGAAGGTCGTTTTGGCATAAATGAATGGACCCAAGGTCGTTTTGGCTTAAATGAATGGACCGAAGGTCGTTTTGACATAAATAAATGGACCGAAGGTCGTTTTGACATAAATGAATGGATCCAAGGTCGTTTTGACATGAATGAACGGGCCAGAGGCCGTTTTGTCATGAATGAAAGTCTGAATGGACCAAAGGCCAGTTTGTTACTTAAGTGGGCCAAAGGCCAGTTTGACACGAATAATAGTTTGACACGAATGATAGTTTGATAAGTAATAGTTTGACACGAATAATAGTTCGATCTGAAAAATAGAACGAATGGGCCGAAGGCCGTTTCGACATAAGTAAGTGGGCCGAAGGCCGTTTTGCCATGAATGGAAACCTGAATAGGCCAAAGGCCAGAATGTTTGGAACTACAGTTTCTTGGTTTGAATTTCGTGTAGTTATGTATATATAGCTGTTAAATAGAAGTATGAATTGGGCCCAAGGCCGTTTGGAGCATGTTGTTCTACATATTGTTATGTAACCTCTGTATTTGATATTATTCACTGGGCTATCGCTCATGCTCATTCATGTGTTTTGTAGGTGAGTCAAGGGAAGTCCAAACCCAGCCCCAGTGAAGTCAGCCAGGAACAACATGAGTTTTGGAGAGTCAGCCTTGTGTCTCACGCACGAGACCCAACCTTGCCATTTTGTTATGTATTCATATTTTGTCTTGTTGGCAAGGACCTTGTGTATATCTGTATATAGTTTTGATATAGGCTGACTCAGTCTAGATGATCCTATTTGTAAAGGGATTTCATGGTACCGTATTTTGTTTTGAGTTATTAACGTATATGTGCAAGGTTTGTTTAAAAGTGCATATTAGCACGGCTCTATGGACAAAGTTTTTAATTATTGCTTCCGTTTGGCCCCTTTACTCTATTGAGTTGTGTCTGTCTTGGTTTGAGGCCGTAGGTAATCTTAGGATTACTGGCCGGTTATGTCCCTAACCCACAGGGGCAGGTTCGGGTCGTGACAGAGTGGTATTAGAGCACGAGTTAATAACTCACACACTTGTCCAAAAGAGCAATAAGCGTCTAGAAAAGATCTAGGATGCATTCATGTGATAAATGTGAACTTAGAAGCATCAAGAATATGCTTAATTGTTTTGATATGAACAGTTATGTGTCATAAATTCGTGAATTGCTTGCATTGTAAACCATTAGAATATGTATGCTCTCTAGTAGATGCATACTTGTGAATCTTTTGTATAAAGTATAATGCAAGTTTAATCAGATGGTGAACTTTAAATATTTTCTAATGATATGAAATGACGAGTTCCCTGAAATGCTATTTTTGCATGAATGAATGATTGCCCAAATTTTCCTTGAACGTAATTGTGGTATCCTTAGCAGAGGCCCTCACCCAGGGGACATAATACTGTGGCTTATGGTCATGAGGCCCTAGCTCGGGAAATATCTGGTGGCGCAGGCCCTCACCCGGGGGAAACAATACTGTGGCCTATGTATGAGATATGTTACCCGGTACCAGAGGTTCCGTTATGGAACTTGAGGTGTTTGACCAACATGATATGTTACGCTAAATGAAGTATCACACATGATTTGAATATGAGAAATGAATTGCTGCACTAATGTGTATAACAAGTTTGTTTTGTTATAATGCACAATCTTGAACATATGAATCATGAAAAGTTGCTTATGTGCATTCGATTCTGCAAATAGGTGTCTATGTGAAATATGAACATGATTTGAGTATATAATTACTTAGTAAATGTTCAGCATGCGATATTTGATAAATATGCAATTATCTGTTACGTATGTGATTAATTTCGTACGATATGTGAAATGAGAATATAACAATGTGCCTATGTGCGAAGGTACCCATGTGTATTTGTGTTTAATTTCGTATTGGGAATCCCAGTATTTGGTAAAGTTTGATAAGAATTTGTGTAGAGTATGGGCAAATTAAGGGCATACGGGTTGGAATGTTCTTCCACAGCCCGACTTGATAGTCCGGAAAGAGTGGTACAAGAATTGGCAGAGATCTTGAGACAACAGCATCAGTTGCCGCTACGGCAAGAACCTTTGCCATCACCAGTGTAAGAAACACCGAGGAGTTTGTTATCAGATTTCTGGGGCTCGTTATAGATGTGGTAAAATGGACCATATGGTAAGGAACTCTCCCCAGATTGAACGAAATGTGAATGAATCCTCTGTCTCGGCTAAATCTGTACCAGTGGTAGGAATTGCTACTCAGGATGGAGTAATTGCACTCATCCCAAGAAGCACTCAGAATACTGTGATTCTTATCCCAGGTATCTATATTGTTTATAAACGAATGCCTATGTGTTGATTGATTCTGAATTAGTACATTTGTACATCTTTGCTTGGGATATTATTTGATTCGGATCGGCATATTTTTCCATATCTGCTACATGTGTATCTAGATTGGATAGGCCCACATGATCAAGACATATTCATTGGAGGTATATGCCCCGTTTGGGAAATTGTGAAATACGTTTTGGGATATTGATTGACTCTGCTTATGCACATGTATATCCACGCCTACGCTTAGGGTGATTTATTATGTTACCATTTTCAATGACTAAACCACTGGAATTATGACTCTGTGATTGTGTGACCGAGTTGAGCACCCCAAACGATGAATTCTATGACTGTGAGGCCATGTATTTTGATTGGTAGAAAGTTGACTGCATTATGTGACTAATTTGGAACTTTTGCGTAACAATCCTATACTATGTGTACCTGATTTGAAACACTTTGATATGAACTATTGTGATGAATGATTCTGATATGACTTTGAGAACTGATGAACTTAGGGCAGTTGAGAAACTATCAACCATGTACCTAAGCAAACGAAGTATGCCTTATAGAACTGAATGTGTCCTATTTGAGAAAATTTTTATCTGATTCCAGTCGACAGAACTTTTGCCTGATATTGTTCCAATGGAACCCTCATTTGATATGATTTGATGGAACCTTTGTTTGATTTAATTTGGCAAGACCTGTGTCGGGATTGGTTTGATAAGACCCTCTGTCCGATTTAATTTTGTAAAAAGGGATTGAGGATTGCCTGTAAATAAATAGCCAGATTATTCTTGGCAAAAAAACTGATAGACCCAGAACTTAAATCTGTTTAGAGTACTTAACCTATTTGAAACACCTTTGTGGGATATGACAGATTGCTTTAACCATGAACACCGTTGAAAACCAACCCCCAACTATTGAGGACATATGTGTTGAAAATGAGCCGAATTGTACAAATCCCGTGATTGGGTGTCTTAAGGAATGATGCTTGTGTATTGTCCCATCCTGGTTGGTTTGACGCTATGGGGACTGATGATGGCAGATTGATTTGATTATAAGCAGTACTGAACATTTGTCTTTGACTGATCAGAATATGTTTTGTAAGGAAGAGTAGTTGCTTCAATGTTATCAGATTTTGGGGAATCAAGTTGTAGTGAGTGGTACTATGTTTGTTTTGATGACATTCTTGGGGTGTCCTTTCATGCTAGGGGACGTTAAGCCTATGTAGCACCTTTCTTGGGATATCTTTTTGCCACCGACGGTCTTGTACGGGTGGGTTTGACTAATCGATCTCGAGTCGGCCACCGACAGTCGTGAACGGGTGTGCTTCGATTCCGAGACGGTTATTCTTTTGTTTTGTCCGGAATGTCATCCTTTGGTAATCTGTAGATGTTTAAACATCCAAGAAACTTTGAAAAACCCTGATTGTCCGTAAGTGCGTGAATTCAGTACGCTTTTGTGAATAACTGCTCAGTGTCGTCATATTCTGTGATTGGGGCTCTGAGAATGTGTAAATTGTGTTTGACACGTGATTGACTCTTTTGATAATGCCTTTGACATCATGGGGATTAATATATGAATCGCCTTCTGCTTCGAGCGACTATGAAATAGTGTGGAAAGACTCTTTGGAAAATGGAATTGAATGTTGAACCGAATTGTAAACTGTTGAATGAATTAAGAACACGTGTATTCTATTAGAAGTTGATTGCCTCGATGTTATTATACTTTATAATCAGTATTATGGGGATATTGGCCTATGTGCATTGTATGGGTAATTGCTTCGATGCTATCTTTGTTGACTCGGGGATCACTGTCTGGATCTACTTTAAATTCCTGTAGACTTTTGGTTGACCTTGAATAGCTGTGACGAGTCACTGAACTAAATACCAAATCGGATTGTGTATTGTGAAATTATTGAAGAATGAATTGAACTTTTGTGACAAGGGAATAGACCGAACTTCTATGATAAAGATAGCTGGCATCTGAAATGAATAAGTTGGCAACCTACCTTGAAGAGGGCAATTGGTGAATTTGTGTCTAAGTATTTTTCGGGGCCAATAGGTCGAAGCCGAATATCAGATAGTGGCGGAATTACTTCAATCTCCCTATTTTGGAATGGAAATGGGAATATGTAACTACGAATTTCGTTGTGGGGCTACCTTGAGCACTCGAGGTATAAGTCCCATTTGAGTTTTGTATGTAGGATTACTAAGTTGTTCGTTTCCTCCTTGTGAAATTTTTGTATGATGCTGGTAGACTAGCCACTGTTATATCAATAAGATTGCTCGTTTGCATGAGGTCCCAGTATCTATTATTTTAGACAAATTCTAGAATGTGTTTGAATTATGACAAGCCTTCAAGAGGCAATGGGAACTGAATTGTGATTCGGCATTACTTTCCATCCGAAAATCGAAATGTAACTAGAAAGAACTTTTGGGAGAAATGCTCCAAATACGTGCAGTAGATTTTTCGGGGAATTTGGGAGATCTATCCATTGTTGGCAGACTTTGCTTACGACCATAGCCTACACTCTAGTTTTGGTGTGACACCATACAGGTCTTGTATGGAGGACAAGTTGAGTCTTTGACTGATTGAGAACAGAGTGTTGCTTGATTTTGAAGCTAAGCAGATAACTATCAAAAGGATTGGAACCATTGAATAAGAAACTATTCCGAAGTGTTTTTGGCCAAAGGTAAATTAAGTTTGGAGGACCAAACTTCCTAAAAAGGGAAGACTGTAATACCCCTGTTCCGTAATATGTTAATTGGTCCTTAATATGAGTATGATTATGTGTTTAATGTGATTTTGTGTGCCATTATGTGGTCTTGGACTTCTATCTGTTCACCGTAGGAATATCTGTTTGATTTATCTGCTTTGGAAATTTAATTGGAGGCCTTATTGGCCACAGAACCCGAAATTGATTACGCCATTGTGATTCGCAAAATTTTTAGAGCCTACGGTGAAATTTAATTGAAAATTTGATTCGGGCCAGATTAAATTGATTTATTTAATGAATTAGTGCCATATTATTTATTATTATTAAACTTGATTAGTGGGCTTATACATAAGGGCCATCACACTTCAATTCCTCTCCTTTTTAACACTTTGGCTGATATTGAACTCAAGAATAGAGAGAGAGAGGGTCGGCCTTAGAGAGAGAAGGGACAGAGTTGTGTGGTTTTGGCTCAAGACTTGGGAATCTTGAAGATTAAGTCCAAGAATTGACTAGAGTTTGGAAGATTAAACTCCTAGGTGAGTAAATTCATGAGATTGAACTTGTAAGTTGTGTTATAATTGATGAATTTGAAGTTGAAATGCACATGCATGTATAGGATCACCATGATTTTGCATAAACAAGCATGTATTAAGTTGAATGTGGAAATATGAGTGTTAAATCCTACATGCAAGCATGTTTTTGTTGTGTTCCATGAGAATGAACACCATTTGCATTAATTGGAATAGAAATGAAGTCAAGATTAGCATGCATGTTTGAATAATTAAAGATAGGAGCTTTGAATGCATGAATGCATATGATAGAATTGAACTTGAATTAAATTGAGCCATGCATGTGCTTGATTCATGAAATTGATCCCCATTGTGAAGTGTTTTGGTGTTTATACTATGTTAATACAAGAATATCTGAAATTGGAGCCATAGTATGCAAGAAACATTGGTTGAATGTCGAAATTGGACTCAAGAACACAATCTGGGAAACCCAGAATTTTGATTTCCGCTCGAGCAGGGTAATGGCCGCTCGAGCAGGAAAAACGTGCTCCCAGTACTTTTTGCAGACTTAGTGTCCGCTCGAGCGGGTGAGTTCACGCTCGAGCGGGGGAGCTACGTCAACAGGCCTTCCGCTCGAGCTCCCTATTTCACGCTCGAGCGTATTTTTCATGCAACCAGTACTTTTGCAGGCCTTAAGGGTCCGCCCGAGCGGGGATGTCCACGCTCGAGCGAGGACCCTGTTTTTTGAAATTTTGTTCATGCGTTCTGTGTTTCGTTTTCCATTCTCTTTCACTTGTAATCACTCTTAGGCATATGTTAAGCATTGTAAATGAGTTAGTGAGATAAGAATAAAGCCTAAAGAGGAATATGTGAATTAAGGAACGGATTGAATTGTTAGTGACCCTTTTGTGTTCATGAAATGTGTAGGGTCAAGCTCCAGGGCAAATCCACAAGCCGATCACTGTGAGTAATATCGACATTTGAAAGCTTAGCAATGTCCAACTGTTTATTCCCTTATAAGCTTTATGAGTTGCTAATTGGGATTGTGGACAAAAGTCTGACATGAACGAATGAATGGACCGAAGGTCATTTCGATATGAATAAATGGACCTAAGGTCGTTTTGATAGAAATAAATGGACCTAAGGTCGTTTTGACACGAATGTATGGACCGAAGGTCGTTTTGGCATGAATGATTGGACCGAAGGTCGTTTTGGCATGAATGAATGGACCGAAGGTCGTTTTGGCATGAATGAATGGACCGAAGGTCATTTTGGCATGAATGAATGGACCCAAGGTCGTTTTGGTATAAATGAATGGACTGAAGGTCGTTTTGACATGAATAAATGGACCGAAGGTCATTTTGACATAAATGAATGGACCCAAGGTCGTTTTGACATGAATGAACGGGCCAGAGGCCGTTCTGTCATGAATGAAAGTCTGAAGGGGCCAAAGGCCAGTTTGTTACTTAAGTGGGCCAAAGGCCAGTTTGACACAAATAATAGTTTGACATGAATGATAGTTTGATAAGTAATAGTTAGACACGAATAACAGTTCGATCTGAAAAATAGAACGAATGGGCCGAAGGCCGTTTTGACAAAGATGAATGGGTTGAAGGCTATTTTGACAGAAATGAATGGGCCGAAGGCCGTTTCGACATAAGTAAGTGGGCCGAAGGCCATTTTGCCATGAATGGAAACCTGAATGGGCCAAAGGCCAGAATGTTTGGAACTACAGTTTCTTGGTTTGAATTTCGTGTAGTTATGTATATATAGTTGTTAAATAGAAGTATGAATTGGGTCCAAGGCCGTTTGGAGCATGTTGTTCTACATATTGTTATGTAACCTCTGTATTTGATATTATTCACTGGGCTATCACTTACGCTCATTCATGTGTTTTGTAGGTGAGTCAAGAGAAGTCCAAACCCAGCCCTAGTGAAGTCAGTCAGGAACAACATGAGTTTTGGAGAGTCAGCCTTGTGTCTCACGCACGAGACCCAACCTTGCCATTTTGTTATGTATTCATATTTTGTCTTGTTGGCAAGGACCTTGTGTATATCTGTATATAGTTTTGATATAGGCTGACTCAGTCTAGATGATCCTATTTGTAAAGGGAATTCATGGTACCGTATTTTGTTGTGAGTTATTAATGTATATGTGCATGGTTTGTTTAAAAGTGCATATTAGCACGGCTCTATGGACAAAGTTTTTAATTATTGCTTCCGTTTGGCCCCTTTACTCTGTTGAGTTATGTCTATCTTGGTTTGAGGCCGTAGGTAATCTCAGGATTACTAGCCGGTTATGTCCCTAACCCATAGGGGCAGGTTCGGGTCGTGACAAACTCCTTCAATTGAGATAGAATTGATTGAGTTTCTATTCCTCCTGCTACTAGCCATAACATGGAAAAACTTAGTATTCCTGTCCCCATTCATGATCCAGTTTACTCTAGACTTCTGATGCCAAAGCCTTTCCGACATCCTACTAAGCTTCCATACCTCCCCTGTCACCTCACTTCTTCTGTTCTTATCAGTTTCAGACAAAGGTCTGTCTTCTGCAGTAATGTCAATACCATGCAGCTCTTCCTCTTCCTCCTTTAATTTTGTAGATACATTCCCAAAAACTTCAGAGTTCCATTTTTTCAACTCCCCCTTGAGCAATTTTAGCTTTTGAATCAGTATAAACCCAACACTCCCAGTAATCTATTTTTTAGTCCAGAATTTTTCCAAAACAGAGAGGAAACATGGGTGCATAATCCATGCATTAATGAACCTGAAAGGTTTTGGCCTCCAATCCCTCTCATCTTCCATTAACAGGAGTGGGCAGTGATCAGAACAAGTTCTAGGAAGACCCCATACTTGAAGTTAAATCTTTGCAACCACTCATGATTTAGCAGGACCCTATCAATCCTACTCCATTTCTCCCACTCCTTAGCATTACACCATGTGTACTTCCTACCAAGTAGTGGTATATCATTCAACTCACATTTATCAATGAAGGAATTTAGTTCCTTCATCCCTTTTTCCCTTATAGAGCAACCCACCATTTGCTCAATAAATCTGATCTCATTGAAATCCCCCTCCCCAAGCACTATAGATTTGGAAAATCATACTTTAATTCTATTAAAGTATCCCAAAGAATACCTCTACCACTCACATCATTAGGAGCATAAACATTTAGTATAACACAATCAAAAGAATTCAAGAGGGTACCTGACCGGAGAACAAATCTTCTATTGCAACAACAATCCTTCAACTGAAATAAACTTGGATCCCAAATACAGAGTAACCCCCCTGCTGTCCCTTCTGAATCCACTGCCATAAATTCCATGTTACTCCTTCCCTACAAGGTTCTAACTTCACTTTTTGAAACAGAAGCTTTCTTAGTTTCCTGCAATAGAACTAAGTCAACCATCCTATCATAAATGAGCTTCATAATCCTTCCCCTTTTCTCAGATTTCCCTAATCCTCTGATAGTCCATGACATTAACTTCATTAGTAAACATATAATACACCAAATTCCACTAGATGAGACACTTAGACCCCTATACGATCTCCCTCTCCTGTCTTCTTCCTCTATCTATTAATTCAAGCTCCACCAATTTCTCCAAAACTTCACTATCTTTACCATTGTATTAATTCCTAGAACTTTACCCAGTTGAAGATTGGCTTGTGCTTCACTAAGGATATGCCTCCCTTTGCTTGAACCACTCTTACTTGAAGCAGAAAGAGACAAGGCTGCTGCAGCAGCCTTGAACACTGCGCACTTTGGGATAAATTTGCTAGATGGGGTACCTTTTTGACCATACAGTTGAGCTAACCTCTTGTACCCAACCTCCTCTGTGTTAGGCTTTACTGCACCAGGCCCTCTCACTTTCATCTTACCTTTCCTTTTGACCTCTTTACTACGTTGGAGCTTCCATTGATAATAGTTTGGCTTGATTGCACCAAAAGCCCATCTTTCCTGGTACCAACCCATTGTGTTTTAGTTATGTTGAATATAGATGTGCCCAACCCCTTTTCGCTCAATCCATTTGGAGAAACAGGCCCATGAATATGGCCCAAATTAACTTCCAGGTTGATACCAGGCCTGTGCCCACTTGACCGACTAACACTCTTAATAAAACCAAGGGTAAATAGATGCTTATCAACTCTCTGGTTAACATTAACCCCCTACAGTCCACAGTCTGCCATCACTAATAGAGATCTATCCATGCGTGCCTCAATCCCCAATATGTTTCCCACGCCACATTTAGGCTCTTCGACCACTGTATTCACTTGGACACCTTTACAGGTCAGCTCCAGCCCACATTAGGTCTCTTCAACTACTTTGTCATAATTTTCCAGATCATCTTCTTCCTCAACCTCCTTAGCCATGTCATCTACTTCATTTCGGACCACACCCGACTCTTGGTTCTTGATTAACAACTCCATTAGAGCTATGGGCATCCTCAACCTCACTAAGTATCATACGTCCATTGTCAAATATGCTAAATGGTTGCTCTTTACACACCATAACAAGATATAGCCTTCCTTTGCATTCCAGATTAATGGTTTTATTGATGAAGTCCATACACTGAGTTGCAATTCTGACTCTTCCATAACTGAAGGACTTTGGTTAGCAAATGTCACCTTCCAATCGAATAACACTTCCCCAAATGTTGCCAATCTTATTAAAAGTGTTTCCATTCCACATACGTAGAGGAACCCCACCTCTCTTGTTCTACACTTGCTCTTGGTTCCCACTCTTTAACAAACTCACACCAATCCCTACATCATTCTCTGACCAGTGATGGTTTTGCATCCTTTTCTTCTTTGGATCTAAAGGTTACCACAACATCTCTGCCTTATCCACTCCTGACCATTACATCCCCAATTCCTTTCTCCTTAAAAATCTTCTCAATACCATGTACAAAATACTCATATTTGAATCTCAAGATCACACTCTTGTGCAGCCAACCATGACCGGCTTTGTCCATAGTAGTTTCAACTTTTCCCGCAGGTACTCTAGCGTTTGTTTTTATTATTTCAGCATATGACCTCTGTAAACCATGCTGACAGTGTACGTTTCTTCCACATGCTTCATTAGCGCCTTTGCTCCCTGGAGGCTGGTTTTTATTCTGTGCTCCTTTCTTAAATCTATCATACACTGCCATTTTAACTTGAATCTCCCTGTCCTCTACCCATAGACCATTTGCTTTAGTAACTGCAACCTTTGCTGCAACTGAGCAGTCGTACCTGACAAAACCAAACCTGGTATTTGTGAACTTGCTCATATTCTGCGGGATAAATACATCTTTCACTATTCCAAACTTTGAAAACAATTTGAACAATGTTTTTAGATCCATAATGAAAGGCAAATTATCCACAAACACTGAAAATAGTTCAATCCTTGGCTTTTGCTCCATGTTTCTTTCCCTCTTCTTTGCTTCACGACTGGAATCCACTCTCCTTGCTCCATCTTTTTTCATGTGCTTCTAATTTATTACAAAGTCAATTGTGTGAGGTCAAATTCTATTATCATATCATTGTAAATTAGCAGTTGAATTGTGCAATATACTAGATAATATTTTTTAATAACAATATTTTATAAAATTAAGTTTAATTATTTATAGATATCAAGATATAAAATATTTTTAGAATACATGAAGACATACACATTATATAAAAGAATAATATTAATTTTATCATAATAAAAAATATAACATAAATAAATATATAGTAACTTTAGTTGAATTATATATATATATATATGTATAGATATGTCCAAAACTATTTAGAAAATATATCATGAAATATGTAATTCAATTTTCATTACATAATTATGAAAGTGTATTTTAAATAAATATGTATATATGATACTTTTATACTAAATTACAATATAATAAAATAAATATTCATTTTAATAAAAAAATAATGATTAAATTGGAGAAAAAATTCATTTAAAATTAAATAATAATTCTAATTATTTATTTTGATAATGTTAGTCATATCATTTTATAAAAGTGTTACTTAAATAAATATATACAATAATTTTATTTCAATTATTTATGTACATTTCAATAATCTTATCCTTATCATACTATAAAAGTGCAATTGAAATAAATATATATAATGATTTTATATAATATTAAATTATAACATAGTAAAGTGAACACTCATTTTGACATTAATAATAGTTAAATTGAAAGAGAAATTAGTAACGTAAAATTAAAAGTGATTCAATTATTTAATTTTTTTAATCTTGTAGAAAAACAAAATGTAAAAATGAAAGTTATACAAATTTATTTTTAAAAGTTAAATATCTGTTGTGATTGAATTAAGAAAAAAAATAGATTCTAGGAGTTTGAATATAGCGCTCGAACTCAGGATTTATCGCTCGAGCAGTCTGTCTGGAGTTAATTCCGAGAAATATGTCCAATCACTTAAAAATTGAGCCATAAACCCTTTCTCCCTCAATTTTCATTTTTCTTTACGTCTCTCTACATTGGGGTATAGTCTGATATTGTTTAAGTTGGCATGAATGTTTAGAGTGAAAGACCGAAAACACGTGCGAAGTAGGTATCATGTGCCTTTTGGTTAAGAGCCGGTAAAGTGAAGATTGGTAGTGCTTGATATGCCTACTTGTAGACACTAGCGTAGCGATTACTTGAGTCGTATTTACCGCTCTGTATTTTACGTTTGAAATTTATTGAGATAATGATTTTTTCTTTTTTAAAAAAAGAACATTACATGTGATTTTTTTTAAAAAAAAATAGAAATTGTGATTTTGGAGCACGACATGGCATTGCATCCATATATAAGACTGCTAAGACATATATACTTTATTAAGATCTTTCTACTGGGTTTTGCACTCACCATGGATTTGTGCAGGAAATGATGTGGTAATCTCGTGATAAGATTCTAACTAAATCAAAGCTAAACTAGTTAGAGCTAAAGCAGCTGAAGCCTAACTCACAACCTCAATTGTCACACTCAAAGGAGAAGTCAGCATTGAGATCTCATATATCATAGTCATCTTTTGATAGTGGTTCTCAAAATAATATCTGTAACAGTTGTAGAGTTTGTTAGGTAGTTAGAGCTGTTTATTAGTGAGTTGGTTAGAGCACTATTGTATATAATATCTTGAGTTGTTTGTATTCAATTCATTCAATCAATAAAGAAATGGATTTACATTTTCTTCATGGTATTAGAGCTTGAGAGCTTCCACGAGCATAATTCAAGGTCCATCTATGGCAGATCATGCTTCTTTACTTTCCCGTCTCAATTCTCTTCTATCAAATTTTGGTTCTCTTGTTACTGTCAAACTTGATTCTAGTAATTTTTTTATCTGGAGAAATCAACTACATAATATTCTTCGAGCTACTGGTTTTCTTGGATATGTGATTGGTGCAATACCTTGTCCTCCATAAAGGATTACTGATGTATTTGGAAAAACAGTTTCAAATCCTACGTATACTCAATGGGAAGCAATTGATGCAAATATTCTCACTTGTTTAACTGCCACACTTTCTTTTTCAGTATATTCATCTGTTCTTCATCTTCAAACTAGCTCGTAAGTCTGGCAAACACTTGAAAAGAGATTTACTTCTATCTCCAAGTCTCACGTTCATCAATTGAAGAACAAACTTCACACAATTCGAAAGTAGTCGTCTTCAATTGAATGTTATGTATCACAAATCAAAGAAGTCTCAGATCAGTTAACTTTGTTTGGTGCAAAAGTTGATGATGAAGATCTAGTTCTTCTCACATTAAATGACTTACCAGATGAATATATGATCCATTCAAAACATCAATTTGTACTCGATCTAATGCGGTGTCTATGGAAGAATTGTGTTCCCTACTTGGCTCAGAAAAATCCATATCGAACACAAGATCAAGCATTCCTTTAATCATGATTTGCATGTTGCCTATTTAGTAACCAAAGGCTCCACTTCTGGTTCTGGTTTTGATGCACAACACTTCAATTTTGGATCCAATTATCACAATAATTTCAAAGGTAGATCTCAGCATAGAGGAGACAGAGATGGTAAATATCATAATTTTCATGGAAACAGATATAATTGATTCTCTAACAATCGATCCAGATCAGATTATTCTAGTCCTTCTCCATCTATTTGTCAGATCTGTGGCAAATCAGGTAATCTTGCTTTGGATTGTTGGCATAGACTTGATCCAAATTATCAGTCTACTTCCACTACTACTCCGAAAGCCTATGCTACTATTGTGCCTCCTTCTTCATCAGACTCTACTGTACCTCCTTAGTACATTGATTCAGCAGCGACAAATCATCTCACATATGATTTGACCAATTTTTAGTAATATTAAGCTTATCAGGGCTCCGATCAAGTTCAAGTAGGCAATGGCTCAGTTTTACCCATTCAACATTTTGGCAATGGTATCCTTCCAACATCTCAATTTTCTTTCGATCTTTCTAATCTTTTACATGTTCCTTCTATATCCTCCAGCCTCTTGTCTGTTCATCAATTAACCAAGGGCCATTATTGTCTTGTTATTTTTTATTCTAATTCTTTTGTCATTCAGGACAAACACATGAAACAGGCCATGCATAAAGGCTCAAATATCAATGGTCTTTATCAGTTCTCCGCTTCATCTTTCATATTTCCCAAGCAACCATAGGCTTTTCAGTCTACCACTGCTTCCCTTATTCCAGTCTTTGATTTACTGTGGCATCAAAGATTGGGTCATCCCTTAATTGTCAAGGTACAACACTTGGCAACACATCTTCCACATAAAGAGAGTTTTAATAAAGCCATAGCCTGCACTGATTGCTATGTGTCTAAGAGTCACAGACTTCTTTTAAAATTGTCTTGTTCTTCTGTTGATAATCCCTTTTCCCTTATTCATGCTGATGTATGAGAGCCTTTTACTGTTGATAATGCTCCACTTCAGTTTTATGTTTTGTTTGTTAATGATTGTAGTAGATTCACTTGGATCTATCCTTTGCATTTTAAAAGTGAGGTCTATGAAAAATTGCTTGAGTTTAAAACTTATGCTGAAAACCAGTTTCATACTTCTCTTAAAATTTTATGAACTAATGGAGGTACTGAATTTGTTAACAAGAAAGTTGTTCTCTTTTCTTTTCCCATGGCATTATTCACCAAATAAGTTGTGCTTCTATACAAGCTCAAAATGGAGTTGCTGAGAGGAAGCATCGCCATATCACTGAAACTGCCATCACTCTTCTTCACCAATCGTCTCTTCCCTTGAATTATTGGTTTGATGTTATTGCTATAGCAGTCTTTTTAATCAATAAAATGCCTAGTTTTGTTCTTTCTAATCAATCTTCGTTTCAGGTTCTTTTAAAACTCTTCCGGATTTTTCATTCTTCAAGGTCTTTGGTTGTCAGTGTTTTCCTTGATTAAAACCTTACACTACTCACAAACTTCAACCTAAGTCATTATCATGTGTCTTTTTATGATATCATTCTACTATTAAAGGCTATAAATGCTTAGATCCTATCAGTGGAAAATTATATGTTTCTAGACATGTTATCTTCAATGAAACATGCTTTCCTTATGCTTATTATGTTCCCTTTTCTTCTAAGCCCCCTCTCTCATTGCCCCATATTCATCAATATTTCTGGCCTTCTTCTGTTTTATTTGTGTCTCCCATTGTATCTCCTTATGGTTCTTCTATTTCTTCTCCCACTTCTCCTTCTTCTTCCTCATCTCCTTTTTCTCATTTTTCCTCTATTCCTCAATCTTCACCATCATCTCCTCTGAGTTTCTCTCTACATCCTCATGCTATTCCTATTACCACTATTTCTATTGATCTTTCTCAACCTTTTGGTTTGCCTTCTTCTAATGTTCATCCCATGCTTACTCGGTCTAAAGAGAAACCTTCAATTTGTCTTACTGTTACATCCTCTTCTTCTTATCTTCATTCTAAACCTCCTATTGTCAAGGATTCCTTAGCTTCTCTTGTGTGGCTTACTACTATGAAAGAGGAGTTTCAAGCCTTGCATCAACAAGGCACTTGGGGTCTTGTGCCTCTTCCTTCCCATAAATCGGCTATTGGATATAAATGGGTGTACAGAATCAAGCGTAATTCTGATGGCTTTGTGGCCAAGTATAAAGCTAGGTTGGTGGCCAAAGGATATCTTCAACAAGAAGGAGTTGACTTCCATGAAACCTTTAGCCCAGTGGCTAAGCAGGCTACCATTCATATCTTCCTTTGTTTGGCTCTTCATTTTCACTGGCGTATTCATCAGTTAGACATTTCTAATGCCTTTCTTCATGGCACATTAGATGAAGTGTATATGCTGCAACCCCCAAGTTTTGTTCTGTAACGACCCCAAAATGCATATAAGAAGTCATCCTTATTTAACTAGGGGATAATGTGTTTTAATTTAATTATATCTATGGGAATTGAAGAACTATATGTTGAGTTATGACTTTAAAACTGGAATTGACGACCTTTATGAGTTCAGAAATCAAAATTGAGTACTTGGGTATGTTATTGGGAATTTTTAGAACTATTTGGCAAAATTAATTAGAAATCTAATTTGTCTGATTCGTTAATGCACGTTTGGGTGGTTAATTTGGTACTGTAAATTGAGGGCCTTAGAGGCTTCAGAAACCAGAACAGAAGACATATTTATGATCAACGTAATTTTTAGAGTCATCTGGAAGGTTTAATTGGAATTTGATTTCGTATGATTCGTAAGGCCATGTTTGGCTCTCCCTATTGTGTTAGGTTTGTGTGTGTGTGTGTATATTTATATAATGGATGCTTTATGAGTGGATGGACTCATCTCTTAGAATCAAAAAATATCTAGAGAAAAGGGGGGCCACGTGAGAGAGGGAGAGATAGAGAACTCAAAGAGAAGAAGAAAGGAAGAGCTTGAGAATGAAGAGGAAAGAGGGGAAAATTGATGGAATTAAAGTAGACTTCAAGAGATTGGCTCAAGGTATGTGAAATCAACTTAACCCCTTAAGATTGAGCTATTACTAGTTTAAATTCATGATCTAAAATGAAGAGAAACCACCTAATTGAGTTGGGGTTGAGAGATATAAGTTTAGATGAACTCTTTTCATGAATTGAACCTTGATTCCTTAAGAGTTGTTTAATTGAAGAGTTAAATTCTTTATAATGGTTTATCTTGAGGTTGATTATGGAAGTTGAGCTCCCATCTTGAGGTTTTGCATAGTTAGCCATATATGTGAATGAAGATATATGTAAATATGTGAAAAGTGAGCTTGAATCCCAAACCATGGCTATTTTATGCTTTTGGTGTTCTAATTCTTACCCTTGTTTTTGTGCTTGGGAATTGGGTAGTATTTTGAGATTATGATGCTTAATGGAAGCTAAGAATGTGAAATTTATCATGTATTAAAGGGTTTTGGGCATGGAATTGCATGAAATTGAAGTTTGGTTTTGAAAATGAGAAGTTCCAAATCAAAGAGCCATTTTCGGGCTGAAAATTGCCTAGGGCCGCACGTGCGGCATCTATTCCCGCACGTGTGGCAGTACAGTCCCAAAATCAAAATTGAATCTACTAAAAAATCACGTTCTCCCGCATGTGCGGCCCCATTCCAGCACGTGCGGCTCTGTTTCCTGCACCTGCGGAAGATAGATCTATTCAGTCAACTTTGAATAAGCATATCTTTTGCCTCCGGACTCCGTTTTGAGTAATTCTTGAGCCTAAAATCAAGTCTCAGAAGTCTAGTTTCCAATGGTGGTGGTCTCACTCCCAAATTCTAAATATAGAAATATTTTTGCCCAAATTAGTGAGAGTTGTTCACTTTCTGTCTACCAGTTTTGTACTATTTCTTTGTCTGAACCATTTTCCTATCGATTCTTCCTATTTCCTAAGGCATGGATTATAACCTACTAAGGACTAAGGAGTTTAGAACCGATATGACTAATTGATTAAAGAATAAAGTAAGGAATCGGGTATATTCTTATGATACTATGTGCATTGTGTTTGTAGGTCAAGACGAGGACATCGTTCCACTGCTACCAGAATCTATCATTGTGAGTAATAGTACTGTAGTAGTACGTTTTGTTTACCGTTAATAATTAACATTAATGTTCTGTTACCTGCAAGTTAACTTTATTGATTCATGGTGAACAAATGGAACATGTGTGCATCATAGAGCAATGATATCTTCACGTATCTGGAGTCATTCTATTTTTCCATTGATGGGCCCGAGGCCGTTATGATATGAATTGTTCTGTCCCTGTTAATCGTACTATGGTGATACATGTGCCTACTGTTAATAGTTATTATTAACATTCTGTTATATGCAAGACAACTATGTCAACCTGTAATAAACCATGGGGAAATCTTTGTGGCAATTGTGTAACGGTATTGTTATGAATCTGGGATTAATCTGTTCTGTTTACCCACTTCGGCTATGCTATGTCATAATATGAATTGTTCAGTCTTTAAGATCTAATGATTTCTGGTATAGAACAAAGTGTTGTACGAAACTAAGTGCTGCGATGCGAGTCACCTCTAGAATCTGTATGAGACACCTCTTGGGTCCATACATATATGAACTGGGTCATCAGGTCCCTTTATGGGTCATCAGGTCCCTTCATGGGTCATCAGGTCCCTTTATGGGTCATCGGATTTGTTAACGCTATGGATGTACCACGTATGATCCCTTTATGGGTCATCGGATTTGTTAACACTATGGATGTACCACATATGATTATATGCAAAATCTGAGCATGAAAATGATTATGAATATGTATATGAATCTATTATATCTGGGCCGGGGGCCAATCTGTGAAATCTATGAGGCCTACGGCCAATCCGTGAAATCTATTAGGCCTATGGCCAATCTGTAGAATCTGTGAGCCTATGGCTAATCTGTAACTCTGTTAGGACTAAGGCCATTTTGAAAATGTTTACAAGACAAGAGTAATTATATGACCTCTGCACTTATATACGTTTTAAATATTACAATTTAAGTTTAATCATTAAATTGTTTGAGTGCTATTATTCACTGAGCTTTGCTCATTCTGTTTTACGTATATTTCTGTAGGTGAGCCATCTGGGATTGACATTAGAGTTGTACCGAGGTTCGTCTGTCTGCCAAGTCACCTGGGGTATGTCTCTACATGGAGGCCTTAATTTATTGTTGGGAGTCATATAGATCAGTAAGTCTTATGTAAGTGTGTGTGAGATCTATATAAATTCTGTGATTGTATACGAATATTTGGAAATGTATTTAAATGCTTAACTTTAATTAAACCATCATGTATGCACAAGCTCAATGGATGTTGTCTTTTATTGATATTGCTTCCGCTTAAGGTCCCGTATGTAATTAAATATTATTCTAAAATTCTGTTTTGAGGCCGATGTACAAGCCGGTCATGGACCAAACTTTTAAGGGCGGGTTTGGGTCGTGACATGTTCAATCTTCTCACCAAGTGTGCAGTCTCAAGAAAGCCTTATATGGACTTAAACAAGCTCCTCGAGCTTGGTATTTCACTTTCTCTAAGTTTCTTCTCTCTCAAGGCTTTGTTAATAGCCACTCAGACTTTTCTCTCTTTGTTCAGCATACTTCCACAAGTCTTCTCATTCTTGTGGTCTAGGTTGATGATATCTTAGTCACTGGTAGTGATCCTTCTCTTCTTGCTTAGTTTATTCAACACATGCATACTGTGTTCTCTATAAAGGAACTAGGTACTATGTCCTATTTCTTGGGGATATCAGTTCAAACCTTGCCTCATGGTTATTTCTTGTCTCAAGCTAAGTATGCAATTGAACTCCTTCACAGGGCAGGTTTGACTGATTGCAAACCTTGCTCTACCCCTTTAGCTGTCAAAGCATCTACTTCTTCTTTAGATAATCTTCCATTTTCCAACCCTTCTCTGTATGGGAGCCTTGTTGGTGGCTTGCAGTATCTCACCAGTACCAGGCCTGACTTAGCCTTAGCTGCTAATTAGGCATGCCAGCATATGCATCTTCCTACTAATGCTGATAGTAAAAAGACTGTTGAGATGTGTGAAAGGTACTCTTCATCATGGTCTTCAATTTACTTATGGTCCATTTTCTTTTCATGCTTTTTTTTTTGTTTTTTTTTTTAATTTTATTCCAATTGGGTTGGAGATAGTCTTGATAGAAAATCCACTTCTAGTTATTGTGTCTATTTGGGTCCCAATTTGATTTCTTGGAGTGCTAAGAAATAGTCCATTGCTTCTAGATCATCCACTGAGGTTGAGTACATGGCATTGGCTAATGCCATTGCAGAATTAACTTGGTTGCAACAGTTACTTAAAGACATGTATATCAATTCTTCTCCAATTCCTGAGCTCTGGTATGACAACCTCTCTGCTATGGCCTTAGCTTCTATTCATGTTTTTCACTATTGTTATAAACATATTAAAATCGATTACCATTTTATTCAAGATAAGGTTGTTGCCAAACTTATTGATTTGAAGTATGTGCCTACCACAGACCAAGTGGCAGACATCTTTACCAAACCTCTTTCTACCTCTCATTTTCATAATTTGAAGGACAAGCTTCTTGTGCTGCCATGCCCTATCAGCTTGTAGGGGGCTAATAAGATTCTAATTGAATCTAAGCTAAACCAGTTAGAGCTAAAACAGCTGAAGCCTAACTCACAACCTCACTCACAACCTCAATTGTCACAATCAAAGGAGAAGTCAGCATTGAGATCTCATATATCACAGTCATGTTTCGATAGTGGTTCTCAAAGTGATATTTGTAACAATTGTAGAGTTTGTTAGGTAGTTAAAGTTGTTTGTTAGTGAGTTGGTGAAAGCATTATTGTATATAATATCTTGAACTGTTTGTATTCAATTCATTCAATCAATAAAGAAATGGATTTACATTTTCTTCATCTCGCTTAGCTAAGGGTGTGGGAAGTGTTTTGAGAGCAAGAGACTTTTTTTTTTTTTTGACAAGCCTAGGGCTTTAAATATATGAGTTTGATAATCCTTTTTTTGTAATCGGGTCTAAACCTTAGCAATTGTAACCATTGAGGCATTCTTTTGTGTTGTTCTTTTTATTTCTTTTGTCTCACATGCTATGGATTTATACTTTGAGGAGGTTGAAAATGAAAGATAATCTTAACAATGGCAATTGATCAAAATACTGGTAGGGGTTTTATCACGCGAGAATATCGATTATCCGAAAGTTAGAAAATAGAAATCTTCTAGTTCATATATATCAATTATTCCAAACTTGCTATCAAGTATTTATATACAAATAAGTGACCTTTGGGAATAGGTATAATATTTGAATTTGTTTCATACAACAACAGTCACCATGGTTCACTAAAAGTTGTGTCTATTGATGTTTGAATTCAAACCATTAACTAACTAATAGATAGCTTCAATATTCTTGCAGGAAGGTTCTTTACAATTCAAGAGAGAGAAGATTGAATGAACTGAGTCACACCAAATTATGGTGTGGTCACTCTTTATTTCATCATCTCCCACTAGAACACACAATAATAAGATGATAAACCTGAGTTGAGCATTTTTAACCTTGGTACCAAAATTTTGCCTCATGCCAACTTTCATCTATGAAATTACCTCATAGATCGACGTCTGATTGTGACTTGGCCATACATGCGCACGTTTTTGCCACCAATCTGACCGCACCCGTACGAATGTGTTCTCCCACTGACAACATACTCCAGATGACTTCAATTCACTATATTTCGAATGAACGGCATCAATTTTCAGTGTTGGGTTCATAGTCCATACCCAATCACCATTGACGACTTCAGCCGCATACATTTTTCATGTGTCGACTTGCACTGAAATTATTGTTAAGTACTTCCTTTAAGACCCATTCCTAAAGGTTTTCCTTAACACACCTTATGAATGACTTTTTGCTGATCAAGTAGACAATATCATCTAGTAGCACGTTGCATATAATGGACTTTACATCTCATGCTAATTATGATATCCATACCTTGTCAGTTTCTCTATCTTGTTACCTGACCAAACACATGTTTCCATGCAAGATAGAGTCACAAAACATCGGTTATTTAGGCATCCCCAGAGTCATCTGACTATGCTCTTATATAAATAGGTAAACCACCTAGCTAGGCATTTTTCAATCTCATATTAGCTACATGTTCTCTGAATTTTTCCAGAGACAACCCTTTGGTCATAGGGTTAGCCACCATCTCTTTTGAGGGTATATAGCTTACTTTAATTTCACCTCTCTCTCCTATGTCCTGAATATAGTGGTAACTTACATCAATATGTTTTCCCTTGGAGCTATTTGCTCCACTTTTTATTAATGAGATGGCAGACTGATTGTCACAAAACATATTGACCAGTCTGGCAGGTATACCTAATTGTAAACTGTCAACAAATCGTTTTATCCAGACCGCATTACTAACGGTTGTGCTGCAAACTATGTATTCAGCTTCCATAGTGTACTTTGCAACACAACTCTGTTTCTTACTTAAGCAAGAAACTGTTGTTCCACCAAACAAGAACACATGACCTCTAGTAGATTTTCTATCATCTGCATCTCCTGCAAAATCTGCGTCAGTGTATCCTTTTTTGTCTAAATCCCACAAACCAAAACATAATTTCAAATTTTTAGTGCCTTTTAAATATCTAAATATTCTTTTCACTGTTTGCCAATGTTCCTTATCTAGATTGGATTGAAACCGACTTACTAATCTAACTGCATGACAGATGTCAGGTCTTGTGCTTGTCATAGCATACATTAGGCTACCTACTGCTTGGGCATACGGGACATTTCTCATTTCCTCAATGTCAGACTTAGTTTGAGGACTCATACTTTTACTAAGACTTTGTCCCTTGCAAACAGGCGTACTTAAAGAATTACAATTATCCATATTAAATCTTTTGAGCACCTTGCCTAGATATTTCTCTTGATCTAGATATAATAATTTTGAATTTCTATCTCTTGAAATTCTAATTCCTAGAACATAGGTTGCAAGACCCATGTCTTTCATTTCAAATCTAGATGCTAAGAAAGTTTTGGTTTTTATAATCATATTTAGACAATTTCCTGCTAACAATATGTCATCCACGTATAAAGATAATATTGCTAACTTGTCATCATTTTTCTAGATATAAACACAGTGATCTAATGGACTCACAACATAGCCCATTTCTAAAATGGCTTGGTGGAATTTCAAGTACCATTGTCTTGAAGATTGTTTAAGTCCATATAGAGATTTCTTCAACTTGTAGACTTTATCCTCATTGCCTTGGTTTTGGAAACCATCAGGTTGAATCATATAAATTTCCTCTTTTAATTCTCCATTGAGAAAAGCAATTTTAACATCTAATTGATGCAATTCCAAATCCATCCTGGCTACTACCGCCATTAGAATCCTTATAGAGGCAAATTTTGCAACAGGAGAATATATATCTACGAAGTCTATTCCAGGTTGTTGAGTGAATCCGTTGGCTACTAACCTGGCCTTGTATTTCTCCAAACTTCCATCTACTTTGAATTTCTTTCTAAGAACCCATTCGCAACCAATGGCTTTTCTTCCATTTGGGAGATCAGTTAATTCCCAAACATCATTTCTCTTGATCGAGTCAAGTTCTTCATTCATTGCCTCAAGCCATTGTGTAGCATTATTGCTACTCATTGCTTCTTTATAACTAGTAGGATCATCTACTAAGTTATTAAGTTCTTCAACTTGAAAAACATAATGATCTTTCAAAGACGTAGATGGACGTCTTGCTCTCTTACTCCCACTTATCTCAAAATTCGAAGCAGGTAAAACAATGTCATGTAGTTTGCGTTTGCTCCCACTATTAGATGGTTCAATAAGAATCTGTGGACTGTGTGATAAAGAAGGAAGAGAAGAATCATGAGATACTGCAGAGAGCAATTCAATTTGTTCAATAGGAGTAACAAGATCAGTGGATTCAAGAAAAATAGCATCTCTACTTTCTATTAATCCACGTTTGGGATGGTAAAAACAATAACCACTCCCATTTTTTACATAACCAATAAGCTTGCATTCCCAAGTTTTGCTTCCCAATTTATTCCTTAAAGGTTTGGGAAAAAGTACATGTGCCTTACATCCCCAAACTTTGAGATTTTGAACATTAGGTTTAGTTCCATGCCAGCATTCGTAAGGAGTTAGAGGTTTGACTTTTGTTTCGACTCTATTTAATATGTACGCAGCGGTGGACAAGGCTTTCCCCCAAAAATGAATAGGAAGATCAGCATGAGCCATCATAGACCGTGTCATTTCCATGAAAGTACGATTTCGTCTTTCTGCGACCCCATTTTGTTGTGGTGTGTATGGCATTGTAAACAAATGTTTTATGCCATTGTCCTTGCAAAAAGAATCCATAGCTTCATATTCGCCACCTCTATCATTATTCAAGTGTTTAATGGACCGACCAAGTTGCTTTTCGACCTCTAATTTATATTCCTTAAACTTTTCAATTGCTTTTGATTTGTGTTTAAGAAGGTAGATATGTCCATATCTTAAATAATCATCAGTGAAAGTAATAAAGTATTCCATGCCTCGATGAGTTTTAGTTCTTAAAGGCCCACAAATGTCCGAATGAATTATTTCGAGTAATTCTGATGATTTCCAATGTTTGAAAAATGGCTTGCTAGTCATTTTGCCTTTGATACATGGTTCACATATATCAAAATCATTGGGACATACTTTAGGCAATAAGCCACTTTTAAACATTCGAGACATTTTATTTTTATTAATGTGACCTAACCTTAAATGCCACAAATAAAAACTATCACTAGTAGAAACATGCAAATAATCAGAAATACATACTTTATTATCAATAGGAAGAGAGTACATGTCGTTCACTCTTGCACCTTTCACTAATACACTTCCTTTCTTAATCAATATTGTCCTAAACCTAAAAGTAATCTCAAAACCTTTTTGAGTTAACACCGGAACTGAAATTAAATTTCACCGAATGTTAGGTACATAAAGCACATCATGAAACACAATAAAAGTTCCATTAATAGAGAATTGACAGTTGCCGATTCCCAAAACATCACTATAGGAGTTGTTGCCCATGTAGATTCTGTGTTCACCAACCTTCTTTTCAGTAAACTCCACGAACATGTCTTTATTTTGCACAATATGCCTAGTTGTAGCAAAATCAATCCACCATGAATTTGATAAAGGTTCAAGCACCATTGCTTCAGAAACTGTCATGGCAACAAGGTTAAGCTCATTTTTCTGCTTCTTCTAAGGATAATTGGCTTTGATATGACCTTTTTGACCGCACTTGTAACATGGGCCAATTTGATGCTTGTGATGTTGTTGTTTTTGCCATTCTTGTGGTTTCTTCCATCCTTTCTGAAATCCCTTCTTCCATTTTTTCTTGAAAAAAGTCATCTTTTTCTTGTTGAATGGAGTGTGGGTATTATTCTGTGGTTGTGGTGAAGATTGTGCCATCAACAAGTTAGAGGACAATCCTTCTTTACGCCTGCGCTTCATTCTTTCTTCTTCCAAAACTAAGAGTACAGGCAATGTTACCATTGAAATCTCTCATCCGCTATGAGTTAGAGATGTGATAACATGATCCCAAGACAATGGAAGACTATTAAGTATGGTAGTTACTTGCATCTTGCCGACAAAGAGTGACCAGCATTGGATAATTCTTTAGCAATTAATTCCATTTGATTAACATGATCACCAACACTATCATTATCACTCATACGAGTGTTATTATATTTGTCCAAGAGTAATTGAATTTGAGTATCTAATCAAACTCCATACTTACTTTCTAGTGCTTCCATTAGTTGTCTTACTGTTTCATGTTCTTCAAAAAGCGGAATAATGTTATCTTTCATATTATGTAACATAGTTGCCTTTGCCATTGCATCATCTTCTATCCATTTATTTTGGAACCAATTAGAATCATCATCTGGTTAAGAAGTGGATAAAGTATGCAATGTATTCTCAAGTGTAAGAAGATAAGAAATGTGGCGTTTCCATGCTCGAAAATTATTTCCATTAAGCATCTCGATTCTTGAAGAATCCATGGTATTTTTAATAGCCATGTTAAAAACAAAATGTGTTACTATGAAAATTCAAATGTGAATGTTACAAAAATAAAAATAAGCAATAAATTAAAGACAACGACAGGTCTTAATAAGGATAAGCCTTGTAGTTGTTGAATCGGCCCTTGTGATGAAGATGATGTGAAGGAATAGAACGGTTTTGTTGCCTTGGGTAAGAAGAATGATGAAAACCCAATGGCCTTGTAAACCCAATACTTTGCTTATGAGTATTGTAATAATAGTTATGAGCCCAAGGAACACAATGGTGCCTTTTAAACAATGTGTCTTTGGATGTTTTCCTTGGTAACACCCTTGGATAGCCTCCTCCTCAAATTTTTTATTTTGAAAATGTAGTATAAGTACCCACAGAAAAATTCTGGAAATTTTGGCTTTTGAATGACTGAAAACGGCCTTGAAATGAGCGAGAACAGGCTGAAAAACCCCCAGAACCAAGCTGCTGCCGATCCAAAATTTGGTCTAAACCAGTTGGGACCAAACCGGCATTACACGGGGGTCAACGCACGGGTCAAGCGGAGTGGATAGGCGTGGATCCGAGCGCGGAGCACAGGGCGATGGGTTGATGCTCGGATCTGGGCTAGCAAGATCGCGTGTTAGGCGACTCACTCTCTGGGTCATTGGTCATTGGTCACGCTTATGGCTATGGGTCGCTGAAATTGCGCCTAGGCTTTTGGGCAGAAGAAAATTCTTTTTAATTTTGCAGCCCAAAGGAATTGATTTCCTTGCAGTGATTCTTATTTTTGGGCCTTTTCTTTTAATTTTTGAATTCTGCCCAAACCTCTTAGTTTGCAAAACAAAGTCTTCTTCTTGGCAATGTATTTTCCGATCGTCTTCTCCGGTGGGGGTAGGAGTCCAAACACTGTAAGTTGGATCTTGTGGATCAAATTTTCTTTGTTTTTCACAACAAATTTCTCCGTTATGATCAAAATTTTGTGAAGAACAAGATGGTGCCAACTTGGAGACCCAATTTGAACTGAAAAATATTTTATAAAATTGTTTCCAACAGTGTAATTCGGACTCACTTTTGGCAAGGTTTGGAACAATAGCACCACCAACAGTTATTTTCTTCGGATAGTTTTCTGGAAATACAATACGTTGATGATGATTAAATAAACAAACCGAATTAACCAATGCCGAAGATTGATGATCAATGATTTTTTGAATTTTTGGTAAAAAGAGTTTGGAAAATTTTTGTTCTTCCGGACTAAAATTCGACATCTGCGATAATGTATAACCTTGCTCTGATACCACTGAAAGATAATCTTAACAATGGCAATTGATCGAAATACTCGTAAGGGTGTTTATCACGCGAGAATATCGATTATCCGAAAGTTAGAAAATGGAAATCTTCTAGTTCATATATATCAATTATTCCAAACCTGCTGTCAAGTATTTATATACAGATAAGTGACCTTTGGGAAAAGGTATAATATTTGAATTTGTTTCATACAACAACAGTTACCGTGGTTCACTAAAAGTTATGTCTATTGATGTTTGAATTCAAACCATTAACTAACTAACAGATAGCTTCAATATTCTTGCAAGAAGGTTCTTTACAATTCAAGAGAGAGAAGATTGAGTGAAGTGAGTCACACCAAATTATGGCGTGGTCACTCTTTATTCCATTAGAAAATATAATACACGTGGACATCTTTTGTATCTCTCGTATATCAATGAATACAACCACATAGATTTGATTTACTTAATGTTGACTGGAGTTAATAATTATTTTTAATTTTTTTAGCAGCAAAAATAAACTTTATTGAATTAGAACCAAGGAAAAATCCTTACATCTTATATCAATAAAGATAGACACAATCAGTGGTAATAGCATCATAGTGAACCTTACTCATCCCAACTAGGTTGGCACAAGAAAGCCACCCAATTATGTGCTAGTACTAGCCAGAAACTAGTTGAGGAGAACTCAACCAGCAGAAAGTATACCCAAAGCATAGCAACACAGAAACATCACAGCCTTTATTTCAATGTAAGAAATAACTCATTTCAACAAATATCAACTCCAATTTCATAATCACAACCTTTTTCAAGAAAACATTTAGAAATCCCTTTTTTACATTTTGATTTGATAATCCAACAATTTCCCAAAAAGACCAACATTTTAGGGTTTCTTCAAATTAGGGCCTTTCACTTTTAAAAACTCATATACATTCTTTATAAGTAGAAAATAAACTTTTGTAGCTAAACCATAGGTCAATAATCCCATTTGGAACAAACCCTAACTTACAAACAAATCATCAAAAATCAATCCAAGAACAATGGAATCTATATATTTAAAATACACTACAAATACATTATCGAACTCATATTGAGTTTAAGAAATAGACCCTATTGTAGACACCCAATTTTTGACTGCCCTTAAGACTTGGGTGCCGCTGATTGCTTACTTAGTGATGCAGGCTATGCTATGAGGAGGTTCGATTTCTTTGGCAAGGAGAACTCCAAATCCAAACCTCACACCCCATTTCTTGATCAAAAGATTTTAGATCTTAAAACCCTCTCTTTCAAAATATTTTGAAAAAGGTTTCTGCGAAGCTCCGAGGCTCACATTTCGTTAAATGTTGCGCTTTTCAGTAAACCGAGCCATGACAAAGTGGAAATGAATGAAAGAGAGGTGAAATCTCTGAAAAATCTTTTAAAACTGCTTGCTCAGGGGTTTGGAGTTGAAGAAAAGAAGAGGAGAGGGAAGAAACCCAGTTGGGGAAGGAGTTGGGCATGAATCGTTAAGAGAGACTCGAGAGCCCTCGTTGAATCAGGCCTATTCGTTTGCACAGTTGGATTTAAGCTATGAGGCCACCACCGTTGGAAAGAAGACTTCCGGGGCTTCATTTTTCACTCAAGAATCTCCTAAAGCCGAGTCCGAACGAGAGAGGTATGGTTGGTTGAAGTAGGGCATCAATCCAGTTGGACTGAAACTGAGCAGTCTTCACTAAAAGAGGGATATCTCTTAGCACAGTTGGAATTTTGATGTGATGCTGCCACCATTGGAAAGCTCACTTCTGGGCTTCAATTTTCACACAAGAATGACCTGAAAAGGCATCCAGATGAAGGAGTTAGGCTTGCTTCAAGTCGGGGACCAGCACTGATTTTTGCTGCAGACCACTAACGAAGTGTGCCGACCACAAATGGAGCATGCCGACCATATGCCATCCAGAAATGATCCTTCTCGACCAAAAAAAGTGGTCGGTTGACCAGTGGAGGTGGTCGGTCGACCAGAAATTTCCAGAAAGCCCAGAATCTACAGATATTTTGCTCTAGCTGTTCCAGATTGTCCCAGATATTTCTGAATTGAGATATTTCCGACCCAATGCTCATATATTGCTATATATGAAGCCATACATCATAGATTCAAGGGTTGGAAAATTGTGGGAGTTCCTCACACTAAAAGTCCACTCTCTAGAAATTTTAGAGCTGAAAACACACACTCTCTCTCTCTAGAATTCTCTCATTCTCCTCTTGTTTTAGGCTTAAAAGTGAGAATTTATTATACTTTTGCAAAGAGACCCTTAACCAAAGTTGCATATCTTTGGGCTGAGGTCCCTTGGAACTTATTTTGGGATGTTAAAGGCTAGTTTTGGCTCAGATTTTGGCTGGTTTTGCTGCTATGCTTCAAGGGTAAGCACTTCTCCCTTTTAAGCTCTTTGTGCACTATTGTTTTGCCATAGTTTTCAACTACTTTGGGGATATTTTTGGGGTGATGTTGAACTACAAAAATTCTATTTTTTCCTCTATTTTTCAGTCCTAAAAGTGTTGGTTTGAGCCTTGTTTGGCTAGGGGGTGTTTCATCCCTTTTGCTCCTCAGTATGTAAAGCCTTTTGAGCTAAGTTCCTAAGCTTTTGAATCCATCTTTTCTTGGCCTTTAAACCACTGAATTCTAGAGGAATTTCAATGGTGGAAAGGCAGTTTTGAGGGCCAAAATGGGTGGGGGTGGTCGCCTCTCCTCTTCTCTTATTTGCATGTGTTGATGGCCCTCCAAAGGAGCATGTGTTTCTACTTCTAAGAGGCTTTGTTTAGGCTCATTTTTGTGACTTTACAGACCTGCCATAACTCTTTTTTTGACTGTCTTGGTCACCTCTTGCATGCTTCTTATACTTGTAGTGTAATCCTACTTGTGGCCTTGCAACGTAGCATGTCTTTTGTGCTTTGAATTTGCATAGTTCAAGCATGTTTTTAGCCATTATTTGACATGTCATAACTCTAATTTGTGTTGGTTTGGTTGCCTCTTGCATGCTCCTTGCACTTGTAGTGTAATTTTGGTTCACTAGCCTAGCATGTTTGTTGTTTTAGCCAATTGATCTAGCATGTGTATGCTCTACTCCATCATATTTTTGGCTTTTATTTAACGTGCTTGAGGTCTAATTTAAGTGGTTTTGGTCATGCATGTTTGGCTTTGCATAGCTATAGTGTATTTGGCTTTGCTAGCCTTGCACTTTGGGCCCCCTAGCATGTCATATTTGAGGTTTTTGCATGATATGGCTTCATTTGATATGTAATTTCAGACCATAAACTTCTGCCATGCTCTCATGTTTATCACTCTTTCATTGTGTTTAAGAGTTGTACCCTTATGCCTTGTTTGTGAGCTAATTCGGGAGCCTATCTTTCTTGCCATCTATGTTACAAGTCTAGCATGTTTTTGCAACCATTTTGACCTACCTTGGGTCTATTTTGAGTGCTTAAGGCCATTTGAGCATTGTTTAGTATGGTTGTAGTGTAAAGCTCTTGACTAGCTTTGTATTTGAAGTCTCTTGGCATGCTTTATTTGAGTTATTTGCATGATATGGCATCACTTGGCATGTAATTTCAGAGCATATGTCATTGCTACACTCTCACATTTTCCACTCCTTCAATGTGTTTGGGAGTTGTGTCTTCATGCCTTGTTGGCGAGCCATCAAACGTGCATATTTTCCTTGTGTTATATGCCTTGATCTTAGTATATTTCAGCCACTGTTTTGGGGTATTTAACCTCTGTCCGAGGTTGGTTTGGTCATTTAGGCTTAGTATTGTATGCCTATAGTGCTATACTCTTTGCTAGCTTTGATGCCTTAGCTTCTAAACATGCCACGCATGCATTGCTTACATGATAGAGTCTTGCGAATGTCACTTTAGCATTGAAGGTTGATCATCTTGTTTGCGCTGCAAGTGTTTGGGTTGGACATTAATCCAAACACAAGGAATGTCTCACGTTTCATACTTAAAGTGATGAAACGTATAGCATTTCTTGGTCGCCGACCCTCTTGATCAAGCATGATAGATGTGGAGGCCCTTATGTGTTATTTTTGCATTCATTGACATTGACTTGTGCAAACTTGGCTTCTCGGCCATTGTGCATTGCGATGCATGGTTGGTGGCTTGAGTGTCGAGTACTACACTCCCTTGAGCTTGAGGAATGATAGGAAAGGTGGTTGTGCACACATATCTTGCAAATACACTGCTATGCCCCTTGTTGTTCTCTGTTGCAGCAAAACTGGAGTTTGGCAAATTAGCTGGTTGACCGACCACAAGGAGTAGTCAACCGACTAGTAAGGGTGGTCGGTCGACCAGTTTTTCTGGTCTACAGCCCCCTTTTCTGGTCGGCAGCCCACCATGAGGTCCCCATGTTGGAGCAGAAGCAATTTGGAAATTAGTGCACTTTTCAGTGATCAAATCAAGTGCAAATAGAGGCAATTGGTGGCATGGCAATGAATTTCTGAGCGAGGCAATCGAGCATGCGTGCATTCCTCACCTCGAGGCTCCTTTTAACTACTTTGCTTAGCTAGCTAATTCTTTGGTTTTGTACTTAATTAGTTAACGTGCTTAGCTAATCAATTTGTTTTGTAATAATTAGTTAACTAAGAATAGTTAATTAGTTTTGGTTTGTAATAATTAATTTAATTAGCATAGCTAGTTAGCTTATTATTCGGACCCTCCGTCGAGAGGGCAAATGTTGTAATAAGTGTGCGTGTGTGTGTACATGTCTTCCAACCCCCATTTCTTTCTCCCTTTTACTTATCAGCATTTGATGGTTAGTTTAGGGCATATCTCAATTAGCATACCTGATGCTTCGCATGTTTGCATTCATTCGTTTATCTTGCATGCACCGGGCTCGGCGCATTATACAAACTGTATCATATTTTAATACACTTTCTTGAATACGTGTTCAGCAGCATGTGATCAAGTGTTGCATTCATATGCCATCTTAGCTAGCCGAGCCTATTCTAGTTGCATTTTGCATGCGTTGCATTAGGCATCTTGCATCATTAGGATCATGCATTGATTCCTAACTAGTTTTCTTTTTTGGCTCGGAGTACATTGTGAGTGTTTATGCTTTAGCATCCTTGCGTGTGTGTAAGTGATTGCCATGATAGCATGCTTGCCACGAGGCTAACTGCTTAAGTGTTTAACTGCATGAATGCCTATGGATGAAGGCTTCATTGCTTGAATTGGAACAATTCATCAAAATGTGAGTTTTAAGCCCACTTGAGGGTGGCAAATCCGCACTTTAGCCTACTTGAGGGTAGCAACTTCAAACCATTTAAAAAAAAAACAAACATGAGAAGTTTTGTTCCAAATTGAGTGATTTAGTCTATACTTGTATGCTGTGTGCATCACATTGTAATTCCAGATTAAAAAGTCAGAATAAGAACACATGTGTTTATAAAACAAGATATCATGTTAGTAGAGGCCAATCCTTTGATCGGGCGAGCGGGGGTGCTCATTTAAGGACCTTCCCCTTTCGTACCTAAGTTTCCGAGCCGAGGTAACTTTGGTGATGATGGACACGTGGCCTTAGGCATGAGTTAGGGTTTCCTAAATTTCCCAAAAATAAAATATTGAGGTGGCGACTCTGAAATCTGGCAAAGCAGTCCATGTTTGGCGCTTTTTGATTAAAATCAATTTTCCAAAACGATTTACCGAATTTGGACTCTTTGGTGATTTATCAGTCTTACATCGCACTTTGTGAGATTAGATTCAGAACCATGACAGGAGTCCGAACTGTAGTAGCTAAAACTACAATTCACGCCCTCTCCGAAAGGGGGGCGTGCAGAGCGAGTTCGGGCGGTCTGCAGTTTTTGGCGACTCTGCTGGGGATTTAGAGAACTTGACTCGAACTCATGATATGTTGTTTTGTTTACAGTTATGTGTTTCTTTGCATTGCATTTGCATTGGTGCACCTAGGACACCATGTTTGCCGTCTGCTATTCCTGAACGATTTGCCGGAGGCTTGCTTGGAAAAGCATGCCATAAGGCTGGCCGGTTACGGGCTATGCCACGATGGGAACACAAACCTCGATTTTTACCGAGGTACCCTTTTTGACCATTCGACCTAGTGCATATCGGAATCCATAAAGACCATTCCAAACTAGGACATGTTGCTTACCCGATTGTAGGTTGTTTGAAACCGTATGCGTGCGTAGTGAAACCTAGCTCCTGACGAAAATAGGACAAGGAAACCCTACCACATCATAGGGGTGTTTTGGCTCTCTTTAATTGGTATGTGCTTTACAGTGAGGCTGTACAAGAATGTGCATATCAATTGCCAAGTTGGTATTTGTTTTGGGGCGGAATTCAGTAGAGAGCACAGTCACTCAGCTATGCTCATATCTGTTCTAGTGAAACCAGGCTGAGATGCTGTCTGTTTGCCTCTTTTGCAGGGTAGTCCTGGAACCATAGCTTCAGAAGGCTCCAATATCCCCCGGGTACATTGGACTTGTGCTGATAGACTTTGTCAGGTCAGAGATTGAGTTCAAGGGCAACCAATGTTTCCTTCGCTAAGGCAAGGCAAAGAAAGCCCAGCCAGGGCTCATCGGTTCAACAGATCCGATAGTCATCAGTCACATCACCTCTGTTCAACTCAGTAGACCCATGATGGCATAGGGTTTGGAAGAAGTTGTGGCTATGATAGCAGCATTAAACCAGGGAATCACCAGGCAGGATGAGACCAATACCAAAGTGCAACGCCCATCTGGGGTACCTACCACACATCCAGCCTCGGGACCCCAGCCGAACTTTGACCCACTTCCGCCAACTGAAGATTCGCATGGTCCGGATCCCCGAGAAGGGTTGGCTCAAACCCGAGTTTTCAGACCCCTGGAGTAGCATAATGAGAGGCTTTATTCCCTTGATGCTAATGATCTCCATCCGACCGCAGTGAAAATTGCTAACCTTGAGAAGCAATTCAAAAAGGCACAGGGCCTTAAATCCATTCTCGACATTGATGATGGATACACGAAGGCTGCCGTACGACTCCCAGACAGATTCAAAATGCCACACCTTGATCATTTCGACGGGTCTGGAGATCCTTTGTACATATTCGGCTTTTTTTTGGATGTTTTGAAGCCGATGCATCTGACTAAACCTCAGAAACTCTCTCTGTACGGAAGAACCCTCTCAGGTGTAGCAGTCACTTGGTATGCCAAGTTGAAGGATACGGTGAAGCAAAACTGGGAAGAATTCCCTGAGGCATTTTCCGATCAGTACTCTTATAATACCCAAGTTGAAATGACCACTCAAGAGCTAGAGGCTACCCACCAGAATCCTACAGAGCCTTTTGTGGAATTTGTTGCGAGGTGGAGAGCAAAGGCAACACAGATGACAGATCGCCCTTCTAAGAGGGATCAAGTGCGGCTAGTGGTGCAAAACCTCGAGCATGATATGTTGCAAAAGTTGATAGTCGCTCCACTATTCACTTTTAAAAGTTTGCATGAACTGGGGGTTCAGGTCGAGAATGCGTTCAACAGTGGGATCATTCCCAGAACAAGTGAACCGATAAGGAGGGTTTTTGCGGGAGTACCAACGCTGGTAGTAGCACTGTTCCCAAACCCACTGAAATCAATACAGTCACCACAGCCGATCCTTTTGCCAAACTAAGCCTACAAACAGCCGGCCTGACCCGAGCTTAGGGTAGAACTTTCACTCCCCTCTATATGAGCCTAACTAGGGCACTAAAAGTCTTGATGGAAAGAGGGTATCTCAAACCCCTTGATCCTCAACCTCTGCCTGACCCACTTCCGGCTAGACATAACCCCACCGAGTACCGTGTGTACCATCAACAGCCCGGTCATGGCACTGATCGTTGCTACCGCCTTCGTCATGAGGTCCAGAATCTCATTGACAACCAGACGATAGCTCCACCTCCAGACCCCAATGACCAAATATCTCCTGCCTACCTCAACCTAATCCATACACTGGCCGTCCCTTACAACCCCAGCATATACATCACCCCAGTCCATCTACCCAAGCCTGAGGTGTTTATCCCAGAAAGCATGGACTTATGCATGATGAATGCACTCAAACCATAATCATTCCAAACCCGTGAACCCACTACTTCTAAGCTGATAAGAATGATTGAAGATCTTCAGAGAACTGTGGCAGATCTGGCCTCTGGGATATTGGCTCCATTATCGACCACATCACATGCTAGAAGTTTCACACCAAAAGGCTCCCCAATCTTGGGATGGGCTGCATTTGAAGAAGGCCAATCCCTTGGCAAAGTGGAGGCAGGTGGTAAGAACAAGGTAAGGCAGGCATTGGTCTCCATGAACACCTTCAGTGGGCTGTTAAGGCTTTGAAAGCCGAAGGGTTGAACAAACAGCAAGTGATTGCAATTGTTGCACAGATTGTGGATGGCACTTTTGCCACTCAGAATGAGAGCAGTCTGAATCAAGGGGCAAACCAGGAGAAAGGCCGTCATACCAGAAACATTCCTTTCAGCTCTAATCCTACACTCAGAAGAGATCAACAAACCCAGTCAGTGCCTACCAATCCCTTTGCTGGTGCATCCAGCAAAACTCCACAAACGTCGAAGTACCAACCCCGAGGTCGGAGGGTCTTCCATGCCCTCTATATGCCTTTGTCCAAAGCTCTCCAAATCCTCGTTATATAGGGCCATCTCAAACCCCTTGATCCACGGCCTCTCCCGGATCCTCTTCCAGCTAAGCATGACGCTGCCAAGTACTGTGCCTTCCATCAACAAACCGGTCATGACACTGACCTTTGTTTTCGTCTTCGCCATGAAATACAAGATTTGATTGATAACGAGGTCATCATCGCACCAGGTCCTACAAAGTCTATCGGCACGGGATCATTGAACTTGGGGGATAATGTGATTATGTGATCGGGGGATGAACCACCTACGGATGGCACTCAGTTTACTCCAGATATGGCGGATGGCCCACACTGTTTTGAGCAATTTGCGAATGCTGTTTATTTTACTTTTTGACTTGGGTGTTGGGTCAGTCTTGTTGTGTTGTATTGAGTCAGTCCTTTTGTACTGAGTTAGTCGGGTCTGTCTTGTTGTATCGAGTCAGTCCTGTTGTGTTAGAGTTGGGTGATTTCGGGGGTGTTACCTCGGATATCACTATCTTGTTTTATGTTTGTCTTTTACACCCTTTCTTTTGCGTATGTTTCTACCTTTGTGCCAGTTGTGCCAGAAGATTTGAATGAAACGGCAGTAGCTTTTTGCCTACTTTTCTGTGCCTTGAAATCATTGCATTGACCTAAGTTTTTCAAAACTTTTCTAAACGCTGTGATGAAAACAAAGAGGGAGGAATTCCTCGGGATTTGCAAAAGTTTGATCCATTGAGAGAATGAGAGGCGTGCTAAGCACTTAATGAATGAGATCATGTTTGTTAATGTGAGTACTGAGAAGGATCCTGGCTTAATCCAGATTGGTTCTACATTGTCTTTGGCGCGAGCGATTAGCCGCTTTCTTAAAAGATTTCAAAAAATGTTTTGCGTGGTCCTACGAAGACCTGTGTGGAATCGCTCTTGAGATTGTGCAGCCTAGGATCACTCTCTGCCTTGAGACTTAACTCCTTTTGCTTTTAAACCTTGAACTTGGATTCAGAATGTTCAACGGTCAACCACAATGTAAGGCTTGTATGGTCAGATTTGAAGCAGCCCATGAACTAGGGGTAATAAGATCATATGACATCAAAGGAGGCCCGCCAGGTCAGATTTGAAGTAGCCCTCGAACTAGGGGCAAGAAAGTCAGATCAAGA
Organism: Camellia lanceoleosa; assembly: GCA_025200525.1. Taxonomy (NCBI): domain Eukaryota; kingdom Viridiplantae; phylum Streptophyta; class Magnoliopsida; order Ericales; family Theaceae; genus Camellia; species Camellia lanceoleosa. The sequence continues at coordinate 26,871,087 of CM045767.1, forward strand.
AGATCAGATGTTATCAAAGGAAGCTTGCAAAGCTGGATAAAAAATAGCCCTTGAACTAGGGGCAAAAATGTCAGATGTGCTCGAAGAGTCAAAGATGAGTCTTTTCCACAAACCAATGAAGACTGGCCAGAAAGCCAAATCCGAGAAATAGAGAGAAGAAAATTTATTGTTGAAGGACAATCGAGTTCCTATCCACAACACTAGGGGCAAATTCAGCCTCCTTTGGATGGACTCTTACATCATCAGCAAACAACAGCCATTCTCTTGGATTCAGATGGCTTCGAGATCCTATGACCAATCAACATGGACAAAGTTACACTTTTTTACCCTTGAGAGGCTTGCTGGGCCGAAAACCTGGAAAGGCGACCCAGGCAAAAGTTAAAGCAAGAAAAGAAAGAAAAGAAATAGAAAAAAAAAAGGAAAATGAAAAAAAGAAAAAAAATGAAAAGAAGAAAAGATGAAAAGAAGAAGAAAAGAAATGAAAAGAAAAGAAAAACAGAGCTCACAAGGTTGAAAACCCAGAAAGGGCGGTCTTGGCAAAAGTTAAAGCGTAAAAGGAGAGGTTAATACCCGAGTGTACCTTAACCCCGAACTATGTAAGGCTTGATTCCCATCTGTGGGATATGTAAGCAACTTCATTTTGAAGTCCAGCGGTAAACACTTCAAATTCAACTGTCATGTCCATGAGATTGAATGGGTCATCTTTGTCGCTTCTGTATCCGAGAGTTCGGTTGTGATTGTCAGTTTGAGGACTGATTACAGTGCGCTGTGGTGCCATTCAGACAAGGGGCAACTTTCTGTTGTCGTATAGTGCCATTCAGACAAGGGGCAATTTTCCATTGTTTTGGATCTGAGGTTGTGCATCTCAAGAGTAAATTCTGTATTGGTCGAGCAGTGGCCATTTGTAAAAATAATTTTTAAGAATTTTTACTGAGGTTGACTAATTCTCTCGAAAATTGCTCCATTTTTCCAAAACTGGACCATTTCTTGGACCCAAAAAAGGAAAATTTTCAGTGCTTATAGCCTGACTTGCATGATTTCAAATCAGAAAATTGAACAAGCGTGTTAATCTAACTCTCATGTTGGTCAAAATTGTTTTAGCAGAAGCCAAAAAATAAAAAAATGGTCAAAGTAATGAACTCGGGGTACAGTTGAGTCAAGTTTTTTGTCTTTTTCCCCTTGTCAACATACTTGCTAGAAAGGGCACCATACTTGCCGGAAAGGGCAACATGTTCGCCAGAAAGGACACAACTGAAGCTAACGGCAAAGAGCCGAAAGCTCCCATATCCTCCAAGCAGCAAGGTATCAAGCTAAGTGTGAAGCACGAACTGGAATAGAGTAGGATATTCCACTCCCTTATCTGGACAGATTTGATCACATCCAAATTGGCCAGGGGCATCGTCAAGCGATGTCAATTGCAAATCTGTTGTGCATCTGGTCGCACCGCAACCCTTCTGAGGGAAAGCTCATGAGCTGTGAGTAGAAGAATGATAATCTAGTTGAATGCTAGGGGCACGAGCCCACCACTTCCTGTTTATCCATCAACCACCCAGGGGAGGGATAAAAAAAAAAAAAAGAGATTGAAAAATAGAGAGATGTGCATGGAGAGAAAAGTGAGAAAAGGGCTTTTCAGAGAAAAAGAGATTGAGTGCCAGAGTGATGTGAGAATCACAGATAAGAAAGGGTGGGAAGCACTACCCGAAGAAATAGGCTCTTTCTGAACTGAGAAGTCTTCGACTTTTGGTACACATTCGAGTGTTATGTTTGTTGTTTTTGTTTGTTTCGATTCTTGTTTTGAGTCATTTTGAGTGTCAATAGATGTGTTTAGGTTGTTTACCTTGTCTTTTCTCTTTGTTGAGTGGTTTTGGCTGTGGTCAGTCGTAGGCTCAATACCCGGTTTAGAACTTATTTCTTGATTTCATTTAAAAAACAAATCGTTTTGTGCTCAGAGTGCTGTGCCATTCTCCACATTTGTACAAAACAAGATTCTTTCTTTCATAAACCGCAGGGTTCAACCTAGGTCATGTGAGAATAGTAGAACAAGGACCTATTTGAAGCTATATAGGTTCCGAGCTGCAAAGCAAAAGAAAAGAGGGAAAATTTGGAGCATCTTAGTGTGTTTCAACTCTACCAAATTCCGAGATTGCATTCCAGGTGCATCTTGTCAGGCCTCGCCTTTCTCTGGAGTATGAGTGTATCTCGACCCCAAGCTTAAGCCTACTTCAAGTCAGAATGGCAGTCCAAGCAGCACCCGTGATTTTCACATGCAGATGTTATCTCTTGCCAATACGAACAGGGTGTACCCTTTTCGAGCTGAGCATGTTGCAAAGTCCTCTTAAAGGTAAATCAGAGGCACCGAAGTACATATTTGGTGCCCCTCTCTTGAATAGAATGTGCATTTTCATATACACTTCTGTTGCATGCATGCGGCGCATCATTTATGATTCTTGCATAGAATATGCTTGCCTCATGCATAGAATATGCTTTCAATATTGCATAGAATATGCTCTTGTTTCATGCATAGAAAATGCCCCCATACTTGCATAGAAAATGCTCGCATCTTTTGCATAGAAAATGCCCCCATACTTGCGTAGAAAATGCTTGTATCGTTTGCATAGAAAATACCCCCATACTTGCATAGAAAATGCTCGTATCTTTTGCATAGAAAATGCACTCTTCCATACTTGCATAGAAAATGCACTCGTACATACTTGCATAGAAAATGCTTGTATCTTTTGCATAGAAAATGCTCGTATCTTTTGCATAGAAAATGCACTCTTCCATACTTGCATTGAAAATGCTCGTATCTTTTGCATAGAAAATGCACTCTTCCGTACTCGCATAGAAAATGCTCCAATTTTTTGCATAGAAAATGCACTCTTCCATACTTGCATAGAAAATGCTCGTATCTTTTGCATAGAAAATGCACTATTCCATACTCGCATAGAAAATGCTCATATTTTTTGCATAGAAAATGCACTCTTCCATACTTGCATAGAAAATGCTCGTATCTTTCGCATATAAAATGCACCTCATTTGCATAGAACATGCATTTTATCACACTTTTTTGTGCACCTCACTTGCATAAAAAATGCATTTCATCGCATTTTTTTGTGCACCTCACTTGCATAGAAAATGCATTTTATCGCACTTTTTTGTCCACCTTACCTGCATTGAACATGCATTTTATCGCACTTTTTTTTGTGCACCTTCCTCGCACTTTCTTGTGCATTGTATCTCACTCTCACTGTGTTGTGCACCTACACTTTGTATCTCACTCGCACTGTCTTTTGCATTCTTTGGTCTAGGAGACCTTAAAATCCTGCGTTTACACTCGCGCTTTCTTGCGCATCGCACTGTTTTGTGCAGTTTACCTCGCACTTTCTTGTGCACTCATGCTTTCTTGCGCATCGCACTTTCTTGTGCAGTTTACACTCGCGCTTTCTTGCACATCGCACTTTCTTGTGCACTCGTGCTTTCTTGTGTAGTTTACACTCGCGCTTTCTTGCGCATCGCACTTTCTTGTGCACTCGCGCTTTCTTGCGCATCGCACTGTCTTGTGCACTCCTCTGGTCTAGGAGACTTTAAATCCTCTGAAGGTGCAATTCCTTTGGTGTTTGTTGTACCCAAACGATTTCCGGTGGTTTGGTATAGCCACCTGCCTGTGTTTGCGGTGAGTTCCTAGGTGATCAACTGAGACGGTGGAAACTAGAGTTCGAATGGCCGATGCCTAGAACGCAAAGGTTCGGAATTTTCGAGACTAAAGTCTGGTTTAAATACCCAGGGGTGTATCCTCGGCTTGAAATCTGTATGGAAGCCCCATAGGTTGAGGTAGCGTGAACGTGCCTCAATTCTGGATACTGAACCTACCTAGTCTGTCACCTTGTTGGAGAATAAGGAAAGCTGCGATCATGGCCAGGAAGAAAAGTAGTACCTGTGGTTCGGAAACGCAAGATGCAAGAAAGGGGAAGATCCCCAGCAGCATGAGGTAAGTCATTGCCAATTGCCCCTGTAAGGTACCTTCACTTCCTAGCTATTACATTGCATTTTAGCTACTACATTGCATTGTACATAGCATCTATCACATGCATCTACTGCATTATCCATTGTGTCGCTTGCATCCTTTCCATGTTAAGCTTAGTCTGGCATGTGCCCATACTTTTCGCGTTAAAGCATGGTTCTGTGATAGTGTGTACGCGCCTATTCCACTAAGAGAATTGTGGTCTGAGGGTGTCCGCACCTTTTTTGTCTTAGATGTGGTCTAGTTTTGTGTTCATACCTTTTCTAGGTAGAAATGTGGTTTGGCCATGCGCCTTATTCACTTCATCCATTACATCCATTGTATCGTACTATGTTTTGTTGCATCCAGCATGTAGGATCGTGGTCTTTCCCTAGCAGATCACTCCTCACTTATATCATCTCGCCTAATTACTTGTATTCTTTCTACGAAACACATAGTTCTGCCTGTGCACATGCTTATCCCACTAAAAGAATTGTGGTTGGAGCACTTTGGCACCTTTTCTATATTAAACATAGTTTGATTTTGCATCTCCATCTCTTTATGATATTTGTGTGGTTTTGCACTACTTGTGGTTTAATTATCTCAATTACATTGCATGTCATTTGCATTGTTTCATTACATTGTATGTCATTTACACTATTTTGTTATATTGTGTATCATTTTGCATCCTGCCCCTGAACTACGCTGGTTTGATTCCTTGCAACGGGATACGCAGGCAGCCTATGGGCACAACCATTTATTTATCTGTATTTTGTTTATTTGTCCAAGTCTTCGGCCTTGTCAAAAATAGGTCATCTCTGGGCTTTGACATTCACTCACGTCACTTCATGACTCTAAGCTCTGTCATAGAAGGGCAACTGTAGACACCCCATTTTAGACCGCCCTTCAGACTTGGGCGCCACTGATTGCTTACTTAGTGATGCAGGCTATGCTATGCAAAGGTTCAATTTCGTCGGCAAGGAGAACTCCAAATCCAAACCTCACACCCCATTTCTTGATCAAAAGATTTTAAATCTTAAAACCCTCTCTTTCAAAATATTTTGAAAAAGATTTCTGCGATGCTCCGAGGCTCACATTTCATTAAATGTTGCGCTTTTCAGTAAACCGAGCCATGACAAAGTGGAAATGAATGAAAGAGAGGTGAAATCTCTGAAAAATCTTTTAAAACACCTTGCTCAGGGGTTTGGAGTTGAAGAAAAGAAGAGGAGAGGGAAGAAACCCAGTTGGGGAAGGAGTTGGGCATGAATCGTTAAGAGAGAGTCGAGCAGCTCTCGCTGAATCAGGCCTATTCGTTTGCACAGTTGGATTTCAGCTATGAGGCCACCACCGTTGGAAAGAAGACTTCCGGGCCTTCATTTTGCACTCAAGAATCTCCTGAAGCCGAGTCCAGACGGGAGAGTTATGGTTGGTTGAAGTAGGGCATCAATCTGGTTGTACTGAAACTGAGCAGTCTTCACTAAAAGAGGGATATCTCTTAGCACAGTTGGAATTTTGATGTGAGGCTGCCACCATTGGAAAGCTCACTTTCGGGCTTCAATTTTCACACAAGAATGACCTGAAAAGGCATCCAGATGAAGGAGTTAGGCTTGCTTCAAGTCGGGGACCAGCACTGATTTTTGTTGCAGACCACTAAGGGAGTGTGCCGACCACAAATGGAGCATACCGACCATATGCCAACCAGAAATGATCCTTGTCGACCAGAAAAAGTGGTTGGTTGACTAGTGGAGGTGATCGGTCGACCAGAAATTTCCAAAAAGCCCAGAATCTGCAGATATTTTGCTCTAGCTGTTCCAGATTGTCCCAGATATTTCTGAATTGAGATATTTCCGACCCAATGCTCATATATTGCTATATATGAAGCCATACATTATAGATTCAAGGGTTGGAAAATTGTGGGAGTTCCTCACACTAAAAGTCAACTCTCTAGAAATTTTAGAGCTGAAAACACACACTCTCTCTCTCTCTAGAATTCTTTCATTCTCCTCTTGTTTTAGGCTTAAAAGTGAGAATTTCTTATACTTTTGCAAAGAGACCCTTAACCAAAGTTCCATATCTTTGGGCTGAGGTCCCTTGGAACTTATTTTGGGCTTTTAAAGGCTGGTTTTGGCTCAGATTTTGGCTAGTTTTGCTGCTGTGCTTCAAGGGTAAGCACTTCTCCCTTTTAAGCTCTTTGTGCACTATTGTTTTGCCATAGTTTTCAACTACTTTCGGGCTATTTTTGGGGTGATGTTGAACTACAAAAACCTCTATTTTTTCCTCTATTTTTCAGTCCTAAAAGTGTTGGTTTGAGCCTTGTTTGTCTAGGGGGTGTTTCCTCTCTTTTGCTCCTCAGCTTGTAAAGCCTTTTGAGCTAACTTCCTAAGCTTTTGAATCCATCTTTTCTTGGCCTTTAAACCACTAAATTCCAGAGGAATTTCAGTGGTGGAAAGGTAGTTTTGAGGGCCAAAATGGGTGGGGGTGGTCCCCTCTCCTCTTCTCTTGTTTGCATATGTTGACGGCCCTCCAAAGGATCATGTGTTTCTACTTCTAAGAGGCATTGTTTAGGCTCATTTTTGTGACTTTCCAGACCTACCATAACTCTGTTTTTGACTGTCTTGGTCACCTCTTGCATGCTTCTTATACTTCTTGTGTAATCCTACTTGTGGCCTTGCAACGTAGCATGTCTTTGTGCTTTGAATTTGCATAGTTCAAGCATGTTTTTAGCCATTATTTGACATGTCATAACTCTGATTTGTGTTGGTTTGGTTGCCTCTTCCATGCTCCTTGCACTTGTAGTGTAATTTTGGTTCACTAGCCTAGCATGTTTGTTGATTTAGCCTATTGATCTAGCATGTGTATGCTCTACTCCAGCACATTTTTGGCTTTGATTTAACGTGCTTGAGGTCTGATTTAAGTGGTTTTGGTCATGCATGTTTGGCTTTGCATAGCTATAGTGTATTTGGCTTTGCTAGCCTTGCACTTTGGGCCCCCTAGCATGTCATATTTGATCTTTTTGCATGATATGGCTTCATTTGATATGTAATTTCAGACCATAAAATTCTGTCATGCTCTCATGTTTATCACTCTTTCATTGTGTTTAAGAGTTGTGCCCTTATGCCTTATTTGTGAGCTAATTCGGGAGCCTATCTTTCTTGCCATCTATGTTGCAAGTCTAGCATGTTTTTGCTACCATTTTGACCTGCCTTGGGTCTATTTTGAGTGCTTAAGGCCATTTGAGCATTGCTTAGTATGGTTGTAGTGTAAAGCCCTTGACTAGCTTTGTATTTCAAGTCTCTTGGCATGCTTTATTTGAGTTATTTGCATGATATGGCATCACTTGGCATGTAATTTCAGAGCATATGTCATTGCTACACTCTCACATTTTCCACTCCTTCAATGTGTTTGGGAGTTGTGTCTTCATGCCTTGTTGGCGAGCCATCAAACGTGCATATTTTCCTTGTGTTATATGCCTTGATCTTAGTATATTTCAGCCACTGTTTTGGCGTATTTAACCTCTGTCTGAGGTTGGTTTGGTCATTTAGGCTTAGTATTGTATGCCTATAGTGCTATGTTCTTTTCTAGCTTTGATGCCTTAACTTCTAAACATGCCACGTATGCATTGCTTATATGATAGAGTCTTGCGCATGTCACTTTAGGATTGAAGGTTGATCATCTTGTTTGCGTTGCATGTGTTTGGATTGGACGTTAATCCAAGCACGAGGAATGTCACATGTTTCATACTTGAAGTGATGAAACGTGTAGCATTTCTTGGTCGCCGACCCTCTTCATCAAGCGTGATAGAGGTGGAGGCCCTTATGTGTTATTTATGCATTCATTGACATTGACTTGTGGAAACTTGGCTTCTCGGCCATTGTGCGTTGCGATGCATGGTTGGTGGCCCGAGAGTCGAGTACCACACTCCCTTGAGCTTGAGAAATGATAGGGAGGGTGGTTGTGCACACATATCTTGCAAATACACTGCTATGCCAGTTGTTGTTCTTTGTTGTAGCAAAACTGGAGTTTGGCAAATTAGCTGGTCGACCGACCACAAGGAGTAGTCGACCGACTAGTATGGGTGGTCGGTTGACCAGTTTTTCTGGTCTACAGCCCCCTTTTCTAGTCGGCAGCCCACCAGGAGGTCCCCATGTTGGAGCAGAAGCAATCTGGAAGTTAGTGCACTTTTCAGAGATCAAATCAAGTGCAAACAGAGGCAACTGGTGGCATGGCAATGGATTTTTGAGCGAGGCAATCGAGCATGTGTGCATTCCTCGCCCCGAGGCTCCTTTTAACTGCTTTGCTTAGCTAGCTAATTCTTTGGTTTTGTACTTAATTAGTTAACGTGCTTAGCTAATCAATTTGTTTTGTAATAATTAGTTAACTAAGAATAGTTAATTAGTTTTGGTTTGTAATAATTAGTTTAATTAGTGTAGCTAGTTAGCTTATTATTCGGACCCTCCGTCGAGAGGGCAAATGTTGTAATAAGTGTGCGTGTGTGTGTACATGTCTTGCAACCCCCATTTCTTTCTCCCTTTTACTTATCAGCTTTTGATGGTTAGTTTAGGGCATATCTCAATTAGCATACCTTATGTTTCGCATGTTTGCATTCATTTATTTGTCTTGCATGCACCGGGCTCGGCGCATCATACAAACTACATCGTATTTCAATACACTTTCTTGAATACATGTTCAACAGCATGTTATCAAGTGTTGCATTCATATGCCATCTTAGCTAGCCGAGTCTATTCTAGTCGCATTTTGCATGCGTTGTATTAGGCATCTTGTATCACTACGGTCATGCATTGATTCCTAACTAGTTTTCTTTTTTTGCTCAGAGTACACTGTGAGTGTTTATGCTTTAGCATCCTTGCATGTGTGTAAGTGATTGCCATGATAGCATGCTTGCCACGAGGCTAACTGCTTAAGTGTTTAACTGCATGAATGCCTGCGGATGAAGGCTTCATTGCTTGAATTGGAACAATTCATCAAAATGTGAGTTTTAAGCCCACTTGAGGGTGGCAAATCCGCACTTTAGCCTACTTGAGGGTAGCAACTTCAAACCATTTAAAAAAAAAAAAACAAACATGAGAAGTGTATAAAACAAACATGAGAAAGGTAGCAACTTCAAACCATTTATGGTTGTAATCACTTATAAATATATAAATTTAAAATAAACTAGGAACCTATAGATAAATGTCGAATACTCCACCATGACTCCAGGAATTGTTGTTTTATTTGAGTGCTGGTGAGAAAAAGTGTATAAAAAAAAGTGAGGATTATGAAATTGATTTGAATGCCTTAGGCTCGACGTTGTTATGTTTGTTCTCATGAGTAGATGAGGGGTTATGTGTATATATATATATTGTTGTCTCATTTTCAGGAGTAAATGAGTGCTTTGATTTACGCGCGTACGTATATGCTAACCGTCTAGGGAGTGTGGGTCAAACTCGAGACGACATCTCTATGCAAGTTTAGCTTCAGAGCGGTGTTAGGTATACAGGAGGCACATGGGATATATGTGTATGTAGCGCCCCCAAAATAATACAATAAATACAATCTATAACATAAATCACAACTGCATAAATCAGAGTGTAAAGTCCTTTCATTTCATACCATTAATAGTACAAAAGAGTTTAATGTAAATAAATGCCCTTAGGCTTACATCTTTCCAAGTCTTGGCTTGGTTACAGCAAAAGTGAGACTACCTCATACAAATTTAGCCCTAGGCTATACAAAAAGAAACAAAACAAGAATCTTTTACTTCCCAAAAGGTCCCTCCAATGCTATTGCCTAGGTGGAGGTATGCCATCAATACCTGAAAATATTTTTCCCAAGTAGGGTAAGCCACAGCTCAGTAAGAACAATCTAACACAGTATATGAGATTTAACAAAGATATAGGTGAAATGATCATATACAATGCCCGGGATAAAACATTGATACTTTTGTATTACCATAGAATACCAATTTCATATTCCATTATACTTTCTTCCAATTCATTTCAAAATATAAAAGTCAATTTCATTATTTCTCAATAACCCAAATGAGACTACAACTCAAAGGTTCATCAATTTCACAATTTACATACAAACACTTCCAACTGCCATTTTACGGATATTTCGTCCATGAGATCGGCCCCCATGTATAATTTAATTTTCCATTTTACGGATATTTCGTCCACGAGATCAGCACCCATGTATACTTTCGGGACTTTCACCCAGGACACTCTGGCCAACTTAATTATAATGGAGTCTATCCCCTTTTTCCTCCCAAACAATGGAGTCCATCCCATTTCTCCTCCCAAGCAATCATACATATGCAATGTATTTAAACACATAATTACGCATGTGGAGTACATCCCCTTTCTCTTCCCAAATAATCATACATATACAATGTATTCATAACATGATCATATTCAATGATAATCAATCATGGACTAGTTTCAATTTACCTAATCCACATGTAATTTCTATAACAATCAAAGCTATCCTCCACCGATAGCTCAATACAGATATTTCTAAACAGATATACAATCTCAAGAGAGATAATTTAATCAAAATTTCCAAGGATATGAAGCATTTCATATTCAGTTCTGCCATCCATTCCAATACTTGCTCAATTCCATGTTTATAACACCAATTTCAACTATTTATACAAAATAGATATGATAGTCATTTTAGGGAAAAAATTCCCCTTTTTCAAAATATCGATCCAAGTACCAAAAACATCCATTTTGACACTGTAGACACCCCATTTTGACCGTCCCTAAGACTTGGGCACTTTCTTTGAATTACCCGATAATGACAATTAAAATGTGTTTCTCACAGAATCCTCACTAAGGGAGATGGAATTTGAACTTTAATCCCTACCTTCACCATTATGGCCAAATTGTTTTAAAATACTAAATATTTCATTAGTTTAGTATTTTTGTAATTTTACATAAATTTATGTGTTTGTTCATATTTTTGGTGTTTTTATATAAATTGGTATAAATTATATATTTTATATGTATAAAATAAAATAATAAAAAAGTTATATTATTATATTATATTTTTAGTATTTTGGTACAAATTATATATTTTAGATATTATTATAATTATATTATATATATTATAAAAGAAAAATAATAAAAAAATTATATTGATGTCGGCATGCCGACATCAATTCACTCAACTGAACATATATATATATATATTATATAATATGCATATAGATTATATTAATATAATATTTATATTATTATAATTATATTAATATATTTTGGTTTGTTGCTTATATAAAGAAACCAGATGGATGATTTCAAAGAAGAGAGGCCCAGCAAAGAAAAAGAGGGAAGGAGATTAGGAAATCAGAGAGAAGAAAATGACGTGGTGCGAGAGAGTTTGAGAGAAAAAGAATCATAAAGAAAGAAAATTCATTTTTTTTTGAGAGAGAGAGAGAGGGAAAATAAAATATTTTCTTTGATATTTTTATTTCCATTTCATCAATACACTATTTAAAAACCAACCACTAAAGCTGTAATTCTAAATTTTGGACTGAGAATTGAGAACACATTCCACAGACTTGAGAGTAATCAAAAGAAAGTTTGTGACTCAGAAAATTCATCATTTCCTCAAAAGGTGAGTTTTCGCAAATTTTCATTTAATTTAAAAATGTGATATAATTTGTTTAAATACTTAATTTACTCCTTTTCAAAACTGTTTTTTTCATCGCTTTAGTGGGAAGGCTGCACCACCCACGTATCTGTTGTAATTTAAATATTATATATAAACTGTTGTAATTTATTACTTTTAATAATTTACCCCACTGGATGAATAGTAACCTCTGGCGGTGAATAGTAATTTCCGACGATGAATAGTACCTCCGGCGGTGAATAGTAACCTCTGGCAATGAATAGTAAAAGTGGTAAGTTTCTCTCAAATTCTTTTGGGACTATTTTTCAACATCTAAACTATGTGATTTGAAGTTGTAAAAGTGGAAGGGTTAGCCACCCTTCCTTCTACTTGTTTACTAACTTTATCCTATTTAATTTTGCTCGCTTTCTATAGCTTAATTTCAGCACTATTGTATGTTATTTAAAGGGCTATTTAATTTATTTCAATGATTTATGTATTAAATATCAAGTTTGTTTGTACTAACCAATTAATCAACTTCGTATAATCATCTCTGCAACCTCCCTCCATTCTTTGCTTATTTCGATTAAAAAGTTGTGAAAAATTAAGATTGTGGTTCAAGTATAAGAAAGGAACTCTTCCATGCTTAATGGTTTAATCTCTTCAAAGGTTCATTACCAAAGGTATAAAACGTTCTATGTTTAATGGTTTAATCTCTTTGGAGATTCACTACCAAAGGCATAAAACGTTTTATGCTTAAGAGGTTCATTACCAAAGGTATAAAACGTTCTATGCTTAATGGTTTAGTCTCTTTGGAGATTCACTACCAAAGGCATAAAACGTTTTATACTTAGGAGGTTCATTACCAAAGGTATAAAATGTTCTATGCTTAATGGTTTAAGCTCTTTGGAGATTCACTACCAAAGGCATAAAACATTTTATGCTTTAGAGGTTTATTACCAAAAGTATACAACGCTCTATGCTTACTGGTTTAATCTCTTAGGGGATTTACTATCAAAGGCATAAAATGTTCTATACTTAACGGTTTAAATTCTTTGGAAGTTCACTACTCCAATATATACATGTTCTTATACTAAAGCACAATATTTTATTTTTCATTTCTCTTTATTCATCAGTGTGTTTACTTTTAAGGGACTAATTGACCCTTGGAAATCACCAAGGAAAGTGTCATTATCACTTATTATCAAGTTTGGATTTCAAGTCATTATCACTCAAGTTTAGGTTTTTCTAAAGTCATTATCACTCTTTTGAGTTTGACTAGTCCTTGTTGCACATCTTGAATTTGACTTGGAATCCCTTATCGCTTGTAAATAAGTTTGACTCTTCCTTTGTAATTTCCCCCAAAGAAAATAAGATTTATTTCTTGGGTTAAGTTGATGCTTGTTTCACTTTATTGCATTTTGGACTTAGTGGACGTAAATATCACTTTTGCACAAGCAGGAGAAAAGATAAAGAAATGGAAAGGTAATAAAAAAAGGCTAATAAAATTTGTTAAAATTGGATTACAACCGACATAAAGAACCAATATGATTAATTGAATTTGGTCGGACGTTATACCGAGTTTATTGTGTCAGGGCTTGTCTTACATCAATTCATGATATTTTGATAAACCTTGAAGTGTCTCAACTTCCCTTCTTGAATTCACTTCATGATAGGAGGGATGGGTGGTTGTTTATTCATTGCATTTATTGATCATTGTCCAAATTGTATTCGAGATCATCAAGGAATCAACTTGCTAATTGATGGTTTTGGAGATGATTCCAACCCTCTCTTGAGTATTTTTATGATAGAGAAAGGTAAAAAAAAAAAAAAGAACAAACATGGCTAGGAATACCCTGTCTGCACTGTTTCACCTCAGGTACAAAAAACAGATTTCCACAAGAAAACAAAGTATTGGATTTATTTGGGGCTCGACTGAGTCGCCTTTCGAGGTCGGGAAGGCTCCAATAAATTGCAAAACAATACACTTTTCGAAAGCAGTAACTAGGGGTGAAACAGAACAAATCCCAGCAAGGCAAATAGAATAATTCCTGAGGACCCTCCTTCGCGAGGACAAATATGTAATAAGTTGTATGTCTTCCAACCCCCATTCTTTCTCCCTTTTATTTCACTGCTTATGATGGTTAGATTAGGGACATCATGTTTAATTAGCATTTTCCATGATTTGCATCCATTCGTTTACATGTATAAAAGTTCGGCTCATCATATTATTCAAATGTCAAATTCAAACTCCTTACTTGCATACATGCGCTATCACATGCCTTGAATTGACTCGCATGCCATACTAGTAGCTGAACCTTAATTGCACATTGCATGTGTTGCATTAGTCATTAAATTAGGATCATGCATTTTTTTCTAACTATTTGCTTTCTTTTTGGACTCGCCTTCGGACATTAAGGAAAGCATTTTTGCTTTAGCATATTGCATAAGTGTGAAGGCTGTCATATCAAACATACTACCATGAGGCTAACTTCTTATTTGATATACCTATTTGAATGCCTGTGGATAAAGGCTAATCACTTGAATTGGGATACTTTGATTCATGTATATATGAGATCACCATTTTAAGTGATACATATTCAACATACTTTATTTTTCAAAACAAACATGAAATCAAACGTTCCAACTTTTCGTGAAATTAGTCTATACTTGTATGCTACATATAGAACAAGAGCATATACTGTACATAAAAACCACATCATGATTAGTAGAGGCCGATCTTTGATCGGGTGAGTGGGGTGTTCAATTATTGACCTTCCCCTCTCATACCTAAGTTCCCGAACCAAGACACTTTGGTGACGACGGACTAATGGCCTTTGGCACGAGTCACGGGTTTCCTAAATTTTCCAAAATAAATATTTAGGTGACAACTCTGAAATCTGGCAGAGCAGTCCATTTTTGGCATTTGATTCAAGCATCGATTTTCCAAAAGAAATTGTCGGATTTGGACTCTTTTTGTGTTTCCACTGTTTCACATTGCACTTGTGAAATCAGATTCAGAACCAACACAAGTGGAGCCCAAACTGTAAGGGCTATTTCATTCTTCCGAAAGGGAGCGCGAAAAGCCGAGCTACAGACACAACAAGACTTGATTTTCAAACCCCAAGTTCATTTATTTCATTTCTACCAAAAATCCCTCTTTTCCATTTACACCCAAACACTAGGTTTGTTCAAAATGCTTCCAAAACCCACCATTGTTACACAACCACAAATAACTAAGTTAAAAATCATAACAACGTGTAGAAAATCCCTACCTCCAAGAATGAAGACGAGCCAAGAGAGAGAAACCTCAAAAATGCCGAAAACCAAATTTATTCGGATCAAAGTGAAGATCTTGAGAAGCACCACCTTTTTAATGAAGGCACAAGGGTTGAGAAACCACTAGAACTAGGTGAAAATCTAAAGAGAGAGAGTATTTTAGAGAGAGAGGGTCTCACTTTAGGGTTTTTCGAAGAATAGATCTGAAAAAGTGAGGTAAAAAGTGATTTTCACGATCTGATATACGCACAGTCTGCTTGAGCAGAAGAGTTGACGCTCGAGCGTTAGACACAACATTTTGTTCCGCTCAAGTGCAAAAGTGGCCCACTCCAGTGCATAATACACACATCTAGAACTTCTGCAGACAACAGACAAACCGCTCAAGCGCAAGTAGGATTGCTCGAGAGCTCATACACTCTCTGTGGACGTGCCCCGCGTGAGGGACTTTTGCTGCCACAGTTTGGACTCGATTTGTCATGGTTCTTAATCTGAACCAAAGAGTCCAAATCTGGCAAATCGTTTTGAGAAAAATAGATTTTGAAAGACGTGCCAAACATGGACTGCTTTTCCAGATACAGAGTCGCCACCTAAATATTTTTAATGGGGGAATTTAAGAAACCCTGACTCGGTGCCAAAGGCCACGTGTCCGTCATCACCAAAGTTACCTCGACTCGGGAACTTGGGTACGATTGGGGAAGGTCAGCTATGAGCACTCCCTCTCGCCCGATCCGAAGATCGGCCTCTACTAACCGTGATATCCTATTTTGAAAACGTTATGTGTTCTTATTCTGGTTAATTAGCTAGAATTACTATGTGATGCGCACAACACAAAAGTATAGACTAGATAGCCTAATTTGGAATGAAACATTGCATATCCGTTTGTTTGGAAAACGCTTTGGAATTTGCTACTCGCAAGTAGGCTAAAATACGGATTTCAATGAGTTGTTCCAACTCAAACAGTCCAACCTTCACCCACAGGCATTCAGGCATTTTATATCACATAAGCATCTAGCCACATGGTAAGCATGCTATCATGTTAGCATTCACATTCATGTGAGATGCTAAAACATAAATACTTACATCGTGCTCCGTGCCAAAACAATAAACTAGTTAGTAATCATGCGTGATCCTAGTTCATGTTAAAATGGCTAATGCGTCGCATACAGAATGTCACTAGAATAGGCTCGGCTAATCCTAGGATGGCATGTGAGATGCTACAAATAACACGTATTCAATTTGGAATTTGAAATACAATGCAGTTAGCATGATGTGCCGAGCCCGGTGCATGCAAGACAAATGAATGAATGCACGCATGCATAGCATAAGGATGCTAATTTAAATATGACCTAATGCTAATCATCAAAAGCAGGTAAGTAAAAGGGAGAAAGAAGTGGGGGTTGGAAGACATGCACACACGCACCCACACTTATTACAAATTTGCCCCCGCTCGGAGGGACCGAAATAATAATACAATTAATTAACCTACAAGCTAATTAATTATTACAAACTAATTAAACTAGCTAAGCAAATTAACTAATCTTAGAAAGCAGCAAACAGCAGCCTCGGGAAGAGGGTCCAATGCATGCGCGCTCGGTTCCGCTCGGAAAGTCACTGCCATACACAAGATGCCTTTACTTTGACTGTTCTGCTCCTCTGAAGACTACACAAGTCTCAGGGTTGCTTCTCTGAATGCTGTAGAACACCACCAGCTAAGGGGATTGGCCACCGGCCATGGAGAATGACCACCGGCCACTAATTGAGATATCAGCCACTGATGGATGGCCGGTTGGCACTAAAGATGGCCGGCCGGCCAAATCTTCCTGCAGAAACTGATTTTGACAGCAGCAGAGGGCAAGACATAGCATGGCAATGCATTTCAAGCCATGTATGCATTAATCATATTCCCTATCATGTTTATGACTCAAAGGAGTATAGGTCTCGATTCTCGGACCACCAATCGCGCATTTCAATGCATGATGGCCCAAAGAATCAAGTGTGCATTTTAATTTCAAATGCAATGCAAACCAAATAAGCAAACAAAGGGGCTTTCAACCTCTATCGTGGCTTGATCAAGGGGTGAAAGATGCATGCAAATGCAATGCAACCTAAGTATGTTAACTAGGCATGCAACATGAGCATATGGGAAGCATGCAAGGCATATAACAAGCATGCAAGTTAAATGAGCATACAAGGTACAATGCCAACACACAAACATGCAAAGCATATGGCATGTTAAGCAACCAAAACAAGGAGGAGAATGCATGCCAAATGCAACACCATTTCAACATACAACAACATGTCATAAGCTAAGCATGCAACAACATGCCAAGGGATAGACTTAAACTAAATTAGGCAGCCCTTAAACAAGCCTAAAACAGTGGCCAACATGCTCAATAATGGAGGCTAAAACACATACCAATAGACATGCATGCAAGGTCCAAGATTTGGGCATAAAGAGAGACTTTTAAGCACACTTGAAAGGATTCAAACATGGATGCAAGGGATACATGGAAAGCTCTGAAATCATGTTAGTGATGGTGCCAAACCAAGCAAGCAAGACAAGCCAAACATGCAACCAATGGTCCAAAGCCTAAGGCAAGCCAAGGAGGTATTGAACTACCCTTAACAAAACCAAGCATGGCACGAATTGAATGACCAAAGTCAGAGGTTTAGTATGTTAAAACAAAGCTAAAAACACAATGACATGGCATCCTAGGGGGCCTAAACATGATGGCATGCATAAAGGCCTAAACATGAAGCATGAGATGACACCCTTATAAAGCATTAAAGGGACATCAAATGCAAGCATAAAAGCACATCATGAGGTCTGAAATAACATGCCAAGTGGTTCCAAACCATTGAAACAAAGCAAGGATGGCATGCTAGAGGAGCCAATACTTAAGGCATACAAGAGGGATTACATGGTGGCTATACAAAGCAAAGCATGGATGACCCAAACAACCAAAAACGGTCCTCAAGCACACTAAATCATGCACAAAAGCTTCACAAAGCTGAGCCAAAATCATGCTAAAACAAAGATCAAAGCTTAAAGCATGTTAAGGCCTAAACATGGCATTACAAGGCATGTATGCTAAGAAAGCATGGTGTACCAAAACCAACTCAAAATAGTGCTAAATCATGACATAATAAGCACAAAAAATAGCTAAGGCGTGGTCAACATACACTTAAATTAGATGCCCCCTCAAGAGGCAAAAATGGCCCTTTTCGAGGACAACAAGGAGAGGGGGTGGCCCTCTCCTTCTTAGGACCTCAAGGTACCATCCTCACCTCTGAAATAAATCCCTCAAGATTTCAGTGGTGAGGAGGCCCAAACACAGTGGTCCCGGAGCTCAACCAAAATGGCACAAAACAAGGGCCAAACAAGCCTTAAGAGGGGTCAAACAACCTTAAAGCTTAAAACACCCTTAAAAAACTATTTAGAGTAGGAAAAAACAAGACTTTTATGTGTTATATGCTAAGCTCAAAAACAGATGCAAGATAGTCAAAAAAAGCTTTGCAAAAATGGGGTATTTAAAGGTAAAGTCCTTACCCTTGTTGACCCTCTTCAAAAATGGTAGACCAGCTGGTTCTTTGAGCCCAAAACCACCCAAGAAGTCCAAGAATAGCCCTCTAGTGCCTCAGCTCCAAGAGAAGGTGTGATGGTGGGTGTTTGTGCACAAAAGTGAGGCAAAACACTCACAAAACACAAAAGATAGGAAGGTATAGATATAGGATAGATACAAATCCTAACCCTAAAACCAGAGCCCCTCTGAAAAATGTTGTCTAACCCTAAAAGAGGGAGAGGAGGCCTCCTCTTATAGAGCTTCAATCTTGTAAGCTTACAAGACAAGCTAGCTAAGAGGGAAATCCCTCCATACACGTGTATGGAGGGGAGCCAAGTGCATGCTAGCTGCATGAAAATATCTGCAAAAGCAGATGCACAGTAGTCGGCCGGCCAAAAATGCAATTGACCAAAAAAAGATAGCCGACCGGCCATCTATAGTGCCGGCCGACCAAACATTTGGCCGGTGGCAACAAAACACAGCCGGTGGCCTCAAGCCATGGCCGATGGAGTGTGGGGATGGCCCACAAGCCATTTCATGCCCCTCCAAGGCAAAGCACAAGTGTTTGGTACGAAACCAAACACAAAATAGTCGAGTCGAGAGATCCTGAGGCAAGGCGCGTATTCGAGACCTCCGGGAACTCAAGACGAACACAAAGATGGATGATCACCGAGTGTTCAAACGGTGACGTCCAAGTCTTGAGGACGGTCAAAAATGGGGTGTCTACACTCTCTAGTACTTTTGCAGACACGCAAAGCACTGAGAGTTTGCAACACCTGCTCGAGCGCAAAAAGTCCCGCTTGAGCGAAGGACCAAAATACTCGGTAACACAAAGTTTGAAAACTAAGCAACCAACCTGTTCCAAACGCACAACCACAACCCGATAACCAAAATAAAGGAAAGACAAGGGAAACAAGATATGAATCACTATTCGAAACCATACAAACCCGAGCCCGGAATACAACACGAGATGGGTCAAAATCGGGATCGCTATAGTGTAGGCTAGAAGTGACGGGCTGAAATGGTGGAGTTAAGGTACAAAGAATTAAATATGAGTTTATTGATATAGTTTAATTGTATTGATTTGTACATCTCGAAAAATAGTAAACGACCTCGATAAATTACGAAATTTGGGCAGAAACATGTATACGTAATTCTAGACAACTTTTGTATTTTAACATTTTACTAAAAAGATCAATTAGAACTTGTAATCAAATGATTTTGGTTACTATTGCTTTTATTTATTTTAGAAATGCAGACTTTAGATGCTATTTTTAACTCACGAAACGAGCTTATTTTCATTGATTTTGCATAAATTGAAGTAAAATATTATTCTGAACACTTTTCATGTTTTGAACGTTTCTGGAAAAAATCATCTTAGGGCAGTTTCTTTTTGTTTTCAGCTTTAGATTTTTCGGTTGAATTCCATCTAGGTTCTTCTATCAAGTTTTTCTCTCAACCTATTCAGTTTCTACTAAATTCATTTGCGTGGTCTTTTAGGAAATTTGATTCTGTACAACTTTTGTTCTTTGAGTTTTGATCAATTCGAATGATTTAAGTATGAAATGGTGTATTTGTATACTTCTTCAGTAATTTACTTATGATTAAATTATACTAACTTTATTTTTTGTAGAATGGTGGGTCTTACTAACTTTTTATGCAGGACTAATCCACCATATTTTTTTTTTTGGTATACTCAATTTATATTTAGTTGTGTATGGGCAAGAAACTAAATGCCACCGTATCTTGAAAAACTACCCCTTCGTCTCGGTGCGAGTGAAACTACTTGTCTTGTCCCATAAAAAGAATTAAATGTACTTTTGTTTGTGTCTAGTGGACACGTGAGTGTCAAATCTTGTACTCATACCAGTATACTTGTATACTGACCCATTTTGTTTCTTGGCATCTCGGGTGCATTCTGTTTGAGTGCAATCGAACTTCCTTTGCAGGATTAGTTGGAACTATAGTGGTGACAGAAAATAACTGTTGTTGTAAGGCATGTCTTTTAGACTTCTTTTGTTTTCTAGAGTTTAGGGTCGATATTAGTTTATTTATTTATTTACTTATTTATTTTATGACGTAAGTATTTTGATAGTTTAGCATTATGGTTTATTTTCTAACTTTACATCATTTAAGTTGTTTTGACTATTTGTTACTATTTTAATGTTGGAGGTATTGGATAGTCATGAATTTATGATGGATGGTTTGGTTGACGGTTGTTAATTTTTTTTATCCCTTGTATTGTTTTTTGAGTATTGAAATTTACTTAAACCAGATTGGGACGAAAACATTTAGATTTTTGTTTCACCCTTAGGATTTGGATGATGGAATATTGATTGGGGTTTAATTCTAATTTAATATTTAATTGTCCAAATTTTGGGGTGTAACGCAATCCAAAATTGATGAGGCAAAATCTGTAGAGCAGATCGAGATAGAAACAGAGGCGGAAGTCCAACAATCCTGAAATTGGTGAAGCAAATTTGATTTTCGCGGGACAAAGAGGCGGGAGCCCAATAATGAAGCAAGGGTTTATCATTCTTTATCTTTCATGCCATCCTTATCTATCATCTACACCACAAATTTGCTGTGTTTTCATCTTCTACGATCAAAGTTCATTAGGTATTCTTTCTCTCTTTCTCACTCTCATCAAACACACACAATACCTCTATCTTTGTCACTTATTTATGATCTTCTTATTTTAGGCATAAAACATAATACAATCTGGAAAATCTAATCTTTTAACTCATGAATTTATTAATTTTCATCTTTTAATATAAAAGGTTAGTTGTGATTTACTATTATTGTATTTATGTTGTGATTTTATATAATGCCTTGCAAGTGTTTGTTTAAATGCTTCAGCAGGATTTTGCATTATTTTATTAAAAAAAAATTTATTACCTTTTTTCTGTTTCTAAGGATGAATAAGATGACAAAATAATACTAATCTTTTTTCACACCATCACTTCAAGAAAGATTCTAAAGTCCCATCTATTTTTTTTATTTTTTTTCATAAACATGGTATATCTAAAAGTCCCAATTAAGTGATTAATTCATGTGGCTTGCTTATCTACTAGCACTCTGACACTTTGTACTAGTTTATTTTTCAAATATTATTTATTAATCGTAAATATATAATTACTTAAGTAGTTAAATCTTGATTTACATGTGAGATATATAGTTGTTCTAAAAAGTATCATTAGGCCAACAGCAATAGTTGCAATCGGAGTACTTAAAAGTACAGACACATCTAAAGAAGTAGAAGGGAAAAAACCAGAACCTGACTATTGAGAGGTACATGTTCAAGTGCTAGTCAAACCTAATGAGAGCTTGATCCGATCATATGGACTTGTCAGAACAATTGGACAAGCTATTGGTGCTCATGCTGTTTAGCTTGCTCCATTTGTGGTATATTTCTTTCATAAATACTAATTTCATTAACAAATTTATATTAACTTAATATAGTTTCAATAACCTTTATATGTTTATCTTTTGGATGCAGATTTCACAAGTTATAGATGCTAGCCGAGAATATTTATACAAGTGAGGTTGAGAATTTGGGAACTGAATTTGTTTTGATAATTTGTCTCTCCGGAAGATGGATATCACTATGGTTTTTCAGAAGTTATGGTTGGAATAATTTTATTTTAAATTTTTTTTGCTTTAACTTTGTTAGTGTGGTAGAATATTTTATAATTCTGATTATGATTTGTATTGCAAGATAAATAAATTTATAGTTTTAGATAAAAAAAATTTATTGTGGTTTGAATTTTTTTTTTTTTTTTTATGTGATGATTCTATGGCGATAATATTTGTTTATTATTATGAAAATAGTACAAAATAAATGGATTTCAAATTAATATAGGATGAGGCAATTAATTTTTAATTTTTTTATAAAATCGATTCAATTTTTACAGGCATTTACACATGCTTAGTTGTGGCTTTTAAAAATGTCAATGAAAAGAACATATAAGTGGCATTTTGTAGTAGTGGTAGTAGCTTTGAAAAGTGTCACTAGAATAAGCTCCAATGACACTTATATCCATTTAATGGCACAAATAAATTGGATTTAGTGGCATTTATGAATTTGTTAAAAATATCAATTGTGACATAACAAGTGTCATTAAAAATCCATATAGTGGCATTTTTTAGATTGTAAGTCTTCTTTAATGGCACTTGATAGCGTCACGACTAGTATCTACCATGACATTAAAGTGTCACTAAAAGTCTTTAGCCTTGATGGTATAATGGCACTTACAAGTGTCACTGAAGTGCCACTAAATCTTTTTTTAATGACGCTTGATAGTGTCACAAATAGTGTCTGTCATGAAAGTGTCATTGAAAGTCTTTAGTCATGATGGTGTAATGGCACTTGCAAGTGTCACTAAGGTGCCACTAGTATCTATTGTGGTATGGGTATAAATGGCACTTGTTTAAAATGTCACAAGATTAAAAAATATTATTAGAAGAATAGTTTTGTGACACTTTCAAATGTCACTAAACTAAGAAAATGTTATAGTGACTCACTAAAATAGGTGATTTGTGCAACAAATTGTGAATGTTATATGCAATAGAGATCGAGGTAATCAGAGACAACAGACTTGCACCATGCATAGAAAAAAAACTTGCACCATATATAGGAGAGACTTGCACATCATAAAAAGGAAATTTGTTTTTTTCCACTATCCCACTTATTTGGGATCATCCAAAGGTTTTTTACTATCCCACTTATTTAAGATTTTTCCATAATGATATATTTTCTTTACCATTTGGAGGAGAGAAATATCAAACAAATCCACATGAAACAAAACTTTACCGAACCACTAATCTTCTAATGAAATGCCAGAAGTTGAAATACATCTTATTCTTTTATTGCATCATAATTAAAACTAAAAATAAAGAAGAACATGGATGAAGGATGCATGTCACAAAGAGGTTGGAGAGCACATGGCGTTCAGCAAGGAAGATGGAGATGCCAAAGCGATCAACAAGGAGGATGGATACCTGTTGTGAGGCAAAGGGGAAGACAAGGAATAGGGAAAAAGGTAGCGAGCACAGATATATTTACTGTGTTTGTGGACAACCTACCAAACTCAGTGAATCCTAAGAGCCTCTTCAACCTTTTTACAAAGTTTGGGTGGTTAAGGATGTATTTATTCCATATAAGAGAAGAAAGACTACGAATACAAGATTTGGCTTTGTGGGGTTTGATTGCATTGTGGCTGCCATAATTGCAGTCCAAAAAGCAAATGGTCTATGGGTGGATGATAAAGCTTTAGAGGTAAAGCATGCAGATTTTGGTAAGGAAAAGGCAAAGGATAAAAGCTTAAAAGGTCCTGTACATATCCAAATGAAGAGTCAAAATGACCAAGATGGGGTAGGAAGAAATGTAGTAAAAGCTTCTACAAATCACAGATCTTATGCAGAGGTCATAACAGGACAAATGAGTGGGGATGCAAACATTACATTGGAGGCTGAGGAAATTGGAAATGAGTGGTTGTATGAAAGTATAGTGGTGCGGTTGAAGGCCAAATATGCCAATATTAACTTGAAAAATGAGCTTTAATCAGTAGGTACTGAGGATATTATGGTAAGAGAAAGTGGAGGATGTGATGTAGTTATAACATTCAAATCAAAGGACGATATGGGACTGAAACTGAAACCAATAAAGGAGTTGATTCTAGATTGGTGTGATGATATTATCAAGGAAATCGGGTAGTGTTGGAAACGTAAGAGAATTGTCTGGATTAGTTGATATGGTATCCCACTAAATTTGTTGAACAGTACAAATCTAAAAAGGATTGGTGAATTATGGGGACAAGTTCTAAACTTTGAAGGTGATATAAACCAGCTAGAATCATTTGTGTGTGCTAAACTGAAGATATCCACTACATGTATGGAACCAATTAACAAGGTCATTCATCTCGAAAGCAGAGGCTCATTTCATCAAATGCGAATATGCGAGGAGCAGTTGGTAATGGTAAAAACAGTGAAAAGGAAGTGTAGGTGTAATAAGAATCAAGATATGGAAGAGAACTGCAGTTCAAATGCGCTGGAAATGCAAGTAATGGAAGGGAGCAACAGTGAAGAGGAAGATGAAGATGACATGGAGGATGAGTCAGGTACTGAACTGGAACATAAGTCTAATGTGGCACTAGATTATGAGCTAAGTAGACAGAGTAGAAGTGAGAAAATAGAGAAGGAGGCGAGCTGGAGAAGTAAGAAAGAAGGTGCAGAGTCAAGAATTGGCATGGGAAAAGAAGCCAATAGAGAGGAATGTGACATAACGATGAAGGTGAGAAACCAAAGAAACGGCTCGGCAGATGAAACTGGTGGGAATCAGAGAATTGATGGCCAACTACTCACACCTGGTTTTGTTAGAAGTTTGAGTGGGTCGAATCTGTGTAGGCCTGGTGTAAATATTGAAGTGGTATTAGGCCAAAATCAATCATCATGAGAAGAACATGGGCTGCAAGATGTTAATATTGGGCCTATAATACAGGTTACTAATGCAACTAGTTAGAATGAGGTACTTGGGCTAGTTATTAGAAACTCAAGTATGTCTGAAGATTATGCTGAAGGGCCCAGCAGTAGACCAGAAAGTAACAGAAAAGGAAAGAGAAAGATTAGTAGAAGAAGAAAATACAACCAACAGTGGGGAAAGAAGGGCTATTTCGACTTAGTTAGGAGGTATGGTCGAAAAGGGGCTTCAAGAAGTATATCAGCTCCGCAGACAACAATATGGAGAGCAGCAATGGCAGCAATCTCTTTATCAGCATCGATTGAAAATGGGAGGGATAAAGGGAGGCAAGTTTTGAATAAAGCCCAAGCAACTCTAGAAATGGGGAAAATTTTGGGACTGGAGTATAAAGGGAAGGAAGATGAAGTGCTGACCAAGATTGTGGAACTAGAAATGAAGGATATTGAAAGATTGGAAAGGGATAACAGAACAGGGACTTAGGGTCCTTTAATTGTGGTGCTATAATTGAGTTAAATTATGTTGTCATGAAGCTTTTATCATGGAATATCAGAGGAATGGGAAGGAAGCAAAAGCAAGGTAAAATTAAGAAGTTGTTGAAAGAAAGAAAGATGGATGTTGTAGTGTTTCAAGAAACAAAAAAGTCATAACTCTTAGAAGTTGAAGCCAGATTTCTGTGGGCAAGAGACAAAATGGCTTTTATGGCTGTGGATGCTGAAGGTTCAGCTGGAGGACTTCTATGCATTTGGGATCCAGATATCTTCCAGATGTCAGATTGTTGCAATAATCGAAGGTTTATTCTTATGTCAGGTATCTTTTTCAATTCAGTTGAATGTACTCTTCTGAATATTTATGCACCTAATGAAGTGGGTGTAAGAGGAGAATTTTGATAGACTGGTCAATTTAAAAGAGGAATTCCCCAAACCTTGGTGCATAGCCGGGGACTTTAATGAGATTAGGAGTATTGGTGAAAGGAAGGGGTGTTATAGAAGAGATAGGGGTATGAAGGATTTGAATGAGTTCATAGACAAATGTGAGGTGGCTGATTTACCATTGTTGGGTAGAAAGTTTACTTGGTGCAACTCAACAGATGGGGAAAAGTGGAGTAGAATTGATAACGTCTTAGTGGATCCAAGATGGCTTGAAGTGTTTAATTTAAAGTTATGGGGATTACCTAGAGTGGCTTCAGATCGTTGTCCTTTATTGTTAATGGAGGATGAAAGGGACTGGGGTCCTAGACCATTCAGGGTTCTTAATGCATGGTTTTTACATAGAGAATTTCAAGCTTTTGTGGAAAAGAGTTGGAATGAGGCTAATGTAGTAGGTTGGGCTGGGTATATTTTACTTAATAAGTTGAAGACTCTGAAACTAGAACTTAAGAAGTGGAATGTGGAGATATTTGGGAATGTGATCAACAAGTTGAAGTCAGCAGAGGCAGAGTTACATCAATTTGATCTTCTGGTTGAGGATAAAGGCCTTAATGAATCAGAAAAAGCTAGAATGAGAGAAGTCAGAGAAGAGGTGTGGAGATTGAGTAGAATGGTGGAATGATTGTGGCTCTAAAAATCAAGACTTAACTGGGCAATGAAAGGTGATAGAAATACAAGATTTTTTCATGTAATGACAAAAAGTAGACTAGCAAGAAATGAAATTAGCTTAATAACAGTATGGGAGGTGGTGGTGGAAGATCCTGGGCATATGAAAGCTAAAGTCTTTGACCATTTCATTAATCAGTATTCTGAAATTGGGCTTCAAGACCTCAGTTAGGAGGGGCTTTTAAATCAGTGGAAGGAACTATGGAGTTTGGTATGCTGGAAACAGAGTTTATAGAAGCTGAAATAAAAGCAGCAGTGAAAGAATGTGATGGAAATAAAGCACCTGGACCAGATGGGTTCAATATGTTATGTTTTCAGATGTTTTGGGAAATAATAAAGGGTGAGGTGATAAACTTTGTAAAGGAATTTCATAGGAATGGGAGATTGGTGAAAGGGATCAATAGCTCCTTTATAACTCTTATCCTTGAAAAGGAAAACCCAAGAGGGCTATCTGATTATAAGCCTATAAGTTTGGTAGTGTCAATTTATAAGATCCTAGCCAAATTATTGGCTAATAAGTTGAAAATAGTATTGCCTAATATAATTAGCGAAACACTGTCAGCATTCTTGAGTGGAAGGAACATTCTAGATGGTGTGTTAATTGCTAATGAGGTGGTTGATGGATGGAAGGCAGCAAAGAAGAAGGGGTTGGTTTTAAAATTAGACTTTGAAAAGGCATATGATTCTGTAGACCGCCCGAGCTTCCACTTCGCACGCGAGGGCGCGAATTGTTGTTCTAGCTACTACAGCTCGGACTCATGTCACGGTTCTGAATCTAATCTCACAAAGTGCAATGTAAGACTGATAAATCACCAAAGAATCCAAATCCGGAAAATCGTTTTGGAAAATCGATTTTAATCAAAAAGTACCCAACATGGACTACTTTGCCAGATTTCAGAGTCACCACCTAAATATTTTATTTTGGGAAATTTAGGAAACCTTCACTCGTGCCTAAGGCCACGTGTCTGTCATCACCAAAGTTGCTTCGGCTCGGGAACTTGGGTACGAGGGGGGAAGGTCATGAAATGAGCACCCCCGCTCGCCCGATCAAAGGATCGGCCTCTACTAACATGATATGTTGTTTTTGAAAACACATGTGTTCTTATTCTGGTTTATTAGCTAGCTTTACTATATGATGTGCACAGTATACAAGTATAGACTCAATCATGCGGATTGGAACAAAACAACTCATGTTTGTTTTTGAAAGTGGTTTGAATTTGCTACTCGCAAGTAGGCTAAGACGCGGATTTGCCACCCTTAAGTGGGCTTAGGAAACATGATTTTGCCACTTTAAGTGGGCTTAAAAAATCTCAATCATTGAGTTGTTCCAATTCAGGCAATCAAGCATCCACCCACAGGCATTCAAGTAGTTAATCACTTAAGCAGTTAGCCTTATGACAAGCATGCTATCATGGCAGTCACTTACACACATGCAAGGATGCTAAAGCATAAACACTCACAGTGTACTCCGAGCCAAAAAAGAAGCTAGTTAGTAATCGATGCATGATCCTATCTATGTCAAGAATGCCTAATGCAACACATGCAAAAATGCAACTAAGATAGGCTCAGCTATTCTAAGATGTCATGTGAATGCAACTTGACAACATGTACTCAAATTGATATTGAAATACAATGTAGTTTGTATGATGCGCCGAGCCCGGTACATGCAAGAAAAATGAATGATGCAAACATGTGAGTATAAGGATGCTAATTGAAACATGCCCTAAACTAACCATTAAAAGCTGGTAAATAAAAGGGAGAAAGAAATGGGGGTTGGAAGACATGCACACACACACGCACACTTATTACGAAATTCGCCATTTCGACGGAGGGTCTGAATAATAAGCTAACTAGCTAATCTAAGCTAATTAAACTAATTATTACAAAACGAAACTAATTAACTAACAAGTTAACTAATTATTACAAAACGATGCTAATTAACTAACAAGTTAACTAACTAGTTATTACAAACACAAGAAATGTGGGAAGAGGGTGGCCTGCCGGCCAGCCTTACAACCCATCGGCCATGGATTATTCCCATCGGCCATCAGTGGTGGCCAGTCGACTAAGCTGATGGCCGGTCGGCCTCATTAATGGTCGGTCGGCCACAAATGATGGCCGGAGCCATTTTTCTGCTTTTTCAGATATTTTGTGTGCCAGTTGTTGAACATTGAAAGCCTCCACCATACACGTGTATGGATGGATTCAAGTAAGCTTTTGCTTGCATTTTCTATATAAGGGAAGCTCTCTCCCCCATTTTTCGGGTTACAAAATTTTCAGAGCTGAAAATTTTCTTTCTCTCTAGAATTCTCTCTCTCTCTATATATATATATATTGAGCTATATTGTGCTTAGAAGTGATTTTTCTTCACATATTTGTAGACAACCCCTTAACCAAACACCCCTATCTTGGAGCTGAGGTTTCTTAAGGCTTGTTTGGAGCTCCTAAAGTTGATTTTGGGTCAAAAGAAAACCTGTTTTGCTGTTGTGCTTCAAGGGTAAGAATTTACCCTTTTTAAACCTTGTTTTAATAAAGTGTTTGGCCATCTCTTTACACTACTTTGAGGCTAGTTTTAACTTAAAAAAAAACTCTGATTTCAAGGTTCTAAAAGGTTGGTTTGAACCTTGTGTGGTTAGGGGGTGGTTCCCTCTATTTGTTCTTTGGCTTGTAAGCCTTTTGAGCTTTCTTTTAAAAGCTTTTGAGTCCATTTTTTTGGCATTAAAACCACTGAATTCCAGAGGAAATTCAGTGGTAGAAAGTTTGTTTTGAGGTCCAAAATGGGAGGGGATGGCCTCCCATCCTTGTCTCTCTATGCCATGCCTTGTTAGCATTACAAAGTAGCATCTTTTTATGGCTTATGTTAGCTTAGTTTAAGCATGTTTTTGGCCATACTTTAACATGTTTAAACTATGTTTTTGGCTGGTTTAGTCATTGGTTGCTTGCATCTTGCATCTTGCACTTGTAGTGTAATTTTGCTTATTAGCCTAACATGTTTGATGATTTAGCCTATCATTCTAGCATGTGTTAGCTTAACTCCAGCACATTTTTGCTACTGATTTAGCATGATTAAGCTTTATTTTGAGTGGTCTTGGACATATGTCCTTTGCTTTGTATAGCCATAGTGTAGTTGGCCTTCACTAGCTTTGTGTTTCGGAGCATCTAGCATGTTTTGCTTGGATTGTTTGCATGCCATAGCATCATTTAGCATGTGATTTCAGAGCATATATTATTGTCACACTCTCACATATTCCACTCTTTCAATGCTTTAGAGAGTTGTGCTTTGTGCCTTGTTGGTGAGCCAATAGATAAACATGTTTTTCTTGCCTTTTGTGCCTAAGTTTCAGCATGATTAGGCCACTGTTTTGGCATGGTGTAGCTCTGCTTGGGCTGGTTTGATCATTTTAGCATTGCGTTGCATGTTTCTAGTGTTGTGTCCTTCACTAGCTTCATTGTTTTGGCTCTTAACATGTTGTGTATGCGTTACTTGCATGTTATAGTCTTATTTCTCATGCCATTTCAACACTAAAAAGTATCTACAACCTCCCTCCTTTCTTATTTTTTCCTTTTGTTTTGAGGGTTGTTTGGCCTTAAGTTTGTGTTTAAGCATGAGGTAGGGTTTGTGCTCAAATGGCTTTAACCCTCTTTTGAGGGTTCGTCCTAGTCAAAGGCATAATCCCTCTCATGTCCTAAACCACCCTTTTGGTTGACTCCTCTCATTAAAGGATTTTCACATTGGACTCAACCGGTTAAGGGATTAATTGGTAAGCTAAAATGTATAAACAAAAATGAGCCAAGTAAAACATGACTAACATAAGCATGTTGTTTGCATTGCATGTGTTTGGATCGGACGTTAATCCAAACACAAGAAATGTGGGACGTTCCATACTCATAGTGATGAAATGTGTCACATTTCTTGGTCGTCGTCCCCCTTGATTGTGCATGATAGGGTAGAGGCCTTTCGAGTCTATATCCGCATTCACTAAGCTTGTACAAACTTGGTTTTTTGGCCACCATGCATTGAAAATGCTTGGTTGGTGGCTTGAGAGCCAAGTGCCACTCTCCTTTGAGCTTAAGATATGATAAGGAGGGTGGCAGTACACACATTTCCTTGCAAATACACTGTCGTGCCACTGTTTGCTCTCTGTTGCAGCAAAAGGGGGAAGTTCAGGAAAGCAGTGGCCGACCGGCCACCAAATCCAGCCAACCGGCCTCCAGCACTGGCCCATGGCCACCATTTCTAGCCCATCAACCCTCAATATGTTCTTGAGATAAAACAGAAGCAATCTGGAGGCTGGCACAATTTTCAGAGGCCCAAAGATGTGCAAACAGAGGCATCTAGAGGCAAGGTGGTGGATTTCCGGGAGGGTGCAATCGAGCATGCATATCTCTCTCGCTTCCTAAGGCCATTCATTTAAATTGCTTAGCTAAATAGTTCATTAGCTTAGTCATTTTGTAATTAATTAGTTAAGTGTTTAATTAATTAATTTGGTTTGTAATTAATTAGCTTAGCTTAGCTTAGCTAGTTATTTCAATTGTTGTAATAATTAATTAGCTAGAATAGTTAATTAGTTGGTTTGTAATAATTAGCTTAGCCTAGTGTAACTTAGCTTTCATTCGTACCCTCCTTCGAGAGGGCGCAATGATGTAATAAGTGTGCGTGCGTGTGTGCTTGTCTTCCAACCCCACGTCTTTCTCGCTTTTATTTAACTTCTTTCAATGGTTAGATGAGGTTATATTTTGATTAGCATACCTTATGCTTGCATGTTTGCATTCATTCATTTGTCTTGCATGCACCGGGCTCGGCACATCATTCAAACTGGATCGTATTTCAATGCTTATTTGAATACATGTATCAAATTGTTGCATTCATATGCCATCTTAGATAGCCGAGCCTACTTAGTTGCATTATTGCATGTGTTGCATTAGGCATCTTGTATAGTTACAATCATGCATTGTTTCCTAACTAGCTTTTGTTTTGGCTCGGAGTACACTGTAAGTTTTATGCTTTAGCATACTTGCATGAGTGTGAGTGTTGCCATGATAGCATGCTTGCCATGAGGCTATTTGCTTATTTGATTAACTGCATGAATGCCTGTGGATGAAGGCTTCGTTGCTTGAATTGGGACAATTCATCGATTGTGAGTTTTAAGCCCAGTTTGCGAAGTGGCAAATCACGTTTTAAGTCTGCCCGATGGTGGCAAATCCGTACTTTAGCCTACTTGCGAGTAGCACTTTCAAACCATTTTCAAAAACAAACATGCGTTGTTTTGTTCCAATTCTCGCAACTTAGTCTATACTTATATACTGTGTGCATCACGTAGTAAGTTAGCTAAATAACCAGAATAAGAACACATGTGTTTATCAAACAACATATCATGTTAGTAGAGGCCGATCTTTGATCGGGCGAACGGGGGTGCTCATTTCATGACCTTCTCCTCTCGTACCCAAGTTCCCGAGCCGAGTCAACTTTGGTAATGACAGACACGTGGCCTTTGGCACGAGTCAGGGTTTCCTAAATTTCCCAAAAATAAAACATTTAGGTGGCGACTCTGTAATCTGGCAAAGCGGTCCAATTTTGGAAATATTTGATTTAAAATTTGATTTTCCAAAATGATTTGCTGGATTGGACTCTTTGGTGATTTATCAGTCTTACATTTCACTTTGTGAAACTAGACTCAGAACCGTGACAGGAGTCCGAACTGTAGTAAGATCAATTCACGCCTTTCCGAAAGGGTGGCGCGTGAAGAAAGTTGGTCCTACAGTATGCAAGAAAATGGATGCAAGGCATGAGAAAGGCTAAGCAAAACATGATGTCTTAAACTAACCATCATAAGCAGTTAAATAAAAAGGAGAAAGACGTGAGGTTGGAACACATACATATTATTACAAGATTGCACCCTTATACAGGAGGGTCCAAATGGCCTAACTAGCTAAACTAATTAACTATCTATTACAACAACAAATTAATCAACTATTCTAACTAATTAACTAATTATTACAACAAATTAATTAACTATTCTAGCTAACTAATTATTACAACACAAAATTTAATAACTAGTTTAACTAACTACTTATTTACAACATTCTACAAAATTAATTCGCTACAACTAGTTAATTACAACAAATATCTAAGCTGTGTAACTAGACTAAAATAGCCCTGGCGAGCAAGGAGTGCTCATGCATGCGTAGATTTCCACCCAAAAAAGCCACTGTTCTGCTGCTAGGAAGCCTCTGTTGCACAGTAGAACACTTGCACTGTCTTTCCTCCTTAAAAACAACTCTGTTTTATTTTAGAAAGCTACTGCTGGATTTTGCAAAGGTGGCCAGTAGGCTAGAAGTGGTGGTCTGCTGTCCCCAAATGGTGGCTTGCCGGCCATTGATGGCTGGTTCTTCCTGCTGCAACAGAGAACAAACAGAGTAAGCACAAGGTATTCTCAAGGGTTGTTTGCACAACTTACCCCTCTTTATCATCAAACAGCTCAAAGGAGTGGCAAAATTTGATTCACAAACAATCAATGGAAGCAATTTCATTGCATGACGACCTATGAACCAAAGGGTGCAAGTTTAATAAATGTAACAAATAAGACTCTCAAACCCTCTCCCTATCATGAATTGATCAAGGGAAGTGATTGACAATGACTCTTGAACCGTTTACATCACTAACAAGTATGAAACAGTTCAAGACTCAAGGGTTCAATTAACGTTCGATTGAACCCAAACCAAATTATTATCTTGCATAATTTCAGTCCCAATTTTATTACTCCATTTTATTTACCAACCATTCCTTAGTAAGTTAAGTCCAAAGGTGATCTTTAAGTCCTCTAAAGGAAAGAAGCATCAAACCAAGAGTAGTTTTAGACATGAGAGAAGTGTCATGCCATTGGTAATGAACCCTCGAAGGGATTAAGCAACTAACAACAAGACCTCAATTTCAAGCTTTAAACAAGCAACTAGTTTGAACCAACTTTCAAAGCAAAACAAAAGCCAAGAAAAGAGGGAGGTTGTAGAGATGATTAAAGGTGATCATAAGTATGGAAATCCATAAATAAATGCTATCAACTCAAATAGGATAGTGGCTAAGGCCTAGACCACCAAACCTATGAGGACAATTACACTACAAGCGTGCAATACAAAGCTCAAATGCAATGACCGCTTAAAAATAGTCCTAAAATAGTGCTAAGTAAGTCCTAAAACATGCTGGAACTATGAAAAAAAAAGCTAGAACAATAAGCTAAAACATAGAGCATGCTAGGCTAGTAAGCAAGACACAAGGAAGGGAGGCTAACCCCTCCAATTTTGGACTTCAAAACAAAATTTTAGCCTCTGAAATAACTCTTAAAATCAGTGTTTAAAAGCTCAAAAAGATAGTGTAAAGGTGGGAAACACAAGGGTAAAGGCTAGAGAAGCAAGGTGGAAAAAGAGGTGAACCACCCCTCCAACCTTTAGGGCCTTAAACCACAAGTTTTAGCCCAAAATTACAGAGCTTAAACAGCCCAAAAACAATAGAAAAATAGTATGAAAAATAATAGAAAAATATCAAACAAAACAAGGAAACAAATCAAGCCTTATACCTCTTGAAGAGGAGAACACTTCTATGCAACAATTCAACACAAACACACCCTCAAGAGCTCAAAGAAGGCTCAAAATTACCTCAGCTCCAAGATGGTAAGGTTTGGTTTAGAGTGTATAGGCAAAAGGTCAAGAAATTTGCAAGAGAGAAAGAGAATTGTAGAAAGAGAGAAAATAATTTGCTCCAAAAATTTTCTAACCTTCAAAGCAAGAGGGGAGGTCCTCTCTATATAGAAAAACATTGCACTTCCTTAGAAATATCAATACATACACCTGTAAGAAGGTACATGCATCTGTGGCAACAGTTGGCACAACTGGCAAAAAAATATCTACAAAACACACATGTGGCCGACAGGCCACTAATGCTGGCCAGTAGGCCACATGTCATGACCCAAACCCGCCCCTAAAAGTTTGGTCCATGACCGGCCTGTATATAGGGCTCAAAACAAAATTTATGAATATTTATTCACATACGGGGCCTTAAGCAGAAGCAAATACCAATATAAAGATAACGTCCATTGAGCTTGTGCATATATGATGAAATAAATAGATTTAAGCATTTAAATACACTTCCATATTTACATATACAATCGTAGAATTATGCAGATCTCACACACACACTTATATAAGACTCCATAAATTACATAACTCCCAGTAATAAAAATTAAGGCCTCAATACGGAGGCGTACCCCAGGCGGCTTGGCAGACCAGTAGACCCCAATACAATTCTAGTGTCAATCCCCGATGGCTCACCTACATAAATATACATAAAATAGAGTGAGCAAGGCTCAGTGAAAAATAGCAATGTAAGGAAGTGAAATGAATGAGCATAACCTTGAGGAATATAATATGCATATGCCAAACCATACGTAGGACCTAACCATACTTCTATTCCAGAATGGCCTCAGGCCCACATGTAATACAGAACGGCCTCAGGCCCACATAACGACAGTTGTCCACACATCGGAGGATAGGTAGAACATCGACATGTAAACTACCTCTCTTGGCCTCTGGCCATGAATCATAATCAATTCGAATCATATTAGGGTCGGTGGGACAATCTAGGGTTCATTCATATGGTATTTATAAAGTTGAGTTCCAATCATAATCAAAATCATAGAACCCAAGGTCTCACTTCTTAAATTGAGTTCAATTAAATACATACCTAGAACCCTAACTCAAATGGGTCTCAAATCTTTCCATATCATCATGATTCCATGAAATTGATGCTTTAAACATAAAGATTCAAGATAGATTGTCACACCTTAGCTCAATCTTTGTCTTTCTCTTAGTTCTCTTCAATTTCCTCAAGCCTCCATGCTTGATCTCCTTCCTCTCTCTTCAACCTCTTCAAGTTTACCTTCAAGCTCCCATCAATGGTGAGCTCTCTCTCTCTCTCTCTCTCTCTCTCTCTCTCTCTCTCTCTCTTCTTAGAGAAGCTTCCTCTCTCCTTTGCTCTCTCTTTCTCTCGGTTCTCTCCCTCAGATATTTTGTTTTGACTCCAAAATGATGAGTTCCACAACTCATATGGCATATCTATATATATATATCACACATAAGCTTATCACAATAGGGAGAGCTAAACATGCCCTTACAAATCGTACAAAATCAAATTCCAATTAAACTTCCCAGATAACTCTAAAAATCATGCGGATCATAAATATGTCCTCTGTTCTGGTTTCTGAAGCTTCTAAGGCCTTCAATTTGCAGTATAAAGTTAACCACCCAAACATGCATTAACGAATCAGACAAATTAAATTTCCAATTAATTTTCCCAAGTAGCTCTAAAAATTCCCATTAACATATGTAAGTACTCAATTTTGATTTCTGAACCTATAAAGGTTGGTAATTTCAGTTTCAAGGCCGTAACTCAATAGATATTGTTTCAATTCAAAAGATATAATCACATTAAAGCATATTAACTCATAGATGAATAAAGATAATTCCTTATGCGCGTTTTGGGGTCGTTACATTCTCCCCACCTTAAGAAGTTTGGTCCTCCAAACTTGATTTACCTCGTCACACGTCTAGTTTCGTTTTGGATATACAACATTCCTCCATCATTTAACAGTTCACAATCTTGTACAGTCAATCTCAATAAAGTTTGTTTCAAGAATCCCAAGTAATTCGTCATTACTGTCTAATTGGTAACCCAATTCCTAGTAATACTCAATAACATCAAAATATGATCTTACTTACTATTCACACCCCTCGTATATTTCAATTTATTAATCCACAAGTCATATACTCTAGCTAATAAGACGACCTTAAGGTGTTCAGGAATTAATTCTCTTCAAGTTTTTGATTGCATGCGACTCATAAGTTATCAATCATAATTTAAATTCTTTAGCTTCATAAACAATCCCAAATATCATAATTCTTCAAAGATTAAGGAAATATTCACTACTTAATCGTGTTTCAAATGGCACAAACATTCTACAACAATTAAACCCAGAATAAACAAATGAGTTCTACATTAACGACTTTATGGCTCTTGGTAATTCGAAGTATCCTCAATCGATTTATTTTCATAACGGGTGGGATAAATGAAGTCTAAGTTTTGAATAACCAAATTCAAGTTCAAATCCTCAACTTCAATGAAGGCCCAAATAATCAAAATTAAACTTATTAGTTCGTATCAGATTTCTAACAAACTCCAAATAGCAACCCAAATTCCAAAATAAATTATTAGTAAAAATCACATACGGATCAACCCCAATCGCCACAACTCCTAATTATATTAAAATAGGCTGAGCATTAACCATAAAATCAACTTCATGACATCAAACATAAAACGCATTAACCATAAAACCACTATATTCCTGTCCCAATAACTTCAAAGTAGGCTGAGCATCGCATCTAATTCAAATATTGGTTCCATACTTATTATTGATCACCAACTATCTCAATCACAATAGGTCCTATTCACAAAATTCCCCATATTCACAGCTCAACCTCAAATCTCTTTTGTTTTCCATAACTTCAGAGAAAATTAAACATTTAGCATAACCTTGATATCAAGTGCAAACCTTGGTTCACAAATTTCTTAACCGCATTAATCCAAATAGCAGTTTCCTCACAACTGATATATCTCATTGATAATTAGTTAGGTGGGTCCGAAAGTCGAAGGTCACAAATAACTTGCATAGGCATGCCAATAATGTTTTCTTACCTTCCCAATATTTTACATTAAGGCATTAAATCATACCATATAACATTCCAATAAAATAGATCCTCCAAGTATTAAGGAAATTCCTAACACATACTCTCCAAGTATTAAGGAAATTCCTAACACATACTCTTAGCCCGTTGATCCACTCGTTCTATAGCTAGATGATTCAGATAAACGAAAGGGTTCCAACTAACATGTTACTCACAATTAGTTCAAACATGTAAAACACCAGTCAAAGTGTCTTTACTTATCATATCATTTAGTTCAAGTTCCATTTATCCACTTGAAAAGGTTCTACACTCTCTAATAGTCATTCAAACATAAATAAAACTTCCTATCATATTCTTTAGTTCTTCGTCGAGCTCACACTTAGTTTCTTCCCTTGATCTTTTTCTCATGACATGTTCACATAATTCTCATCATATTTGGAAATGTTCTTTCCACCTTATCCAGTTGCCTTAACAAAACCTTAACTTTCATTTCGTCCCTACTTCCCATTATCCACTTCTAGAGTCATAAGATGTAGACGGTTAACACATCAAGTATCATTCATTAACTACACCATAACACAGTGTCACATACAAGTATACAAAGATGTGGGTGGGGCAATTCCTTCATCTCCATTTCTTATATCAAACCATTTCCTAACTCTCAAGTCTCATGCTCGTTATTAATCATCCCATTTCTCAATTGCCATACACTTCATTGATTGACAACAACCTCAGTTTCCCAAAATTCCTCATGGTCTAATTTCACATATAACACAGATAGAAGCTAAGTCCAATCTCTTTTTGCATTACATTTCCACAAACATACTTATACTTATCAATTTGAATATCCTAAGAACACTGATATTCCACATCTTTCAAAACCTTAGCCTCAATATCATATTCATTATGTAACCCATTCTCATTTCATAACAATTATCCAATTCTCCTTTGTCACAAAACTCAGTCTATGAAACAAAACTTATGAATCTCCTTTTATTACCCAAAGTCCATGAGAATTCTCATTCTTAATCTCAATACTTAACGTATTGTACAAGCTCACATACATCTTTTAAAATACACATCATATCATTTCGTTACCAAATACATGCAACTTAAATGCATTCTAGACACTCTAATGCTCAATGGACACGTGTGTGAGATCATAACATGTACTCTGATACCAACTGTCACGACCCAAACCTGCCCCTAAAAGTTTGGTCCATGACCGGCCTGTACATAGGGCTCAAAACAAAATTTACGAATATTTATTCACATACGGGCCTTAAACGGAAGCAAATACCAATATAAAGGTAACGTCCATTGAGCTTGTGCATACATGATGAAATAACTAGATTTAAGCGTTTAAATA
Source organism: Camellia lanceoleosa (assembly GCA_025200525.1). Lineage (NCBI taxonomy): Eukaryota > Viridiplantae > Streptophyta > Magnoliopsida > Ericales > Theaceae > Camellia > Camellia lanceoleosa. Next base: position 26,909,707 of record CM045767.1, read on the forward strand.
CACTTCCATATTTACATATACAATCGTAGAATTATGAAGATCTCACACACACACACTTATATAAGACTCCATAAATTACACAACTCCCAGTAATAAAATTAAGGCCTCAACACGGAGGCGTACCCCAGGCGGCTTGGCAGACCGGTAGACCCCAATACAATTCTAGTGTCAATCCTCGATGGCTCACCTACATAAATATACATAAAACTGACTGAGTAAGGCTCAATGAATAATAGCAATGTAAGGAGGTGAAGTGAATGAGCATAACCTTGAGGAATATAATATGCATATGCCAAACCATACGTAGGACCTAACCATACTTGTATTCCGGAACGGCCTCAGGCCCGCATGTAATACAGAACAGCCTCGGGCCCACATAACGATAGTTGTCCACACATTGGAGGGTAGGTAGAACGTCGACATGTACACTCACTCTCTTGGCCTCTGGCCATGAATCATAATCAATTCGAATCATATTAGGGTCGGTGGGACATCGGCATGTCTCCATCCCCCCTCGGCCTTAGGGCCATGAGTCATAAATAATTCACATCATAACGGCCTCAAGCCCACTTTTATTAAGTGGAACAGAATGACCTTAGGTCCATATCAATGCCATTGTTCAATCATGTCCTTTCATTCAATCAAAGCACAATGTCAATAGTATATGCCATTTACTACACAATGCATAAGTCATAATCACAGGAAGTATGTAAAACATATCGTTACACTACTATTACTCAAAGTAATGGGCTTCCGGTAGCAATGGGACGATGTCCTTGTCTTGACCTACAAACACAATGCACACAGCATAATATGAGGATATAATCAACCTCTTTCTTTTCTCTTTAATCCAATAGTCATATCGGTTCTAAACTCATTAGTCCTCAATAGTTCATAATCCATGTCTCAGAAAATAGGAGAAATCAAGAGAAAAATGGTTTGGACGAAAAATGGTATAAAATCGGTAGGCAGAAAGTGAACAATCGTCACTATTTTGGGCATATCTATTTGTGTACTTAGAATTTGGGAGTGAGACCACCATCATTGGAAACTACACTTCTGGGGCTTGAATTTAGGCTCAAGAATCACATGAAACGGAGTCCTAATGCAAAATATATGCTTATTTGAAATTGGCCGAACAGTTATCCCGCACATGCGGAAACTTGGTCACGCAGTGACGCGACGCACGCGGACCACGTGCTTTTTTAGCAGAATCTGGAAATGGATTGTGACAGGTGCGGGAAGACCCGCTGCACATGCGGCTCTGGGTCAGTTTTGCTATCCGAAAATGGTGTTTGCTCTAACTCTTGCTCTATCCATTTCTAAGCTTAGTTTCTAACTCAAATCACCCAAAAACATGTAAAATTGTCCTACAACATGATAAACTATCATCATTCAAGTGTAATTCCACTTTAAACAAATCATCTTTGCCTCAAGTTCAAGATCAATGCTTTATCTTTCATAATTTACAAGTTCCCAAATCATAACACACAACACACTTGATCCTTACTTAACCTTGTTCTATGGACAATCTAGGGTTCATTCATATGGTATTTATAAAGCTGAGTTCCAATCACAACCAAAATCATAGAACCCAAGGTCTCACTTCTTAAATTGAGTTCAATTAAATACATACCTAGAACCCTAACTCAAATGGGTCTCAAATCTTTCCATATCATCATGATTCCATGAAATTGATGCTTTAAACATAAAGATTCAAGATAGATTGTCATACCTTCGCTCAATCTTTGCCTTTCTCTTAGTTCCCTTCAATTTCCCCAAGCCTCCATGCTTGATCTCCTTCATCTCTCTTCAACCTCTTCAAGTTTACCTTCAAGCTCCCATCAATGGTGAGCTCTCTCTCTCTCTCTCTCTCTCTCTTCTTAGAGAAGCTTCCTCTCTCATTTGCCCTCTCTTTCTCTCGGTTCTCTCCCTCAGATATTTTGTTTTGACTCCAAAATGATGAGTTCCACAACTCATATGGCATATCTATATATACATATATATCACACATAAGCTTATCACAATAGGGAGAGCCAAACACGCCCTTAGGAATCGCACAAAATCAAATTCCAATTAAACTTCCCAGATGACTCTAAAAATCATGCTGATCATAAATACGTCCTCTGTTCTGATTTCTGAAGCCTTTATGGCCTTCAATTTGTTAGCCACCCAAACATGCATTAACGAATCAGACGAATTAAATTTCCAATTAATTTTCCCAAGTAGCTCTAAAAATTCCCATTAACATATGCAAGTACTCAATTTTGATTTCTAAACCAATAAAGGTTGGTAATTTCAGTTTCAAGGCTGTAACTCAACAGATAATGTTTCAATTCAAAAGATATAATCACATTAAAGCACATTAACTCATAGATGAATAAAGATAATTCCTTATGCGCGTTTTGGGGTCGTTACACCACATCAATGGCCGACAGCCAAAAGCTATGGCCAGCATGCCACAAGAGGTTGCAGGCTTGAAAAACTCTAATTTTGGTCTAAAGATAAGGCAAGAGGTGTGTAGGGTTTCAAAGACTCAAAGCTATGGCATTCCGCTAAAGACTTCGAGCACTTAACAATAATATACTCTCATCATTGGGTATGCAAGTGGTGACGTCCAAGTCGTGAGGGCGACAAAAAATGGGGTGTCTACACCACATGTATACTTGGGTGCTGATCTTGCGGATGAAATTTCCATAAAATACAAGATGAAGTGTTTGTGTGGTAATTGTGTTGATTAGATAACCACTGAGTTGTAGTCTCAGTTGGGTTGTCGAATGATAATGAAATTGGCTCATGAATTGAAATGAATTGAAGGAAAATGTAATATGACATGCATTTGGTACTCTATGATTATATAAAATGTGGATGTTTAGTCATAGGCGTTAAATATGCACATTGTACTTATATCTTTGTTAAATCTCATATATTGTGATAGGTTATTCCTACTGGGCTTTGGCTCACCCCATTTGGGAAAATTGTTTTCAGGTGTCAACGATATGCCTCCACCAAGACAATAGCTTAGAGGGACTTTTGGAAGCAAGAGCTTCTTTCTTTTGTTTATTTATTTTGTATAGCCAAGGGCTTTAACTGTACCAAGCTAGGCTCATTTTGTTATAACCAAGTGATGACTTGGAAAGATGTAAGCCTATAGGGCATATGATTACTTGTTTAGTTTTTAATTCTCTTATCATTGTAACACATGCTATAAATTCAGGATGAACATTTGTGAATGTATATCGCATGTGTTACGTTTTGTATGCAAGCTTGATGAATGAAAACATCTTATTTCCATTAGCGGAAAAACTATACTGAGCTAGGCTCATTTTGTTATAACCAAGCGATGACTTGGAAAGATGTAAGCCTATAAGGCATATAATTACTTGCTTAGTTTTTAATTCTCTTATCGTTGTAACACATGCTATAAATTCAGGATGAACATTTGTGAATGTATATCGCATGTGTTACCTTTTGTATACAAGCTTGATGAATGAAAACATCTTATTTCCATTATCTTTCCGCTTATGGGTTGTATTTATGGTATGATTTTTTGGGGGCGTTACATCTCTTTTGATTGAGATTTACCCATTTTCTCCATTCTGTTACCAAAACACACCAATCATAGATCCATCCCTTCAATTGGTAATACCCCTCCTTCATTGCTTGTGATGAGTTGAAGGTTAGGACTGCACTTCTACCTCCCCCTATTCTGACTAATATCTCACCCAAACCTTTCTTGTATAATTCGTCTCTAAATGCCGGAAAAGAGAAGAAGGTTTTGAGCTTCACTATCAAACTCACAGAGAGCCATTCACTATCTAACTCAAAAGCTTTTGCCACTAAATAATCCTTCCTATCAGTAGCTCCACTTTAATGGCTAGAGTTGATAGCCATTGATGCTAGGTTTTCTGATAGCCTTCATGGTTAAGACCCATTCCCTATAAGTATAAAAATGGCATTTCCCTTCCAACTTAGAGGTATGATATAGAAATATTTTTGAGATGGAAAATTTATGATTTTCTTTAGATAAAGTTGGAGATGGTTTTACACCAAATAATTTTTTTCTATCTTCCTTTTGCTAGCTCATTCTTTGGTTCTTGTTAAAGAGATAGTGCTGACATTGTCAAGTTCGCCTAAACTATTCAAAAGGTGCTTCTGTATGAGCTAGTATCGACCGTCATATCTTGGGAGACAGACACTAGTGCACCTCCAGCACCCATCGGGAGATAGTGAATTTGTTTTAAGGAACTGTGGTATCACACGAGTTTCAGATTGCATCTCTTGTCTTTTGTTTTTCAGACTTTTAGATTTAAACTATTTCTTGTATATTATTTTGTATATCTATGTGGATCTGTCTTGTAATATGGTCCATGATGCAATCTAATTCATTATTATACTTTTAGTTATGTGGTTTATTCTATATTTCATTCTTTAATAAAAAAAATTATTATTATTTTGTCATTTCTATTTAATTTTATTCTATATATTTTTCTAGTATTATTATGAAAAAATACCAACAACTATCTCTTTAATAAAATAACAATGAAATAATATCTCTCTCTCTTTGTGAATTTCTTTCATATATGCTTCCTAATTGCATCCAGTGAAGCTCAGGCAATTGGGCAATGGTCCTAAGATACTTGGTTCTACCATTCCATAGGGCTTGTCATCTAAAAGAGTCCTTTCTGCATAGTTTTAAACCTAATTGAGCAATGATATTTGACCATAAAATTACAAAAATAATCTTGTATCACGCTTTAAAAAAACTTTTTATTTTTGATTTTTTATTTGTGATTGAGCGCTTGAACAAAATGTCACAAAGCATTATAACAAGACGATTATATGTCATCTTTAATACTGACTCTACAAGGAAGGTGCAAATAATGCACGAAAGTGTAATACGTGAAAAGAATTCAAAATGTTAATTTTTTTTCTTTTTTTCCTAAAAGACAAAATACATAAATAAATAAATAAATTCTTTTTTCCTTTCTTACTCACGATCACCGATTTTTGCAAATAATGGTGGTGGTGGTGCATCAGGTACTCTTAACTGACATGTTGTCTTTTCAAGACTAAAGACGATGAGGAGGATGGAGAAGAGAAGAGGGAGCGGAGGATTTTTTTTTTTTATTAACCAAAAAAACTTTATTGATGAGAAAAAACTATATAAGAGTACATAATACATCAATAATGAAAAAGCAACTGCTAAAAGCATCATAGCAAGCCACAACAATCACAACTAGGTTGGCACTACTGCAAGGCTCATCAAATCATATGCTGAGAATCTACCCACTACTGGTGAGAAACCAACAAGGAAACAACCAAACAAAAGCAATACGAAAGCATATAAATAGAGCACCAATAGGGCTATACCAACTCAAAGTAGTTACAAGCAATATTTGACCTCCCTAAAGTTTGAGACAATATCATGAACTGAAAATTGGACACCTTTCAGATTTGATTTGTCCTACATAGCCACCCTTACCTTTACAAGCTCCTCAACCTCAGCAAAGTTTGGTGGATGACCATTAAATACACACTCATTCCTTGCCTTCCAAGTGGAACACAACATGGCAAAAGGTAATGTCTTCAAAATCAGCAATTCCAGCCTTTTGAACTTCACACCCATCCACCAATTCAACAGACCCTCCACATTTGCAGGTGTTACCCATCTGATTCCCCACCAATCTAGCTTCTGAGCACATGAGAACTTGTTTGAACCTTAGTTTTGCAAAAAGGGCAAACAATAACTTCATTGCTTCTAATGACCCCAATGTTGTGCAAGAAACCTGCTATTTTGATCCTATGGAAGGCATTGCGCCACATTTCTTGCTTCGTTATAGAAGATATGTTTATTTTGATCTTGTGGAAGGCATTGCGAGGCATTTCTTGCTTCGTTATAGAAGATATGTTTATTGTGCAATCTTTGGCTCTTCAATTTCAATTTATAGTGTCTTGATTACGTAGAAAGAGTAATGTTAAGGATCATGAAAAAGAATAATACTTCGTAGCTCGAAAAAACGTTGGCTCGAAGTGGCTCGAATACCCAAAACAACATCGTTTTGGGTATTCTTTTTTTTTTCTTTTTCTTTTTCTTTTTCTTGCTTTTGAATATAGACAGAAAAAAGAGGTGAGAGAAAGAGAAAGAGAAGAGGAAGAAAGAAGAGGCAAGAGAAAAGATGGAGAAAATGAAGAAGAGAAGAAAGAGAAGCAGAAAAGATGGAGAGGAGGAAGAGGAAGAGAAGAAGACGGTGATGGCGGAAAAGAAGACGGTGATGGCGGAGGAGAAAGAGAGGGAAGATCGACGGTGATGGTGGCGTCTCTCTCTTTCTGCCAGTGGCGGCGCCGGTGGGTTTCACCGTCCAAATCTGCAGATTGCTGGTGGGTCTTTTGCCTCTTTCAGATTCTACAATTTTTTTTTTTTTTAACAAATTTTGTGTGTGTGTATGTTTGTGTGTGTGGTAATTGTTGGTTGTTGTTGATGATAATGTGTGTTGTTGTTGTTGTTGATCGTCTTTTTTTATTTTTTATTTTTTTTCTAGTGGATCTGGATTTGAAAATGATGATGTTGATGAGGATGATGATGATAATGTTGTGTGTTGTTGATAATGATGATGATCACTTCTTTCAGACTCTGTTTTCTCTACTTTTTTTTTTCTAGTGGATTTGGATTTGAAGATGATGATGATGTTCTGTGTTGTTGATGATGATGACGACGTTCTATGTTGTTGATGATGATGATGTTGTGTGTTGTTGTGGTTGTTGTTGATGATGATTTGAATAGTCCTTTCCTGTTTTTTTTCTCTTTCAGACTCTGTTCTCTCTTTCTTTTTCTTCTTCTTCTTCTTCTTCTTCAGAGAGAAAAGAGAAAGAAAAATAATATCCAAAACAACGTCGTTTTGGACAATCAAGCCACTCCAGCGAAACGAATTTCGAGCTACCTAGCAACACTGCATGAACAAAATACTATGTGGCATTTTATTGTATATGTAAAACCTTCATGAAGTATTTCATGGTAATTTTTTTTACTATTCCTAGCTAAATATGAAAAGTGGAAATGCTATTTATCACTTAATTTAGGAAAATTTAGCCATAAATCCCATCTTGAGGAATGGCGATCCATTTAGTCCTAAAGATTTTCTTATAAATCAATTAGTCACATTTTTTTTGAAAAGGTAACTTTAATATATTATTTAAAAATTAGATTTACGATTATACTCTTATTTTTATCATGTTCCTTCTCTTTTTTTCTTTTGTGCTAAAAAGGTAAGGTACACAATATATAAGAATCAAATTTAGGATGCATTTTTATATAAAAATCTTTTTTATTTGGAAAATATTTCAAAACGAACACAAAAATAACTTAAAATATGGATTCTTCAAATATTCTGAAAGGATGTGGAATTTTTCAAACATTTCAAAAGGAGTACATAAACTACTTGGTAAGTTTTGGCCAAATGTATACTTTTAAACTGTAATACTCCAATGCAATACTCAAACGTAGCACTCCAATGTAATACAAAAAATAAAAATAAAATAATATTAGTATAATACCCTAATGTAACACATAAAAAAAATTCTTACTGTACTTTTCCCAAACGTAACGCGTGTAACACACAAAAAAACTCTTTAGTGTATTTTTCTCAAACGTAACACTTTAATATAACATTTCAAAAAAACTCCTTAAAGTAACACTCTAATATAACACTCACAAAAACTCCTTAGTGTAACACTGTAATATAACACACACAAAAATTTCTTAGTGTACTTTTCCCAAATGTAACACTCTAATATAATATTCTAAAAAAACTCCTTAGTGTAACACTCTAATATAATACACAAAAACTCTTTAGTGTAAATATAAAACACAAAAAAAAAAAAACTCGTTAATGTACATTTTCCAAACGTAACAATTCAATATAACACTCAAAAAAAATTCCTTAGTGTAACACTTTAATGTAACGCATAAAAAAAAAAAAAAAAAAAAAAAAAAAAAAAAAAAAAAAAAAAACAACTCTTTGGCGTACTTTTCCGAAATGTAACGCTCCAATGTGATACAAAAAAAACTTCTTAGTGTATTTTTCTTAAACATAACACTCCAATATAACAAAAAAAAAATTATAAAAAAAAAAAAAAGAATGTGAGATTCTTCAAACCATTCCAAAATGAGTACAAATATTCCTTAGTAAGTTTTGGGCAAATGTATAATTTCAAACTGTGAGTGTTACATTTGGAAAAAGTACATTGAGGAGTTTTTTTTAGTGTTTTTGTGTGTTACATTGGACTATTTAAGATTAGATTTGCTCTATGCATTAAAGCTTCTTGAAAAGGGATCATGTACTCTGCCATGGACTTAATCAACAATTTGGCTCAGATTAAGGAATGTAGTTGAGGACTACCTACTGATTTAGGTCATGGTCTGTTACATCTGGTGTGTATCGTTTGTTTTATTCTGAGGATTGCTTTTTGGTCTTATGGCGATCTCGGTTTTGACCCAACTCTTGTGATGTTCCGGACTTGGGTTTAATGCCTTTGTATTGTTGTGTATCTCCTTATTCCCTTGTATACCTTTGAAATAGATCTTTGGGTGGTTGTAGGTGTGTTTGGAACAGGTGGGTTACTTAGTTTTCAAATCTTGTGTTGCCCAGATTTTTCGTCTTCTGTAACGCCCTCAAAATACAGTATAAATCAGTCGTTCATAGATCCACAAACATAAGGAAAATATTATGTTTTCATTCATCAGGGTCTTCTATACGAAAGATATTACATGTTAACAATAAAGTAAATGCCCTATATGCTTACAGCTCTCCAAGTTATCACTTGGTTACAACAAAAGAAGAGTTCTAACTCCATACATAAAAAGCCCTTGGCTTGAATATACATGTAACATCAAAACAAAATATCCAAAAAGGTGCCTTCAACTCCTAAACCTCCCAAGCTAAGACCTTGGAGGGTGCATGTCACCAGTACCTGAAAAATGGTGTTCCAAGTAAGGTAAGCCAAAGCTCAATAGAGATACGCTAAACAGTATATAAGAAATAACTAAAACATTAGCATTCGATAAATTTTTAACACTTATAAACCATCTTAAACCTTTTCCATAATCAATCAACATTAGTACCCATATTTCAATGCACTTCCAGTTATTACCCAAGTCAATTCATTGACATAATTCATTATCATATAAACAAGTCAAAATGAGACTAAAACTCATTCATCAACACTTCAATCATAAACATCATTCATACACTTCCATGTCTTTGCCATTTTATGGATCTACATCTGAGGGAACCGACACCCAAATAAATAAGATTTCGGGACTTTCACCCAGGACACTCCGGCCAACTTAATCATCAATGGAGTCCATCCCCTATCTTCTCCCAAACAATGGAGTGCATCCCCTATCTTCTCCCACACAAAGATACATATACAATGTATTAAACATGTTGGCATATACAATGACCCAACAATTCACATATTCAATATTTATATCCAACCGTCATATTCAATGACATCAACCAAGTGATTAGTTTCAATTCACCTAATCATCATGCAGTTTCTACAACAATCATGGCTATCATCCACCGATAGTCCAAAACAGTTATTTCTAAACAATTAAATAAATTTATCAAACAGATAATTTATCAACTTTTCCGTGGATGAGTGATTTATCAATCCAACTACATCACTTAATAACAATTTCCCTCAATTCCTTAGTTCCCAAATCAATTTCACATTTCCATGATTTACTTCATTAATTATACAAACGATTTATTCAATACAAATTAGGGCATTAATCCCCCTTTCTCAACTATTGCACCCAAGGCCAAATTTCATCAATTATACACAAATAACCCCATTTCAAGACCTCATATACTCAATGGAACCTAAAAATAGAAAACCCCTCTTTCAAACATTTCAAATTTCAAACCCTAACTTCCCAAAATTTCCAAATCTCACCATTTATACAAAATGACTAATATTTATGTTCAAACTCATAAAAAAGAGTAGTTTATCCCTACCTCAAATGGAGAACCTCAAAGGAGAAGGAGAAAGAAACTCAAGATGCTCCAAATCCACACTTTTTCGGATCAAAGTGAAGCCCACGCAATGCTCTAGCTTTCTTACAAAGAGACTAGGGTAGAGAGACCCAAGAACATGGTGTATTTGTAGAGACAGAGAGAGAGAGAGTTTAGAGATTGAGGCAGCCGGATTTAGGGTTTGGAATGAAAAGAAGGTTCAAAAATGGTGTAAAAACACGCTGCTGCAAACTAATATATGCGAGGCTCGCTCGAGCGAAGGACTTGTCGCTCGAGCGACCAAACACAACAAATACCTCGCTTGAGCACAAGAAGCATCGCTCGAGTGAACAATGCGAAGCTTCAGGTCTGCCACTCACGCAGACACATGCTCGAGTGCAAGGGTGCTCGCTCGAGCGAAGAAACACAAAATACAGGTCTCGCTCGAGCGCAAGAAGGCTCGCTCGAGCGAAGAATACCAACTTTCAAGTCTTCACAGAGACGCAGACGCACGCTCGAGCGCAAGAGTTCTCGCTCGAGCGAAGAGACACACCACACAAAGCTTGCTCGAGTGCAAGAACCTTCGCTCGAGCGAAGAAGCAAATACCTAAGGCTCGCTCGAGTGCAAAAAGCCTCGCTCGAGCGAAGAAGCAACATCCTGGGCAGCAACCATTTGTTTCAACTCACAACCAACCTGTTCCAAACTCGCCCAACACATCCCAAAACTCAAATACAAGGAATTAAATGATGGAAACAAGACATAGACAACAACATACAACCACGAAACCTGAGTCCAGAATACAATAAATGACGGGGAAAAACCGGGATCGCTATATTTTTCGCTCGAGCGGCCATTATTGAGCTCGAGCGGGATATGTAAATTTTGGTCCTCCGCTCGAGCGAACTTTCTTACGCTCAAGCGAGAGTTGCAAACCTTCAGTACTTTGCACGTCTGCAAAAGTGCTAGAGGAGTGTCTTTCACACTCGAGCGACGTTTCCTTTGCTCGAGCGAGTGGGCGCTCAAACGTCCTTTCTTGAGCTCTGGCAGTTGGTCTGTCGTCTGCAAAAGTTCTAAAGGTGTGTGTTCTACGCTCGAGCGGGCCTCTTCTTGCGCTCGAGCAGAACAAAAGTTTGTGTCTGACACTTGAGCGTCAAACTCTCCGCTCGAGCGGACTGCGCATATATCAGATCGTGAAAAGCACTTTTACATCACTTTTTCATATATTTTCACCCAAAACCCTAAAGTTGAGAGTTTCTCTCTCTAAAACTCACATTCTCTCTACATTTTGGCCTAGATCTTGTGATCTCCTCACCTTACATCCTTTGATAAAGAGTTGGAGCTTCTCAAGATCTTCTCTTTGAACCGATTAAAGTTAGATTTCGGCACTTTTGGGGTTTCTCTCTTGCTTGGCTGATCTTCTCTCTTTGAGGTGGGGATATTCTATACTTTAGTATGAGTTTTAATCTAATTATTTGTGATTGTGTATAAATGGTGGAAATTTGGGAGTTTTTGGGTAACTTAGGGTTTGGTTCCAAATTTAAAGAGGGGTTTCTACATTATGTTACATAGATGATTATAGGGTTTTGAAAATGAGGTTAACTTGTGTTAGAATGGCAAATTTTATCCTCTGGGTTAATATTTGAATAAGGGGGAGGTTACCCTAAATGTGTCTTGAATATTATTTGTATTAATAATGAAATTGATGTAAGAAATGTGAAATTAGGGAAAAGTATAAATGGATTGTGTAGTTGGATTTGTTTAATCACTTATCCATGGAATTTTGACAATTTATCTGTTATAAAGATTGTATATCTGTTCAAAAATATATGTATTGGGCTATCGGTAGAGGATAGCAATGATTGTTGTAGAAATTGCATGTTGATTGGGTAAATGGAAACTAATCATTTGAGTTTGTCATTGAATATGACGGTATGATTAAGGCATTGAATATGTGATATGGATAGTCATTGTATATAACAATGAATTTAAATACATTATACATGTATAATGTTTTTGGAGAAGAAATGGGATGTACTCCATTGTTTGGGAGGAGATAGGGGATGGACTCCATTGAGAATTAAGTTGACCGGAGTGTCTAGGGTGAAAGTCCTGAAATCTTATGAATACATGGGTGCCGATCCCACAGACAAAATTTCCGTAAAATAGCAAGGTTAAAGTGTTTGTATAATGGTTATGTGGATAAGGAACCACTGAGTTGTAGTCTCAGTTGGATCATTTGGAAAATTATGTGTATTTGCCATATGACTTGGAATGAAATGAATTAACTTGAAATGAATAAATGAGAATGGATTGAGGTATGAATATTAGTAATGAATGGTTATAGAAAGAATGGAAGTTAATCATGAATATTGAACATTTATCTGACACTTATATTTTAGTTAAATTTTATACGTTGCATTAGACTGTTTCTACTAGGCTTTGACTCACCCTACTTCGGAAAAATATTTTTAGGTACCGGTGACATGCCACCTCCAAGGACATAGCTTGGGAGGATTAAGGGCTGAAGGCTCCATTTTTGTTATATTTGTGCTTAAATGTTTATTCAAGCTAAGGGCTTAACTTGTATAGAGCTTAGGACTCTTTCTTTTGTTGTAACCAAGTGATATCTTGGAAAGATGTAAGCCCGTAAAGCATTTATTTTGTTATCGTTAATATGAACTACATGCTGTAGATCCAGAATGAATGTTCATGAATGTATAATGCATGTAATTCCTTTTTGTAATAGAAACTCTGATGAACGAAGTAGACCATTTTATTATGTTCATAGATCTTATGGAATGGATTGTTGTATTATATTTCAGGGGCGTGACATGTTTGGTATAATTTGAGGGCTATTTTTTGGTTTGTATTTGATGTAGTCTGGTCTGTAGTAGATTTTAGGTGACCTGGGCTGATCTGGTACATTGGTGGGATTTTTATCGGTTAACTTTTGCTTCAGCGGTGGCTGTGTTACACTGGTGTTTGGGTTTTTATTAGCTTAAGGTTCCACTGTTCTCTGTGCATCTTTTGTTGCTATCTGTTACTATTGTCTTTGTATCTGTTTAGTATTAGTGTTGGCTGTGCTGCTGTTTTGTCAGTTTTGGTGTTGTGTTTCTGTGTATCTGTTGGTTTCTCACCAATAGGTATTTGGTTTAGTACTGCCATGTGATTGTGCGAGTTGTTTAGTGCCAACCTAGTTGGGATTGGGATGTCTCGCTATGATGGCCTTTGCATCATTTCCCCCCTTCTTTGTTGATGTCTTCTTCCTTCCTTGTAAGGTTCTATTTCATCAATAAAGCTTTTTTTGTTGTTGATTAAAAATAAATAAATAAATAAATAAATAAAATAAAATTGGACTATGTTACATTGGAGTGTTACGTTTGGTATTACACTGATTGAAATGTTACATTTGGAAAAAATACACTAACAAATTAATTTTTTTGTATTACATTGGAACGTTACATTTGAAAAAAGTACACCAAAAAGTTTTTTTTTAGTGTTACGTTATTACGTTTAGGAAAAGTACACAAAGGAATTTTTTAGCGTCTTATATTGACGTGTTATGTTATTGGAGTATTACATTAAAGTGTTAGGTTTTTGTTCGTAATGTGGGATTTGTTCTAAAATGAGGAAAAATTCAAAACTTCTATAGTGCAAATTGCCCAAATGTGTAATTTTACATTTTGAGAAAATCACGTTTATTCTTAAAAAAAATTAAACTCAAACATGCAAGTGACTACTATTTTATGTAATTTCTACTTTAATGGGACATTTGGGTTCATAAGAAAGAAGGAAGGACTAAACAGCTCACAAAATCACATTTTGAGATTTATTTAAATCATTTTGTTTATTTATTTTTTTCTAAATTTTGATCAATAAAAAACAAAACTTTATTGAAGAATAAAATGGATATACAAAACAAAATATCAAACAAGGTCAAAGGAAAGCATTTTATTTTATTTTATTTTTTAATTTGTATTTACGTTATAAAAGTATGTAAGACTAGTTATATTTTAAAAAGAATGAGACTTACATAAAAAACTACCAAAAAGGTGACAAGTTTGATGAAATATTTCGATAATTTAATATGATGTTTTAATGTTTTCATGGGGATGACCAGCTCTTGTATCCAACTACTTGTACAAGTCATTATTTTCCTCATTCAAAATTTGTTAGGTGAATTATTATTAAACCAACTAACTTTGATTATTTCATCTCTAAGAACATTAAAAAAAAAAAAACAAAAACAAAACCAAACCAAACAGGTCTTGAAAATCAATTACATAAAAATCAACATGCATATATTATCTTGCCGAATAGAAAGTAGCAAACAATTTTAGTGAATTTGGGTGGTGACTAAATTTTATTCAAACTCACATATACAAGTGTCTTCGTGAAGAATAAAATTTACAATGCATGTGATAGGTGTAAAACAAAATTTGTTTAAGTTTCATAATCAGTTATACTATATAAGAATATTTCACAATGGAAAAATATCATTTTGATGAAATTTTAAAAATAGTGAAAAAATTTACAACATTAAAAGAAAATTTCATAAAATTTATCACTTTTCACCTACCCATTCAAATAGAATCTAGCGGAATTGAAAGAAGTGTTATTATAATATAGGTAAAAAATATTTACAAAATTTATTAATTTGTATAACATTACTCGTAAACTACCCAACTTAATGGATCTAGTAAATCACAGTTTAAGTCTTATCATTCATTAGTCTCGCGCGTCACCATGCGTAATTTTTATCTAATAATTATATTAATCAAAATATTTTCTCTTCTATCTCTTTCCATTAGGTACCTTCAAACTGGTGATCATAAGGAGGATGGATATGCAGAGAGGAGGATGGATCCCATTGTGAAACGGAGGGGAAGGCAAGGAGCTCGGCAGGTTGTGGAAAGGAGGAGGTTGTTCATGTTAGTTTAGCAAAATAATAAACAGAATATTTTAACATATGTTCATGAACATTATAATGACAATAAATAATAATATATATAATAAAAAATCCATAGTAGAAAATATAGCTGTAAGACTCTAGGAGTCACATTGTCACTATCCTAAAACTACTTTTCCTCCCCTTGTGAAGGTACAATTAGAGTAAAATAGTTCCAAGATTAAACCCAGATTGTTCACAATGTCCCTCATCTAGTATTCACAACCAACAAGAGTCTTCAACCAAGCCACCAAGGCCAGCCCAGAGGTAAGGCAGGCAAGGCCACCGCCTCGGGCCCCCAAATTCTATCCAAAAAATAGGGCTCCAAAATAATTTTGCTCTTAAGTTATGTTTGGTTAATTATTTCGGTCTTAACTTATGTTTGGTTTATTAAAATAAAGTTGAATGGATTAATCATTTCATCATAATGTCCATTTTCACTTTTGATTTACTAAAAAAGATTACAAACAAAATCATTATTCACCATTGTAAGAAAATATTAGTTTTATAAAGAAACTAAGGAATTTCATTCCATTTAATTTTATTTCAGTGAACCAAGCATTACATTGTAATATTAGTAGTTTAAAAATGAAGGTTTAAATAAACAATTGAATTGGTGAATTATTTAAAACTAATGGATGGTTGCTTACCAAATGTATGAATTATTTATAGAATATTATTTGACTATATGAGTTACAATTAATTTTGGGGAAATAATTTTTTTTTAAGTTGAAATTAATCAAAATTTACGATTTCATTTACTACGTCAGGAAAAAGTGTGAATAAATTAATAGTGTTAATAATAAAAAATATTCAAAATTTATCTCAATAATTATGTATACTATATGCAACAAATTTATAAAAAGCAACAGATAAAAATAAATTGAAAATTGTTACTATTTTACCAATATATATATTTTTTAAAATATGTATGAAAGTCGGGGTTCTATCTTCTGAGTTTGCCTTAAACCTCCAAAACATCAGGGCTAGCTCTGCAAGCCACGAACCAGAGTTCTCCAAAATATAACCAATATATATAAAATATATAAAACTCTCCCAACAACATTCCACTTTCAAAACACTCTTCTTCAACATCTTCCTTTATAAAACCATAGGAATATATATAGGTGTTTTTGAGTCAAATCACATCAGTACACAATTATGAAATGTAATAATACCAATAAATATTAAAATGGTTTTTGGAATTAAACACAATAAGTATAAGTTTTAATTTTGTAATAATGTTGAATATAATGAATGAATTAAATATAATATTATTTTTGTTAAAATATCACAACAGTTGACTGTGTTTGTGGATAACTTACCAAGCATGATGGATCCCAAAGGACTATCTGAGCTATTTACCAAAGAATAATGTGCAGGACTCCCTTTTTAGGACCCCCTCTTGATTTGATTGGTCACTTTTTTCTTCTTTTCTCTTTTTTTTTCTTTTCCCTCCAATCACCACCCGCCACGTGTCAAAGGGGGGTGGTGGGGGTGGTGATTTGAGGGGGTGCCAATCACCACTGTTTACCAAATTTGGAGAAGTGAAGGATCTGTTTATTCCAAACAAGAGAAGGAAAATGACAAACACAAAATTTGGGTTTTTTGCCAGATTTGACTGTTCAGTTGCAACAAAGGTAGCAATACAAAAAGATAATGGGTTATGGATCGATGACAAAGCTTTAGAAGTCAAAGATGCAGAGTATGAGATAGACAGAGTAGAGAAGAAGAACCCATTGCAGGACCAGTCAGCTAGAAGCAATTTACCTGGTGCAGATGGATGGAAGGCAAAAGCTCAAGTGGAAAGCAGAGAACTTATGCTGAGATGGTGAAAGGCAAGGAACCATATGAAGGAAGAAGCATTAGCATCAAAGCTAATGAGATAGGCAATGGGTGGCTCTATGAAATAGTGATTATTAGACCTTTTTTTTTTTTCTTTTTCTTTTTCTTTTTAGATGGGAAGTGTGATTATTAGACTTAAACCAAAGTTTTCTAACTTTAGTTTAAATGAGGAGATGGAAGCAAGAGATATGAGGAATGTTTTGATGAGGAAAGGGAGTGGAAGGGATGTAGTGCTGACCTTCATAACAAAAGAGGAAATGATAGCTAAATCCGGCTAAATCGAGCATTTATACCAAACTCAAAAATAACAAATTTTTTTTTAATTATTATTATTATTTTAAGTGAAGGGTTCAAAGTAATTGATTTGATTTTATCAAACTTTTCTCCAACCTCATTCACCACTATAAAATTGAACTTTCTTATATCATAATATTCTCTCTAAATGTCTTTAAATTTTGTATTATTTCAAGTTTTATTTTAATTGTTTGTTGACTTTACTTAAAAATTAAAATCTCTAAAATTAACATAATTTTCTTGTTGAATTATGGAATGGATTATTTATTTAATCATACGTAATAAAAAATATAAAAACAATAGTAATATTTATTCAATAAGTCACTTTACTTCAAAATTGAATCTAAATTAATTGCAATTAAAAATGTAAAAATAGTAATATTTAAGAGCCATTTTTCATAAAGTCCTATTTCTAATTGTTATGTTCCATTTAACTTATCTTCTTTTTTAATATTCCATTAGGTTCTATTTAGAGTAATATGACCAAATCACCCTTTCAACTTTTTGTGTATGTTTTCATTTTGAAACTCATACACAATAAAAAAATAACAACAATCTCTCATGAAAATCTCTCCCTTATTTCATGGAGAAAATCTCTACTCATTCTAGAAAGATTCTCCTCATTTTAGGGAGAAAATCTTTCTCTTATTCTATAGAGAAAATCTCTTTATCATTTAAGGGAAAAATTGTCTCCTTTATTCTATAAAAAAAAATCTCTCAAATTCCCAAAAACCTAAATCGTCTACCTTATGAAAATCTCTCACTAAATACTTATGTGAACTTTCATATTATAAATGCATGCTAATAAATAACATTCCCTCGTTGAACTATACATTGTGAACATTCACACTGTTTGTGTTAGTATGACTATTTTTTAATGTGAATATAAACATTAATTGTGATTTGTGAGTAATGCATTGTTGGCATTGTCATGTTGTTTTGGTATTATAGAGACACTGTGAACATTTATATTGTTGGTAGTTGTTTGTTATTGTGTCACACAGCCATTGACTTAGTGTGCATTGTGGTAAATGCAATGTTGATGTGAACATTCATATCTCTATGTTGTACTATTAAGATGCACAATATATTGTAACCAAAATAATATATTGCTCTTTACACTTGGGTGACTATTTCTAAATATGAATATTGACATTGATTAATAATGTGATGGTCAAAACACCAATGTGAACATTCACACCATATAATAATTGTGGGTATTGATTTCCGACCACATAACCAGTCAGTGAACTTTGTTGGAGAGCACTGACAGAATAAATTGAGCCAACCACCTACCAACAAGAAGATGAGAATACTGCAGTGACTCGTCTACCCAAAGGCACTCTGACAATCAAGTTAGTAAATCTTATCTATCACAGATATCAAAACAGTACTTAAACTCACTAGTCAAAACTTACCTCAGACCCATGAGGGTGCCTTCCTTTTATAACCAACAGTGACTGGATCCCCTAGAAGCCTCACTTGAGTGGACTTAAGCTCAATGTTCATCTTGGACTCTCGGCTAGATAGGGATAAACTCCTCATGAGCCTTATCATTATCCAAACAGAGAGCCTCTTATGTTCTAGGATTCTTGTCCCTTATCCGGATACCTTGGGATTCCAACATTACCGTAGAACATCTCGGCAATGTCGTGGTCACCTCGACAACATGACTTATCCACGTGGCACCTTAGCCTACATCTCAAGGCTATCTTGGCCACACGGCATCATTCACAAAATACTTCCCCACAACTGCCCCCTAGGTTCTATTACCTTGGCCACTTGAAGTGATGGAACCTACATAGTTTGTCCACCCGACATGTTGGCTCAAAACGCAGATACTACTCCTGCCGAGACCATGACTTGTCGGCTTCAAGTAACCAGAACTCAGTTACCTAATTTATTTAGAATCAAGAACCAGTTTCTTTAAGCATTTCAACCGAGATCGCTACTCTAGCCGAGGTTATTGCCCCATTATTTCAAGAATTTCAAGAGTTTCATCTGCGCATGAGCTGTCACGCATCATCATTTCAACCGTTTCTTCAACATGTCCCATTCTTATTGGCTTGTACCTGACATACGCTATCAAGTTGTGTCATTTTTACCTAGGCTGCCTGATAGGCACGTTGTCCAAGGCAACTTTATTACGTTTTGCCGCCTTTTCGTGTTTTTGACAAAACTCCCTCCATCTCTCTTCTGTCCTTTCACTTTACCATTTCAATTTTTGTCTCTTGCCTCAAATTTTCTCTCTCTTCAATCTTCCCCTCACACTACAATCGTCGTATGTTCAAGCTTCTGCAATCACTTCGCTAGTCATCTCCGGTGGACTTTTCACTATTCCACTCTGTTTGACTCCGATGAACCCCATTCTGGCGCTCTCGTCTTCGGTTTCACCCTGTAAGTCTTCGATTTCTTTCTTTTCAATTTCTGCGTCTCACTGTTGTACTAATTCTGATAAAATATCCATCAATAAGTAAGAAATCTTCTTTCATGATGCTTGCCATTTTTCATGTTCTAGATTATGTTTCATTGTATCATCTTTTGTTCATGTCACGCACACCAATATACACTTGGATCATATTTTGGTTGCCATTTATATGGTTGTTCGCATTTCTTGAATGATCACCACTGCACTCATCATATCTGTGTTCTTGAATGTCTAGCACTGTTCTTGTCATACTTGTGTTCTTCTTTGTGTTTTTGTTTCATTTGGATTTTGAATCTTTTTTTTTTTTTTTTTTTTTTTCTAGATTTTGCCTTTGAATCTTCCTCATTTGCATAGACTTAGGTTTGGGATTTGATTTAAAACATTATTGCCTTAGGAAAATTGAAACACAATCCTCCCTGTAGACACCCCATTTTGACCGCCCTTACGACTTGGGTGCCACTAATTGCGCTCCCAATGATGAATTTGTATATGCTTGTCAAATGCTCGAAGTCCTCAGCATAATGCCTCAGCTTTGAGCCTTAAAACCCTATGAACCTCTTGCTTTGTTTTTGGACCAAAATAGCAGTTTCTCAAGCCTAAACATCCTGGGACCTGCAGACCCACTTGTGTGAACTGCTGGCCAGTAATGTGGCCTATCGTCCACTATTAGTGGCCTGCCAACCACTATTAGTGGGTTGCCGGCCACTTGTGTGTTTTTTCAAATATTTTTGCCAGTTATGCCAGCTGTTTCCACAGATGAATGCATTTGCTCACACATCTCTGTATAGATATTTCTGAGGGAGTCTCATGGTGTTCTATATATAGAGGACCTCCCATCTTGTTATAAAGGTTAGAAAATTTTGGAGCAAAAATAATTTCTCTCTCTCTCTCTCTTGCAAGTTCTTCACTCTTTGCCTATACACTCTAAACCAAACCTTGTGGTATTTAGGCTGAGGTATTTTTTAGCTTACTTTTAGCTCTTGAGGGTGTGCAAGTGTTGGTTTGTCACTTAAAAAGGCTATCCCTCTTCAAGAGGTATAATTCTTGGCTTGTTTCCCTTTTTTATTTGCCATCTTTACTACTGTTCTTGGATTATTTTTGGGACTGTTTTTACACTAAATTTTTGGGCTGAAACTTGTAGTTTAAGGCCATTTAAGGTAGAGGGATTGATTGCCCTTCTTTGAACCTTGTTTTTAATGCCTTTGCCCTTGTGTTTCCCACCTTCTCATCATCTTTTTTTTGAGCTTTTTACCACTAATTTCTCGAGGTTTTTCAGAGGCAAAAATCATATTTTGAAGTCCCAAAAATGGAGGGGTTATCCTCCCCTCATTGTGCTTGCTTACTAGCTTAACTTGCTCCATGTTTTAGCTTATTGTTTTAGCTATTGTCAGCTTAATTCCAGCACTTTCTTGGACTGTTTTAGCACTGTTTTAGAACTGTTTTTAGTTGTTCATTACATGTGAGCTTTGTATACCATGCTTATTATGTAATGGTCCTCATAGGTTTGGTAGTTTAGGCCTTAGCCACAAACTTATTTGAGTTGATAGTATTTATTTCTTGCTTTCCATATATGTTTTCATCTCTAATCACCTCTGCAATCTCCCTCCTTTCTTGGCCTTTTTCTTTGCTTTTAAAGTTGTTTCAAACTAGTTGTTTATTTAAGCTTGAGATTGAGGTATTGTGCTTAATGGTTTAATCCCTTTGGGGATTCATTACCAACGGCAAGATACTTCTCTCATGCCTAAAAAAACATTTGGTTTGGTACTTCTTTCCATTAGAGGACTTAAAGCTCACTTTTGGACTCAATGAATCAAAGAATGGATGGTAATTAAAATGAGGTAATAAAATTGGAACTAAAAGTGATGTAAGATAAAATCAACTTGGGTTCAATCAGACGTTAATTGAATCCATTGAGTCTTGAGTCGTTTCATACTTTCTAGTGATGTAAACGGTTCAAGAGTCAATGTCAACCACTTCGCTTGATCAATCCATGATAGGGAGGGGGTTTTGAGAGTCTTTTAATTGTGCATTTATTGAATTGTGTCCATTGATTCATAAATCATCACGCAATGAAACTGTGCCGATTGATGATTTGCGAATCAAGCCTACTCCTCCTTTGACATGTTTGACGATAAGGAGAGGAAGGGTGGGCAAACATCCCCTGAGAATACTCTGGTTTGTGCTTTGTTTGTCCTCTGTTGCTGTAGGAGAGCACCAAAAGTAGTGGCTAGCAAGCCACTTCTTCTAGAAGGCAACACCCTATTAGTGGCCTACCGGCTACTACTTCTTGGTTGCCAGTCACTTTTTCAAGGCATGCAGTGCCCTTTTTCCAACAGAGCAGGGCAAAAGTTGAGGTCAAAAATAGTGCATTTTTCCAACTGTGAGGGTGCAACAGAGGCATTCCAGTAAAAAAACAGAGAGCGCTATCGGGTGAAAATCTGCATCCATGCATGAGCTGTCCCTCGATCCTCAGGATCCGTGAAGTGATGTTGTAATTATGCTTGGAGTAGAGGGCATGTAACTAATTAGTTAAAATAGCTATGTGTTGTACTTATTTAATTAGCTAGATTAGTTAGTTAAATTTGTTGTTGTAATAATTAGTTAAGTAGCTTAGCTAAGTTATTCATTTGGTTTGTAATAGTTAGTTAATTAGGTAAATTAATTAGCTAGTCCATTCATTCGAACCCTCTTGCGCGAGGGCAAACTTGTAATAATGTGTATGTCTTGCAACCCTACGTCTTTCTCCCTTTTATTAACTTGCTTATGATGGGTAGTGTAGAACATCATGTTTCTTTTAGCATTACTCATGTTTGTATCTGTTTGTCTTGCATGAATCGAGGCTCGGTTCATCATTCTAACAAAGCATTGTCGTTTAAATGCCTAGTTAAATACGTGTTTAAACCGCATGCCATCAAGCTGTTTCAAATGTCATAACTAGTAGCCGAGCCTATTAGTTGCATATTGTATGCGTTGCATTAGTCATGTTGCATTAGTTAGGAGCATGCATATTTTCTAACTCTTTTGTTTCTTTTGGCTTGCCTCGGAGTACTAAATGAGCATTTTTGCTTTTGCATATCACATGAGTGTGGTTGTTGCCATGAATAACTTGCTTGCCATGAGGCTAATTACTTAAGTGCTATATCTGCTTGAATGCCTATGGATGAAGGCTAATTGCTTGAATTGGAATAATTTGAGTAATGTGTATATGTGATCATTTTTTTAAATGGTATATATTCGAAACAATTTTCAAAAACAAACATAAGATCATGTATTCCAATTCTTGCAAATTAGTCTATACTTGTTTGTGCATCACATAGTAATGTTAGTCTAAAAAACAGGAACAAGAGTATATAATATAAATAAGATTCACATCATGATTAGTAGAGGCCGATCTTCGTGCTCAATTCATGACTTTTCCTTTCCGTACCTAAGTTCCTTAACCGAGACAATCTGGTTGATAATGGACACATGGCCTTTGGCACGAGTCATGGGTTTCCTAAATTTCTCAAAAATATTTAGGTGGTGACTTTGTATCTGGCAAAACAGTCCATTTTTTGGCAATTTGATTCAAAATCGATTTTTCAAAAGATTTGCTGGATTTGGACTCCTTGGTGTTTATCCATTTCACATTGCACTTATGAGATCAGATTCAGAACCATGGCAGTCTCAACTGTAGGGTTAGTCGTATCCGAAAGGGGCACGAAAAAGTCGAGCTACAGTTTCTGGCTACTCCACTGGGGATATTAGAGAACTTGACTCGAACTTTATGATGTGAAATTTTATCTATACTTATATGTTCTTTGCATTGCATTTGCATTTGTGCGCTTAAGTCACTGTGTTTGTCATCTACTATTCCTAGACGGTTTGCCGGAGGTTTGCCTAAAAGCTTGCCAAAAGGCTAACCAATCGTAGGCTCTACAATGTTAGGAACACAACCCATGGATTTGGACTATCACTGTACCGTTTGAACCTCCTTTCACTTCTCGGTGTTAGGTGTGAGAGGTATATTAGGTAGTCTTGCAGAGGCACCCTTTTTGACCAATTGGCCTAGTTGTATATAGAAAAGCCATAAAGACTGTTCCAAACTAGGACAGGATGCTACCCGAATGCAGGATTGCACGAGATTGCTTTGTTTGAAATAGTGAAACCTAGTTCATGACAAAACTAGGACAAGGTAACCCTACTCCCTCATAGGGGTGTTTTGGCTCTCTCTTAACTGGTATATGCTTTACAGTAAAATTGTATAGGAATGTGCATAGCAGTTGCAAATTTGGTATCTTTTTTGGGGGCATAATTCAGTATAGAGTACAGTCCTATAGCTTTGATTATGTTTGTGTTGATAGCGTCTTAGCTGAGGTGCTATGCGGTTTCTGATTACTGTTTTCTTTTGCTTTATTTCTTTTTGCTAGGTAGTTTAAAACCATAGCTTTAGAAAGTTCGGATATCCCCCAAGTACTCTGGACCCGAGTCAGAAGACTTTGTAAAGCTGGGGATCTTGTTTGAGGATAGCCCGTGTTTACCTCACTCCCACTTGTTACATGATGGAGGAGAATCAGGCAGAATTCACCAATTTGGTTTTTACAGCAGTCACCCCTCAACTCACCTGTGTCCAATCTAGTCCGGGAACAGTCATCTACTTCCAGCCCAGCACATGATACCTATTCCAATGGCACAGTATCCCCCAGCCAATGTCGAAGAACTGATACATCATCTGCAACAGACAGTTGAGGCCTTACAACAAGATGCGGTAAGCCAGGCCGAGGTCACGGCCCATCAGGTCGACGTTATAACCAGGCTACAACAACAATGACCACAGCCGGCTGTGGCTGCTGCATCCCATGCACCTACCATGGGTATCCCAACACTCGGAGCCACCGCTCATACTGCTAATGTTCAAGAAAACCAGGGCAATCCAATAGAGCCAGTCCGAGCACAAGCCTCCAAAACCCCTGTTTATTAGACCGAGGCTCTGTTCGAGTTCAAAGTTGACCCAACTGTACTCAAGGTTGATAAACTAGAGAAGTTGTTCAATAGAGCACAAGGGGTTAACTCCATCCTAGATATAGAGGACAGGTACACCGATTCTATAGTGACATTATTGGATTGGTTTAAAATGCCGTACATTGACCGTTTTGATGTCTTCGAAGATCCAATGGTCCACTTGTGTCTGTTTTTCAGACATCTTGCGGCCAATAGGCCTGATTAGGCATTCATACAATATTCAAATCGAGGTCACAACTCGTGATCTCGAGGCAACACGTTAAGAGCCGAAGAAGGGTTTATCTGAATTTGTGACAAGGTAGAGAGTTAAATCCTCGATGATGGCCACAAGGCCTTCCAAGAAGGATCAAATCAGGATGGTTGTCTGGAATCTACACGGCAAGTTACTGCAAAAGATGATTGTCCTACCTCTGTTCACATTTACAGAACTCTATGAAATGGGAGTGCAAATCGAAGACGCCATGAAACAGGGGCTTATTTCAGATGAGAAAGAGCTGGCAAAATGGCCGTTTGTTCGCAGTTCCAATGCTACCAGTGGTAGCACAGCTGCGAGGCCGTCAGATGTAAGTGTTGACACCACAACCAAGACTGTCGACCTCTTTGCCAACAAAAGCTCACAAACACTGTCCAATCCTACCTGATCCTAGAGGACTTTTAACCAACTATACATGACTCTCTCTTAAGCCATGAAAGTGCTAGTCAAAAAAAGGGCACTTCAAACCATTAGAACCCCGTCCACTTCCTAACCCTCTCTCGCCCAAACACAACCCTGTAAAATGCTGTGCGTTTCACCAACAGCATGGTCATGACACTAACCAGTGCTTTTGATTGTGTCATGAGATTCAGGATCTCATTGACAACAAGGTGATCACTCCACCTCAAAAATCGAACGTAACCACAAATCCACTCCCAGCCTATAATCAAGTTCCCCCACCTCAAAATCTCAACCTGATCCATACATTGGCCACTTCTTACAACCCCAGCGTATTTATTACTCCCTCTCACCTACCAAAACTGACGTTGTTCATTCCAGAAGGCGCACATCTGTACATGATGGACATGTCCAACCCTCAACCCAAGCCTAAGGTGATGAGACTTACAGTGGAAGAGGAGTTGACCTTGAAGGAAGGTACCAGTCTGTTACTGGAGTGTCCTGAGGACTTACCTGATAGGGTGTATGATCCAAGTTACTACATTGTGTCAACCGGTCAAATCAAGCCTGAATTGGTGCTGCCAACCTTGGTAGACATCAATGTGGTCAGAGAAGATGGCCCGAGCCAAGGGTCAGACGATCTAGCCGAACTCGAAAAGGATTTGGATAACCTGCAGTTCTTTGATGAGCAGTATTAGGGAGATGTACAGATCAGGTGGCTCGACCTGAACAGATCAACTGACAACACTGGATGTCTGAGTGATGAGCCAGACAAGGAAGAAGAAACTGGAATGAAACCAAAAGGAAAAGAAACAGAGATAGCTGTAGTGACCGGAATAGTTGATGAGAAAGGAAAGCTACTAGAGAGCACTTGTAATACCCCGACCCTCGTACATGATTCTGGTATCTGTGTCTTTGAATGCCTATTGTGAAATTCTATGTGAAAGTATGGTAAATTGCATGGAACTTAGAAATATGGATCTCTATCTGTTGAGTTAGAACATTATCTGTTACACTTGAATTATTTCAATCTGAAATTGGACCCCTTAGAGACTTAATTTTCTGAAATTGATTTGATATTTGGAATCTACATGATTTTTAAGCACTAATGGGATTTTCTGCGAAATTTTCATTTCGGCATAGTAAAGCGATTGAATTTCGTCTTATATGCTTCTTTATGTTTATATTTATCTCTAAGACTTATTTGAGCCTATGATCAAAAACGTGAGACTCTAAGGGAGGAAAAAGAGAGAGTGAAGAGGAGGAATTGGGGGAAAACGTGATTCACCAAGAAAGCTTGGCAAAATTGTTAGATTTGTGTGATTAAATTCAAGGTAACTCAAGTTCTCTTATTGTGGTAACTTAGGAGTTGAAATTATGTTTGTGTTTGGTTCATGGATAATATATGTTTGATCTATGAGGGTTTCTCATTAATTGTCTACTTTGACACTTTAATTGGGTGATGTATGAATTTATACTTCAATCCTTGGTTTTATGTCATCATTCCATGGAAATATGTTGGTGTCATGTGTCATGCTTGAAGAACTTGAATGTAGAATGGAATTTGAGAAAGTGATGGCTTGTTGAAGCCTCCAAGTTAGTTTAAATTGTCATAATCGAGGTAGAATCCATGTTATGGTGTTGTTAGGTTGAAGTATTGCATTAGTCTAACCTTTGATTGCATGAAAAATGAGGTTTCGTTGCTAAATTTTGAGTTGAAATCGAGCTGCCCTGAATCTGGGTCGTACGTCCGCTCGAGCGTAGATCATGACCGCTCGAGCGGGAAAATCACCCTCTTAGCAGTTCTTCTGAAATTACTCTGTCCGCTCGAGCGGAGGAATGTCCGCTCGAGCGCAAAAATCGACCTCTCAGCATTTTTGATAGCATTGTACTGTCCGCTCGAGCGGACAAGTTGGCGCTCGAGCGGAGGACTGTTTTGCAGAAAGAAAATGTGTTCGTTCAGTTTTGCGTGCTTGACTCTCTGATGTTTTTAGAATATTTTTTTTGATGAGTTTAAGATGGTTAACAATTCGTGAGAAATGTGGTGACACATGGAATGACTTCTTAAGGATTTAAAAAGGAAGAATACTAATTTATCAGTTCTTGTGTACAGGGCACACTCCAGAAGGAACTAATACGCCACCACAACACTGTGAGTAATAGTGCAGTAACTATACATTTATGTATCAGCAATGTCCGTTAATAACCTTCTGTTTTCCGTAAGTTATGGTAGTAACCTATGTATTGATTGAGAAATGGAATGTTGAAAAGATATACATACACATCTGTATATTCTAGGCCGAAAGGCTATCTGGGCCGAAAGGCTATTCTGGGCCGTAAGGCTAATCTGGGCTGAAAGGCCAATCTGATAATTCTGGGCCAATAGGCCATTCTGTTAAAATTATACAATAGGCCAAGAGCCGTTCTGAAGGCAAAACCCTATCAGACTCACTTTCGTACTTAAATTTGGTGAATGTACTGTTATGCATTGTGATTTAATCGTTTAAGTACTATTATTCACTGAGCTTGTCTCATTCTGTAATTTTGTCTGATTCTGTAGGAAGCCGGCTTGGAGCACCGTTCTAGCATTGTCACATGCATCTTTTGTCAGCCTAAGGACAACCAGGCACTTGAAGGAATCCCTTACATGCTAGACCAGTTTTTCTTGTCCTTACAATTTTTGTACCCATGTTTTGCTGGTCAAGATTATTGTACTTAACGTTTTGAGTGCCCAAACTCTGGGCTGGATTTGTATATGCGTATGTAACCTGATTCTGTGTGCATATTCACTTTATGTTGAATTTCAAGATGGTCCTGGCTTTTCGGTAGTTGCTCAATGGATGTGTCTACATGTTATTTTCAAATTTAATGCTTTCGCTCAGGCTCCAAATGTCATTCATAACAGGTCATTCTGTCTGTTTCTGATTAGGTCATGCCCAAACCTTTTTGGGGCGGGTTAGGGGTGTGACAGGACTGGTATAGAAAACCCAGCCCAGGAAGTAGGCATTGTGAACACTATGGATACCGGACAGGAAGCTACACTGAGGCAATTTGAACGAGAAAGAATCGAAGACAGCCGAGGAATTGTGAATTCCCAACACCCTGTAAGGGATACTTATGATGTAAAGATGATACAAACAGAGCCAGATAACTGTTTGTTGGCTGCTGAGGGCGAGTGGTAAAACAATAATGATCTGCATCTAGCCCATACTGATGAAGATTGAGGCAAGTGCCTTCCGGACAACACGTGGTATACCAAGGAAATAGACCATTTGACAAGAAGTGAGTGGTATTTTAAGCCGCTGCACCTGAATCAAGTAGAAGCGTCTAGAAAAGACAGAGAGGCTGAGAAACAGAAAGAGAAACAACTAGAAGAAGAGGCAATGTTGAAACCACTCAAGAAAATCCAAGCTGACATCTCTATCTAGGGTCTTCTCATGGCCTCCCGGGTACACTGACCGGCAGTGTTGTCGGCAATGGACAAGGCTAAATTGTCCATTGACACCACGCCTGAGCAGCTTTTGGATTTAGTCTTTCCAATTGGTGCCAGGCCAACCCTTACCTTCTTTGACAAAGAGTTACTGCCATAGGGCTCAGCTATAACAAACTATTGTATATATCTATGGAGTGTAGGGAGAAATGGGTGCCAGTGGTGTTGGTAGATATCGGTTCGGCCATCAATGTCTGTCCTTCTCGCATCGCCTATGCAATTGGCCTCAAACTAGCAGACTTTGTTCCCACAGCCTAAGTAATACGGGCATATGATAACACGAGTAGAGAGGTCATGGGTACAGTGCAAGTCAGAGTCCAGGTGGGCCCAGTTGAGCAAGAGGTTGAGTTTTATGTCTTAGATGTGTCGGCTACCTTTAATTTGTTGTTAGGGAGGCCCTAGTTGCATCATGTGAAGGTCGTCTCCTCCACTATTCATTAGATGTTGAAGTACCCTCATGGGGGAGGAGTGGCAATTATTTTTGGGAATTCATCTATCCATCCACCGCCAGATGTAACTATGCCGATGCTAGAGATCAACCATGGCGAGGAGGATTTATTCCTCTCAAGATTCACTATGGCTAAAGCTCAGGTAATGCAGATCATTTTGGCCGCAAACAAAGGCATGTACGTTAGCACCCAGTCCATCTACTTCATTAACAAACTGTAACACGTTCCAGGAATGGGGCTCAAAAAGAGTGGTCAAAAAGGTGTCGCAGCATTGACAGATGTGCTACACAACCCACATGCCTTTGGACTGGGCTGTGTGCCTACCAAAGAGGACTGGATCAAGAAGGGAGAAGAAATGAGAGGCAGAGCCGATCATTCACAGGCCAATCCAAGAGACATTGAATGGCCTTTTTGTTCGAGAAAGAGTGGATTTCCCTTTTTGTGGATTTCTCAAGCCTTGGGTGAATTTCTCAAAGCAACGTGTTCCCAGGTTTGAGATCTTCTTCGATCTGCAGCTGCAGGACAGTGATGATAAGAAAAAGGGCTGAACCAAACATCAAAACTAGATAGAGCACTGGAGGTGATTGAAATGACAACAAACCTAGAGTAAGGCAGCGCTGGCTAGTCTCTTGACGAATCTTGCGACCAACATAGAGAACTTGGGGGATAACCTTAATGTCTGCATGATCGGAGAAAAACCAGGTGTGAACCCAACGAGTGGCATTTTGGATGTATCAGGGGCACCATCTCTTATCTAGTAGCTAGTGGAAGGTTATTTGTCCAATTCTAAATCGGGTGATGAGCTAGAATCTGATTCTACTGAGTCTGTGGGGTCGGGATCAAGTTCAAGTTCTTCTGAGTCTGAGTCTGGTATTTCTGGGGGTGGTAACCCGAATACCAAAGTCCTATCTAGGTCTTCATTCAGCTTTTCTTGTGAGTCTGTAACTGAAGATTTGGACTTTTTCAATGAAAACTCTACAGATTCTGTGTACTTTTCTATGCCGTTGGTTTATTGTATTGACCAAGGTTTTCAGAATTTTAACGAAAATGTAGGGGAAATTCCCTTGGCTTTGAAAAACTTGATTAATCGAGAGGAGGAGAGGTTTGCTAAACCCTGTGCTGATGAAATCGTTGCGATTAATGCGGGTATTGAGAAGGATCTGTGCCTGGCCCAAATCGAGTCCACGCTGTCTTCGGAGGAGCACAAGCGTTTAATCGCTTTGTTAAAAGATTTCAAAGATGTTTTGGCGTAGTCCTACAAAGATATGCCTGGAATCGATCCTGAGATTGTACAGCATCAGATCCCTCTTGACCTCAAGGCCTGACTAGTCAAATAGAATTTGCGTAGAATTCGTCCAGATTGGGTACTGAAAATCAAGGAAGAGATCACCAAGCAGATCAAGGCAAGTTTCTTGTTAGTATCTGAGTACCCGACTTGGTTGGCCAACATCGTCCCAGTCCCGAAGAAGGATGATATAATCCAAGTGGGTGTAAACTTCAAGGACTTGAACAGAGCCAGTCCAAAGGATGACTTTCCTTTGCCGCATATTGATGAATTAGTGGACTTCACTGAGGGCCATGCATTGCTATCATTTATGGATGGATTTTTTGGGTACAATCATATTCTGATGGCACCCGAGGATAGAGAGAAAACAGCATTCATTATGCCATGGGGTACTGTAACAACGCCCGCAGGGGACCTCGCTATAGTTCGTACTCGATTTTGTCACGGTTCTAAATCTGAACGAAAGAAGTCCAAATCTGGCAAATCGTTTTTGAGAAAACAGATTTTTGAAAGAAGTGCCAAACGTGGACTGCTTCGCCAGATACAGAGTCGCCACCTAAATATTTTTTAATGGGGGAATTTAGGAAACCCTGACTCGGTGCCAAAGGCCACGTGTCTGTCATCACCAAAGTTGCCTTGGCTCGGGAGCTTGGGTACGATTGGGGAAGGTCAGCTATGAGCACCCCCTCTCGCCCGATCCGAAGATCGGCCTCTACTAACCATGATATCTTGTTTTGAAAATATTATGTGTTCTTATTCCAGTTATTAGCCTAGAATTACTACGTTATACGCACAGCAAACAAGTATAGACTAGATCGCCTAACTTGGAAACAAGCATTGCATATCCGTTTGTTTTGGAAAATGCTTTGGGTTTTGCCACTCACAAGTAGGCTAAAACACGGATTTCAACGAGTTGTTCCAACTAAAACAATCCAACCGTCACCCACAGGCATTCAGGCAGTTTAACATATAAACATCTAGCCACATGGTAAGCATGCTATTATGGCAACACTCACACGCATGCAAGGATACTAAAGCATAAAATACTTACAAAGTACTCCGTGCCTAGAACAAGAACATGTCAGCAATCAATGCATGATCCAAGTCCATGTTAAGTGCCTAATGCATCGCATACAAAATGTCACTAGAATAGACTCGGCTAATCTAAGGATGACATGTGAAGTGCACAGGAAGCATGTATTCAAAGTAAAATTTGAAATATAATGCAATTAGCATGACGTGTCGAGCCCGGTGCATGCAATACTGACGAATGATGCACGCATACGTAACATGAGGTATGCTAAAGTAAACATGCCCTAATACTAACCATCAAAGCAGGTAAGTAAAAGGGAGAAAGAAGTGGGGGTTGGAAGACATACACACACTCACCCACACTTATTACAACTTTTCCCTCGCTCGGAGGGACCGAAAGAATAATACAGGCTGAATAAATAATCAACTATTCTAGCTAATTAACTATTACAGGCCAACTAAATTAATTTAAGCAAATTAATTAATCTAATAAAGCAATAAACAGTCTCGGGATGGAGGCTCAATGCAGTGTGCGCTCGGCTTTGCCCGGAAATCCAACGACATGCCCAAGATGCCTCTGTTTTCCCTGCTCTGCTCCTCTGAGATGTGCCAAAGTCCCAGGGTTTGCTCCATGGATGCTAGGGAACACCACCGGCTGGGGGAGAACACCACCGGCCATGTGGAATGGTCATCGGCCATGACTCTGATCCATCGGCCAATAATGATGGCCGGTCGGCACTAAATGTGGCCGGCCAGACAAAACTTCCTGCAGAAACTGGTTTGACAGCAGCAGAGGACAATACTTGGCATGGCAATGCATTTCAAGAATATATATGCACCAATCACACCCCATATCATGTTTATGACTCAAAGGGACATGAACCTTGGTTCTCGGACCACCAATCATGCATTTCCATGCATGATGGCCCAAGAAATCAAATGTGCACGTTTTGATGTCAAATGTAATGCACACAAACAACCAAAGGCCCAATCCCTATCACTAGATCAAGGGACAAGGCATGCGTGCTAGATGGAGTGCAACCTATGCATACAACCTAAATATGCAATATGGGAATGCAAGGTAGACATGCAAGTATACAAACAAACATGCAAGGTAAACATGCAAACAAGCAAAGGATGGACTTAAGCTTATTAGGGCAGCCCTTAAGGAAACCCAAAACAGTGGCCGAGATGCTAAGTACATGAAGGCAAATGTACACACAAACATGCATGAAAATATGGTTCAAGACTTAAGCATAATGAAGCAACTTTCAAGCACACTCGAAAGGGGGAAACATGGACTAATGACATGTATACTAAGCTCTGAAAATCATGCTATAGGAGGTGCCAAACCAACTAAACAAAGCAAGCATATCATGCAATCAAGCCCAAAGCCTAAAGCTTACCAAAGAGGCATTGGACTACATTTATCAAGGCTAAACATGGCATGATTTAAACAACTAAAATCAAAGTTTTAGCATGTCAAAATGAACCCCCAAAACCACTTAGATGACATCTAAATGACTTACACATGGGAGCATGCACAAATGCACTTTCAAGGAGCATGAAATACAAACTCTTGGAACATCAAAGAGCCATGAAATGTAAGTGTACAAGCATGCTAAGTGGACTGAAATGACATGGAAAATGGTCCCAACCCACTAAGTCAAAGCAAGTAATGCATGCAATACATTCACATACTTAAGGCCAACAAGCCAAAAATGCAAAGGGGCTATACTAAGTATGCCAAAGTTGACCCAAACAACTAAGGGCAGACCTTAATCATGGAAAAACAAACATGAAAGCTTCACAAAGCCAAGCCTAAAGCATGCTAGAACAATGGTTTACAACCTAAGGCATGTTAAGGCAACAAAATGACATTACAAGGCATGTATGCTAAGCAAGCATGGTGTACCAAACCAACACACAACAATGCTATTTCATGGCAAAACAAGCATAAATAACAGCCAAGGCATGGTCAACATGAGCCTAAGCTAGGTGCTCTCCCAAGAGGCAAAAATAGCCCTTTTCAAGAGCAACAAGGAGAAGGGATGGCCCTCTCCTTCTTAGGACTTCAGGGCACCATCCTTATCACTGAAATCCCTCAAGATTTCAGTAGTGAGGAGGCCCAAACACCAAAGTCCCGGAGCACACTCAAAATGGCACAAAATTGAGCCTTACAAGGCTTAAGAGGGGTCAAACAACCCCAAAGCTTGAAGCAACCTTAAACAACTATTTAGAGGGCCTAAAAATAGAACTTTTATGTGTTATACACAAAGCCAAAAAATAGTTTCAAGGTAGGTAAAAATACAATGCAAAAATGGGGAATAAAGGGACAAGCTTCTTACCCTTGAAGACCTTCTTCACAAATGGTGGACCAGCTGCTCCTTTAGGTTGAAACCAGCTTCAAAACACTAAAAATAACCCTCAAGGGCCTCGGCTCCAAGACATGGTGTGGTAGTGTGTGTTTGTGTGCAAATCTAAGCCTAAACACACACAAGAGAGAGAGAGAGATAGAGATGGAAGATGAGCAAACCCTAACCTTGGAACTCAAACCCTAAAAATGTTGCCTAAAATGTCTAACACTTGAAACAAGAGAGAAGACCTCTCTTTATAGAGCTTTTTGTCTTGTAAAGCTTACAAGACAAGCCTCTAAAAAGATAGATCC
The DNA here is from genome assembly GCA_025200525.1 of Camellia lanceoleosa. Lineage (NCBI taxonomy): Eukaryota > Viridiplantae > Streptophyta > Magnoliopsida > Ericales > Theaceae > Camellia > Camellia lanceoleosa. Next base: position 26,943,819 of record CM045767.1, read on the forward strand.
CTCCATACACGTGTATGGAGGGGAGCCAAATGCAAGCCAGCTATGACAAAATATCTCCAAAAGCAGATGCACAGTAGTCGGCCGGCCAAAGATGCATTTGACCAAAAAAAGATAGCCGGCCAGCCAAACATTTGGCCGGTGGCCACAAAACACAGCCGGTGGCCTCAGGCCCTGGCCGGTGATGGGTGGGGACGGTCTACAAACCCTACCTTGCCTCTCAAAGGCAAAACACAAGTGTCTGGTGTCAAACCAAGCACAAAACAGTCGAGTCGAGAGATCCTGAGGCGAGGCGCGTTGCCAAGGCTTCCGGGAACTCAAGACGAACACAAACAAGGGTGATCACTGGATGTTCAATCAGTGACGTCCAAGTCTTGAGGATGGTCAAAAATGGGGTGTCTACAGTTGCCCCTCTTTGACAGAACTCGAAAGTCATAACAATGACAAGAGTGAATGTCAAAGCCCAGAGACGACCCATTTTTGACAAGGCCAAAGACTTGGACAAACATGCAAGATAACCAAGATATGCGCCCGAAGACAGGGGAAAAATGCAAGACAATGCAAAAAGCCAAGCATAACTTATGATCATGCAAAGGAAAGCTGTAACGAAGCACACATGCAACAGTTTTAATCTAGCATACACCAAACTACACTACGATGCAGAAAGGATGTAAGAGAATTATGCGATTCTCGATACATCTCACTCGGAGGATACAATACTTGTCGGTTCGTCTGGTTCTACCAGCCACAAATGAACCGTACATACAATATCGTGCCTGCAAAGAAAACAACTTAATAGGTACGATGTTGTTAGCAACATGCATGACAATGCAAAAAGGATATGCAATATATACAAAACAATGTATAAACAATGCAAATTAAAATGCAATGCAATTGAAACAACGCAAACTATATGCAAAGCAATTGAGTCATGATCCAATCATGAGCGGTTCAAAACCACACAAATGTCAAGTAGATTGATGGAGGTAACAAGTCCGTCTACCATAGAACGGTCTACTGAACTACGAGTAATGTAGACGGACACAAGAACGAGTATTGGGGGGATGACATAAGTGGGGTAACGATCCGCTGGGGAAAGGACAATGATTCTAATGCCGGATGCAAAAATTACACTACAATGCAATATATGCGATGGATATGCTAGGAAAATGGCAATGGATATGGCACGCGGGCCAAACCAAATCTTGCCTAGGCAAGGCATGTACGCATACAAGTCACGTCTAACATAGAACGGTCTACTGAACTATGTTTTGACACGAGAAGTATGGGCACATACCAGACCAAGCTCAACATGGAAAGGCGCAAGCCATAAGCGGAGGAGGTGATGCAGTGAATGCACGCAATCTACAATGCAATATCTACAAATATACAATGGGATGGAAATAAATACAATGGATATGGCACGCGGGCCAAACCAAATCTTGCCTAGGAAAGGCATGTACGCATACAAGCCACAGCTAACATAGAACGGTCTACTGAACTATGCTTCGACGTGAAAAGTATGGGTGCATACCAGACCAAGCTCAACATGGAAAGGCACAAGCCATAGATGGAAGGTGATGCAAGGAATGCATGCAAGCTACAATGCAATATCTACAAATATGCAATGCAATGGAAATGGATACAATGGATATGCATGACAATGCATGTTTACTTTCTACGATGCATGACAATGCATGTTTACTTTCTAGAGCTTTTTGTCTTGTAAAGATTACAAGACAAGCCTCTAAAGAGATAGATCCCTCCATACACGTGTATGGAGGGGAGCCAAATGCAAGCCAGCTATGACAAAATATCTGCAAAAGCAGATGCACAGTAGTTAGCCGGCCAAAGATGCATTTGACCAAAAAAAGATAGCCGGCCGGCCACCTATAGTGCCGGCCGGCCAAACATTTGGCTGGTGGCCACAAAACACAGCCGGTGGCCTCAGGCCCTGGCCGGTGATGGGTGGGGATGGTCTACAAACCCTACCCTGCCTTTCAAAGGCAAAACACAAGTGTCTGGTGTCAAACTAAGCACAAAATAGTCGAGTCGAGAGATCTTGAGGCGAGGCGCGTTGCCAAGGCTTCTGGGAACTCAAGACAAACACAAACAAGGGTGATCACTGGATGTTCAATCAGTGACGTCCAAGTCTTGAGGATGGTCAAAAATGGGGTGTCTACAGGTACCTACTTCTTCCGAGTTATGCCGTTTGGTTTGAAAAATGTTGGAGCTACCTATCAGAGGATTGTGACCACCATTTTGCATGACATGATCCACAAAGAGGTTGAGGTGTACGTGGATGACATGATTATCAAGTCTAAAGAACGAGGGGTCCACTACACCACAGTAAAGAAATTCTTTCAACGGATCAAGGAATATAGATTGAGGTTAAACCCGCAGAAATGCACCTTCGGCGTAACAGCAAGAAAAATGTTGGGCTTTCTGATCACACAGAGGGGTATTAAAGTAGATCATTCAAAAATCAAGGCCATCCTAGAAATGCCACCACCAAGGACTGAAAATGATGTGCGAGGCTTTTTGGGTAAAGTGCAATTCATAAGACGGTTTATTTGCAAATTAACCTTGACTTGTGAACCACTCTTTGGTCTCCTGAAAAAAGAGAAGAAATTTCGATGGGATGATCGATGTCAGTTTTCCTTTTAACAGGTTAAGTAGTACCTCCAGAATCTGCCTATGTTGTCGCCATCGGAGTTTGGAAAACCCCTGATTCTATACTTATCAGTAATAGACACGACCATGGGATGCATACCCACTCAGGAATCTGAAGATAGGGTGGAGAAAGCCATCTACTACTTGAGCAAGAAAATGCTAGACTATGAAACCTGGTACACTCCTTTGGAGAAAGCTTGCCTAGCTTTGGTATGGGCTACCAAGAAATTGAGGCACTACTTGTTAGCTCACTCTGTAATCCTGGTTTCAGATTAGATCCCATCAAATATCTCTTTGAGAAACCAGAGCTTACGGCTAGGCTGGCTTATTGGTTGCTCCTTCTCTCCGAATTTGATCTCAAATTTATCACCTGTAAGTCGCTTAAAGGAAAAGCTGTAGCGAAGTTACTGAAAGACCACCCGGTAGAGGGAGATGAGGCAGTGGAATACTTATTCCCAGATGAAGACATTCTGCAAGTTGAAGAGGAAACTTGGACAATGTACTTTGACGAAACGTCTAATCAGTACGGTTATGGGATAGGTGTGTTGTTGATAGCACCTAACGACTCCCATATACCTTTAGCCTTCAAACTTCGGTTCAAGGTATCCAACAACGAAGCAGAATATGAAGTCTGCATTGCTGGTTCAGAAGCCACCCTGGAACTACAGGCAATAAAGTTGGATGTCATCGGGAACTCAAACTTAGTTGTTTCCCAAGCAAATGGAGGCTGGAAAGTCAAAGAAGAGAAGCTGAAGGTTTACCACCAGACCCTGGATATTCTGATTCCTAGATTTGAAAAGTTAACATTCAAGCATCTATTAAGGGAGAATAACAGGTTCGCTGATACTTTAGCAACTCTATCTTTTATGTTAGACATCCCACTTGGAATCCGAATGCGTTTGATTATCATTGAATAGAAATACACGCCGGCTTATGAAACTATGGCTGCGATAGATGAAGTGCAAGACAAAAATCTCTGGTATTACGATATTTGGAACTTCCTGGAAAAGAAAATGTATCCATCAGGAGAAAATGCCAAGGACAAATGGGGAGTACGGAGCATAGCTGTCCAATTTATCATCTGTGGGGGTAAGCTGTATAGAAGAGGTCATCTAGGAATGCATAAGTTATGTACAGAGAAAGAAGAATCAAAGCGCCTTATGGAGGCTATCCATGGCAGAGAATGCGCGGCGCATATGAATGGTGTGATGTTAGCCGGGAAGATTCTCAGGCAAGGTTATTACTGGTCCACTATGGAGAAGGATTGTATTGGTTTTGTATAGCGATGCCACAAATGTCAAATTCATGCCAACCGCATGAATATTCCGCCATCAGAGCTTTACAACATGACTTTTCCATGGCCTTTCTTAGTTTAGGAAAAAGACGTTATCGATGCTGTCTCGCCAAAAGGGTTGAATGGGCATGAATATATCTTGGTAGTGATTGATTACTTTACAAAGTGGGTAGAAGCTCAATCCTATGTAGTATTGAAGGCATCGCATGTGGCCAAATTTATCAGAAACAATATCATTTGCCTATACGAAGTCTCGAATGAGATCATATCAGATAACAGCTCTCACTTCAAGAAAGAGGTGATAGACTTGCTAGAGAAATACAATGTGGCTTTTCATAAGTCATCCACATACAGGCCACAAACCAATGGAGCAGCCGAAGCCGCCAACAAGAATATCAAGAACACCCTGAAAAAGATGGTTGAGACCTATAGGGACTGGCTAGATAAATTGCCATTCGCACTTTAGGGCTACAGAACCTCAATCCAGACATCTACAGGGGCAACCCCCTATTTCCTCGTCTATGGGATGGAAGCCATTTTGCCAATTAAAATTGAAGTCTCGTCGCTACGAGTTATGGCTGAGTGTTAGATAGCAGAGGCGGACTGGCAACAAAGCAGATTTAAGGAGTTAATGTTGTTTGATGAGAGAAGGCTAAAGGTATTGTATCATGTTCAGGGCTACCAGCGCAGAATTGCTAGGGCTTTTAACAAGAAAGTTAAGTCTCGGAATCTTAAGGAAGGAGACATGGTGCTAAAAGACAACCGAGCTCCCATCAATGACCCTAGGGGCAAGTTCAGACCCAATTGGACTGGTCGTTACATCATCAAAGCTATCTGGTCAGGAGGGGCAGTTATTCTCATGGACCTAAATGGCCTGGAATTTTCACAGCCGATCAATATGGACAAGTTAAAGAAAAACTATCCCTGAGAGGCTCGCTAGGCCAAAAACCTAAAAGGGTGACCTAGGAAAAATTTAGAGCATGAAAAATTAGAAATAAAGAAAAACTAAGATCGTAAGGTTAAAAACCCTACAGGGCGACTTTGGCAAAAGTTAGAGTGCAAAAGGAGAGAGTAAATACTCAAGTGAACCTGAACCAAACTAGGTAAGGCCTGATTCCCATCTTTGGGATACGTAGGTAACTTTATCCTAAAGTTCGGCCGTAACCATCTCCAACTTAACTGTCCTATCCGCTTTTCTGATCAGGTCATCTCTGCTCATCATCTGTTAGTTCGGATGTTATCCTTATTTTGGCAAGAAAAGTCGGTTACAATGCAGAGCAGTAGTGGTATTCAAGCAGGGCAATTATGATCTTTTGATTTAGGGTTGTACATCTTGAGAATCGATTTCGTGCATTTCAAGTAGTGATCATTTTCAAAAATAGTTTTGGAAAGTTTTAGTAAAAGTTGATTTTGTTCAAAATTTTACCTTTTACAACTTAGACCATTTTTGGATCAAAAGAAAAAAATTTAGTGCTCGCAACTTTAATTCCATGGATTTCAACATAAAGTTCTCCAACTCTCTGATATAAATCAAAGTTGCTTTTACATCATAAAACTTGAAAAGAAAGGTCAAAGCAATAAACTAGGGGCATAGGTGAGTCAGGTGCTCCTACGTCCCCTGCTCGTGCTTGCAGAAACTTCTGTAGCCAAAGTGAGCTCGATTTGTGCCTCATCCTCAAGCCAAGCCAAACACTCGCTAGAAAGGGCATGCTAAAACTAGGGCCAAGGACCAAAAGCTCTCTCGTCCTCCAGGTAGTGAGGTACCTAGCCAAGTGTGAAGCACGAATCGGGAATGAAGCCAGGTATTCTACCCCCTCCTCTGGTCAGGTCTGATCTTGCCCAAACTAGTGTTTGAACCGGAAGGGAAAGTAGAACACGCAGTGCGTGAGGCTAATCAACTGTATGCCAGGCTACCGAGTCATGCTGTAACTCATCTCAGTCAGATGAAGCTAGGGGCAATGCCAAGCTATGTCAGCTGCAGACCTACTGCACATCTAGTTGCACCCCCATTCCTTGTTGGGAAAATCCACTATTCGTTGGTAAAAGAAATAAGCTCAAGCTAAATACTCAGGGCAAGAGTCCACCACCTTCAGCTTATCCATGAGCTATACCTGGAAAGGGATGAAAAATAAGAAAGATTAAAGAATAGAGAGATGTGCGTAGAGAGAAAAGTAAAGAAAGGGTTTTGAGAGAAAATAAAGCATAAGTGCCGAGTGACGTGCGAGGCATATATCAAAAAGGATGGGAAACAACACCTGAAGAAGTAGTGGGCTCCTCACAAACCTGGTGGTCTCTCGCCAATGAAAAGCATCTAAGCCCGTTAAGGTCTTGGCCACTGCCAAATCGATACAACTCTTACCTTTCTTCAGACATTGGGCCACTTTGATCAACCAAATGCTAGTTCCACTATAACTAGGGGCAAGAAGGAAATGTGTAAGCATACATAAACAAAGGACCAATTGTCGAAAACCTTGCCAAAGAAGGTCTCCTCTATCACCGATGTCAGAAAATCGATGGATCAAGGTGGGTATGTCTAGCTCTTCGTCATGGGCCAAAGATTGACCTTCATGCAAAGTGAGCCCACATATCCGTCCCAAAGCCTGGGCGTGGCTAAAACCGAGCTGAGGTATGATTTCCTCATCGCATCGAGTTTCCATCAATACCCAAAATTCTTCAAGAGTCGGGCACATTTCCTGTGTTTCGAAGTGAAATACATGCGTAATGGGGTCCCAGCATCGAGCTGCAGCATGGAGGAACAGAAAGCAAAGTGGAGTGTGGCTTAATAAAAAAAGCGTGTTTATACCGAAACCTTGAAAATTTACCTTTTTTGTGCCGTCTAAAGTGGCTATCCAAACTGTGAGCTTCTTGGCAAGGAATATCTCCATTTGTGGAAGAAACAGTAGCAAAAATGAGGTTCTGGTGAAGAAATCACAAAGAAAGACCTTTTGTAGAAGATAAGGCTGTGAGTGGATACTAGTTGTCAACTATTTGGTGGTTTCACCACAAGTTGCCAGCAACCCACTTCTTCTGGCTGGCAACCCACCTTTTCTAGCCGGTAACCCAACTTTTCTGGCCTGCCGTCCACTTGTGCGTCTGGCAGTTTTGGTGATCTGGTTTTGTTTTGGTCTTTGTGTTTTAAGTCTTTTGGTTTTAGCAAGTGTGGATATCTGTGTTTGAGTTGTTTTTGCTTTGTTTATTGAGTTGTATTTTGTATTTTGGTCGTTGGTTATCTCATTACCTGATTAAGAACATCGTGCCAATAGAAGTTTTCATTTTCAAATTCAAACTCCATTTTCATTCTGCAAATGTGGTGCTCATGATGTAAAACAATAACTCTTTTCATAAAACTACAGGGTTTTCCCCTGATCATAGTTTTTACAAAAGAGAGTACAAGTTTTCGAAAGCAAAAGTAAAAGCCTATTTGAAGCTATACATGTGCTAAACTACCAAAATAAAAGAAACTAAGCAAAAAGTACAAAATCGGTGCTAGTCATCTCAAGCTGAGTGGCCCTCTTCGCCCTCTTCCTCGTGGGGGACTCAGGGGCACTATCTCTGTTATCACCGCTCTCAAAATCAGACTTTGAGTTAGAGTCGTTCTCATCATCTCTGCTCCCTATCTTAGAGCCAGCCTCAGCGTCATCTTTGCTCCATGACCCCGAACCAGCATCATTACCTCTACCCTCAGACTCAGAGTGTCGACTCATTGCCGCTTCCTCTTCCTCCTCAGAGTGACGGCTCTCGGTATCATCTCTACTCAATATGGGCTAGGACTCGTTGCTCTAGCTCGACCTCAGTGCTCATCTCAGCCGCGTACTGGGGTCTATCTACCTCCCATACCTGTCATTGGAGGAGCTGCCGCTGGGGCTACTGTTGATGGTGTTCTCGGTACAGATAGGATTTAGAAAACAAGTGTCAACATATCAAATATAGTGTATGTATGTGGAATAAGTGCAAAAAATACAAAATGAGTCCAGTGTATGAGTACAATGTGTCAGTGTAGTGAGTTAGTGCGGTATAGGGTGGTGTGAATGTTACGGTGTGCATATTAGTGTATCAGTGGGAATGTGATAGTGTGGTGCATAACAATACAGGGTATCAGTGAAATGTATGTGGGAAGCAGCAAAAAAAAAAAAAAAACTGGATACCGTAAAGATCAAGCAACACCTTCCTCCTCTGCACCATGCCAATCAGAGAGGCAACCAACTGAAATAGGTCCTCCATGTACTCGGTCGGTGCCTGCAAGTGCATTTGAATGATTAGTATCTAGAATAATTAATCTTTGGGAAGGGAAAGTATGATAAAGTGTGGTTCATACCTGAGGTGTGCCACGGGTTCTAATACACCCATGCCCTGCATCAGTTGGCTCTATCGGGATCTGATAGGCTGACCCGGTCAGCCGCCAACATGTAAGCGATGGGAACATGAGCCAACCAAGAACCAACCTCATACGGGAGAGGTCCCTCCAATACCGACCTTAGCCTCCTGAGTAGCCTCACCTGCCAAGGGCGCATCTACTATCTCGCCCACGTGAACTCCGATTAGGGGCGGCATAAGATAAGTCTGGATGAAAGCCGCGTAGTCTCCCTCGACACTAAAGAAGTCGGCATCTATTCCCACCATGAACTAAATAATTGCCTCAACTAGGAGGCTATCTGCTATCCTCATGGATGCCGGAGGTGGCATGGGAACAACCGGATCAAGCAAGCCTAGAGTCTGGCGTATAAACCGCTCACTCAAAAACCAGGCTCAGCAAACTGGACCCGGCAAACTGGGCCCTCTAGCAAAATCTAAAATCGGGATGTGGTCTAAGCCCCGACGTACTGGTCCCTCACTCTAGTCGGCATCGTCGCTAAAGGCTGCCACGTAATCTGTAAATAGAGAATGTATAGATTGTTAGTTGCCGTCAGTTGTAGAAGTATGAATCAGAGCAGTAGTAAAGCAAAAATGACTGTGAGTTTTGGATTACCTCGTCGGCAACCACCATATTAAAGTATCGGCAGTAGAAGGCGAAGGTCATGTCATCAGGGCTCTAGCACCGACACCGGACATCGTATCACCATGAGTACACCACTACGGGGGGGATGGAGCCAGAGCCAGGAAATAGGCATAAACCCATAACTGTAAGAAAAGGGCAACAGTGTTATCAATAATGCATGAACAGATATGAAGCAGAAAGCACAATGCATGAACAGATATAAAGTAGAAAGTTCAAAGTAGAAAGCACAATCTGTGAACAGATATTAAGCAGAAAGTGCAAAGTAGAAAGCACAAGTTACGAACAGATATTGAACAGAAAGTACAAAAGCAAAAAGGTGTGGTACATATCTCCCAGGCTCTCTAGTAGCATCCGACCCACTCTCCCTTCATGCGAGAAGTGGAGGTCATGTAGCCATAGAGTGTAGCGAGGCCAACTCTGCCCCTAATCTTAGAACTGCACTAGAGGCAATGTCATGAGGGTGCTCAGTAAGTATAAGCCTACGGTGTTCCACATGTTCGCAAACAAGGTGGTACCAAGGAGGAACATCAAGAAGCCCCTAACGTACTACTCTACCTCCTCCGGTGTCTCCGGCTCACTCCCGCAAAAGTGCTTAGCAAACTAGCTGTACCTCACCATCGCTGACCTATATAGAGGCGGGCGTGCTCCAAGCAGGTGGATCCAAGTTGCCTCCTACTCATCCATGTCCATGTCAAAGGGGATCGGATCACCCCTGACTTCTAAGCTTGTGATCATGGCGAAGTCGTAGGGAGTCATCATTATCTCCCTAGCAGAAGAGAGGTAGAAGGAGTTACTGGTGTCCCACCACCTCTCCACCAGCACTTTGAGAAGAGCCCGGCTCACCAAGTGTTGCGAGAGTCTGATGTAGAATAGACCAAAGCCAGACTCATCGGCAAGGTCGCGGACCTCGGGAGGGAGCTCATCATACCAATCTCTGGCTGTCACTACTGCATAACCCCTGTAAGAACGGGAGTCCTCCTATGGCAAAAAAATAGTGAATCAGATGAAAGACAGTGATAAAGAGCACTTAGATGAAAGACAGTGTAAGAAATACAGTCAATGAAAGGCAAGCAAGCATGAACATAAATTTTGTACCTCAAAAACACCATAGGAAAGGTGGGAGTGAGGCTCCCTCAGCAGAAGATACTTCGGAACGCCACCAATGAAATCATCAAAGCGCCTAATGCCTCTAGGCAGTATCATGTGTGTACGGGGGTGATAAGTCATGGGATCAAAGGGCCGTACCCTCAGTGGTAGTTGCTTAGGCTCGAGCTTTGGAGCAAACTCCACCTCAAGATCTGCTACGATGCCCTCTGCCGCCTCACTGGCCTCTGCAATCACCGACTCCTCGACCTTGATATGGGGTGATAATAGAGGTGGAACCTCAGGGGGAGTATCGTCATGTGGAATATCATCTGCCATTTGGAAAGTGGGTGAAAAGTGGGTGAAAAATGAAGAAAAATGGAGAAAATAGGGGAAACTTGGAAAAAGTCAACCCTAGGAGAGAGAAAATAGGAGAAAAAATCAAAACCTGGGAAAGTTCACGACACTCAAGAGAAACTTGAGGGAAACAAACCCGAAGTGGTGAAAATGCAAAAAGATCAACGAAAACAAAATCTGATCGGTTCAAAGTGTAGAGAATCAAGGGTGTTTTGCGAATAAAGTTTGCGTAGGGCGTTGGAAAACGCGTATAAAGCACAGATCTAGAGAGAGAAAGCACCTAGAGACAAAGGGAAAGGTTTCAAGCAAGGGATTATGAGGAAATGAAGCTGTGATGTGTATTTAATGAGACCTGAGGCAAAATGTCCATTTTGCCCCCATTTTTGCATTGGTGGCCGGCAACCCACTAATGGTGGCCGGTAGGTGGCCAACAGTCTTCATTGGTGGCCTGGTTCTGTTGTGTGCCTCTTTTTTCCAAGCAGTGTATGGGAGGTTCTCTTTTGGGTTCAGATTGGTTCCTGAGGAGCTCGAAATTGTGTTCCAATTGTTCCATTTCCAATACTCGTATTCTAGCACGCAAATGTTCTCTACTTACCAATATGAATAAGGTGTATCCTTTTTGAGCATATTGCAAAGCCTCTGAGGGATAACTCGGAGGTTGTCACCGAATATCATTTTTATTCGTTCTGTCAATATACATATTTGTTCTCTTCTATTGCATAGAATATGCATTTTTCACATATACTTATGTTGCACGCATATCCTACATCTTTCATGATTCATGCATAGAATATGCTTTTAGTTTTGCATAAAACATGCATCTTGTTTCTTACATAGAACATGCTTTCAATTAACATCAGACATCAGTTGTCTATCTTGCATGGAACATGCGTTGTCACTGTATTGATTTGTAATCTTGTTTACTTTGTGCATCTATCGCACTTGCTCATTTTGTGCATCCATCGCACTTGCTCACTTTGTGTATCCATCGCACTTGCTCATTTTGTGTATCTATCGAATTTGTTCACTTTGTGCACCTATCGCACTTGTTCACTTTGTGCATCTATCGCACTTACTCACTTTGTGAATCTATCGCACTCGTTCACTTTGTGCATTAGAATCTACCGCAATTGCTCACTTTGTGCATCTATCACACTTGTTCACTTTGTGCATCTATCGCACTTGCTCACTTTGTGCATCTATTGCACACTTTTACTATATTGTGTATTTGTGGTACAGTCTCATACCTTTTAGAGTATCTCGGGACGCGTGAAACGCGACCCTGTGCGGGTTTTATCTCAGGATGCGTGAAACGCGACCCTGAGCAATTTTTCTCCTCTTCTCACGATTTCAGCATGATTAGAGTATCTCAGGACGCGTGAAAAGCGACCCTAGGCGGGTTTTATCTCGGGACACGTGAAATGCAACCCCAAGTGGTTTTTCTCCTCTTCTCACGATTTCAGCGTGATTAGAGTATCTTAGGACACGTGAAATGCGACCCTCGGCGAGTTTTATCTCGGGACACGTGAAACGTGACCCCGAGCGATTTTTCTCGTCTTCTCACAATTTCAGCGTGATTAAAGTATCTCAGGGCGCGTGAAACGTGACCCTGAGCATTTTTTTTCTCTCATCTTTTCATGATTTTGGCATGGTTAGAGTGTGCATTTAGTTTTTCCCGCATGCAACCTATGTCGATTTAAGCCTGAGGCACCTTCATATGTTGTTATCATGCTTGTTGTTTATTGCATCTGTTATTGCCTATTGCATCATCTTACATGATCGTGAGTTTTCAAATAGTCGACTTCACGCAGAGTGTGTGAGTCCAGCTTTCAAATATTTTTCATGCATATCATTTGCATCATGTCCCAGAACTACGTTGATTTGATTCCTTGCAAAGGAATACGTAGGCAGCTTGCGAACTCAACCAATTTTATTTATGTCTTGATTTTTTGTCTAAGTCTTACAACCTTGTCAAAATGGGTCGTCTCTAGGCTTTGACATTCACTCACATCATGTCATGACTTCGAGTTCTATTAAAGATGGGCAATTGTAGACACCCCATTTTTTACCGCACTTATGACTTGGGCGCCACGGATTGTGTATCCAATGATGAATTTGTATATGCTTTTCAAATGCTCGAAGTCCTCAGCATAATGCCTCAGCTTTGAGCCTTAAAACCTTGTGAACCTCTTGCTTTGTTTTTGGACCAAAATAGCAGTTTCTTAAGCCTAAACATCCTGGGACCTACAGACCCACTTGTATGGACTAATGGCCAGTAATGTGGCCTGCCGTCCACTATTAGTGGCCTGCCAGCCACTATTAGTGAGTTGCCGGCCACTTGTGTGTTTTTTCAAATATTTTTGCCAGTTGTGCCAGCTATTTCCACAGATGCATGCACTTGCTCACACGTGTCTGTATAGATATTTCTGAGGGAGTCTTATGGTGTTCTATATATAGAGGACCTCCCATCTTGTTATAAAGGTTAGAAAATTTTGGAGCAAAAATAATTTCTCTCTCTCTCTCTTGCAAGTTCTTCACTCTTTGCCTATACACTCTAAACCAAACCTTGTGGTATTTAGGCTGAGGTATTTTTTAGCTTACTTTTAGCTCTTGAGGATGTGCAAGTGTTGGTTTGTCACTTAAAAAGGGTATCCCTCTTCAAAAGGTATAATTCTTGGCTTGTTTCCCTTTTTTATTTGCCATCTTTACTACTATTCTTGGACTATTTTTGGGACTGTTTTTACACTAAATTTTTGGGCTGAAACTTGTGGTTTAAGGCCATTTAAGGTGGAGGGGTTGATAGCCCTTCTTTGAACCTTGTTTTTAAGGCCTTTGCCCTTGTGTTTCCCACCTTCTCATCATCTTTTTTTTTTTTTTTTTTGAACTTTTTATCATTGATTTCCAGAGATTTTTCAGAGGAAAAAATCATGTTTTGAAGTCAAAAAAATGAAGGGGTTAGCCTCTCCTCGTGCTTTCTTACTAGCTTAACTTACTCTATGTTTTAACTTATTGTTTTAGCTATTGTTAGCTTAATTCCAACACTTTTTTGGACTATTTTAGCACTTTTTTGGGATTGTTTTTAGTTGTTCGTTACATGTGAGCTTTGTATAGCATGCTTGTTGTGTAATGGTCCTCATAGGTTTGGTGGTTTAAGCCTTAGCCACCAACTTGTTTGAGTTGATAGTGTTAATTTCTTGCTTTCCATACATGTTTTCATCTCTAATCACCTCTGCAACCTCTCTTCTTTCTTGGATTTTTTCTTTGCTTTGAAAGTTGTTTCAAACTAGTTGTTTATTTAAGCTTGAGATTGAGGTATTGTGCTTAATGGTTTAATCCCTTTGGGGATTCATTACCAACGGCATGACACTACTCTCATGCCTAAAAAAACACTTGGTTTGGTACTTCTTTCCATTAGAGAACTTAAAGCTCACTTTTGGACTCAATGAATTAAAGAATGGATGGTAATTAAAATGAGGTAATAAATTTGGAACTAAAAGTGATGCAAGATAAAATCAACTTGGGTTCAATCGGACGTTAATTGAACCCATTGAGTCTTAAGTCGTTTCATACTTTCTAGTGATGTAAACGGTTCAAGAGTCAATGTCAACCACTTCCCTTGATCAATCCATGATATGGAGGGGGTTTTGAGAGTCTTTTAATTGTGCATTTATTGAATTGTGTCCCTTGATTCATAAGTCATCACGCAATAAAATTGTGCCGATTGATGATTTGCGAATCAAGCCTACTCCTCCTTTGACATGTTTGATGATAAGAAAAGAAAGGGTGGGCAAACATCCCCTAAGAATACTCTAGTTTGTGCTCTGTTTGTTCTCTGTTGATGCAGGAGAGCACCAAAATTAGTGGCCAGTAGACCACTTCTTCTAAACAGCAACACCCTATTAGTGGCTTGCCATCCACTACTTCTTGGTTGCCGGCCACTTTTTCAAGGCAGATAGTGCCCTTTTTCCAGCAGAGCAAAGCAAAACTTGAGGTTTCACTGTGTTTGGTTACCAGTTTTCCAAAACACTTTTCAGAAAATTCTACTTTCTTATTTTCTGTATTTTTTTGTTTTTACTGAATTTTTTTAATATTTTAAGTAATTTTTTTACTTTTTAAACACACCTAACATAAATACACCTAAAAAGTAAAAAAATTGTAAAAAAAATCTTTTAAAAATTCACTAAATACCAAAATACAAAAAAAATACAAGAATTCAGTATATTTTTGTATTTCTATGTATTTATTAATTTTTTAAAATATTTTTTCACAAATTTTTTACTTTTTAGATACCTCTAACTAAGATGCATCTAAAAAAGTAAAAAAAATGTTTAAAATTTTAAAAATATTCACTAAAAACAAAAGAATACGAAAACCAAAAAACTCAGTTTTCAAAAAATTTAATCCAGAAAACTCAAACCAAACACACTGATTCTATGACTGTGCAACAGAGGCGTTCCAGTAGCAAAATAGAGAGCCCTATCGGGTGGAAATCCGCATCCATGCATGAGTCGTCCCTCGATCCTCGAGATCCGTGAAGTGATGTTGTAATTATGCTTGGAGTAGAGGGCTTGTAACTAATTAGTTAGAATAGCTAGGTGTTGTACTTATTTAATTAGCTAGAATAGTTAGTTAAATTTGTTGTTGTAATAATTAGTTAAGTAGCTTAACTAAGTTATTCATTTAGTTTGTAATAGTTAGTTAATTAGGTAAATTAATTAGCTAGTCCATTCATTCGGACCCTCCTGCGCTAGGGCAAACTTGTAATAATGTGTATGTCTTGCAACCCTACGTCTTTCTCCCTTTTATTTACTTGCTTATGATGGGTAGTCTAGAACATTATGTTTCTTTTAGCATTACTCATGTTTGCATCAATTTGTCTTGCATGAATCGGGGCTCGGTTCATTCTAACAAAGCATTGTCGTTTAAATACCTAGTTAAATACGTGTTTAAACCGCATGCTATCAAGTTGTTTCAAATGTCAAAATTAGTAGTCGAGCCTATTAGTTGTATATTGCATGCATTGCATTAGTCATGTTGCATTAGTTAGGAGCATGCATGTTTTCTAACTCTTTTGTTTCTTTTGGCTCGCCTCGGAATATTAGGTGGGCATATTTGCTTTAGCATATCGCATGAGTGTGGTTGTTGCCATGAATAGCGTGCTTGCCATGAGGCTAATTGCTTAAGTGCTATATCTGTTTCAATGCATGTGAATGAAGGCTAATTGCTTTAGCTATAATAATTTAAGTAATATGTATATGCGATTACTTTTTCAAGTGTTACATATTCGAAACAATTTTCAAAAACAAACATGAGATCAAGTGTTCCAATTATTGCAAATTAGTCTATACTTGTGTGCACATCACATAGTAATGTTAGTCTAAAAAACTGAAACAAGAGCATATAATGTAAATAATATTCACATCATGATTAGTAGAGGCCGATCTTTCACTATTTAGTCACCAAAGGGTTTTAGGGACTAAATTATTTGGTCGTAGAAATAGTCATCAAAGAATTTTAGGTAAAGGTGATTAGCAACTAAAATTATTTTAGTCGTCAAATGTATACAATTTCCGACTAAATTTTTAGTCGCCAAAAGGTTGGACATTAAATTAAATTAGTAGGACAAGGCACTATATGGGTTGAAACAAGCTACTCAAGCTTGGTATGATAGACTTACTACCTTCCTTCTTGATAATGATTTCCAAAAGGGTAGTGTGGACAAGACCTTATTTGTGAAACATAGTAAGTCTTATATACTTGTTGCTCAGATTTATGTTGATGATATTATGTTTGGATCCACTACTGATTTTCTTGTAAAATATTTCTCGGATTGCATGACATATGAATTTGAAATGAGCATGATGGGGAATTGTCTTACTTCTTGGGTCTTCAAATTAAATAGTCTCCTTTGGGTATGTTTGTTTCTCAAACCAAGTATGCCAAAAACCTTGTGTCTAAGTTCAGTCTAGAGTCAGCCAAACATGCTCGCACTCCCATGAGCACTAGCCTTCACCTTTCCAAAGATTCCTTTGGTACTGATGTTGATCCTATCCTTTATAGGAGTATGGTAGGGAGTCTCTTGTACCTCACAGCCAGTCATCCTGACATTGCATTTAGTGTAGGTGTTTGTGCTCGTTACCAAGCCTGTCCTAAAGAGTCTCATCTGCTTGCAGTTAAATGAACCATTAAGTGTGTTAATGGGACATTGGGGTATGAGATTTGGTTCACGATCGACACTACCACTAAAATCACTGGTTTTTCTGATGCCAACTGGGTAGGGTGTGCTGATGATCGTAAGAGCACATCTGGAGAGTGTTTTTACCTTGGGAATGATTTAGTTGCCTGGCATAGCAAAAAGCAAAATGCCATATCTCTTTCAACCGCTGAGGCTGAGTACATTGCAACAGGGAGTTGTCGTGCACAAATGTTATGAATTAAACAAATGCTTCATGACTATGGTACAAACCAGAATACTCTCACTTTTTTTTTGTGATAATACAAATGCCATTAACATGTCTAGAAATCCTGTCCAACACTCTCACACCAAACACATTAACATTTGTTATCATTTCATTCAAGAGTTAGTGAAAGAGGGCCTTCTTGTTCTTGAACATGTACTCATTAAGCATCAAAAAGCTGATATTTTTACAAAACCTCTTGATCTTCTTAGGTTTGAGTTCCATAGAAAGACCTTGGGTGTAGTGCTCAATCACTAGGGTGTTACCTGTTCTTGTTATCTCTGTATTTAGACTCATATGAACACCTTTCATGCTGCTTGCAAGATTTCATTCGTCTTTGTTCATAGCTCATTCTGAATGCTCATACTCATTGACTTCATGATCTCATTCTGTACACATCCTTAACTATTGTAGGGGTTTCTGCACAAGTGATCAAAGTTCTTTATGGACCTCTAATAGTGTCTCTCACCCATTTTTAGAGGAATTGACCGATATTGGCATATCATGTGTGATGTTGATTCTCTTAACCATCTACCATCATTTTTCACTTTCACAGTTCCTCCCTCAGTTCATTGAAGTCTGGATATTAGGAAAAGGCTACCTCAAAGGCACCAACCAGGCCATCCTTATTGATTCCATGCTTCTCTGGTTTGGTCTCCATACTCTTGAGCATGCATGCCACCAGTGAGTGCCCACAACCATAAAAAGTCAAAATTAAAAAAAAACAAAAACAAAAAAAAGTCTTATTGTTTGAGGAGGAGCCTCTGCCTTTACTCAACAAATACTCGATGATTTCTCGTCGTTTGACTTTTCTTAGTGATGTTTAGTTACTCTTACCGGAGGTCCAGCCATCCGATCACTACGAGGATTAACTCTAGCTCTGGGGCCTCTCAAGGATTGCACGCACACGCATTCAATATGTGAGCTCTCATGTTTGTTTTTGAGTTTTGCATTCCCATGTAGCTTATGCTCATTGATCGATGTTTACCTGATTTGCTCATGATGCTGTGCTTCATATTGTCGAAATTGCAAGTTCACGGGTTTCATGGTTTGTGTATTATTTCATCCTCGTGTCATATTCTTGCTATTGTGCTCACCCCTCTTGTTTCAGGTTTCGCTCGACCGTGTGGGTGTTTTTAATCTGCTTAGAAGGGTGCATTTTGCCTTGCTATTTTTTTTACCCCGCTCGAGCGGCGAGAATGGCGCTTGAGCGAAAATGTCACTCTTCCAGCACTTTTGCGGAGGCAACAAACTTTTGAGAGGGCGTTTTTGGAGCTCGAGCACATGATTCTTGGCTCGAGCTTGGCCACGCGTGTATAGGCTCTCGCTCGAGCGTTTAAACCCTCGTTCGAGTGAACTAGTTTGCTTTAAAAACCCGCCCCACGACTATTCACTTCATTTTCCCCAAAATTTCATCTTTCTCTCTCCTAGGGTTCCTTTGGCAACTTCGTTTTCATCCCTCTTTGGGTTTTGGCTTGGTCTACTCATCTCAGTGCTTTGTTTCACGTGCTTCAGGTATGTTTTCCCTCATCTATGCTTTTCTTTTCACATTCTCTTGGTCTCGTGTCTTCGTTTTTTTTTTTTTTTTTTGGTGTCTGTTTTTGTAGATTTTTGGTTCCTACGTGGGTTGAGTATGCTCTATAGTTATTTTTACTGGTCCATACTCCATTGTGTTTTGGTATCTACTTGTTGTGGCCTTGAGTCTATCATTGGTTTGGGTCTGTTGGTTTTTCATTTGCATTTGTTCTATTCTAATGTTACTCATTGGTTGTGTTTCTGCTAAGTTTTGCCACTAATAGATTATAATCTACTGGATATTTGTCATTTGTCTTTAGTCACTAATGTTTTCTAGTTACTAATCTTTTTTGTTTCTTTTTGTGACTAATTGTCTGGTTATTGTTAGTTTTGTGGGGTTGTGGTTGTAATTGGGTTGTCTTTTGGTTTAGGCATGTCCTCCGTCAAACATTGGAAGTCCACTGCCACTCGCCCCTCTTATAACACCGACCGGTTTCCCTCGGCAGAAAAAGCCAAGTCGTTTAGAGAGTCTTACACCTCTAGGATAGTTCATTTAGAGCGTAATGTACTACCCAACAACTTTGAGTCCATTCCCATTTGCCCATTCTTTGATCCATTAGGGGGTGACTTGGTTCTTTCTTTCTCGGGTCGTCAAAACATTGATTGGGTTTGGGAGTTTTATTGTAACATTGATGGTATTGATGATATTGGTTCTTTCTTCAAGACCTGGGTTAGGTCTAAGTCCATCACCATTACCCCCGATCTTATTTGTGAGCTTTTAGACATAGGCGAGGTCTTTCCGTGTCACTATCCATTCTCTGTCCGACCCACCTGTGACTTTGACGAGGTGGCCATTGTAGTTTGTGGTACACCCCATACTTGGTTCAAGGGCGCCTTGATAAAACAACTTGAGCTTCTTTCCCAATTTCGTTTGCTAAATCTCATTGTTTGTGCCAACATCATAGTCATGACTCATAGCTCCGAATCAATCAAGAACAAGGATTTGTACTATTTTGCATTGATCAACACTATTCTATCAATCTTGCCACCCTCATTATTCAAAAAATGGTAGTCGTTTTTTAGCACAACAACTTAGGTCTTCCTTACAGTTGCCTTATTAACCGTCTTCTCACCAAATTTGAGGTTCCGTCTTTTAACGAGGATGAATTTGCTTTTCTTACCCGCCCATTCACCAAAAAGACCACCTCTCAAAGTCAGTCTCATGTCAAAGGGGTTCCTTCAGGAGTGGGTAGTTCTGGTGCAGGTATAGGGGTCCTCTGGCCGAGAAGGCAGAGTATGACGCTGCTACTACAGGTGAGGCTGTAGGTGAGGGGGAGCAGCTTCCTCCGGCTCGTTCTATCAGAGGCCAACTCAGTTTGACCAGGCTATGGTTTCCTGTTTTGATCGCTTGGAGGGCCAGATGGATATCGTTGAAGCTCGGCTTAGTGATCTTGAGACCACCATTGATGCCCGTATCACTGCCTTAGAGGCCTCTGCCTGCCAGGTTGAGTAGTCTCTTGATCAGATTTTGTCCCTACTTCCGGTGCCACAACCTCCACCGCCACCGGATCAGTGATACTTTGTTCTAGCTTCCCGTGTTTTGGACAGTGTATTTTTCTCTGCATAGTTTCTTTTCTTCCTCTTTTTTTTGGGGGGGTAAATTATGCAAATGGTCCATATAATTTTCCGATTTTATCATTTTGGTCCCTATTGTTTCAATTTGATCAATTTTGCCCTTGAATTTTACGGATTATGTCATATTAGTCCAATAAATAATGCCGGTTAAGTTTGATGGATGGAAAATCAAATGATGTGTCAATTTAGTCTCTGTAATTTATAAAATGTGTCAATTTGGCCCTTATAGTTTATAGAAAAGTCAAAACAACAGGGACCAAATTGACACATCTTGTAAACTACAAGGACCAAATTGACACACCATTTGATTATTCGTCCATCAAACTTAATCGTCATTATTTATTGGACTAATATGACATAATCCGTAAAATTCAAGGACAAAATTGATCAAATTGAAACAACAGGAACCAAAATGATAAAACAGGTAAACTATAGAGACTACAGCTGTAATTTGCCCTTTTTAAAAAGTTTTTTTTTTTCTGCTTTGTCTCTCGAACAAAAAGGGAGAGTAGTAGTTTTGGTTTCTACACAGTTGTTGATACATGGCTATTGGGTTGTTTTGATAGAGATCACTTTGGTTATTTGTTATTGTGTGCTTATTTCGATCTTATTTGGTTCCACAAGTTTTGGTTTGCATGGTATTTTCCACAGGTGGATCGTTCAAAATGTTTCTAAGTGTGTCTCAATCAACTTGGCATTTGTGTTTTTGTTAGGTCGAGGCTTTTGATTGTGTTTATTAGTGTGTCTAGTGCATGTGTTTGTTAGGAACCATTATTAGAAAAGTTTTGTCTGGGAATTGTCAAAGGGGGAGATTGTTAGAACCCTACTTATTGCCAATTCCATGAACAAGCTTGGGCTAATTGAGTTGTTAGTGTTCCTCTGGTTTTTGGTATTCCCACTCGAGTAGGGAAAGCTGCGCTTAAGCGGCATTTCCACCTTTGCAGTACTTTGGCTTGTTTGTAAAAATACTGTGAAGTGTGATTTTACGCTCGAGCATATGTTCCTGCGCTCGAGTGTGAATCTTGGTTTGGAACACACGTTTTTGCGTCCCTGCTTGAGCGTCCATTCCTGCACTCGAGCGAACCTCGCGACTTCTGCTGCTATAAAACTGCAGTTTGCTCTTTTTTTAGGGTATGGCTTCCAGATCTTCTTTGAGGGTTTTAGGGTTTTCTTCTAGGGCTATTTTACTAGGTTTCTTTCATGTTTAATTGAGTATTCAACTCATGGTTTGACAAGCATACATCAAAGAGTTTGATTGTTCATCTTCAAGTGTGTTCTTCTTCTTCGGTGGAATTCAGAGATTTAAGCGTGGAGAATTCGAAGAAGTTTGAAGTCATGCGCAGTCGTTGGTTTGACATGGATGTTGTGGATTCAACATCAAGCTGATCAATTCCGAGAAGAATGCGGTGGTGAAAGAGATACAGATTGTTGAAGATAAATTGATTGCGTTTGGATAATTTGTTTTGGTAAATTTGTATTCTTTCTTACTTTCATAGTGGATTGATTTGTGGTGTTTCGCCCATGGTTTTTTAATCACAATTGAAGGTGCTCCAATTGTAGTTTTTCCATGTAAAAATCGTTTGTGTCAATTTATTATTTTTGAAGCGACAATCTAAATCACTTTCGTATGTGCTAGATGATTTAGACTATTTGTTTTATTCATTTGAGCATTGGTACAATTAAATCTTGATCTAATCACGAATCACATAGGTTTTTTACATTCTTACACCAATAGTATGCTAATAATATCCAATAGTGGGTTCAATGAATTTGTATTATGAGATAAACTATTAAACAAAATTGTATAATTATGCAATTAATTTCATGCCTTCAATTGTATTACAAGTACGAATCATGAAAAATTGAAGCGTGAAGTTTATAGAAAAAAAAATGTGTAATACTATATATTTAAAGGACATGCATATTATTTATTGTTTACGATAAGATTATGATATCAATAATCTAACTATAAATTAATATTTATATTTATAAAAAAATTTCATTTATCATTTAAATTATTTAACCGAGTATCTATTCATTTCTTACTTAATTATATTTTGGATATAAGTTAATTTATCTATGTAAGTCTCCATACTTTGTAGATGTTGGTATTCTTCCATAATAATATAAGAAAAATATATAAAATAAATTAAATGGAAATGACAAAATAATTTTTTATTAAAGGCATGAAATACAGAATAAACGACACAACTAAAAATACAGAAACAAATTAGATTACATTACTAATATTACAAATTATTAACATGGATAACTAAAGATTAGAACTCATCTTTGTAAACTAAATATTGAAAAATTTAAGAACAAATGATAGAAAATAAGCAAACCAAAACCTGCACAAGACAGTTTCCTTAAAACAAATTCACCGCCTCCCGATGGATGCTGGAGGTACGCCGGCGTCTGTCTCTCAGGATATGGCGGTCGAAACCAGCTAATACAGAAGCACCTTCTGAATTGCTTCAGCGAACTTGACAATTAATGCCCTTTCTCTAACAAGAACCAAAAAAGAGGCTAGCAAAATAAGATATGAAAAATTTTCTTTGGTATAAAAAACTATCTCCAACTTTTTATCTCAAAACGCCATCTCTATTTTCCATCAAATATCTCTCCAAAATTAGTCTACCAAGTTGGAGGGGAAATGCCTCTATTTATACAAGTAGGGAAATCCGTAGCCATGAAGGCTATACATCAATAGGGCCATCAAATACCATTAACCAAGGCCATTAACCAAGGCCATCAACTCTAGCCATTAGGGCTAGAGTTACAAAGGTTGAAAATTTATGGCCACTAATATGGGCATCAACTCCATCATCAAAAGATGAGAGTTACAAAGGTCTAAACCTCCCATGTGCTTAATATATACAAATAAATATGTATATATTGCTGGTTGAATAAGCCAACTAGATATGTCACAAAATGGATGTAACGTTGAGTTACAACCCAATCCAAGCCCAATTCCCAAAGACATGCACAAACTAAGCCCAATACAACATAGCTTAACACAAGTTCCAAATTAAGTCCAAGTCCAAGTCCAAACCCAGCATATGCACATGCACAAGCACAAGTCTAGGCCTAGTCCAAATTAAGACTAAGTTCAAATCTAAGCCCAACTTTATTGATATCTACTTTATGAGATAATTTTCATTCACAACTCAATGGCTTCGGCTTATTATTTTTATATTACAATCTTCTCACTTAAGAGAATACAAAACCACTCAAACTTACCTCAACCGGCGGTTGGGTTCCACTTTAATTTCGCATTAAAGTTACTGAAAAATCATTATTTTTCAATAGTGTGTATATATATAACATATCAATTTAAGAGATACGCATAATTACAGTATTAATAATTTTTAAAAAATTATATGTCACATGCAACGCACGTATCCAATCACTAACCAATTTAAAATGAGTTGAGTTCGACGTATGTATGAACTCAATCTGTGGCCTGATAAGCCATATGCTGCGAGGTAAGACAAATGATTGTTAATGTAATTTATTTTAAATTAAAAGTTAATAATTAAAAAAATATTCTTCTCCCAACTTTATAATCATAGCCCGTGCCGAACATACAAAATTAAAAATTAAAAAATAAAAGAAAAAATTGAAAGTCACTATTCTCTTTGTTTCTCTTTTATACCCTCTCCTGATTTTAAACTCAAAACAACTCCAAAAAATAAGCCAATTGTAGTGGTAGGCTGTTGTATTGCAGGATAACCCAAACCAAATCCCTAGCAGTGTTATTGTTATCTTATCCACGCTTTCTTGTAAGAAAGACCATATGGCGCCCTAAAAAACCAAATTGGTGCGGCCCATGAAGCTTATTTCAAGATTTATTTTGATAATTTAAATTATTTATTTTTTAATATATAATAAGAAAAATGTAATTTTAAAAAATTAAGTTGATCAGATATCAAAAGCCTTTTCATTGAATTGTATTTGTATTAAGTTTTATACTTCAAATTATATTTATTATTAGTTTTTAAAATACAAATGCAATATCGATATTCAATCAATTTAATTTTTTACAAGTGTATTTTACTCAATATACTTTAAAAATAAACAATTCGAATCATCAAAATAAATCTCAAAATAAAGCACAAAATGAGTCTTATGAGCCGCACAATAGTGACTAATGTGCCTTCCATACAACAACCACTCCCAGACACAACACCCATCCCAATTTCATAATCTGCCTTCCCACATCTTGTTTATCAATTTTTTCTTCTTAGATTTATTGATATGAGTGTTGGTCTTGTTTTTAGTTTTTTATTTTTTAAAATAATTTTTAAATTTGACATTAGTTTTTTTTTTTTTTTTTTTGAGTAAATTATGCTAATTTTTTTTAAAATTTTAAAAAAGTACAATTAGTTCTATACTTTTGACATAATTATATTAATCTTTCGTAAAAAATTTTTCATATAACACCTAGGTCTTTTTTTATCAATAATTTGTGAATCGTATGAATGAAAAAATAACATTATTGTAGTAATGATAAAACAACCGCTATTGTTCTCCTAATTTTAAAATGCCATATTTTCTTTATATACATATGTATAAAAACAAAACAAAACAAAACAAAACAAAACAAAAATTGAAATCCAAAACCCTAGGGGGTGTGACCATATTGTATAGTTGTCCTTATGATGGTTATAGCTAGGGATGTAAATTGGGCCAGGCTCGGCCCAGCCCGTGTTGGGTCGCTTGGACTCCTGCCAAAATTTGGGGTCGGGTCGAGTTGGCTTACAGTCTAGAAAATTAGGCCTAAGTTCAGGGGTATTCAAGGCTTGGGTGGGCCTACAAGCCTGGGCTCAAGCCAAGCCGGACCCGATTGGTAGGCCTAGGCTTGGGCCGGACCTAAACAATTTTTTTTTTTAATTCTTTTCTATTTTTGCTATCAAAATTTTATTCATTTCCACTAAAAATGACACTAGGCCTTCGACAGACCGGCCTTTGAGTTGGCCGATGTGTCGAGCTTCAAAATGACGGCCTAGGCCTAGAGTCCTGGGCAAGACTCGAGCTTAGGCCTAATCGTGCCAGGCCTACCCCAAGCTGCCCACAAGCTGCATACCATTTTTACACCCCTAGTTATATGTAAAAGAGAAAAGACAATATTAATATCTTACTTTTACAGCATGAGTAGCTTATTTATAGGTTGATGATAGAGTGCTCATCAATAACATAACCCTCGTTTGGCAAGTGACTTGTTTGAGGTTAGTATTTTTTTAGTTACAAAAAGATAAAATAGATTAAAAAGTTAATAAAACAGAATTTCACATTCAAATCATAACTATTTTATTTTTTCTCACACAAAAATCAAAAAAATCAAAAAAACCAATCCAAACAAACTTTTTAGGTTTATGTTAAAATAGTTAAAATGTCAAAAAGTTAAAAAACCAACCTACTTCCTAAACAATGCCTTAGTGCTAATCGCATAAACTGAAATACGTAAATATGAAATATAATATTCTAGAAATATTCTCTAAAATGCTTAGTAAATTATTATTATTTTTTTTTAATCTACATCTGCAAGTTAATCCACTAAAAAATGAAGAATTAGTAGCTTTCTAGTGAGAAGTGAATAGCTTCAGTATGATGAGCACAACATTTGAAGCGACTAATTCATAATATCAACGGTGGTGTTACATGCACTAATTAGTGTATTAACTAGTGTATTAACATTAGTTATGACATTATTATTGGTTCCACTCATTATACAAATTATAAATATCAAAAATATTTTAAATTATATCACACCATCAATTAGTTTACTAGTTAGTACACTATACATATAGCATTATTCTAATATCAAATGGCATCAAAGAAATTTGGTGTCATGATCACTAATTCATTTGGAGTCACGATCACTAGGACAAAGAAATTTGGCCTTAGGCCTTGTTTGGCGAAGAAATTTTTTTTTTTTAAGGTAAAAAAATTTTAAAAAAAAAGAAAAAAGAAGAAGACAAAATATGTTAAAATAGCTAAATAGCTAATAAAACAAAATGCACATCAAACTCATAATCATTTCATTTTTTCTCTCATAAATATCACATCTAATTACAAAAAAATCTGATCATTTTTCTAAACACAAATATTTTTGCCTATTAAAATAGTCAAACAACTAAAATAGTCAATTAAAATAACCAATTTTCCAAAGGAGACCGTAGAATTTTAAGAGATGTTCTTACATTCAAATCTCAACTACATTTGTTGATAGTTTCCATTGTTTTCTTCCCTTCTTCTACAAGCGTTTACTAAGATTTTTATCTATTTATTAGGATAGTGAAAACTTTATTGATAAAATCTACTTGAATAAACAAGATATATCAATAAAGAGAGTTAGTGCAAAAAAAATCAAAGTAATGATAAATAATCCCAATTAAGTTGTTACCCGGAAAAAAATAAAAATAAAAAATTATTTACTAATACTAAACCAAAAGTTGGTAGGGTACCAACTAGGACAACCAAGTACAAATCATATCACTAACTAACGAGAAGTTATTGGTTTGTCTTTCAGTATTACTCCACTTTATTTATTGAGAGATAAGTGATTCATTGTCTTCTAAAAAGAAATAAAAAGGTGATGAGTGTTATTAATTCAACCAATAACAATCAAGTTAAAACACCACAACTATTTCAAGAGCAAATAATAATTTTCCCTAACTAACACAGCTACAATCACCACACAGCTTATCCCCATAAGACATGGTGATTTTTGCAAGTAATTGTGCATGTCACATAATGGTGCTAGCATTTTTTTTTTGTTTTTCCCCGTTCAAATGCATCTTACTCTTCTGAGAAAAAGTTAGGAATCATGAAAATTTTTTTATGAAAATGATCATGAAAGATTTATGATCTTTGAATTACCTTGATTAGTGTGTGGTGCTTTATTCTAAGTGTAATCCAATGGTCAGAAAGTTTTCATAATTATTTTCATGAAAAAATTTTCATGATACCTAGCATTGCTGTACTCTTCTATTACATCTTCACCACAACTCTATTCATACAAATCATGAATTTTCATGAAAATAAGAAAGAGAAGAAGAAAGCAATGCCAACGTTACAATGCATTACATTTTTCACTTTTATATTTGAACAAGCACACGAGATACGCAAGGCTTTTTTTTTTGGGGGGGGGGGGGGGGGTTGGACTAATCATGAGATAAGCAAGTTGGAAGGGAGAAAAGAAAAAGAGAAGAAATTAAGGAGCTCCTTTGGATTTGTTGTCAGTGATTCTGACACCAGTAGGGTGTTCGCGGTTTGGTTGTGGTTGGAAAATTTTTAATCCGTTATTCGTCCTCTAGATGAGAGAATTGAAAAAAATTAATCCGCATCCATCTGCCAAATTGACGGATGCAGATTGAACGGATTGACGCATGGATGCGAATCGATTTGGTGGTTTAAACTTTTACCAATTTTGAACATAATACAACAACTTGTTAACATTTTTTTTAATAACAATCCAACTCAACATAACTAAAAAATTATCAAGTAAATTGTCAAATACCAATAATAAATACATATAGAAAAATCATGCATTATCAAAACTATTTCATTACTTTTTTTCCATTCAAAAACTATTTAATTTAATTTTTTTTAAAATGATAAAATTAAGCCTTATATTTTTTCAAACAAAAATATCAAATATCAACCCTTACCATTTGATAAAAGGATTTCTAAATTGAAAATAAATTAAAAATACAACAGAATATCTAAACTATTTTTCAATTGAAAATACAAATAGAATATCTAAACAATTTGAAAATACAAAGTCTTACAAATTATTAAGGATGCTTGCAGTTAGGCAGGTCGGTTGCGGCAAAAAAAACTTCAAATCCGTCATCCATCCAAAACTAGGCGGATTGGAAAAAATCAATCCGCAACTACCCGCTTGTCATCACACGTCCGTCCAAAATGCAACGAATCGATTCGGTTCGATTAGTTTAAACGGATCAAAATATTCGCTGCTCACCCCTAGTCACCATGACCAGGCGGTGATTTGCTCCCACCTACTTGTACTGCAATAATTATTAGCATAATTAACACTGTACGATTAAGGAATCCGAAATTAGAAATAAATACTCTCTCCGTTCCAAAATATTAGTCTCTTGTAGAGAATTTAACTTTTTTTAATAGTACAATTATTACATTTTAAAAAATATTAATTTTTTAAAATTACCCTTTGACAATACATTTTTTGGAAATATTAATTGTCATAATTGTGCTTTTTGTGTTGTTAATAAATTGAAAATAAGGGCAAAATAAAAAATTGATATTATTTTAATCTTCAATTTTTAAAAATAAACTAATATTTTGGGACAATAAAAAATGGAACGTGGAGTTAAAGTAAATAAATAAATAAATCATATAATGGACTAGAAAGAACAATGATTTGGGTGTATGCTAAAGTTAGGGTGAATATCAATTCGTTGGCCTGCTCAATTGGTTCAGTTTTATTTTTCTAAAATTCAGAAAGGTTGTTTTAGTCCATAAAATTGGATTGAGCAAACATTTTTAGTCCAAAATAGTAACGGGTTGGATTTTACATTTATACTTTTAACCTAGCTTGGCCCAACCTAACCCACTATTATATTAGTAAATATTTATTTATTTATTTATAATATATTAAAATGTATATTTTTTGTTAGGATATAGAGTTTATGTTTATTGATTTTATGAAACTCAAATTTGTGGTACGTTTAATTGAATTTATATAAGAAATCTTTCAATTTTTACACAAAATCTTTATACTTATAATGATGCAAATATATTTATTTAAGAAATATAATGTGTGATGGAATTTAATTATGAAATGTTTTAATTTTCTTTTTAAGACATAACCCAATGGGTGAGATTGAGATTTCTAATTACTTTTTTACACCAAATTTGGACAGATATAGAGGCCCTATGTTAAGATCTGATTGGTCTTGGATAGACATAAAAAAATTTATTATGTAGTGTTGACCCGGTCTGACCCAACATTTGTCCACCCTTATGTTAAGTATCCCCTGACCATGCCTTAAAAATAACTTAAATAGAGGAAAAACCATAAATGGAATGGATTATGCGACGCTGTTAAAAAAGAAGAAAAAAAAAAATTTAAGTATACAACTAATAGTTCGACCTCTCTATTACTAACACTACCAGGTGAAACTATGAAGAAAAATTAACATATCAACATTCACAGGCTAAATTAAATATTTTAACTTTTAAATGAGCAAAAATTTAGGGGGAAAAAAATAACTATAGGTAAGATATTAATTTTTAAAAACTCAGTGATGGCCTTTGTCCCCACTCGATCGAATGTATCACAAAATCGAGAGACAGAGAGAAAGAGGATGGTGATCACATTGTTAACATTAATTAGTAAATAGATAATAATGATGTAATCCCGTCTTTAATTGAAAGATTTGGAAAGGAATTTTGAAAGACAAAGAGAAAAAATTGATGAAATATAAATAAAATATACTTACTTTCATTTAATTTCACACATCTTTTTCCTTTTTCTTTTCCTTTTCCTTTCCAAATTTCTTAACCAAACACAACGTAAAACTCACATAATTAGTATTTGAACCCTTCAAATAGTCGAACTCAACTATTTGCTGCAAAATCTTTGATTCTCACAAAGTTTGAAACTTTAATTTTTTTGGGTCCTTACTTGATGGATCTTATCAATTATTTATGATCAAATATAAGTATTTTGGACAGCAAATTATTCAAGAATTGCTATGCAAAGAAACAAAATAAATTGCTACACTACACTCTAATAATTATGTCCAAATAGGAGGGAAGGCCTCAATATGCAAACACAAAACTAAGGTTGTGTTTAGAGTATAGATTTGAAAAGGGAAAAAGAAAATATAGGCAAAATATAAATGAAATATAATTATATTTCACACGCATTTTCTCTTTTCCTTTCAAAATCTCTATCTAAATCCATACTCCAAACACAATATAAAAGAACAATTTGCTTATGTTTACTCACATAATTATTCTCTAAAAAAGAAAGGGGAAAACAATAATTAAGAAAAGAGAACAATGCGTGATCATATGTATATGCATGCTATCATTGTTAAATGACTAGAAAACATATCGTGTAAAGATAAATATTTTGGCATGCTATTTACGTATAGTATATACTCACTAGGTGATGGTCCTGATCGTGCTGAGATGATGCCCAACATAATGAAGAGGATAGCCATCAACAAGAGGATGCAATGAATAAGAGAGGTTAATCCACCCATTATATTCCTTCCTTTCTTTGTTTTGGAGATGTTAATAAGCTTCAACCATGCAATTTATAGTCTCTTGGGCTTTGTTTGTTAAAGTTCATTAAGGTTTATTACGCTTTCTACCCCTAAACTATCATCAAATTGTCTATTTAGTCCCTGAATTATCAATTGAATTTATTTAATTCTTAAAGTATATAAATCAAAGTCTATTTAGTCCCCTACATATCAATTGAATATATTAAATCCTTAAAATATTTAATTCAAACCTATTTAATCCCTAAAAGAATTGTAAAAATAAAATATATGCCCATACATATTATAAATTAGTAAAAAAACCCTCTCCAATTAAGATTTTATTATAGAAAAATCTTTAAAATTTTTATTGTCTTTAAAGGATAATTTATTTCGTTGTGTGTTTAAATTAATATTAGAGCCTGATTTTTTAGTCTTACCAATAGATTATATGAATATTCAATATACTGAAGAAGTAGAATTGGATAGTTTAAATAATAACACTTCTCTACAAATAGTAATTGAACAAAATAATATATTAATGAAATAATAAAAAGAATTTAGCGAAAAAATTGAAAATAATCAATTAGAAATTTTAAACCAAATCTGACATATAATATTTGATATTAAGGTAAACACGTATCTGTTGTAGAGGATAAGTAAAAACAATACTATAGATAATTACGTTTATCCTTATAAAGGAAATTCAATATATGGATTAGCGCCCACTATTCAAATACAGAATAAAAATTTTAGGTTTTTTTTAAAAAAATAAAATTTTAACTAAATAAGGTGTTTTACTAATTTATAATATTTATGGGCTTATATTTTCTTTTTATAATATTTTTAGGGACTAAATAAGTTTTAATTAAATACTTTAGGGATTTAATGGATTCAATTGATAATTTAAGGACTAAATAGATTTGATTTATAAACTTTAGGGACCTAATAGATATAATTGATAGTTCAAGAACTAAATAGACAATTTAATGATTGTTTAAGGGTACAAAGTGTAATAAACCAATTTATTATTACAGCTGAAGCATCAAGTATTTATATTCCAATATTAATCATCATAAATTATGTCTTTTCATATTTATATTCAAGCCATCACAATGGTATTCTAGGAGCCCCAATAATCACTCCTTGGCCTCTTGTGCAAGTCTTTGAAGACTTAAATGTGAACAGTTGTAATGGAAGAAGAAAATGTGAGAATACATTGATGATAGACGTAACATTTTAGTCTAGTCGTTAATGTTGTATGGGCCACTTTGCATTGAGGCGTCAGATGAGAAGACATAACTTTTTGCTAAGATAGATGATCATATCCAGCAGTCCCATATCCAGCAGTCCCAACTGGAAGCAGAGTTCAAACCAGCTTCAGATGTAGTCTGCAGCAGTAAACCCAGCAGCAGTAAGCCTAGCTAGAGGCAGAGTCAAAGCTGCAGTTTCTTCTTTAATATCTGTAACAGTTTTACATTTTTGTTAGACAGTTAGAGTTGTTAGCTGAGTTAGTTACTGAGTTAGTTAGTTAGTTTCTGAGTTAGTTAGTTAGTTTCTGAGTTAGTTAGATTGTTATGAATTAGTTAGATATTTCTTCTATATAATATCTTGTACAGTGTATATGTTGTTTTCTTGAATAAAAAATTGAAAGATTCTTTTTCTCTTCACATGGTATCAGAGCATCCCTAAGCTCCTCCGAGCATTCTTCAAAATTCTCTCATGGCAGATCCTGTGTCATTACCTTCAAATCTTCAGTCTCTTCTGTCCAATTTTGGTTCTCTCATTACTGTTAAACTTGATTCTACAAATTTTTTGATTTGGAGAAATCAACTTCACAATATTCTTCGAGCCACAGGTTTTCTTGGTTATGTGACAGGTGCAATTCCTTGTCCTCCAGCTGAAATTACTGATGAATCTGGAAAATCTGTTTCCAATCCTGCATATCTTCAATGGGAAGCCATAGATGCCAATCTACTCACATGTTTAACTGCAACTCTATCTTCATCTGTATATTCCTCTGTTCTTCATCTTCACAGCAGTTCACAAGTTTGGCAAACTCTAGAACAGAAATTTACTTCTGTCTCTAGATCTCATATTCATCAATTGAAGAACAAGCTTCATACTATTCGAAAGCAGTCCTCTTCCATTGACTGCTATCTGTCACAGATCAAAGCAATTTCAGATCAGTTAGCTCTGTCTGGTGCAAAGGTTGAAGATGAAGACCTAATTCTTCTTACCTTAAATGGCCTACCAGATGAATATGATGCATTCAAAACTTCAATCCGTACTAGATCTAGTGCTGTATCTATGGCAGAGTTGTGTTCTTTACTCGGCTCAGAAGAAATTCACATTGAGAGCAAGATTAAGCATTCATCTAAGGCTGATCTGCATGTTGCTTATTCAGCACCAACAGGTTCACCTTCTAATTTTAGTTCTGCTTCTGGTTCTACTTCTAGTCCTGGTTTTGAAGCACGAGACTCTATTCTTGGAGCCTATCCTCGTCCTCCTTTCAATTGGTAGATCTCGGTTTAGAGGAGGTAGAAGTGGTAGAGTTTTTCGAGGAAACAGATCACATAATAGAGGTTCTAATAATCGATCAAGATCATCAGCCTACTCTGGTTCTGCTTCCTCAATCAGATTTGTGGAAAATCAGGTCATCTTGCATTAGACTGTTGGTATCGACTTGATCCTCATTTTCAACCATCTTTGCGCTCTCCCAAGGCATACGCTGCTGCTGCAACTTCTTCCGCAGATTCTCCTGTTCCTCCTTGGTATATTGATTCTGGAGCAACAACTCATCTTACACATGACTTGTCTAATTTTCAGCAGTATCAAGCCTATCAAGGTTCAGATCATGTTACAGTAGGTAATGGTTCAGTTTTGCCTATTCATCATGTTGGCAGTGGTATTCTTCCAACACCTCAATTTTCTTTTCATCTCTCTAATCTTCTGCATGTTCCTTCTATCTCATCCAATCTCTTATCTGTTCATCAATTAACCAAGGATCATAACTGTCTTGTTATTTTTGATGCTGATTCTTTTGTCATTCAGGACAAACACACCAAACAGATTCTACATAAAGGATCAAACATCAATGGCCTTTATCAGTTGTCTCCAGCTTCTTCCATTTGTTCCCAGCAACCACAGGTTTTTCAGTCTTCTACTGGTTCAGTTTCTCCAATCTCTGATTTGTTGTGGCATCAAAGATTGGGTCATCCTTCTGTCTCCAAGCTTCAACATTTGGCATCTCATCTTCCAAATAAAAAGAGTTTTAATAAAGACATAGATTGTACTGATTGTTCTGTGTCCAAAAGTCATAGACTTCCTTTCAAGTTGTCTTGTTCTTCTAGTGATAGTCCTTTTTCTCTTGTTCATGCTGATGTATGGGGGCCTTTTACTGTTGATAATGCTCCTTTTCGATTTTATGTTTTGTTTGTTGATGATTGTAGTAGATTCACTTGGATCTATCCCTTACATTTTAAAAGTGAAGTCTATGAAAAATTGCTTGAGTTTAAAGCCTATGCTGAAAATCAATTCCATACTTCTCTTAAAATTTTAAGAACTGATGGAGGAACTGAATTTGTAAACAAAAAGGTTGCTTCTCTTTTTTCTTCTCATGGTATTATTCATCAAACAAGTTGTCCTTATACACAAGCACAAAATGGTGTTGCTGAGCGGAAGCATCGTCATATCACTGAAACTGCTATCACTCTACTTCATCACTCTTCTCTACCTTTGAAATATTGGTTTGATGCTGTTGCTACAGCAGTTTTTCTCATTAACCGAATGCCTAGTTCTGTTCTTTCTAATCAATCTCCATTTCAGATCTTGTTTAAAACTCTTCGATTTTTCTTTCTTTAAGGTCTTTGGTTGTCAATGTTTTCCTTGGTTAAAACCTTATACCACTCACAAGCTTCAACCTAAGTCCTTATCTTGTGTCTTTTAGGTTATCATCCTCTTGTCAAAGGCTATAGGTGTTTAGATCTGTTAGTGGCAAGATATTTGTTTCTAGGCATGTTATCTTCAATGAATCCTCTTTTCCTTTTTTCTTCTACTACTCTTTCTTCTTTCTCTTCTCCTATCTCTTTACCTCACATTTATAATTTCTTCTGGCCTTCTTCTCTTCCTTCTGAGATTCCCACTATTTCTTCTTCCTCTACCTCTTCTTCTTCTTCTTCTTTTTGCTCTAGTTCTCCATCTTCATCTACTCCTCTAAATGTTCTTCCTTCTTCTCAGGCTATTCCAATTAATTCTATTTCCATTGATCTTCCTCCACCTTCTGTTTTGCCGGTTCCTCCCTTGTCTTCCTCTAATGTTCATCCTATGCTCACTCGCTCCAAAACACAACCTCCTTTGTGTCTTACAGCTACATCATCTTCTTATCTTCACACTGAACCTCCTACTGTTCAAGCTGCCTTAGCCTCTCCTGTATGGCTAACTGCTATGCAGGAAGAATTCCAAGCTTTA
Organism: Camellia lanceoleosa; assembly: GCA_025200525.1. Classification (NCBI taxonomy): domain Eukaryota; kingdom Viridiplantae; phylum Streptophyta; class Magnoliopsida; order Ericales; family Theaceae; genus Camellia; species Camellia lanceoleosa. The sequence goes on from CM045767.1 coordinate 26,978,559, forward strand.
CAGCAACAAGGCACTTGGGATCTTGTGTCTCTTCCTTCCCATAAAATAGCAATTGGTTGTAAATGGGTGTATAGAATCAAACGAAATTCTGATGGTTCTGTGGCCAGATATAAAGCTAGACTGGTGGCAAAGGGATATCTCCAACAGGAAGGTGTTGATTTCCATGAAACCTTTAGCCTCAGAGCTATGACCTACAATTCGTATTTTTCTTTGCTTAGCTCTTCATTTCAATTGGCCCATTCATCAGTTAGACATATCTAATGCCTTTCTTCATGGCACCTTAGATGAGGAAGTATATATGTTACAACCTCCAGGTTTTATCAAGTCTTCAAATCAAGTGTGTAAGCTTAAGAAAGCCTTGTATGGCCTTAAGCAAGCTCCTCGAGCTTGGTATTCTACTTTCTCTAAATTTCTCCTTTCTCAAGGTTTTACTAACAGTCATGCAGATTCCTCTCTTTTTGTTCAACACACTTCCACCAGTCTTCTTATTCTTGTTGTCTATGTTGATGACATTTTAGTCACTGGTAGTGATCCTGCTCTTCTTAAACAATTTATTCAACATATGCATAATGTGTTCTCTATGAAGGAATTGGGAACTGTGTCCTACTTCTTGGGTATTTCGGTTCAAGCCTTATCTCATGGTTATTTCTTATCCCAAACTAAGTATGCCACAGAGTTGTTACACAAAGCTGGTTTAACTGATTGTAAACCTTGCTCCACTCCTTTGATTGTCAAAACTTCTTATTCTTCATCTTCTCCTTCTTCAGATGAGCTTCCTTTTTCTAATCCTTCCCTGTATAGAAGTATTGTTGGTGGTCTACAGTATCTCACTATAACCAGACCTGATTTAGTCTTAGCTGTAAATCAAGCATGTCAGCATATGCATCTGCCCACTAATGCTGATTTTCAAACATCAAACGCTTGTTGAGATATGTGAAGGTACTCTTCACCATGGTCCGAACTTCACCTTCTTTGGTCCCTTAACTCTGCATGCTTTTTACGATTCAAAGCTGGCGGGAGCGGTGTTGATCGCAGATCTACTTCAGTTCTTGTGTCTATTTGGGGTCTAATCGATTTCTTGGAGTGCTAAGCAACCCATTGTTTCTAGGTCATCTCATCGTAGTCTGAGCATTAGCTAATGCCATCTTTGAATTAGCATGGTCATGATTCTTTGAAAGATATGCAGATTCACTCACTGTCTACTCCTGAGCTCTGGTGTGATAACATGTCTGCAATGGCATTGGCTTCTAATCCAGTGTTCCATTCTCGCTCGAAACATATAGAAATTGACTGTCATTTTATTCGGGATAAAGTTGTTGCTAAATTGATTGCTTTGAAATACATTCCTACATCTGATCAGGTAGCTGACATCTTTACCAAACCTCTTACTGCCTCTCGGTTTCTCTATTTGAAAGACAAGCTGCTTGTGCATCCATGCCCCATCAGCTTGCAGGGGAGTGCTAAGATAGATGATCATATCCAGCAGTCCCATATCCAGCAGTCCCAATCGAAGCGAGTTCAAACCGACTTGAGATGTAGTGCTGAAGATAAACCAAAGACGATAAGCCTAGCTAGAGGCAGAGTCAAAGCTGCAGTTTCTTCTTTAATATCTGTAACAGTTTTACATTTTTGTTAGACAGTTAGAGTTGTTAGCTGAGTTAGTTACTGAGTTAGTTAGTTAGTTTCTGAGTTAGTTAGTTAGTTTCTGAGTTAGTTAGATTGTTATGAATTAGTTAGATATTTCTTCTATATAATATCTTGTACAGTGTATATGTTGTTTTACTGAATAAAAAAAATTGAAAGATTCTTTTTCTCTTCACACTTTTTAGTCTAGTTTAGTCGTTAATGCTGTATGGGCCACTTTCTTCTTCTTCACCTCTTGTGCAAGTCGTGAAAACTAGTTCTATGGGGGAACAGTAGCTCTCTCCAATTGATTTTGTAAATTAGATGGTGTTGTTGGATCAGTAAAGTTAATCATGGGCCTTAAATCGTTGATTGAGCCTCCGTTTGGAAAGTGGGTTGGCTTTTTGGTTTTTTAATTTTTTTGGCTATATGAGCCTGGGCTCAAAAGCTTGGTTTGGGAAGGGCTTTTGGCTTTTTGACTTTTTTGTGAGAGAATAGTGTAATGATTATGGAGTTGGATGAGATGTTTTGTCTGTTGTGGCTCATGAGCCTATTCTGTTTTTTGTGACTCATTGAGCCAAAAAAGCCCAATGAGCCCTTGTCAAACCAAAATCATTCATTTTCAAGATCATATAGATTAATTTATATAATAATTAAGTCACTTTAATAATCATAACTATATTAATTTACCGTGTTTGTCTCTCGAAAATTGAATGGTTTAATTTTTAAATAATATTAATCGTTATTTTTATTACAAATAAATGTTATAAACTAACACGGCTTGGTTATTGAATCTATTTAAATTTTTTAATGAATGATCAAAATTCTATTATCTAAAAAATAAATAATTTAAATTATTAAAATAAAATTCGTAATAGATTCCACATGTCGCATGACCAATGTCGGTCTATCTTCTTTTTGAAAAAATTATTCAATACTTCCGGAGCGTCACATATTCATAATCCAATACTAATCACCATACATTATATCTCTTTATATTTCTTAATCACCCAATATAAAATCATAAACCCTAACTTTGCAACGCCACTACTCTGGGAGCTCCCAATAATCACTCCTTGACCTCTGTGCAAGTCACTGAAGACCGAAATGTGAACAGTTGGAATGAAAGAAGAAAATATGAGCATACATTAGACATTAATTTTTAGTCTAGTCGTTATTGCTGTATGGGCCACTTTCCTTTTTGGAGGCATAATTTTCTTCCTTCCTTGGTTGATTATTGGATGATCGGAGTATCCTATAATATTGTCTATATAATATTTTCAATTAATATCATAATTATGTAATTTTAGGTGTGAAATAATGTTAACTCATTTTATTAGTTAATTGAGAGATAACGAATAACTTACTCACTATATAGTTAGGATTAGTGTTTTCACTAATTTTTTGTATTGATTTATTCTTTCTTAATATTATTCTTTTAAAATTTTAAAAATAGTTTAAATTTTTAAGTTCCACTCTACTAGACAAATAAAAAATAAATAAATAAAAATTAAAAATTTAAAAAAAAATCACTAAAAAAAGGTCAAAAATAATTATCCTTTTTGACTTCTTTTTTTTTTTTTTTAAGTTTCTATTGTCTTTAATGAAATTTTTTTATTTTAAATTTTTATTTTTAAATTCTTCTACATGCACACTAGATGGATTGGAAAAAAATTTTAAAAAAAAAATTATACAAAGTAAAAAAATCCGTAAAGCAAAAGAATCTTTTTTTAAAAGAAAATGTCTTTAAGTTAGATGCCAAACGACGCTTTAATATGTATTGCGACTTTTATTTAGCCATAAATATCGCATAAATAATGATGCATGGTACTTAAAGATAAAATGGCACTTTTTTTCTTTGAGGGAGTAGAATTTTCCTCATTCCTGCGATAATATTTGATGATCTTATGTGGTTAAAAATTTTACAACTTAAACAATATTATCCACTTACTATAAAGAATGCCTAATGACCTCTACAACTTCAGACCTTGGGTTTTGCCACAGTAGTTTTTGTAGTTATACCTTAGGATGTGATGAAGTGAAAGTTAAGGATTCAAGTTGATAAAATAGCAATGATCTCTTTATTTATAGTTTAATTTTACTAACAAATTAACATCTTATAATCTTGGCAAAAAGATCTCTACAACTTAATCTTAAGAGAGTCACAATTTCAAAAGTCGCCTAAGACAGTGTTGTATAGCAGAGTTTTTCAAATATGTTGTTGTAATGAATCATGGATTCGCACATAAAGATTCGAACTCACATTCCAGATAATGGATACAGTTCGTCCAATCTTCACTACAACATATAAGAGTTTTAGAAACCAAATGTTTTGGCCTTTAAAAGTGAAAATTTTGTTCTAAAAGACATTTATGGACCAATTTTCATCGTCATGAAGATAGTCGCTAATAGGTTGTCCCGAAAAATAAAAAACAAGGTTTTAAGTGATAAAATTTTGAAAATGTCATTAATAATTAGATTTTGAGAGACAAAATAATTTGGTCTCAAAATGATTTATTTTTTGACACAAAAAATTTTGACCCAAAAGGTTAATGATTTATGACTAATGTCCAATTTTTGTTGTTAAAAATATAATAACAACACTTTTCATAACAAAATTATTTAGTTCTTAAAAAATAATTTTATCACTAAATTTTAATATCTAAAACCTAAATTTTTTTTTTTTCGTACTTAGAGGACTCATCCTACCAAGCCTGCGTGTTAATGCACAAGTGGGTGGCCCTGAGAAGAATCAAACTAGAGACCCAAGAAAGTTTTAACCGCTCTATCAACTCTCAAGGTTAACACACTTAATTTATATTACAATTTTTTATTAGTTAAAAATATAAAATAAATAATATCATATAATATTTCAAAATATAATCATTAATCAATGATAGATATAATTTTTTTTTAAAATTACGATTCAGTGATAACTGTTAAAAATTATTAAACATTAATAAAAAAAATATATAATTATAATTATCACAGTAATATTTATAGGGAAAAATATCACATTGGTAGGGTGTAGGAAAAATAATTACAAATTTATAAGAAATTTCATAAATATTAATAATTAAATTTATGATATTTTTTTATGAATTTATATTTTTTTCCTAACATCAGTATTAGGTAATAAAATTTATTTATAAAAAAATTATTTAGTGCTTATGGGATACCACGTGACGGTGGTTCTTAATAATTATTGTGTGACTAATTTTCCGACCACACAGCTAACTCAGTATTCAGCTGGAGAGTACTAGCATAATAGATGACACATGGCTGACCTACAACAGAAAGAGAAGATTCCGGCGATGGTTCGTCCACCCGGGGGTACTCCGACGATCAAGTCAGTATATCTCTCAAAGATAATTAACTAATAAACTCACTGTTCTGAATGTAAATTGCGTACCTTAGACCTATCGGGGGTGCCTTTCTTTTATAGCTAACTCAATCCTAATCCTCATAGAAGCCTGACTTCAATGGACTTTAGCTTAATGCTTATCTAGGACTCTTCAGTAGATATAGATAAACTCCCTAAGAGTTTTATCTTTATCCAAACTGAGTTCTCTCACCATCTAGGATTCTTGTGCCTTATCCGCTTATCTCGGATTCCGATATCTTCAGAGATAACCTCGGCCTTGCCGAGATCACCTCGGCATCATGATAAAGACACGTGGCACCTCGGCTAACACGTCGGCGTCACCTTGGCCACGTGTTGGTACTCAGAAAATATATCCCCACAATTACCCCCTAGGTTCTATTACCTCGACATTCTGAGGTGATGGAATCTACATCGGTACTTCCTGCTAGCACATCAGTTTCAAATTTCTCAACTGAGATCATCATATAAGCCGACATGTCTCTTTAAAGATTAAAGATCCCAAGATCTCCTTCACGCATATGAGGTGTCATACATAAAAACTCAACCGTTTTTAGCCACGTACTTTCCTCTTACTGGATTGTGCTTGTGACGCGCCTGCGTGCGCCGTCTGACGAATCCGTTGTTCTAGGCTTATTAATTTTGTTCTACCGCCATTTCAAGTTTTAACAAAACTTTTTCCCCCTCTTCCATCTTTTCGCTTTTTCCTATTGTTTTTTAGGCTTTCTCTCTCTCTAGCTTTTTCAAATCTTCCATTGTTTCAAGCTTTCAAGCTCTGCCATCGCTGTTGTTCACCTCCTCCGGCGAGACTCTTGCTACTCTTTTTCATTGTCGTCGTTCGCCTGACTTCGGCGAACTCAACACCGGCTTCCTTTGTTCTGGTAAGTCACTGTTTCCTCCCGATTTAACATCTTGTTTCAGTTTTTGACAGTATCTTGAGTTCCTGTCATTTTGCGAACTTGCTTATGACCTTAATTAGTTTAATATGTTCATGTATCTGAGTATGATTGCCTCGCGATTCTGTTTTTACTCAATCTCTTCTTGAGTATTCACAACCTGCACACACATTTGTCCACTTTTGCCATTGTTTTTGGCCTTGTATCCTTTCACACACTCTGTCACAGTGTTCTTGGTAGTTCACCCTTGTTCTTGATTCTGAAACACGTTCTTGTTTTCTATTTTCTGTGTCTTTTCCAGATTTCTGCCTTCAATCTTTGTTCCCACAGACTTAGGTTTTGGGATTTGTTTGTAGAACCCACAATTTTTAGGAAAAACTAAAACGAATTCCTTCTAGATCCATACAAACCCTTACTTCTTCCTGAATTTTTAGGTTTTAAGCCGAGGTCCTTTAAATCCTCCAAAAATACTTCTTCCTGAAATTCGATACCTTCATTCAAGCCGACGTTATGGGTATGTGGAAGCATAGGGTAGACACCCCATCCAAATTAGAGTACTTTAGGTGAGAGTTTGACATCCCGGCCGACGTCCATCTAAGGTTGGCTGGGGAGGATGACTCCATCATGCCTACAACTGATTCTATGCCCTTCCCTGTGGTAGCCTTTATTGAGTGTGGACTTCGGCTCCCACTCAACACCCTTTTTCGCGAGATACTTCATTACTATAAGTTGAACCCGATGCAACTTGCCATCAATTCCTATCGAGTTATTCATGGTATCATAGCCTTAGCCAAACAAGAAAATGCTAGGATTACCTTAGCCGACATCCAATATTGCTATACCATGTGTGGCCTCAAAAAAGATACGGGCTACGTTTACTACCTTAAGCTGAGGTTCACAGAGTATAAAATCATAGCCGACCTCCCAGACTCTAACAAGAGAGCTGGAGACAATTACTTCATTACCTCGGGGAACTAGGAGTTTGCTCCAGACGAGGACCTCTATTTCTACCCCATTCCCTGTGTTCATACTAACTTGTTTTTAAAGTCTCCAATACTTTGTTCGTTTTCTAATGTCTGTTTCTTCTTGCAGCTCTTCCTCAGCCACCAAAGGGCTTCCGTCAGTCTTTCTTTCCCAGCAAAGACTTGAGGAAACTCTTGGACCTGCCAGTCCACAAACGGAAGGCCCCTCTTCTACTTAATTTCATTCCCACGTACAAGTCAGCTCTTTCCGACATCCCCAAGAAGAAGAAGAAGAAAAGCCAGTCACCTCCTTTTGCTACAACTCCCCAGGCTACCTCCTCATCTCAGCAAGATCAAGGATCAACTTGATCCGGTAGAAGCGGCCGTCAACCTCGGCTCAGTGTCGATCCCGATATCCTGCCGCCAAATAAGACGAACCGTTTTCCCTGCCGAGATGGGCCATCAAAAAGCAGTTGCCAAGGATCTTTTGGCCAACATTCCAGATTCTGTTGATGCTCAACCAGCACCATCCCAGTCAAAGTTGAAGACAAAAAGGATCAAGAAGGCTCAGCCAAAGGTAAAGGTGACTCAGGTTGACACTGAGGACACCTTGCCGATCTCAAAACTGGCTGAGAGCGATAAGACCACATTTGTTGCCGAGAAGAGGCCTACCGAAGCCCAACCATCCGAGTCTACCCGATTAAAAAGGCCGAGGTCGTTCACTGCAACTACCTTGGGGTCTTCAAAGCACGATGGCCCCTGGGCCCCCCAAATCACTTTGGAAGATAAGTCAATTATGGCCAACGATAGCGCTAATGACATTAATGTCGATGTTGCCCTTAGTACCGCTCTACTGCTTCTTGACGATCTTGACCGAAACGCCGAGTTGAGCGAGTATGAGAACTATGCTCTGATGCTTCAGCATTCTGTTCAAGTGAGTGCCTTTAGTTGGTCGTTTTTCTTTCTTTCTTTCTTTTTATACTTTAGAAGATTTTGTAATAACTTCTGCTTTGATTTATTTTTTCTCAGGCCATCCAGCATGCCCATTCTTTCTCGGTACAATTTTTCGAGAACCGGGTGAAGCTGGCCGAGAAGAAGAGGGAGATCTCCAGTCTTTAGAAAACTAATAAAAATTTGCAGTCAAAGATGAAGACCTTAGAGGATCAGGCCGAGGTCGCTATCAAAGCCAAGGACGATGCCGAAGAAAAGGTTGGTGCTGCTGAGGCAATAAACAAAGTCCTTCAAGCCCAGCTGAAAGAGGCCGAGGACAAGATGGCCGAGGCCCAAAAGGAGCTTCAAGATGCCCTGGCCACCAAAGAGGCCGAAGTCAAGGCCGCCGACGAGAAGGCATATGCTGAGGAGGTGGCCGACGTTACGGCAGACTACAAAAAGTAGGTGAAGCAGGCATGCAACAGGGGCTTCAACCTTGGCTGGATGACCTTGCGGAAAAGGCTTGATGTCCCTGAGGACTGCCCCCTCAGGAATGCCAATGTCCTTCCTCTGCCATTCCCCTAACTCCAAGCCAATCCGCCGACGATGACTCTGAGTCCGAGGAGGAGGTTTTGGTGAGGAAGTCAAAAGACGTTGCTGGGGCCAAGTCTCCTACTCAAAATGAGCAAGTCCTAGACTTGACTCAAGATGAGGAGGTTCCCAAGGAAGCTACCCCTGAGCAGGCATCATTGGACGTGCCTCTTGCCGACAAGAGCCTTGATCAGACCCTTCAAGAGATTGATGCTGAGCTTGCGGCCGAGAAGGTGGCCGAGATGTCCTCCCAGCAGTCTTCCGAAATCCAGACCCAACCTGCTAATGATGCTGAGGAATCTTAGTCTTGATGTCTTTTTCCTTTGTTTTTTTACACTTTGTACTTCTTTGTTTTTGAGACAATGTAAGCTCTTCATATGGCCGACGTGCCTTTTAATGAATACAACTTCCTTCTTTCTTGAATGTTTGCATGTTTGTCTTCCCTTTATTGCACCTTGTATGACTTTCATACTTAGAATAATTTTGTGTCTTCAAGAAGCACCGTAGTCTTGTGCAACCTTCTCGGGGTGAAACACCTTAGTTTACATCGGCAAGTACATAAGTACTTAGCTTAATACTCCCTTGGTTTTAACTTGTAAATTTTTCTCAAATTTCAACAAGTGTTTAACATCATCTCGGTTTAACTTTAACTTGTAAACTTTTTTCAAGTTTCAACAAGTGTTAAACATCATCTCGGTTTAACTTCAACTTGTAAACTTTTCTCAAGTTTCAACAAGTGTTAAACATCATCTCGGTTTAACTTCAACTTGTAAACTTTTCTCAAGTTTTAACAAGTGTTAAACTTCATCTCGGTTTAACTTTAACTTGTAAACTTTTCTCAAGTTTCAACAAGCGTTAAACATCATCTCGGTTTAACTTTAACTTGTAAACTTTTCTCAAGTTTCAACAAGCGTTAAACATCATCTCGGTTTAACTTCAACTTGTAAACTTTTCTCAAGTTTCAACAAGTGTTAAACATCATCTCGGTTTAACTTGAACTTGTAAACTTTTCTCAAGTTTCAACAAGTGTTAAACCCACTTTTCTTCTCTCTGCCGCCTGATGTGAACCTAAGTTTCACTTGGGTTCTCATTATACATGCATTTCAGAAACAACGTTATGTATCTTTATCAATCACAAGTGTATAAACATATATAAACAAGCTAAAAACTTTATTTATTTACTTCGGCAAAATGACAAAAAAATTCTAATTGCAAGTGTTCCAAGGCCTTGGCAACTCTTTGCCTTCATTATCTTCAAGCCGATATGCCCCATTGCCCAGTACCGAGATGATTCTGTAGGGTCCTTCCTAATTTGGGCCAAGTTTCCCCTCTCTGGGATCCTTCTTGTTGCCAACGACTTTCCTCAGAACGAGGTCACTGATTTGAAACTCTCTTAGGTTGACCCTTTTATTATAAGCTCTACCATGCTACTGCTGGTATGCTGCCAGTTGAATTGCAGCTCTCTCCCTTCTTTCTTCTAAAAGATCTAGATCTCAAGCTAAGAGTACATCATTAGTCCCATTCTCTACTACCTGGGTTCTGATCCCTGGGATGCCGACCTCCAGCGGGATGACAGCTTATGTGCCATAAGCCATGGCAAAAGGGGATTCCCCTGTTGATCTTCTCGGCGTAGTCCGATATGCCCAGAGTACACTTGGCAGTTCATCCACCGATTTTCTTTTTGCTGCTTGCAGCCTCTTCTTTATCCCATCCAGGATAACTTTGTTAGATGCTTCTGCTTGTCCATTGCTTTGAGGAAAGCTTGGGGTTGAAAAATAATTCTTGATCTTGAATTTTGCACAGAAGCTTTTGATTAGCTTGCTATCAAATTGTGTTCCATTGTCGGCAACTATTTGTAGACGTGCCCGTGGGCCTCATGCTATAGATCGGACTCAAATAGTCACAGTTCTGAATCTAGTCTGGCAAAGTGCAATGCAAGACCGATAAATCACCAAAGAATCCAAATCCGACAAATCGTTTTTGGAAAACAGATTTTTTGAAAGAAGTGCCAAACATGGACTGTTTTGCCTGATACAGAGTCGCCACCTAAATATTTTTTATGGGGGAATTTAGGAAACCCTGACTCGTTTGCCTAAGGCCACGTGTTCGTCATCACCAAAGTTGCCTCGGTTCGGGAACTTGGGTACGATTGGGGAAGGTCACTTCGTGAGCACCCCCGCTCGCTCGATCAAAGATCGGCCTCTACTAACCATGATATCAAGTTTTGAAAACATTATGTGCTCTTATTCTGGTTTATTAGCCTAGAATTACTATGTGATCTTGTATGACATACAAGTATAGACTGGATCGCCTGAGTTGGAACAAAACATTTCATGTTTGTTTTTTAAAGCGGTTTGCTACTCGCAAGTAGGCTAAAATGCAAATTTTGCCACCCTCAAGTGGGCTTAGAAAAACATGGTGATTTGCCACTATCTAGTGGGCTTAAAACTCGCAATCAATGAATTGTTCCAAGTCAGATATCCCAACCTTCACCCACAGGCATTCAGGCAGTTATATAACATAAGCACATAGCCACATGGTAAGCATGCTATCATGGCAGTCACTCACACGCATGCAAGGATGTTAAAACATAAACACTCACCGAGTACTCCAAGCCAAAACAGAAGCTAGTTAGTAATCAAAGGCATGATCCTAGCTCATGTTAAGATGGCTAATGCATCACATGCCAAAAATGCAACTAAGATAAGCTCGGCTATTCTAAGATGGCATATGAAATGCTACAGCTAACATGTATTCAACTTGGAATTGAAATACAACGCAATTAGTATGATGCGCCGAGCCCGGTGCATGCAAGACATATGAATCAATGCAAACATGCGAGTATAAGTATGCAAATTGAAACATGCCCTAATCTAACCATCGTAAGCAGGTAAGTAGAAGGGAGAAAGACGTGGGGTTGGAAGACATTCACACACTCACGCACACTTATTACAAAATTCGCCCTCTCGACGGAGGGTCCGAAAGAATAATACAAATTAATTAACTAATAAGCTAATTAAATATTACACAACACTTAACTAATTAAATGAATTAATTAAGCTACTAAAGCAGTAAAGAGGCCTCGGGAAGAGGGATGAATGTATGCATGCTCGGCTTTGCTCGGAAATCCATCGCCATGCTACATGTTGCCTCTGTTTGCATTGCTCTGCACTTTTGGGAACTGCACAAGTTCCAGGGTTGCTTCTAAACCACCCCTTGATCAGAATGGGATGCCACCGGCCAAGATAAAAAGCCATCGGGCATGGAAACATGGTCATCGACCAAAAGTGGAGCCATCGGCTGGATTTTGGTAGCCGGCCAGCACTAAAGATGGCCGACCGGCCATCTGTTCCCGCAAGACCCTGTTTGATGACGGAGACGAGACGAGCATGGCAATGCATTTTCAAAGCAAATGTGTGCACAACCACCCTCCCTATCATGTCATAAATTCAAGGGAGTATGGTTCTCGACCCTCGGGGCACCAATCACGCATTTCCATGCATGATGGCCCAAGAAGCCAAGTGTGCAACTTCAATATCAAATGAAATGCACACAAAACACATCAAAGCCCCAACCTCTATCATGATTGGTCAAGAGGCAAGGAATGCATGCTCAATGCTATGCAACCTAAGCATGCAAGCAAACTAATGCAAAATGAGTATGCTAGCAAGCAATATGCAATAGGCATACAACCTAGACATGTGGGCATGTATAGCATGCAACAACGTGCAAAATGAAACAAGCATGCAACAACATGGTGAGATGGACTTACACTAGCATGGGTAACTCTCAAGCATGCCAAAATCAGTGGCCAAAAGTGATGGAAATGATGGATAAAACACAACTAAGCATGCACATGCAAAGGTCCCAACACTTAGGCACAAAAGGCAACTTTCCAAGAGCATGGCAAGGATGAAACATGGCATACAATGGCATATATTCCAGCTCTGAAATGGCATACTAAATGACTCCAAAATGACTCCGAAGCATGCAAGCACCCACATAATGCATGGTAGGGGGCCTCAAAACCAAAGACTAGCCTAAGCATTTACACTATAGCTATACAAAGCATGAGTGATATAGTCATGGCAGCCCAAAACAGTCCTAGGATAGCCTAAAATAAGCATCAAATCATGTTAGGGTAAAGCCAAAATATGCTAGGATGATGAGTCAAAACATCATGCATAAGAGGCTAGTAAACAAGATTTGTTCTACACCTATATGGAGCACGCAAAGAATGACCAAACCAACTATGGATAGGGTCATGATATGGCAAAACATTACCAAAAGCATGCTGAAATGTAAACCAAACAAGCTAACAAGACATGACAAAGCATGAAGCATGTGAAGCTAGTTTAGGGGATTTACACTACAAGTGTATGGAGCATATGAGGGACCACCAAACCAGCCAAAAAAAAATTCATGACATGCCAAAATATGATCAAATACACACTAAAATGTATCCAATACATGCAAGAATGAGGTGCTACTTTGAAAAGCTATGAAGAGGGTTGCTCTACACATGCAAGAGGCAAGCCTTAAATGACAAAAACAGCTCTGGAAAGAGTTCATGCAGGCCCTAAAACTCACTAAAAAAGGCCTGAACCGAGCTCAAGAAGTGTGCAAATAAGGGCTCCTCTGTAAGGCCCAAAATGCTAGTAAACAAGACAACAAGGGAGAGGGTCACCCCTCTCCTTCTTAGGACCTCAAAACACCATCCCCACCACTGAAATCCCTCTAAATTTCAGTGGTGAGAGGGCCAATACAAGGTGGTCCTGAAGCTCACAAAAAATGCACAAAAAAGAGGCCAAACAAGGCCTAAGAGGGGGTAAACAACCCCAAACACAATAGTGATTTTAAACAAACTTCAAAAGGAGTTCAAAATAAGAATTTTTTTAGTTTATGATGAAGCCCAAATATGCTTGTAAGTATGGAAAAAATATGAAGCAAAACAATGCTTAAAAGAGGGAAAGAAGTGTCGCCCTTGAAGCTCAAGGAGACAGCAGCTTCTTGATCTGAAAAACCAGTCCCTTAGCCTCTGAAAATGGCCTCCAAGATGCTTAGAGTGATGGTGGAGGGGTTAGGTTAGGAGATGGTATGCAAAGGTGCAAGAACAATGCACTTTTGAGCTTGAATGTAGAGATATAGAGAGAGAGACACAACTCTTATGCCTTAGACCAATTTTTTAACCTCTCTAAAGGAGAGGAAAGCCCTTTCTTATAGAGAAACAAGAGGGTTCAAGCTTCTCCAAGAAGCTAGAGTAAAAGGTTCAAGCTTCTTGGAGAAGCTAGAGCAAAAGGTGCAAGCTTCTTGGAGAAGCTAGAAAGGTTCAAGCTTCTTGGAGAAGCTAAAAAGGTTCAAGCTTCTCCAAGAAGCTAAAAAAAAGGCTCAAGCTTCTCCAAGAAGCTAAAAAAAGGTTCACAAGGTTCAAGCTTCTTGAAGAAGCTAAAACAGGAGTTCAAAAGGTTCAAGCTTCCTCAAGAAGCTAAAACAAAGGTTCAAAAGGTTCAACCTTCCTCAAGAAGCTAAAACAAAGGTTCAAAAGGGTCAAGCCTCCCTAAGAAAAGGTCTCAGCCAGAAAAAGTGGCCGATCGACCAAGACAAAAGGCCGGTCGACCAAAAATAGTGCCGGTCGGCCATCACTAATGGCCGATGGCAATAAAATAGGGCCGGTGGCGTCAAGCCATGGCCGGTGATGTGTGGGGATGGCCAACAAGCCATTCCTTGCCCTCAGAAGCAAAAAACACAAGTGTTTGGTCTACAACCAAGCACAAAACAAACAAGTCAAGAGGTCTTGAGGCAAGGCGCGCGGCCAAAACCTCTGAGAACTCAAGACGAACACAAACATGGATAATCATCGAGTGTTCAAACGATGACGTCCAAGTCTTGAGGATGGTCAAAAATGGGGTGTCTACAGTTGCCTGTGGACGCGCCCCGCGTGGGGCCTCACGTGCTACAGTTCAGACTCGATTTGTCACAGTTCTATATCTGAACCAAAGAGTCCAAATCCGGCAAATCGTTTTGGAAAACAAATTTTTGTAAAGAAGTGCCAAACATGGACTGCTTTGCCAGATACAAAGTCGCCACCTAAATATTTTTTTAATGGGGGAATTTAGGAAACCCTGACTCATTTGCCTATGGCCACGTGTCCGTCATCACCAAAGTTACCTCAGCTCGGGAACTTGGGTACAATTGGGGAAGGTCAGCTATGAGCACCCCCTCTCGCCCGATCCGAAGATCGGCTTCTACTAACCATGATATCTAGTTTTAAAAACTTTATGTGCCCTTAAACCGGTTATTAGCCTAGAATTACTATGTGATGCGCACAGCAAAACAAGTATAGACTAAATTGCCTAAGTCGGAACAAAGCATCGCATTTCCGTTTGTTTGGAAAATGATTTGAATTTTGTTACTTGCAAGTAGGCTAAAATACGGATTTCGATGAATTATCCCAATTCAAACAATCCAACCTTCACCCACAGGCATTCATGCAGTTATATCACATAAGCATATAGCCACGTAGTAAGCATGCTATCATGTTAACATTCACACTCATGCGAGATGCTAAAGCATAAATACTTACATCGTACTCCGTGCCAAAACAGTGAACTAGTTAGTAATCATATGCATGATCCTAATTCATGTTAAGGTGGCTAATGTATCGCATACAAAATGTCACTAGAATAGGCTCGGCTAATCTATGAATGGCATGTGAGATGCGACAGATAACATGTATTCAAGTTTGATTTGAAATACTATGCAGTTAGTATGATGTGCCGAGCCCGATGCATGCAATACTGATGAATGATGCATGCATGTATAGCATAAGGATGCTAAATTAAATATGCCCTAGTACTAACCATCAAAGTAGGTAAGTAAAAGGGAGAAAGAAATGGGGGTTGGAAGACATGCACATACGCACCCACACTTATTACAAATTTACCCTCGCTCGGAGGGACCGAAAGAATAATACAATTTAACTATCAAGCTAATTAAATATTACAGACAATTAACTAGTTAAGCAAATTAACTAAGCTAATTAAGCAATAAAAGCAGCCTCGAGAAGAGGGCCCAATGCATGCGTGCTTGGTTCCGCTCGAAAACCCACCACCATGCACAAGTTTGCCTCTGTTTCCCCTACTCTGCTCCTCTGAAAATTGAACAACTCTCAAGGTATGCTCCATGGACACTGTGGATCACCACCGACCAAGTGGAAACCCCACCGACCATGTTCGGATGGTCATCGACCATTTGTTGAGCTCTCGGCCATCAATAATTGGTCGGTCGGCACTCCATGTAGTCGACCGGCCAAGTCTTCCTGCAAAACCTGCTTTGACAGCAGTAGAGGGAAAAACAAGGCATGGCAATGTATTTCAAGCAAATGTGTGCACCAACACATCCCTTATCATGTTTGTGACTCAAAGGGATATGTTCCTTGATTCTCGGACCACCAATCGCGCATTTCAATGCGTGATGGCCCAAGGAATCAAGTTGTGCATTTTGATTTCAAATGAAATGCAATGCATAGAAACATACCAAGGGGCTTTCAACCTCTATCATGGCTTGATCAAGAGGTGAAAGATGCATGCAATGATATGCAACCTAGACATGTGAGCTAAGTGTGCAACATGAGATGCAGACAAGTAAGCATGCAATAGGCACACGACCTAAGCAAATAAGTATGCAAGACGTGGAACAATTATGCAAGCTAATCAAGCATGCAATGTGCAACTTAACCATGCAAGGTGCAACATAGACAACATGTTAGGCAACTTAGCCAAGAGAATGCGTGCCAAATGCAAAGCGATTAAAGCATGCAACACATGCAATAGGCTAAGTATATGACAACACACAAGGTGAGCATGCGACAACATGCAAACAATGGACTTATACCAATTTGGGCAGCCCTATACTAGGCCCAAAACAGTGGCCAACATGCTAAGGAATAAGAGGCAAAACACACACAAACATGCACATGTTAAGGCCTAAACACTTAAGCATATGGAGACAACTTTTAAGCACACTTAAAAGAGGATAACATGGACATGTAGCATACATTATTAGCTCTGAAATCATGTTATAAAATGATGCCAAACAAAGTCCAAGGTCTAAGGCTCACCAAAGGGGTATTGAACTACCCTTAACAAAACCAAACATGGCATTAATTGAATGACTAAAATCAGAGTTTTAGCATGTTAAAACAAAGCCAAAAACACAATGACATGGCATCCTAGAGGCCTAAACATGATGGCATACATGAAGGCACAAACATGGAGCATGAAACACCAACCCTTTAAGGCCTTAACGGAACACCAAATGCAAGCATACAAACACATCACAAGGACTGAAATGGCATGGCAAGTGGTTCCAAACTACTGAAACAAAGCAAGGATGGCATGCTAGAGGGGTCAATGCTCAAGGCATACAAGGGGGATTACATGGTAGCTATACAAAGCAAAGCATGGATGACCCAAATGACCAAAAACAGACCTTTAGCATGCTAAAACAAGCATAAAAGCTTCACAAAGCTAGGCCAAAAACATGCTAGACACAAGGCCCAAAGCACAAAGCATGTTAAGGCAATTCATGGCATTACAAGACAAGTATACAAAGCAAGCATGGTGTGTCTAAACCAAGTAAAAACAGAGGCAAAACATGGCAAAATACTACCAAATACCTACTGAAACATGGCCAACACGAGTTCAAAAATGGTGCTCACACATGAGACTTAAATGGCACATATTAAAGACAACAAGGAGAGGGGATGGCCCTCTCCTTCTTAGGACCTTAAACCACCATCCTCACCACTGAAATCCCTCAAGATTTCAGTGGTGAGGAGTCCCAAACAAGGTGGTCCCGCAGCTCACCAAAATAGCACAAAAATGGGGCCAAACAAGCCCTAAGAGGGGTCAAACAACCTCAAACAACAAAGTGACCTTAAACAACTATTTAAAGCACTGAAAAACAAGACTTTTATTAGTTATATAAAAAGTCTAAAAATAGTTTCAAGATAGGTTAAAAAGCTATGCAAAAATGGAGGGAAAGGGGTAAGATTGTTACCCTTGTAGACCTCATTCACAAACAATGCTCTAGCTGGTTCTTTGAGCTCAAAACTAGTCAAGAACTTCAAGAACAACTCCCTAGCACCTCAGTAGCCAAGGTAAGGTGTAATGGTGGGTGTTTGTGTGCAATAATAAGACCAAACACACACTTATACACAAAAGAGAGAGAAATATAGAGATGGGGGATATGCAAACCCTAAGCCTAATATCAGAGCCCTCTGGAAAAATGTTGTAACCCTAATGGAGGGAGAAAAGGCTCCCTCTTATAGAGATTCACTCTTGCAAAGCTTCCAAAACAAGCTAAGCAAGAGTGAAATCCCTCCATACACGTGTATGGAGGGGAGCAAAGTGTATGCCAGCTAGCACAGCTGGCATAAAAAATATCTGCAAAAGCAGATGACCAATGGTCGGCTAGCCAAAAATGCTATTTGACCAAAAAAGATGGCCGGTCGACCACAAAGAGTGCCGGTCGGCCAAACGTTTGGCCGATGGCAACAAACCAATGGCCAGTAGCCTCAAGCCATGGCTGGTGAGGTGTGGGGATGGCCAACAAGCCATTCCCTGGCCTCCAAAGCAAAACCACAAGTGTTTGGTGCAAAACCAGACACACAACAGTCGAGTTGAGAGATCCTGAGGCAAGGTGCGTAGCCAAGACCTCCGGGAACTCAAGACAAACACAAACAAGGATGATCACCGAGTGTTCAAACGGTGACGTCCAAGTCTTGAGGACGGTCAAAAATGGGGTGTCTACATTGCCCCTCTTTGACAGAACTCGGAAGTCATAACAATGACGGGAGTGACTGTCAAAGCCCAGAGATGACCCATTTTTGACAAGGCCGAAGGCTTAAACAATGCATACAAGCTACAGATGTAGTTGGTTGAACCTGCAAGCTGCCTACATATCCCTTTGCAAGGAATCAAGCCAGCGTAGTTCAGGGGCAAGATGCAAAATGATATGCAATATTACAAAACAATGTAATAAATAATGCAAATGATATGCAGTGCATTTGAGATGATCAAACCAAAAGCAGTACAAAGACCTCACAAATATCATAAAGGGATGGAGATGCAAAATTCGTCTACTATAGAAAAGGTGCCGACACCCTCAAACCACAATCCCCTCAGTGGAATAGGCGCGTACACATGCAGAACTATGTGTGTGTAGACGGAACACAAAATAAAAGTAATTGGATGACATGATATAAGTGAGGAATGACCCATTGAGGAAAGATCATGATCCTAAATGCTGGATACAACACACCGCACTACAATGCAATGAATGCAATGGATAAGGCGTGCGGCCAAACCGTATCTTGCCTAGGAAAGGCATGGACACAAACAGACCATGTCTAACACGGAGATGGTACCGTCACCTTCAAACCACAATTCCCTCAGTGGAATAGGTGCGTACACAAAATCTCATAACCATGCTTTGACGTGAAAGGTATGAGCACATGCCAGACCAAGCTCAACATGGAAAGGCGCAAACGATAGATGGATAATGCAATGGAATATGCAGTAAATGCATGCGATAGATTCTATATGCAATGTAATAGACATAATAGATAACAAAATGCAATGTAGCTGGGAAGTGAAAGTACCTTGCGGGAGCAATTGGCGATGACTCACCTCATGCTACTGGGGATCTTTCACTTCTTCTTGGTTGAACCGTAGGTACTACTTTTCTCCCTGACTAAGGTCGCAGCTTTCCCTATTCTCCAACAGGGTGACAGACTAGGTTGGATCAGTATCCAAAATTGAGGCGCATACAGATGCTATCTCAATCTATGGGGCTGCCATACAGATTTCAAGCCGAGGATATACCCCTAGGTATTTAAACCAGACTTTAGTCTTGGAAATCCCGAACCTTTGCGTTCTAGGCATAAGCCATTCGAACTCTAGTTTCCACCGTCTCAGTTGGTCTCCTAGGAACTCACTGCAAACACAAGCAAGTGGCTATACCAGACCACTGGAAGTCGTTCGGGCATGACAAACACCAAAGGCATTGCACCTTTAGAGGATTCAAGGTCTCCTAGACCAGACGATAAAACAGATATGATGCAATGGATGTAACAAATGTGATGCAATAGATAATAGATGCGATGCAACAGAGAGTACAATAGATGCAAAGGATGACATACTCCAACCACGTTGGACTCGTGAGTGGAGGAAGAACAAAGAAAATCAATTAGGATCGCGTTCTACGCAATCTAAGATAAATTTCAAACACGCTGAAATCGTGTGAAGAAGATGAGGCTCCAATCATGCTAAAATCGTAAGAAGAGGTAAACAAATTCCAAACAAGCTGAAATCGTGTGAGGAAAAGAACACTCTAACCATACTGAAATCGTGAGAAGAGGCCCGAAAACAACCACCCAGGTGCGCACAACGCAACCTGAGATGAATTCCAAACACGCTGAAATCGTGTGAGGAAAAGAACACTCTAACCACGCTGAAATTGTGAGAAGATGTCCAAAAGCAACCCGCCCAGCGCGTCTACAACGCAACCTGGGATAAATTCCAAACACGCTGAAATCGTGTGAGGAAGAGGGACACTCAAATCACGTTGAAATCGTGAGAGGAGGTCCGAAAACAACCCGCCCAGCGCGTCTACAATGCAACCTGGGATAAATTCCAAACACGCTGAAATCGTGTGAGGAAAGGGACACTCAAACCATGCTGAAATCGTGAGAGGAGGTCCAAAAACCGCTCACCCAACGCATCTACAACGCAACCTGGGATAAATTCCAAACACGCTGAAATCGTGTGAGGAAATGGACACTCAAACCATGTTGAAATCGTGAGAGGAGGTCCAAAAATCGCTCGGGCTTGCGCTTCACGTGTCTCGAGATACATTCCAAACACGCTGAAATCGTGTGAGGAAGAGGGACACTCAAATCACGCTGAAATCGTAAGAGGAGGTCTGAAAGCAACCGCCAATAAGGCTTACAACGCAACTCGATAAATTCCAAACACGCTCAAATCGTGAGAGGATTTAAAACCGCCGCCAGTAGGCTACAATGCAACTCGATAAATTCCAAACACGCTGAAATCGTGTGAGGAAAGGGACACTCAAACCATGCTGAAATCGTGAGAGGAGGTTCGAAACAAACTATCAGGCGTGTGCCCAGCGCAACTTGAGAAAGTCCCGGAGGACAACGATCCCAAACGCTGCTCAGTGTAAAAGGATAAACGATAGAAGATAACACAAGATGCAAATAAATGCAAGTAAGGCGTGCATGACAATACAAGTGGAAGAGTGCATAACAAAGCAAGTGGAAGCGTGCATAACTTTGAAGCAGGCTTGATCTTGCGCTTGAGGTAGAGGCACACTCATACTTCGGAGCATTGACAAGGCTTGACAAGGTACATCCGGAATACAATCACGGAATTTTCTGAAGGTGAAACATACTCAGATGCTCAAAATTTTCCCTATTTTCTTTTGCTTTGCAGTTTGGAACCTATATAGCTTCAAATAGGTCCTGGTTCTACTATTCTGACATGACCTGGGTTGAACCCTGCAGTTTTATGAAAGAATGAATCTTGTTTTGCACAAACGCGAAAAATGGCACAGCACTCTGAGCACAAAATGATTTTATTGTGGAATTTTAGATTGAGAAGCGAGTTCTTAACTAGGTATTGAGCCTATGACTGACCACAACAAAAATGAGTCAACAACTGAAAACAAAAGGTAAACAACCTAAACACATCTACTGACACTCGAAACGACTCAAGACAAGAATCGAGACAAACAAAACAAAAGAGACGACACTCAGATGTATTACGAAGACGACAGACCTCTCAGATCGCAAGGAGCCAGTTTCTCCAGGTATTGTTTCCCTCCCTTTCTCATTTGTGATTCTCACATCACTCGGCCCTCAGGCTCTATTTTTCTCTCAAAACCCTTTTCTTACTTTTTCTCTCAACGTACACCTCTCTATTCTTCAGTCTCTCATTTTATATCCCTCCCGTGAGTGATTGATGGATAAACAAGAAGTTACGGGCTGTTACCCAAAATTATTAGCTCGCGGCTACTTCCTCCGATGACGTTTAGTCGATGCCTCGGAGTGGAGTAACTTGATCCATTCCAATTCGTGCTTCACACTTGGCTTGATACCTCGTTGCTTGGAGGATGAGAGAGCTTTCAGCCCTTTGTTGTTAACTTCAGTTGTGCTCTTCTGGCAGGTAGAGTGCCCTTCTTGGCAAGTATGTTGAAAATGGGAGAAAGACAGGAAGCCTGACTCAACTGTGCCCCTAGTTCATTATTTTGACCATTTTTTGTTTTTGGCTTTCTACTAAAACAATTTTGACCAAAATGAGAGTTAGATTAACATGCTTGCTCAATTTTTGATTTGAAATCATGCAAGTCAGGTTATGAACACTGAAAATTTTCCTTTTTGGGTCCAAGATATGGTCCAGTTTTTGAAAAAAATGGAGCAAATTTTCGAGAAAATTAGTCAACCTCAGTAAAAATTCTCAAAAACTGTTGCAAACGGCCACTGCTCAACGAGCACAGAGCCTACTCTTGAGATGCACGACCTCGGATCCATAAACAATGGAAAATTGCCCCTTGTCTAAAGGACACTGCATGGCAACGGAAAGTTGCCCCTTGTTTGAATGACGCCGCGGCATACTGAATGGCAACAGAAAGTTCCCCCTTGTTTGGATGATGCCACAGCGCATTGTAATCAGTCCTCAGAGTGACGATCACAACCGAACTCTCGGATACAGAGAAGACAAAGATGACCAGAACCATCACATGGACACAGTCGAATTTGAAGTGTTTTACGGCTGGACTTCAGAATGAAGTTGCCTACGTATCCCAAAGATGGGAATCAAGCCTTACGTAGTTCGGGGTTAAGGTACACTCGGGTATTAACCTCTCCTTTTGCGCTCTAACTTTTGCCAAATCTGCCCTTTCTGGGTTTTCAACCTTGCAAGCTTTGTTCTTCTTTTCTTTTCATTTCTTTTCTTCTTTTTTCTTTTTCATCTTTTCTTTTCATTTTCTTCATTTCTCTTCTTCTTCTTTTTTTCGTTCTTTTCATTTTTCTTTCTTTTTTTGTTCTTTTTGTTCTTTTTCTTCTTTTTCTTGCTCTAACTTTTGCCTGGGTTGCCCTTTCAGGTTTTCGGCCCAGTGAGCCTCTCAAGGGTAAAAGTGGAGCTTTGTCTATGTTGAATGGTTTAAGATCTCGAAGTCATCTGAATCCAGGAGAATGGCTGCTGTACGGGGGCGAAATATCCTTTGCTCTCCGTACGCCTTGAACGTTAAGCTTCTGGTGACGGCGTCGATCTCTGCAACACAAAAATGGTGAGCTGCCCGGCGGTGGTGTGCCGGAAAGACCCTCCGACGATCAAGTCAGTTCTCTAAGGAGGAAGACAATGAGAAGAGAGTGTTAGTGAGAGTGAATTCCATACCTCCAACGTTCGTCTTTTCCCCTATTTCTAGGCTGGCCATGCAGCCCCAAGATTGTGCGCGCACTACCTCTGCTGTCCTTCCCTGGACAGGTGGCAATGCGCGCCTCTCACCACCTTACGCATGTAAAGGTTTTGTCCTTCCACCAGTACACACAGAACTGTCTAACGGTATTGAGGCGTTCGTGGAGCAGATGTCCTTTCCCTTGTGTTATTGGCCCAGGTGGCACACATAACCAGAGTACCACGACCGGCCTATTACTTGTGGAAGATCACCATTATGCGTACACAATCGAGCTATATACTGCCGAGCTGTCCCTTGTGATCATGTGAAAGCCAGACCACCTTGGCCGAGCTACTCCTGACCGATTCATCAGGACCAACCGGTTGCGAGGCATGCCAGCCTCCAACCATTCCATCTAAATTCTCGGCTACAAGGAACCATTCACCTCGGTTGGCCGGTCGGAGGCGTGCCGGCCTCGTTGCAGCCTCGGCCCAGCCCAGGTCATCCAATAGCTCGGTTACCACTCGCCATTCCGAACTCCGTCCGGAACACAGCTCGGGTAGGGTCAGTTTGCGCTTGCTCGATCAATGTCTCCGACCGTGCAAGTCGGTCGCGTCAACAAAGTTAGCTCGGCGTCGTGCACTCCGTTAAATCTCACGTCACCTCAGCTCAGCCGTACTGTCATGCAAATCTTCCCTCTCAATTGCCCCTTAAACCCATCCGAGCTATCGTGATTGGGTTTATCGCCTTGTCTGAGCTAAGGTCGAGTTGCGCTCTTGCTAGGCCGAGCGTGATTGGGTTAATGTCTGCTGCCGAGCCACGGTTCAGTTACACCACTACTAAGCCGAGCGTAATCGGAGACACATCAGTTGCCGAGCTGCCTCAATTGGCCGGCCATTACCTCCGCAGTCCCATCAAAGGTCGTACAGCTGTACTGACAGCCGCCTTTTCAGGGCCACGTGGCGTTGCATTATTGGGTCGTGCATCCAGCTGTTCTGCACACGCAGAATTCAAACGGCTGCGCCATTTGGTGTCTTTTCCCCCCATCATTAAACCCCATTCGAAGGGTTTTAACCCTTCACTTTTCATCTTCTATTCAAGCCCCCAGAAACCCTAGCCCTCTCTGCCATCACTGCTGCTGCACTCCTCCTGCTAATGTGTCCATTTTTGACGTTACAATCGAGCTCTCGAGGCAGAGAACTCTACTTGCCTTCGTACACTGGTAAGTTTCCCCCTCTTCCACTGTATTTCATTTTTCCAGTTCTTCATGCTTTTGTTTTTGCGCCATTGTTCCTCATGCTCCTGTTCCACTGTTCTTTGTGCTTTTTGTTTGGGATCATTCTATTGCTCCCTTTGCTTAGAACCATCACACCCTAGGGCAAACAAAAATAGTGGGAGTGGATGGGGCCTTCGTGCCCCTTGTTCCTCCTGGGCTTGAACAGATTCATCCCAGAAATGGGATGAACAGTTTAAATCTGGGTAGGACCGAGCTAAATGCTCATTTAGATCCATGGGTAGAGCTATAACCGAGCAAAAATTGTTTGTGGCTTCTCGAAGAGGCTACAACCGGGCTGAATACACAATTAGATCGGTGAGTAGAGTGAACCGAACTAAAAACACCTTCCACCTTAGACCTCAACCGAGCTGAAGGATCAACTAGATCCATCTTTAGGTCTCAACCGAGCTAGAACCGAATTAGGAGAAATGATCGACGATGTAGTTCGACCGAGCTGGGACTCGTCGATCAAAATACCAAAGCCCTTCACTGAGCTACTTCCAATAGGAGCAGCGCAATATCTGCCGTGCTAACCCTTGGCCTTATTTTTCATCATGCAGAACAAATAGGGCCGACCAAGCCAGTCCAGTATTATATATTTGGTGGAGCTCAAATACCGAGCAAACACACCAACATTTTTGACCGAGATACAAAGTAAATAAAACTGGCTTAGATAGGAAAATACCGGTTTATGGTCAGCACGCCCGCGCACGATGGCCGAGTTCCGTTGGGAGTACAACGTCCCAGATGACGTAGTCTTAGAGCTCGGCAAGAAATGAGACACACCATGGGGAGATTTGGACCGGTGCCCCTTCACGGTCGTTTCCATTGTTGAGGGAGGGCTCTGCTTCCCCGTGTAGCCATTGATCTGCGAATTTTTGAGGCAGACAAGGCTCTGCCCAACCCAAGTCTCCACCAACACGTTCAAGATAATAAATGGCGCCGAAGCAATCAAGGCTCGGTCTCAATCTACCTCAGAAATTTTCCATCAATACAGCCTTAGTAAAAATAAGGGTGGGTTTTGCTGGTACCTCAAAGTCAAGAAGGGCTGAGCAAAACTCATCGAAGGCAACCCAGACAAAGAAGCCAATGATGACGACTTCCTCTGGGTGTCCGGTAATTACGAGGACACCGAGGCGCCCATACCGGGCTGGTACATTAGGAAAGACTTTGGTAGTGCTGGTAAGTAACCCGGCGGACCGCACTATTTTCTTTCTGTATTCCATTACTGTCATTTTGCACCGGTCTAACACTTCTTTTCTTCTTCTGCAGATAAGTACCTTGCAGCAGACTACCACCAGGCCAATCTAGAGGCCATCCGAGTTCTTCTGCGTCACCCGGCCGAGGAGAGGGAAGCTTCCAAACTGCTCGGCTTCGAACAAACTTATCACTACCAAGCACCGCGCAAAAGCCGCGTGACCGACTTCCTGCGCGCTCCATCCCCAGAACCGGATCCGACTCTTCCACCGATCAGACTCGTCCCACTAACAGCCGAGCAGGAAATGGCGAAGATAAGGGCGATCAAATCCATGATCACTGGAGAAGAAGGGGAGTCCCAACCTCCCGAGGCGACCGGGGGGACATCCACCACCCCAGCCGTGCAAACAGAGGGCGCGGTACTTGCTCTCGCCACTAAACAATTGCCTGGCCGATCCAAGAAGAGGCTGAGGAAGGATCTGACCGGGCAAAGCCTCGCTGATGAAGATTCGGCCGAGGTTGCTTCAATCGAACCGGGCGACCAGACCGAGCAACCGCTGGCCCGCAAATCCAAGGGCAAGGGCCCAACCACCCCCCGGTCTGGGCGCCCGAGTTCAAATACCAAGGCCGACCGGTCTCCGCCGAGGACTCTGTCTATGCTGATAGGGATTACTCTCTTGGCTTCAATATGACCAAAGGGCTAATCCTTCCAGCCGACATGAAGAGGCATGACGAGCTGTCGGACCTGAAGGTCCTCCGCTCGGTGGCCAAATCCATCGTGCTGGTAAGTTCTTCAACTTTTTGTTTTTGCTTCAACTGTCTGCTCGGTTTTTTCCTCAGTTTCTGAATGCTAACTGTTTGACATTTGTTTGCAAGCCGCGCAGAAGAACTACCTCGCCCATGACCGCATGGTTAAAGTGCGGCAGAGTCTACGTGAGGCCATTGCCGAGAATGAGGCTCAAAAGGCCGAGATAGCAAAGTTAAGGGCCGCGCAGGATGCTATCGCGGAGCGGATGAATCAAGCGTAAGGTTGACCGAAAGCGGCCGAAAAGCAACGGGTGAAGTCAACCAAAGCTCGGCAGATTTCGCCGAGTCAAGAAAGACGCCTAAGGCCGAGAAAGACAAGGCGGTTGAAGACGCAAAAGACCGTGGATACGCTCAGGGGGAGAAGACCTACGAGCGTCAAGTCCGAGCTACCAAGGAAATCTTTTTCCAGTGCGGCTGGAAAGCCGCCGTGGAGAAAGTTGGCCTTGGTCAGGATTCTGACATGTTCATCAACCCGCTCCTTGCGTATATCCCGGTCTATTTGCAAGCATACGCCAACGCCGCACAAAACCGACTTATTGCCGAGGCGAGGAAAGAGGCTGAGGAAGAAGCCGCCGCCGCGGAACAAACCGAGCAAACTCCACCCGAAGCATCTCCAAATGCCGAAGATGAAGTAATTGATCGGGTGGTTCTCACGGTGAAGGGCAACGACAATGAAGCCGAGGAAAGCCTGCCGGAGCAAACAACCGTTGTTGGCGAGCAGACAGAAGAAACAGCCGAGCAAAACCTTGCTCTAGACTGAAAATTTCCTTTCTCATTTTCCTTTGTTTTTGTATTCTTCTTTTTCTTTCTGTTTTGCAATGTAACCGGGCTATGCCCCACTTTCTGTACTGAATTTCTTCTATCAATGAAATCTGAACTTTTTGCACGTTCATTGGCTGTTCCTGTTTGGCTTTCGTATATGTGAATTTCTTGCTTCAAACTTTGATCAACTGGCAGGTCGGCCTAACCGCACAAACTGCCGAGCTAAAATCAGCTCATAAGTAATCTAGCCAAGATTAGCAGTTGCACTTTCAAATGAAATGACATTTTGCACCCGGTCGAGCAAAATCCGCTCGGCCTTGGTTGGTTTACAGACTGTAATTCCAGCAGTTCAATACGGCCGAGCAAAAACCAGCTCGCCTTTCAAAATTTTATTTTATATATATATATATATATATTTTTTTTACGCCAATATTTTCCTTTAGCCGAGCAAATCCAGCTCGGCCTTATAACTATTGGGCAAGACACCAACATTGCCAATTCCGCCGAGAAAAATCCGCTCGTTTCCCATATTGGACAAGACACCAATATGCCAAATGGGCCGAGCAAAATCAGCTCGGCTCCTATATTGGGCAAAACACCAATGTTTTAGTTAGGTTGGTCATGCCGCCAACATTCCAACTGGGCGAGCAAAACCAGCTCGGCCCTAATGCGCATTGCTCCATAGGCAAATTGTTTGTGCGGTCTGTTCCCATTCCGAGGAAAACAGTCCGGTTCCGTCCAGGTCGGCCTTCTTGATCATCCCTCTCAGTTCGCAGACCCTTGCTGGTTCAATGATGCCGTGGATGACGTTGATCACACCTTGCAGGGGCGCTTCCAGGGCGGCCATTCCGTTGGGCTCGGTTCGTCTGGTTGGCGCGGCCTTGACTCCCCTATCAATATACTGGTCAAGATGCCCCGCCGCCACCAATTCCTCCAAATGCTGTTTGAGCGGCAAGCAATCCTCTGTCCGGTGCCCCCGTTCTTCATGGAAGGTGCAGCAATATTTTGGATTGAAGCCTCGCTGCGCACTCCCTAACTTGGCCGGCCAACGGACAAAAGGCTCACCCCGAATCTCGCTCAGAATTCGGTAGATGGGAATTTTGAAGACCGTGGTAATTCCTGTCCGCGCCTTCAGTTTTCTCTTGGCATCTTCTGCTGCGTCGCGGGGTGCATCAGCCCGGTCGTTTCTGCGACCCTTGTTTCTTTCATCGCGGCCGGTCCCACGACGCTGATCTTTTGGTCGATCATTAGGGCGGTTCTCCTCCTGCCCGACCGAGTGAACTTTCCCCGCTATCCTTCTGTCCACCGCGATCGGATTATCCTTCTCGGTCGTAGAGGCGGCATCATCTTCTACACGAATGTGTTCGTTGATCCGCTGCATCAAAGATTCCATGGTGGTCGGCTGATGCATCGTGAGTGAATCTCGCAGCCTATGTCCGACTGGGAGACCCCTCTTGTATTGAGTGATCGCCAGATTGGTAGGGCAGTCGAGAATCTCGTTGTAAGTTTCCCAGTACTTCGCATTGTACGCCTTCAGCAAACTGCCAGACTCCATCTTGACGCCCAGGAGATGGTCAACCTCCTTCGGCGTTCGAGTGTTAGTCTTGAATCTGGTGACGAAGGCTTCCGCTAGTTGCTACCACCCCTCGATACTCCCCTCCGGGAGCCTTTCAAACCACTTTAAGCCCAGCTCTCCCAAGCTTGCTGGGAATATGAGGCACATCAAGGCATCGTTCCGCCGATGGCCAGCCATCACTTGCCGGTAATGACTCACATGCATGTACGGATCCGTCTTGCCGTCGTACAAAGTGAATTTTGGCTGGTGGAATCCAGCAGGGAGTGGGGTGCTCTCAATCTCTGGGGACAACGGCGTGGTCAGTAAGCCTTGCCGCCTCTGTCCACCGCTCTTTGTCTCTGGTGTGCCGCATCATCACTTCTTCATCGCACGAATGGGGCACTCATCCTCTGAGGCCCGCACCCTCTGAGCCTGACGGCGCTCTCTCCTTGACGTCCTCTGAGATCCTGGAACGGGAGGAGGCAGAGTATCGCGACGTCGACGATGGGCGTGAGGGGAGATAGGTGCTGTCGCGAGTGAAGGATCTGCCCTCTCGTTGGTCTGAATCTCCCACCCCATAGTTCCTGGTGATGGAGAGTGAATGAGTCCTCCTCTAGTGGCAACTGCCAAAACGAGAGGAGGGGGTGTGCTCACTGAGGTTGGCCTCTCCAGCAACACCCTTCCCCCTAACTTGGCGCTTCAGTAGCTCCATCTCCGCCGCCATCTTGCGAATGAGGGCATCTTGGTCCTTGAGTTTGTGTTCCAAGCGTTGCTCACGGGACTCCCCCCGGCGTCGGCGGCCCTCTGGACTCTGTGAACGATTTGAACTCCTCCCACGCTTGGCACGCGCTCCTCGCGAAGAGGTTTCCAGGCCCGCCATGGCTGGAACATTAAGGGGGCCTTCTCTCATTCGGACATACTCTGGAGTGACACCATCGACGACGGACAACGGAATTTCGTCGTTGTTGGCCATGGAAATGGTCAAAGAAGCTTACAGAACAAGGGTTGAGTATCAAACTTTTCCCACAGACGGCGCCAATTGTACGGGGGTGAAATATCCTTTGCTCTCCGTACGCCTTGAACGTTAAGCTTCTGGTGACGGCGTCGATCTCTGCAACACAAAAATGGTGAGCTGCCCGGCGGTGGTTTGCCGGAAAGACCCTCCGACGATCAAGTCAGTTCTCTAAGGAGGAAGACAATGAGAAGAGAGTGTTAGTGAGAGTGAATTCCATACCTCCAACGTTCATCTTTTCCCCTATTTCTAGGCTGGCCATGCAGCCCCAAGATTGTGCGCGCACTACCTCTGTTGTCCTTTCCTGGACAGGTGGCAATGCGTGCCTCTCACCACCTTACGCGTGTAAAGGTTTTGTCCTTCCACCAGTACACACAGAACTGTCTAACGGTATTGAGGCGTTCGTGGAGCAGATGTCCTTTCCCTTGTGTTATTGGCCCAGGTGGCACACATAACCGGAGTACCACGACCGGCCTATTACTTGTGGAAGATCACCATTACGCGTACACAACCGAGCTATATACTGCCGAGTTGTCCCTTGTGATCATGTGAAAGCCAGACCACCTTGGCCGAGCTACTCCTGACCGATTCATCAAGACCAACTGGTTGCGAGGCATGCCGGCCTCCAACCATTCCATCTAAATTCTTGGCTACAAGGAACCATTCACCTCGGTTGGCCTGTCGGAGGCGTGCCGGCCTCGTTGCAGCCTCGGCCCAGCTCGGGTCATCCAATAGCTCGGTTACCACTCGCCATTCCGAACTCCGTCCGGAACACAGCTCGGGTAGGGTCAGTTTGCGCTTGCTCGATCAATGTCTCCGACCGTGCAAGTCGGTCGCGTCAACAGAGTTAGCTCGGCGCCGTGCACTCCGTTAAATCTCACGTCACCTCAGCTCGGCCGTACTGTCATGCAAATCTTCCCTCTCAGCTGCTGTTCACTGATGATGTAGAAGTCCATCCAATGGGGGGTGAATTTTCCCCTAGTGTTGTGGATAGGAACTCGGTTACCCTTCAACAATACCTTCTTCTTTCCCCCCTTCTGGGATTTGGCATTCTTGCCGATCTTCATTGACTTGCGGAATGATCCACCTTTAGCTCTTCGAGCTGTCTGACGTTTTTGCCCCTAGTCCGAGAGGTGCTTCTCATCCAGTTTTGCAAGCTTTCTTTTGATGACGTCCAACCTTCTTGATCTGACTTTCTTGCCCCTAGTTCAAGGGCTGCTTCTGATCTGGCCATACAAGCCTCACGTTGTGATTGACCGTTGAACATTATGACGCCAAGTTCAAGATTTAAAAGCAAGGGGTCGAGTCTCTAGGCTGAGAGCGATCCTAGGCTGCACAATCTCAAGAGCAATTCCGCACAAGTCTTCGCAGGACCGCGCGAAATATTTTTTGAAGTCTTTTAAGAAAGCGACTAATCACTCGCGCTGAAGACAGTGTGGGACCAATCTGAATCAAGCCAGGATCCTTCTTAGTACTCACGTTAACAAACATGATTTCATTCATTAAGGGCTTAACATGCCTTTCTTTCTCTCAAATGATCAAATTCTTGCAAAACCCAAGGCATTCCTTCCTCTTCATTTTCACCACAGTGTTCAAAAAGTTTTGAAAAACTTAGGTCAATGCAATAATTTAAAGGTGCAGAAGAGCAGGTGAGATACTCCGCCATTTTATTCTAGACTTGTTGGCACAATAGGGTCAAAGTAGCGATAGGCACAAAAACATGACAGCCACAGCCGTTTCATTCAAATTTCCTGGTTGCAACTGGGTCCACAGCAGAGACAGACTCAAAACAAAGCGAAAAGACAAACACAAAATGAGCGAGCGATGTCCGAGGTAACACCCCTGGAATCACACGACTCTAACAACACAGGACTGACTCGATACAACAAGACAGACCCGACTGACTCAGCACAAAAAGACTGACTTTATACAACACAACAAGACTGACCCAATACCCAAGTCAGAAAGCAAAATTAACAGCATTTGTACATTGCTCAAAACAGTGCATGCCATCCACCATAGCTGGAGTAATCTGAGCATCATCCGCAGGTGGTTCATCCCCCATCAAATAGTCACATTATCCCCCGTAAGTTCACTGATCAAGTGCCGATAGACTTTGCAAGACCCGGCGTGACGATGACCTTGTTGTCAATCAGATCTTGTATTTCATGGCGAAGACGGTAACAACTGTCAGTGCCGTAGCTGACTTGTTGATGGAAGCCAGAGTACTTGGCCGGATCATGGGACGGGGGAAGTTTATCTGGCAGCGGTTGCAACTCCAGGGGTTTCAAATCCCCCTTTCTAATCAGGACCCTCAAGGCCGCTGATAGAGACATGTACAGTGGGGTGAACACCCTCTGGCCCTAAGGTGGGTGTTTTGAGGTTTGTGGAGTTTTGCTGGATGCACTAGCAAAGGGATTGACAGGCGCTGACTGGGTTTGCTGATCTCTTTCAAGCATGGGATTAGGGTTGAAATAAACATTCCTGGTACAACCGCCCTTTTCCCGGCTTGCCGCTTGATTCAAACTACCCCCAACTTGAGTAGCGAAAGTGTCATCCACAGTCTTTGCAACAACTGCAATCACTTGTTGTTTGTTCAGCCCTTCGGCTTTCAAAGCCTCAACAGCCCACTGAAGATGTTCATGGGGACTAATGCTTGCCCCTACCTTGTTCTTATCACTGGCCTCCATTTTGCTAAGAGATTGGCCTTCTCCTAATGCAGCCCGTCCCAAGGTTAGGGGGCCCTTTGACATGAACTCCCTGGTGTGTGATGCGGTTGATGACAGAGCCAAAACTCCAAAGGCCAGATCTGCCACAATTCTCTGAAGATCTTCGATCATCCTCATCAGCTTAGAAGTAATGGGTTCATGGGTTCGAGATAATTGGGGTTCAGATGCACCCATTATGCATAAGTCCATGCTTTCCAGGATAAACACCTCAGGCTTGGGTAGATGGGCCGGGGTGATGTATACGTTGGGGTCGTAGGTGGACGGCAGCATATGGATGAGGTTGAGATGTAGAGGTGACGGGTCAGTACTAACCTGAGGTCCTTTTGGTGGAGCTAAGGTCTCTTCATCAATAAGATCCTGAATCTTATGACAGAAGCGGATGCAACGGTTCGTATCATGACCGTGTTGTTGATGATAGGCACAGTATTTAGCTGGGTCATATCTTGGTGGAAAAGGGTTTGGAAGGGGTTGGGGTTCTAGAAGTTCTAGGTGCCCTTCTTCTCGCAGCTTTTTCAAAGCTTGAGAGAGACTCATGTAAAGAGGGTGGAATTTTCAGGCTTGGGGCCAAGTTGAAGTGGTTGGTTTTTGGCCATTGAGGGAAATGGTGATAGTGTCTACTTCTGAGCATTTCGCAGCTGTGCTACCATCAGTAGTAGCATTGGAATTGCGAGCAACATTCCTCTTCAAAGGCTCATTATCTTCTACAAAGATCCCTTGTCTGATGGCATCCTCGATTTGAACCCCCATTTCATGAAGGGCTGGAAAGGTAAACAGAGGTAGAATGACCATCTTTTGCAGCAACTTGCCATGCAGATTTCGAACAATCATCCTGATCTGATCTTTGTCGGAAGGTTTTGTAATCATCATTGAGGCCTTTGCTCTCCATCTCATCATGAACTCTGAGAAACCCTCCTTTGGCTCTTGGCGGGTGACTTCGAGATCACGAGTTGTGACCTCGATTTGTGTGTTATAGGAGTATTGAGCAATAAAGGCCTCAGCTAGCTCTTCCCAGTTCTGTTTCACAGAGTTCTCCAATTTCGCATACCAGATTGCGGCTATCCCAGACAGGATTTGGCCGAATAGTGACAATTTCTGGGCTGTGGTCAAACCCATTGGCCTCAAGATATCAAAAAATAGTTGGAGGTGCACCATTGGATCTTTAGAGCCATTGAATCGATCGATATGTGGCATCTTGAACCGATCCAGTAATGTCACCACTGAGTCAGTATAACCATCCTCTATATCATGAATAGAGTGGGCCCCCTGAGACTTTTTGAACAATTTCTCAAGCTTGCTCACTTTCAATGCTGTGGGGTTCGTCTCGAACTCAAAGGGGGAGTCTGGTAGGTTGGTGGGTGTTTTAAATAATTGGGGTAGAATCGAGGGCGGAGTTGGCCTAACTGGAATGTCCGTATCATCCTGGACGTCAGTTGCCTCCCTGAGTATGGGAACTCTTGGTGGGGGAGGATCTCAGTGCGAGATGCTTACTGTAACAGTGATTAATTAATTCACTG
This sequence comes from Camellia lanceoleosa, assembly GCA_025200525.1. Taxonomy (NCBI): domain Eukaryota; kingdom Viridiplantae; phylum Streptophyta; class Magnoliopsida; order Ericales; family Theaceae; genus Camellia; species Camellia lanceoleosa. Next base: position 27,012,273 of record CM045767.1, read on the forward strand.
TTGGGCCATGACCACGGCCTGTTGCTTGGCAAATTTCGCTTGACGGACAGCGTCATGCTACATAGTTTTCATACTATCCTGGAGCTGGCGGACCATCTCCTCCAAGCCTAACATACTGCCCTAATCTAACTGAACAGGTGTGTTCTCTGAGGTGGAAGCAGATATCTCAACCCCGACTGCGCACAGGTGAGGTGAATAATGACTGCTGATCTGGAGACTGTTGAACTGGTGATCTGCGCCTGACTGGCCTTTTTACCCTGCCTCTAGCGAAGGAACACTGATTGCCCTTGAACTGAATCTCTGACCTGACAAAGTCTATCAACACAAGTCCAATGCACTCGGGGGATAGTGGAGCCTTCTGAAGCTATAGTTCCAGGACTACCCCTAGCCAAAGAGAAAACAGGCAGCATCTCAGCCCAAATTTACTAGAACAGATATGAACAAAGCCAAATGAGTGTGCTCTCTACTGAATTCTACCCCAAATCTAATACCCTCAGGTAAAACTGATTTCCAAAACACTGAGTCCCGCAGGCCTGATGCCCAAACTCGCAAATTGATACATGGATTCCTGTAGAGACACTCTAAAAGCACGTAGCAAACAAGTGAGAGCCAAAAACAACCCTATGTTGGGGTAGGGTTTCCCTGTCCTATTTTGTCAGGAGCTAAGGTTTCACTATGCGCGTAGCGGTTTCAAACAACCTAAAATCGGGTAAGCAACCTGTCTTAGTTTGGAATAGTCACTACGGATTCCGATATGCACTAGGTCGAATGGTCAAAAAGGGTGCCTCGGTGACAACCGGGGTTTGTGTTCCCATCATAGCAGAGCCCATAACCGGTCAGCCTTATGGCACGCTTCTCAAAGCGAGCCTCCGGCAAACCGTTCAGGAATAGCAGACGGCAAACACAGTGTCCTAGGCGCACCAATGCAAATGCAATGCAAAGAAACACATAAGTGTAGTAAAAACCAGATATCATGAGTTCGAGTCAAGTTCTCTAACTCCCCAGCAGAGTCGCCAGAAACTGTAGACGTGCCCGTGGGCCTCATGCTACTGTTCGGACTCAAATAGCCACGGTTCTGAATCTAGTCTGGCAAAGTGCAATGCAAGACCGATAAATCACCAAAGAGTCCAAATTCGGCAAATCGTTTTTGGAAAATAGATTTTTTAAAAGAAGTGCCAAACATGGATTGCTTTGCCAGATACAGAGTCGCCACCTAAATATTTTTTATGGGGGAATTTAGGAAACCCTGACTCGTTTGCCTAAGGCCACGTGTTCGTCATCACTAAAGTTGCCTCGGTTCGGGAACTTGGGTACGATTGGGGAAGGTCATTTTGTGAGCACCCTTGCTCGCTCGATCAAAGATCGGCCTCTACTAACCATGATATCAAGTTTTGCAAACATTATGTGCTCTTATTCCGGTTTATTAGCCTAGAATTACTATGTGATGCGCGCAACATACAAGAATAGACTGGATTGCCTTAGTTGGAACAAAATATTTCATGTTTGTTTTTGAAAGCGGTTTGCTACTCGCAAGTAGGTGAAAATGCGGATTTTGCCACCCTCAAGTGGGCTTAGAAAAACATGGTGATTTGCCACTATCTAGTGGGCTTAAAACTTGCAATCAATGAATTGTTCCAATTCAGATAACCCAACCTTCACCCACAGGCATTCAGGCAGTTATATCACATAAGCACATAGCCACATGGCAAGCATGCTATCATGGCAGTCACTCACACGCATGCAAGGATGCTAAAGCATAAACACTCATCGAGTACTCCAAGCCAAAACAGAAGCTAGTTAGTAATCAAATGCATGATCCTAGCTCATGTTAAGATGGCTAATGCATCACATGCAAAAATGCAACTAAGATAGGCTCGGCTATTCTAAATGGCATGTGAAATGCTACAGATAACATGTATTCAACTTGGAATTAAAATACAATGCAATTAGTATGATGCGCCGAGCCCGGTGCATGCAAGACATATGAATCAATGCAAACATGAGAGCATAAGTATGCTAATTGAAACATGCCCTAATCTAACCATCGTAAGCAGGTAAGTAAAAGGGAGAAAGACGTGGGGTTGGAAGACATTCACACACTCACGCACACTTATTACAAAATTCGCCCTCTCGACGGAGGGTCCGAAAGAATAATACAAATTAATTAACTAATAAGCTAATTAAATATTACACAACACTTAACTAATTAAATGAATTAATTAAGCTACTAAAGCAGTAAAGAGGCCTCGGGAAGAGGGATGAATGTATGCATGCTCGGCTTTGCTCGGAAATCCATCGCCATGCTACATGTTGCCTCTGTTTGCACTACTCTGCACTTCTGGGAACTGCACAAGTTCCAGGGTTGCTTCTAAACCACCCCTTGATCAGAATGAGATGCCACCGGCCAAGATAAAAAGCCACCGACCATGGAAACATGGTCATCGACCAAAAGTGAAGCCATCTCATTTGGATTTTGTAGCCGGCACTAAAGATGGCCGACCATCATCTGTTCTGTAGGACCCTGTTGAACAAGAAGAGGACAAACAGAGCATGGCAGTGCATTTTCAAAGCAAATGTGTGCACAACCACTCTCCCTATCATGTCATGAATTCAAGGGAGTATGGTTCTCGACCCTCGGGCCACCAATCACGCATTTCCATGCATGATGGCCCAATAAGCCAAGTGTGCAACTTCAATATCAAATGAAATGCACACAAAACACATCAAAGCCCCAACCTCTATCATGATTGGTCAAGAGGCAAGGGATGCATGCTCAATGCTATGCAACCTAAGCATGCAAGCAAACTAATGCAAAATGAGTATGCTAGCAAGCAATATGCAATAGGCATACAACCTAGACATGTGGGCATGTATAGCATGCAACAACATGCAAAATGAAACAAGCATGCAACAACATGGTGAGATGGACTTACACTAACATGGGTAGCTCTCAAGCATGCCAAAATCAGTGGCCAAAAGTGATGGAAATGATGGATAAAACACAACTAAGCATGCACATGCAAAGGTCCCAACACGTAGGCACAAAAGGCAACTTTCCAAGAGCATGGCAAGGATGAAACATGGCATACAATGGCATATATTCCAGCTCTGAAATGGCATACTAAATGACTCCAAAATGACTCCGAAGCATGCAAACACTCACATAACGCATGGTAGGGGGCCTCAAAACCCAAGACTAGCCTAAGTATTTACACTATAGCTTTATGAGTGATATGGCCATGGCAGCCCAAAACAATCCTAGGACAGCCCAAAATAAGCATAAAATCATGTTAGAGTAAAGCCAAAATATGCTAGGATGATGAGTCAAAACATCATGCACAAGAGGCTAGTAAACAAGATTTGTTCTACACCTATATGGAGCATGCAAAGGATGACCAAACCAACTATGGATAGGGTCATGATATGGCAAAACATTACCAAAAACATGCTGAAATGTAAACCAAACAAGCTAACAAGACATGACAAAGCATGAAGCATGTGAAGCTAGTTTAGGGGATTTACACTACAAGTGTATGGAGCATATGAGGGACCACCAAACCGGCAAAAAAAAAATTCATGACATGCCTGGCCAAATACCCACTGAAATGTATCCAATACATGCAAGAATGAGGTGCTACTTTGAAAAGCTATGAAGAGGGTTGCTCTACACATGCAAGAGGCGAGCCTTAAATGAACGAAAAAGCTCTGGAAAGAGTTCATGCAGGCCCTAAAACTCACTGAAAAAGGCCTGAACCGAGCTCAAGAAGTGTGCAAATAAGGGCTCCTTTGTAAGGCCCAAAATGCTAATAAACAAGACAACAAGGGAGAGGGTCACCCCTCTCCTTCTTAGGACCTCAAAACACCATCCCCACCACTGAGATCCCTCTGAATTTCAGTGGTGAGAGGGCCAATACAAGGCGGTTCCGAAGCTCACAAAAAGGGCACAAAAAAGAGACCAAACAAGGCTTAAGAGGGGGTAAACAACCCCAAACACAAAAGTGATCTTAAACAAACTTCAAAAGGAGCTCAAAATAAGACTTTTTTTAGTTTATAATGAAGCCCAAATATGCTTGTAAGTATGGAAAAAATACGAAGCAAAACAATGCTTAAAAGAGGGAAAGAAGTGTTACCCTTGAAGCTCAAGGAGACAGCAGCTTCTTGATCTGAAAAACCAGTCCCTTAGCCTTTGAAAATGGCCTCCAAGATGCTTACAGTGATGGTGGAGGGGTTAGGTTAGGAGATGGTATGCAAAGGTGCAAGAACCATGCACTTTCTTGAATGTAGAGATATAGAGAGAGACACAACTCTTGTGCCTTAGACCAATTTTTCAACCTCTCTAAAGGAGAGGAAGGCCCTCTCTTATAGAGAAACAAGAGGGTTCAAGCTTCATGGAGAAGCTAGAGCAAAAGGTGCAAGCTTCTTGGAGAAGCTAGAAAAGGTTCAAGCTTCTCCAAGAAGCTAAAAAAAAGGTTCAAGCTTCTCCAAGAAGCTAAAAAAAGGTTCACAAGGTTCAAGCTTCCTGAAGAAGCTAAAATAAGGGTTCAAAAGGTTCAAGCTTCCTCAAGAAGCTAAAACAAAGGTTCAAAAGGTTCAACCTTCCTCAAGAAGCTAAAACAAAGGTTCAAAAGGGTCAAGCCTCCCCAAGAAAAGGTCTCGGCCAAAAAAAGTGGCCGATCGACCAAGACAAAAGGCCGGTCGACCAAAAACAGTGCCGGTCGGCCATCACTAATGGCCGATGGCAATAAAATAGGGCCGGTGGCGTCAAGCCATGGCCGGTGATGTGTGGGGATGGCCAACAAGCCATTCCCTGCCCTCAGAAGCAAAAAACACAAGTGTTTGGTCCACAACCAAACACAAAACAAACTAGTCGAGAGGTCTTGAGGCAAGGCGCGCGGCCGAAACCTCCGAGAACTCAAGACGAACGCAAACATGGATGATCATCGAGTGTTCAAACGATGACGTCCAAGTCTTGAAGACGATCAAAAATGAGGTGTCTACACTATTGCTCTTGGAATCCCAAATCTTGTGATTATGTTCTTCTATATTAAGCTCTTTACGTCCACATCTCAGATCTTGGCTAAGGGCTCAACTTCTATCCACTTGGTGAAGTAATCTGTTGCTACCAGCAGGTACTTCCTTTGCCCTGTTGCTTGGGGCAGTTGTCCAACAAGATCCATTCCCCATTGGGCAAACGGCTAAGGACTGGATACTAGGTTTAGGTCTGCTGCTGGTTAGCGTATCAGAGGTGCAAACCTTTGGCACTTTTCACATTTCTTGACATAGGCCTCTGCATCTTTCGGCATGTAGGGCCACCAATATCCCTGGGTAATGGCCCTATGGGCTCGTGATCTGCCCCAGGTGTGGCTTCCACAAATTCCTTCATGTATTTCATATAAAAAGTCTTCAACTTGTGAAGGATGTACGCACCTCAAAAAGGGGCCAGTGAAGGATCTTCTGTAGAGATGTCCTTCTCCTGTCAAACTGAATCTTGCCAACTTCAATCTGATCTTGTGTGCCTCCTTGTGGTCATCTGGCAGCTTTCCTTCTTTTCAGGAATGCAATAATTGCATCCATCCAGCTTGGTCCCACGTCCACACACATTACTTCATGTTCTGTGGTCAGTGGTTCGATGCTCGGGCCCGACAAGTAGTCCACCATTATTGTCCTCGCTTTTCCAGGTTGTGTTGAACTAGCTAGGTTGGCCAATGCATCGGTGTGACTGTTATCATCTCGGCTGACCTGAAGTAGTCGGCAGTTCTGAAACAAAACTGCCAACCTGATGACTTCCTTTGCGTAGGCCGACATCCTTTCATCTCCAGCCGCAAACTCGCCTGTCGTTTGGTTAACTATAAGTTGTGAGTCACAAAAGACTATTACCTCATCTGCTTGTACTGTTGCTGCCAGCTTCAGTCCTGCAATGAGTGCTTCATATTCTGCTTCATTGTTTGAGGCCTTGAACCCCAAATGAATCGATTGTTCTAGTATCTGCCCATCTAGAGATACCAGTACTACTCCTGCCCCTGCTCCCTGTCAGTTGGAACTCCCATCAACAAATAGTCGAAAGGAGTTACCGATGTAAATGCTGTAGGGTCTAAGTTTTTTCTCTTTGCTTTGTTCTTTCGCCTTTGGCTAGGCTCCTCCTTGCTTGTTTGGACATCGTTCACCTTGGCTCAACGGAGCCCGATGTTCGATGGATTCTGGTGTGAACTCTGCTACGAAGTCGGCCAAAACTTGGCCTTTGATTGCTGTTCTGGGTCTGTACTCCAAGTCATACTGGCCCAAGGCGACTTCCCATCTGGCTATTCTTCCTGTCAAGTCTCCTTGTTGTAGCAAGGACTTTAAGGGGTGTTCAGTTAGCACCACAATTTTATGGGCCTGGAAGTAATGGTTCAGTTTCTTTGAAGCCATTACTAAGGCCAGTGCCAATTTCTCTAAGGGTAGATACCTCGTTTCTGCATCGGCCAGGGTTTTGCTTACATAGTAAACAGCCCTTTGTTCCCCTTTTTCTTCTCGGACTACCACTGCGCTTATCGCATGTTCTGAAACTGCTAAGTATAAAAACAGCTCCTCTCCAGGTTCTGGATTTGAAAGAACTGGGGCTGTGGTCAGATACTTCTTTAGGTCGGCCAAGGCGGCTTCGCATTCTTCGGTCCACAGGAAGTCTGTGGCTTTCTTTACTAAGTTAAAGAAAGGTCTGCACTTGTCTGAGCTTCTGCTGATGAACCTATTCAGGGCTGCGGCCCTTTCGGTTAGCATTTCTACCTGTTTTGCCAACGTCAGACTCTTCAACTCCAGGATGGCCTTGATCTGATCTGGGCTGGCCTCAATGCCCCTTCTAGTCACTAGGTATCCCAAGAACTTACCAGATCCAACTCCAAATGCGCACTTTGATGCGTTGAGTCGGAGCCGATATGATTTAAGGATTTCAAAGATTGCTTTGAGGTCGGCCAGATAACCTTCTAGTTCCTTGGTCTTCACGACCATGTCGTCAATGTAAACTTCCACCGTTCAGCCAATCAGGTGTCTGAATATCTTGGTTACCAACCTTTGGTAAGTTGCTCCTGCGTTTTTCAACCCAAAAGGCATCACCTTGTAGCAGTACAGCCCCTTTGGGGTGATAAACGCAGTCTTCTCTTCATCTGCGGGGTACATGGCTATTTGGTGATACCCCTTGTAAGCATCCAGGAAGCTCATCCTTCCATACCCTGAAGTGGCGTCCACTAGTTGGTCAATCTTGGGTAGACGGAAGCTATCTTTGGGACAGGCCTTGTTTAAGCTGGTAAAGTCTACGCAGACCCTCTATTTACCGTTCTTCTTCTTCACCACTACTGTGTTCGATAGCCATGTCGAGTAATTTACCTCACAAATAGCCCTGGCTTCCAGTAGTCTGTCTACTTCCTCTTCCACTGCTTCGACGTGTGTCAACGTCGGTCTTCTTGCTCATTAGATTACAGGTTTAGCCGACCTGTCAACGTTCAGCTTATGGCAAGTGACCTCGGGGTCAATGCCAAGCATTTCGTAGAGCGTCCACGCGAACACCTCAATATTTGCTCTAAAAAAAGCTTCTAACTCTTTTTCCTCTTCTTCGGCTAAGCCCGAGCCGAGAAAAAAGAAGCATGCTTCATTCCCTTCCTGGACGAGGATTTTCTTCAGTACTTCTTCACTCTTCTCAGCTAGTTCCTTGCCAACATCATCTAAGACCTCCACGTCCTCGTCTTCGATCTCTGCCTTCTCTGGTTCTCGAATGCTGCAGGTGGATTTCATTACTGCCATGGAGCAATTCTTTGCCTGCAGCTGATCTCCTCTGACCTCCTCAATCCCATGCTCTGTTGGGAACCGCAATAGTTGATGCAGTGTTAAGGGAACAGCCCTTAGTGCATGCAACCATGGCCTTCCCAAGATGATGTTGTAAGGGGAGGGTGTGCCGATTATGGTGAACTCTGTTGTTATCTTCCTGGTGCCTGCCTGCACCTCCAAGCTGGTTGTTCCCAGTGGCCATGTCGGCGTTCCATTGAACCCGACCATCGGGCTATTGGATTGCTCCATATCGTCTGGGTAAAGGCCGAGCTCTTTGTAACATCGGATGTACATGATGTCACAAGAGCTGCCTTGGTCAATCAAGATGCGCTTTACTTGGCATTCCCCAACCTGGAGGGATACTACCAAGGCATCATTATGTGGATGCTGCACCATCTCAAGGTCGGCTTCTAAAAAGGACACCACTGGTCCTTGGCCCTCCTCTACTCGATGTCTCTTCTCCCCGACTTAGTAGACATGCTGCAAGTGCTTCATCTTCTGGGTCTCCCCCTAATCTCGTTCTCGTTGACCTTTAAGTGAATTACATTGATTACCCGAGGTCTTTCTGCCTGAGGTTGCTGTGTTGGAGGAGGCGGAGCTGCTGGTGCCTGAGGCAGTCTTGCTTGTTTTTCCCTTGTTCTGGCCTCATCGACAAGGTCTCTCAAATGGCCTTGCCTCACCAGGTCTTCCAAGTGTGTTTTTAGGGCTCTACAGCCTTGAGTCATATGCTCGTTTTCATTGTGGTAAGCACAATGTCTGCCAAGGTTTCTTCCCATAAATTCTCCTGGTGCCTTTGCTGGTGTTCTGAAATAGGGTTGATTCCGAATTTGATCCAGGACTTTGTGAATTGGGATTCAGAACACAGTTGTCACTGCCTGTGTAGCCCTTAGTTCTGTCTCTTGCTTGCTTGATCCATTGGTACCTCGGCCTCACTTCGGCAAGCCGTTTCCTTCCTCTTGCTTTGTCTTCTTAGTTCCCGACGTGTCTTCCTCGGCTCTGGCATACTTCTCGATTCTTGCCATGAGCTCTTCCATGCTTTTTGGCAATGTCTTTGCCAAAAACTTTCATAGCGGGCAGTTGTCTTTTAGTCCGTTCTTGAAAGATACGACCGCCACCTCTTGATTACATTCGGGTATTCGGTTGAACACCTCATAGTATCTTTTTGCGTAGGCCCTAAGGCCTTCATTCTTACTGATCTTCAGAGCCATCAAAGCGTCTACCCTCAATGGTTGTAGCTTGTTTGTCACGAACCTGGCCACAAACATCTCGGCCAAGCCTTCCCAAGTCTTCACGCTTCCCTTTGGTAGTTTGTGGAACCAATCTGATGCAATCTCCCCGAAGGATGAGGGGAACACTTTGCAGAGTAACGGCTCGTTCCCACTATACAATGACATTGAGTTCAAGTATAATCCAACGTGGAAGTTGGGGTCTGACTTACCATCGTATATTTAGAACCTTGGCATACTAAATCTCTTTGGCGCCTCAAACTTGTCCAACTCCACCAAGAATGGTGTCCTCGGCTTATCTGGAGAGGTTACCTTGACGTCGATATTCTGTTGCTTCCTCCTGAGGTAATCTCTTAAGTCCTCCTTTGTCTGCCCAGGAGCTCGGCTATCTCCTGCTTTCAATCTTTTTGGTGCACTACTTTCAGCTTCGTGGTGAGTCCTCTTCAACCTTTCTCCATTAGTTGTGTCAAAGCACAGCGCCTGCCCCTAAATATGCTGATGTTCTTTGGAGTCTGCCTCCTTTGTGTGATGCGTCCTCCGTGATTCTTCCCTTCTTGACTCTCTTCATCCAACTTCCCTGGAAGGCCAATGAGAATGTCTTTCACTCCTAGTATGCTGAGGGGCTATGGGGATTGTTTTCTGCCCTCCCTTCTGGGCATTGGCCGCTGGAATCGGCGTGTCCTGCAACGGGAATGGTGGCTGCATAACGTTGTTTTGCATCATAAAATTGACGACCGATTGCAGGTCCGCCAATTTGTTTGCCATCTCTTTTACCTCTTCGTCCCTCCGCAGGCATCTATCCTTCCATACCTGGAGGTCATCCTCTTTGTAGTACCCAGTTCGATCTGGCCTCTTTGGTACGTCGCCATCTTGGCCAACGTCTTTGTTGCTATGATTCTGGTCACGAGTTTCCGTGTTGCGGTTGTCTCCTTCGACGTCAAGGTCGATAGGTCTGCCACTCCCAGCAAGAGTGTCGTCCCCAATCTTTTCCTTCTGTCCGTTGCTGGCTATCCATTCTCCTTTCTTTCCCACAGACGACTCCAAATTGTGTGAGTGATTTTCCGACCACATTGCCAAGTCAGTATTCAGCTAGAGAGTACTGGCAGAATAGATGACACCTGTCTGACCTGGAATAGAAAGAGAAGATTCCGGCGGTGGTTCGTCCACCCGGGGGCACTCCGATGATCAAGTCAGTATATCTCTCAAAGATAATCAACTAATAAACTCATTGTTCTAAATGTAAATTACGTACCTTAGACTCATCGGGGGTGCCTTTTTTTTATAGCTAACTCAATCCTAGTCCTCATAGGAGCTTGGCTTCAATGGACTTTAGCTTAATGCTTATCCAGGACTCTTCAATAGATATAGATAAACTCCCTAAGTGCTTTATCTTTATCTAGGCTGAGTCCCCTCATCATCTAGGATTCTTGTGCCTTATTCACTTATCTCGGATTCCGATATCTTCGGAGATAACCTCGGTCTTTCCGAGATCACCTCGGCGTCATGATAAAGACACGTGGCACCTCGGCTGATACGTCGGTGTCACCTTGGCTACGTGTTGGTACTCAGAAAATATATCCTCACAATTACAATGCATCGTACTTTTTCTTATTGTTCAATTATTAATATAAAATCATACAGCTTGCTTGTTTTCATTTTTCAGAAAATACTTTTCAGAAAATTATACTTTCATATTTTTCGTGTTTTTTTGTTTTTATTGAGTTTTTAAAATATTTTAAGCATTTTTTTTTTTACTTTTTAGACACATCTAACATAAACACACCTAAAAAATAAAAAAAAATTATAAAAAAAAATCTTTTAAAATTTTATTAAATATCAAAAATACAAAAAACGCAAGAATTCAGTACATTTTTTATATTTTTATATATTTATTAATTTTTTAAAATATTTTTTTACAAATTTTTTACTTTTTAGATACATCTAAGTAAGGTGCATTTAAAAAATAAAAAAAATTAAAATTTAAAAAATATTTACTAAAAATAAAAAAATACAAAACCTAAAAAATTTAATTTTTAAAAAAATTAATTTTAAAAAAATTTAATCTAAAAAATTCAAACAAAACAAATTGATAAGATTTTTTTTTTTTTAAACCAATCGCAATATGATAGACAGTACTATAAAGACACAAGAAACAATACCTCAGGGCCCGCCAATACCTTCCCCTAATTTTTCAGTCAAGTCATTGGCGGATGAGACACTTCTTTTGAATGGTCAGCGTACTTTTCTACGAGAATCTTTTGTGCGTGATACGCGGGTTGGGGTAAGGTTTGATGCGGTCACTTGTAAATATTTTTAGGTACATCTTTAAAATTTATTTAAAATAAAAATAATTTTTTATAATTCAAAAATTACAAAAAAATTTATAATTTATTTTTTAATAAAATTAATTAATAAATAAAATTTTCAACTGCTCCTTTATATAATAATAAAATTACTTTAATTATTAATTAAAATATATTTCTAATATAATGAAAAAAATATTAAATGACTTAATAATTTAATGATAAAATAGACTATTTATTATGAAATCAGAAATTTCACTAGGTAAGATATAATTTTCAGAATTATATAGTACAATTCATATTTTAAGCAAATCTCAAAAAATGTATTAATAATTTTATCCATATTTTAAAGTACAGCAATGATTCATCCCCTCTTTTTTTCCCACTCCCTTTGACCCCCTCTCTCTCTCATTAGTTACATTTTCTTTTTCTTTTTCTTTTTTTTCCTGCACCTCCAATCACCACCCGCCACGTGGCAAAGGGGGGTGGCAAAGGGGGGGTGAAGGGGGTGACCCCCAAAGGGGGTCTCAACCTTTATTCTTTAAAGTATTATTCATGTTATTATTTTTTGGGTTAATTACACTTTTCACTCTCATAGTTTGATTTAAATTTTATTTTAATCTATATTGTTTCAATTTTTAAAATTTAATCCCTATTTTACATCCATTTTCGATTTAGTCATTCTGTTAAATTAGTTGTTAATTTTATTTACGTGTTCATATTAGAAAATTGACAAATATTCTGAAATTATTAATTTTAACTTTTAATTTAGTGGAAAAAACTAAATTAAAATTACACTTAAAGTATAAGAAACATCATAAGTGTAATGAACTCATATTTTTTTTATAGTTATATTTTCTATATCAAGTTTTATTTGTAATAAATAGACATAAAGTATAGGCCCACCATAAGTGTTGTTTCAATACTTCGAACATTTTATTTTCTAACGTCTTCTGTATATGTACGGGAAAGAAATAAACCTTCTCGTATAATCCTGTTGATCAAGTCTGCGCTCTTCCGTACGTCGTCGCTTTATCACCTGAAAATACAAACGTGAGCTAACCGGCGGGTGTGTGCCGGACACCTCTCCGATGCCTAAGTCAGTAAGCTTGACAACTAGACAAAAGCTCTGTGTATTCAGAAAACAAAGTTGTGTTACCTCTCCATAAGTCATGTCTGTGAGCTTTTATAGGTTCCGTGTGGCACAATCCTAGTAGGACTTTTACTTCTCCATGCAGAGTCCTACTAGGACTCATACTCCTGAAGGATAATGCTTATCTTTCAACACCCCCCTCACTGCTTAAACCAAGTGAGATGGTTTCACCATGGCCGAACTACCATATGACCGAAGTAAACACGACTACGCTTAGCCGCAGAACGGGCCGAACTATCCTTAATTCGGTTCTTCCCACTACTCTTACTTCGGCTTCTCATGTACAACTCATGGTGTGGTTAGACCGAACTAACATGTCAAGACCGGTTAACTCTAAGACCGGTCTAACTCCAAAGCATCTTTAGACCAGTCTAACTTCAATCTTCCCTTGGACCGGACTAACCTCCGGGCTTTGGGACCGGACTAACTCCAAAACATCCACAAGACCGGAGTAACTTATACGGCCATTTTACTCGGCCCTTCGTACTGCGGCCCATAACAGCCCATTACCTAGCTCAGTCTAATTTTCATATAAATTACCCTCTCAATTGCACCTTAATTCCATCTGCGTAGCGTGATAGGGATTACCTGTCTATAAACCGGGCTAAAGTTTTAGCCTTTCCAGCCGAGCTAATACTCTAAGCCTTTAGAGCCGAGCCACCTCCAAGCTGAGCTATCCTAATCCGGTCAAAGCGTCGCTTCAATCACAGAAACTGAATCGCCTTTTTCCAAAGGACACGTGGCAGTGCTCGATTGGTCCTTCGCTGCCACGCCTACTCAGACGAAAAATTTGAACAATTCCCGCCTCCTGGTCTCTTCATCAAAACAAAACCCTTTCGTTTTTTCTAAATCACTTACTAAAACACTCTCTCCTCTCTTGTTCTTGAGCTTCTGAGATCCCCATCTTGCTGTGCCCGCGTTCTTCATTGCTACTGCTACTCCAATCTTTAGTTCGTTTCTCTTTCTCTGGTAAGTATTACAAATCCATTTTTCTTGCATTTGGAGTTCTTCGTATTTGCTTCATACAATCCATAGTATACTGTGTTTGTTTTTGCAAAACACTTTTTATGCTTAGCTTCGTGTTTTTTCTAGAAAAAACCTCATAAGAACCTCATGAACTTCATAAAATAATCTGTAGAACACTGTTTGATCCATAAACATGTCCCAACCGAACTAGGTTACTGTTTGTGCTATATGTAGATCTATCCAGACAATAACCGAACTTAAACTTGTAAGTATATCAGTAGTTTCAGTTACTAACTCCTGATTCACTTTAGCCGAGATAAGCTCACCGAACGAAGTTTGAACTTAGCAAACTAGAAACCTTGGCCTTCAACCGAGCTAAGCCTGGGGGCTAAGCCAGCTTCCTTAGTTTGAACCGAACTAAGAAAGCTGCCCCTAGAGGCTAAACCGAGGTAACGAAACCCGAAGTTCAAACCGAGATAACAAATAGATCTATCAAACCCCCTGCTCAATCCGAGCTACCAAGCATTTTGCTGAATCGAGATAAACCTGTAGCATCCTCCATAGGCCGAAGTAGGACTTCTTTATCTTTGCTTTGATTTTGTAGCACGGTCAACAATCTGTGCTTAACCCCTTTGTTTTCCACTTTGCAGACTTAGGTTGCCCAAGCACTTTTCTGCGCGCTCAACCGAACTAACTTATTCTTAATTTATAAACAAATGGGTAAATATAGATTTTTGGTAGAAACCCCAGGAGGCCTAGCCGAATTCCGTAAGGATTATAACATCCCTAACGACGTCCAACTCGTTTTAGCCAATAAAGATGTCACACCATGGGGGAATGAGGGTTTCGTTCCTTTTACCCTTCTTTCAATAATAGAAACCGGACTAAGATTTCTAGTCCAAATTTCGATTTGTGAATTCCTTAGGCAAACCAGACTATGCCCAACCCAGCTTTCCACCAACTCATACCGTATAATAATGGGTATGGCCAAACTAAACCGCCAAGCCGGTCTAAACCTCGGTCTAGCCGAACTGTTCCACCAATATTCCTTAGGTTCAAAAGAGAATGGGTGGGTATATTATTTGAGAATTCGCCGCCGGCATGAAAAAATAATTAAGGATACACCGGATAAAGACTTGAATGATGACGATTTTTTCTGGGTGTCTGGGAACTTTGAAGATCATCAAGCCCAGATTCCTGGCTGACGTATAAACTGGGACAAAGGGATACCTGGTATAATTACTTCGGTTTCCTTGTATTCTTCTCTTTTTACTTCGGTTTCCTTCTATTCTCCTCTTTTTACTTCAGTTTCCAATTTTAAGCCGAGCTAACAGTTGTCTTCTTCATGCAGATCCAGCCCATATTTATTCATTGTACAGTCACCCCAACCTTGCCACTCTTCGCGCCGCACTATGGGTTAAAGAAAGAAGTTGGGCCAAACTTCTAAATTTCGAACCGTCCTACAGATACAGCGGTCGCCGAAAAGCGAGAGTGATCGACTTCCTTCTTGAAGACGCCCCAGAACCAGACCCAACCTTGCCCCAGATCAACCTAGTACCTCTGACATCCGAACAGGAAATGATAAAACAAAACAGAGTAAGGGCCCTACTGACCGAAACCAATCGGGCCGAAATACCATAACCGAACCAGACCCAGGAAACCATTGTGGCACTACCTTCGCAACAGCCTTCGTCATCCCGCTGAACCAAGCGCGCCCGGACTACTGAGACCGAGCAGCGTTTGGTTGGACGAAACGGTTCTTCCACCTAGCCCTCAACCAAGCCCCCAGCCGGAGCGATCTGACCGAGCTGGCTCTTCCAAATGGGCTCCAAACCTTTCCTTTCAAAACCGAGATATTCAAGATACAGACTTGGTGGTCGTAGAAAAGGATCACTTGATGGCATTCAATCTCGCCAAGAGTGTTTGCCTCCCCAAAGACATGGAGCACCACCAAAAGAAACTAAACACCGAGCTGAAGGCCATCCAGTCTTCAACAAAATCCATGATTCTGGTAGGTAGCACTGTCCTTTTTTGATCTTTTTAATTTTTTCTGACTTTCAGTTCGGCTAAAAAAGTTACTACTCTTTTGCAGACCATTCAAAAAAACAACGTTGCCCACAAGCGAGTGCTCGAACTTCGTAAGACAACAAGGCAAGCAATGGCCGAAATGGCTGAAAAATCAGTCGAACTAGAAGAAGTGAGGAAGCAGCTTGCTGAGCTAAAATCCGAGAACGGTCATCTAACCGAACTCGTTAGCTCGGATGAAGCCGAGAAACAAAAGGTCGCCGTTTTGGTGAAAGACAAATACCTGCGCGAGTTGGCCAAATTTGAAGGCAAGAAAAACGCAGAGATCACCGTGCTTAAAAAGAAGGCAGCCGACACAAACACTGCAGGCTTCAATGAGGCGGAGGCCACTTATATGCAACAATGCGTGGCAGCCAAGGATTTATTCTTCAAGTGCGGCTGGAGAAGTGCGGTGGAGCAGCTCGATTGCGGACGCGAAACCGAGGTATACAATGCTCCGCAGTATTTCATTCCGGCGTCACTGGCGGAATATGCTGCCGATCTTTAGAAGCAATTTCTTGATGAGGGCGGTGATGAGGATTCCTCTTCAGAAGACGACTCCCAGACCGGTCGTCAATCTACTCCTCCAATTCCAGTGATCTCCAATCCTCCAGCCCCTGAGGAAACTATCATCGTGCCTGAGCCGAACCCAGAAGGGCTTGATCCAACCGACCCCAACCGTGTTCTGGCTACGACCGAACTTCTAATTGAGACCGGCCTCAGAATTGAGCTAGATGCTGATCTGGACGATCTTTTTAACTGATTTTGTACCTTCTGTGTTTTGGACAATGTAACCGGGCTACGACCCCTTCTGTGTACCTGATTTTTATTTTAATGAAAATTTTTCTTTTTGTGCTCAACTCTTATTTCGGTTTGCTGTCCTGTTTGTACTTGCATTCTTTGAATGA
This sequence comes from Camellia lanceoleosa, assembly GCA_025200525.1. Classification (NCBI taxonomy): domain Eukaryota; kingdom Viridiplantae; phylum Streptophyta; class Magnoliopsida; order Ericales; family Theaceae; genus Camellia; species Camellia lanceoleosa. The sequence goes on from CM045767.1 coordinate 27,028,690, forward strand.
TTGTTTCCCTTGCTGCAAGTGTTATTTCGGTATTTTAGTTGGTCAATCTAAGCTTATCCAGCCAACCACTCTTCAGCCATAAACTTACTTCGGCTGAAGAGTAACAAGAGTTGGTTTAATCCAGCCAACCACTCTTCAGCCATAAACTTACTTCGGCTGAAGAGTAATAAGAGTTGGTTTAATCCAGCCAACCACTCTTCAGCCATAAACTTACTTTGGCTGAAGAGTAACAAGAGTTGGTTTAATCCAGCCAACTACTCTTCAGCCATAAACTTACTTCGGCTGAAGAGTAACAAGAGTTGGTTTAATCCAGCCAACCACTCTTCAGCCATAAACTTACTTCGGATGAAGATTAATAAGAGTTGGTTTAATCTAGCCAACCACTCGTCAACCATAAACTTACTTCGGCTGAAGAGTAACAAGAGTTGGTTTAATCCAGCCAACCACTCATCAGCCATAAACTTACTTCGGCTGAAGAGTAATAAGAGTTGGTTTAATCCAGCCAACCACTAAGTTGGTTTTTTTCAGCCAACTTAGAATAAAGTGTTTGGTTATTCCGACCAAACGTCTTGCAGCCTGGATCCTTATCCTGGGCTTAGGAGGGGTATTGGTTTAATCCAGCCAACCTCTAAGTTGGTTTTTCCAGCCAACTTAGAATAAAGTGTTCTTGCTGCCCCTAACTCACTAATTTTACTAAAACAAACTATTATAGGGAAAAATGCTTATACTGAAAAGAACAACTACTTGTTTTATTGAGAAAGGGAAAAAGTTACATATATTTAAGAAGAAAAAAGCTAAAAATAAAATAACTTGAGATTGGCAGTATTCCATGGCCTGGGAATTGTTTTGCCGTCCTCATCTTCTAAGTGGTATGCCCCTTTGCCTGCTAATCCGACCACTTTGTAAGGTCCTTCCCAGTTAGGCCCTAGCTTGCCATCTCCTGGTACCAAGGTATTTCCCATTACTTTGCGCAGTACCCAATCTTCGATCTTGAATTGCCTTGGATGCACTGTTTTGTTATACTTTCTGGACAATTCTTGTTGGTAGGAGGCGATGTGAACCAATGCTCTGTCTTTTCTTTCTTCCACAAGGTCAAGCTCTAATGCTATGGTTTCGCCATTTAAGTCTGGATCAAAGTTCTCACTTCGAATTGTGGGGAGGCCAACTTCTAATGGGATGACTGCTTCCATGCCATAAGCTAAGGAGAATGGTGTTTCCCCTGTTGATCGGCGAGGTGTGGTGCGGTAAGCCCATAAAACATGAGGGAGTTCTTCTGCCCATTTGCCCTTTGCTCTCTCTAACCTTTTCTTCAATCCATCCAAGACTACCTTGTTTGATGCCTCTGCCTGACCATTTGCTTGGGGATATGCCGGTGTAGAATTGTAGAACTCTATCTTGTATTCTTCACAAAAGCCCCTGAAAATCCTACCGTCGAATTGAGTGCCGTTGTCTGATATCAGTGCCTTTGGTATGCCAAATCGAGTGATGATATTCTGCCAGACAAACTTTTTCACATCTTTTTCCTTGATTGACGCCAAGGCTTCTGCTTCCACCCATTTTGTGAAGTAGTCGGTTGCTGTAAGAAAGAACTTCTTGTTGCCGGGTGCTGTTGGAAGTGGTCCTACTATGTCCAATCCCAACATTGCGAAGGGCCATGGACTAGTTAGAGGTAGAAGTTCTCTGGCAAGTTAGTGTATTTGATGTGCGAACTTTTGGCATTTTTCGCACTTTTTGACATATTTCTCGGAATCTGCTTGCATGTATGGCCACCAATATCCTTGCAAGATTGCTCTGTATGCCAGTGATCTTCCTTCTTGATGGCTGCCGCATACACCCTCATGTATTTCGAACAGGAATGCTTCCACTTTGCTGGAGTGAACACACTTTAGGTAAGGTCCTGAGAACGACTTTTTGTACAATGCCAAGGATGGAGAGAGCCAAAATCGCTGCGACTTTGCTCTTATTCTGTTGGCTTCTTTCTTCTCTTCTGGTAGGGTGCCGTCTTTTAGGAACAGTATGATGGGATCCATCCAAGAAGGGCCTAACTCTGCACAACACACCTCTTCTGCTTCGGGGTCTTCAATGCTTGGTCTAGGTAGTCGTCGAAGAATGGATAAGGGATGGAGGTGTACGCCATTGAGGCGGCTCGCTAGTTCGCTGCTTTCTCTTTGTTTTCCTCTCTGCCTATTTGTTCTATCCTGACTACATCAAATTTTTTGACCTCTGTTCTGACCAACTCTTGGTACTTGGCTATCCTGTCATCCTTCGCTTCGTAGTCGCCAGATATTTGGTTTACCACCAGCTGTGAGTCGTTGTAGACCATTAGCTCGGTGGCCTTCATGTGGCATGCTGACTTGAGACCTGCAAGAAGTGCTTCATACTCTGCTTCGTTGTTTGATGCTGGGAAGCCAAGGTTGATCGCCTGCTCCACTACTAGGCCGTCTAGAGAGATGAGGACTATGCCAAGCCCTGCTCCATGCCGGTTGGATGCTCCATCCACGAAGAGCTTCTACATCTCTCCCACGAACAACTTCCAGCAAGTAGAGGGATCAGATGATACCTTGGGATCTTTCTTGTTGCTGGTGTCTTCTTCAAGGTCCATGCTTGCTGTCTGCCCCTCGCCATCTGGTTGTACCAAGTCTTGTCTTGTTGGTGAGTCTTGACTTGGTGTAGCATAGTTTGCTTTTTCCTTCCTTGCTTTACTCTGGTCTGCCTTGGGGCCTGATTGAGTTGCCAGTACTAGGGGTTGCATTATTCCGACGTCAACTTCCATCCCTAGTTCGGTTGCTTCAGTCAGGTCGATTGGGCAGATATGATGACTTCCTGGGGTGAATTCTGCGACGAAGTCTGCTAATGCTTGTGCTTTTATTGCGGTTTTGGGTTGGAACTTGATGTCATATTGACCCAACTCCACTGCCCACTTTAGAATTTGTCCAGAGAAGTTCGTCCTTTCAAACAAAGCCTTTAATGGGAAGGCTGTGAGGACAACTATGGTATGGGCGTGAAAGTAGTGCGATAGCTTCCTCGAGGCCATCATCAAGGCCAATGCCAGTTTTTCCAGTGGCAAGTACCTTGTTTCGGCGCCCAGCAATGTCTTGCTGACATAATAGATGGGCAGATGTTGGATTCCTTCTGCACGGACCAATACTGTGCTAATTGCGTGCTGTGAGACTGCTAGGTACAAGAATAGTTCTTCTCCAGGAATTGGGGTTACAAGTAGTGGTGGAGAAGACATGTATTCTTTCAAGCTTTCCAAAGCTCAGTCGCATTCATCGTCCCACTCAAACTTGGCCTTTAGAGCATGGAAAAATGGTCGTAGTCGGTCTGACGACCGGCTTATGAACCGATTGAGCGCAGCTGCCATGCCGGTGAGATCTTTGCACTTTTTATCGAGTTTGGTCTCTCCAGATCCTGAATAGCCTTGATCTGAGATGGGTCTGCCTCAATACCCCGGTTGGTCACCAAGAAGCCCAGGAATTTGCCAGATCCTACTCCGAATACACATTTCGATGCGTTGAGGCGTAACTTGTGCTTTTTCAGGATCTCAAACATCTCACCTAGGTCCTTGAGATGGTCATTCTCATCCTTGCTCTTGACCACCATATCGTCGATGTAAGCCTCCATTGTTCTGCTTAACAACGGCTCAAACATCTTGGTGACCATTCTCTGGAATGTCGCCCCTGCGTTCTTTAGGCCAAAGGGCATGACCTTGTAATAGTATAGTCCTCTTGGAGTTGTGAAGGATGTCACTTCCTGATCTGGTTCATGCATGGCGATTTGATGGTAGCCTCTGTATGCATCCAGAAAGCTAAGTCGATTGTGCCCTGCCGTTAGGTCTACCAGTTGATCTATCCGTGGTAGAGGAAAGCTGTCTTTTGGGCATGCCTTGTTGACTGTTTTGTAGTCGACGCAGACACGCCACTTGCCATTCTTTTTAGGCACTACGACTGTTTTGGAGATCCATTTTGGGTAGTGCACCTCTCTTATTGCTCCTGCCTCCAGTAGGTTCCCTACTTCTTCCGCCACTATTTCGGCGTAGTGGAGTGCCGATCTGCGGGTGCGCTGAATGATTGGTCTGGTAGATGGGTGGACATTGAGTTGGTGACAGATGAAGTTGGGATCAATGCCTGGCATGTCGTATTGTGTCCAGGCGAACACTTTGATGTTAGAGGTCAAAAATTCCAAGACCTCTAATCTCTCAGTGCTGGACAACGACGAACCGAGCAAAAAGAACTTATCCGGGTTCTTTTCATCTATTCTTACCTCTACCAAGTCTTCCACTGCTTTCTGGCTAGCCGCTTTGCCAACATCTGCGAACAGTTCATTACTCTGAGGTTCTTCCACCGAATGAACGTATCCTTTGGCAGCGCGGTTGCCGTTTACCGTGACAAAGCACTGCTTCGACATGATCTGGTCTCCATAGACTTCTTCTATTACTCCGGTGTCGTTGAGGAACTGCATCACTTGGTGGTAGGAGGACGCCACCGAGCGCATGGCATGCAGCCATGTTCTGCCCAAGATGATGTTGTAAGTGGAGGGGACCTTCAGCACCTAGAACTCCACTTGTTTCGTTACACTCCCTGCTCTGACTGGGAGGATTATTTTGCCAACGGGCCATTCTGGCATGGAGTTGAATCCGATCAGGGGAGATATGGCAGGTGCCAAGTCTTTGTCTTGTAGCTTCAGTTGTTTGAATGTTTCGTAGTACATGATTTCACATGAACTACCCCGGTCAATCAGAATCCGCTTGACGTCAAAATCCTTGACTCTGAGAGTGATGACCAGGGCATCATTGTGAGGGCAATATATCCTTGCCAAGTCTTTATCCGAAAAAGACAAGACATTCGTGGCCTCTGTCTTCCCCTTCTTTATGGCAGGTTGGGCACTTAGTACTTCTCTCAAGTGCTCAGCCTTTTTAATTGATCCTCTAAGCTCGCATACACGCTCAGGTTCGAAGACTCCATGTATCACATTGATAACGCCTTGAGGCGGGGCGTCGATCGGCATCCCGTTGGGGTTATTGTGGTCCTGGGGGGCTGGTTGCGCCCCTCCTTCAATGTATTTATCTAGGTGGCCTGCTACCACCAACTCCTCCAGGTGCTGCCTCAATGGCGTGCAATTTTCAGTGCGGTGCCCCTTTTCTTTATGGAAGGTGCACCGTGACATGTCATCGTAATTCTTCTGAGCCTCGCCTAGCTTGGCTGGCCACTTGACAAAAGGCTCGTCTCGAATCTCACTAAGTAGTAGGTCGGTTTCTTGAATACCGTGGTTATGGCAGTGTGGACTCTCAACCATCTTTTGTCCTGGTCTTATCTGTTGTCTCTTCTGCCACGTCCGTTTCTGTTCAGACGGTCTACCGCGTTGACCTTTGCTGAGGCCTTCTTTTTTGGTGCTGCGGTCGTGCCAGATTTTGCTTTGGCACGTGCGCCATCCTCTTTTACCCTGATGTGCTGATGCACTCTTTCCATCAGGGCTTCCATAGTGAGGGGCGGTGTCATGGTGATTTAGTCCCTTAGTCTGTTCCCAACTGGAAGGCCTCTCTTGTATTGTGCAATGGCGAGATTGGTGGGACAGTTTCCAATCTGGTTGAAGGTCTCCCAGTAGCGACTGTTATATGATCTTAGGGTCTCCTTGTCGCCCATGTCAATGGAGAGTAATTGGTCGATCTCCACCGGAGTTTTGGTGTTTGTTCAGAACCTCATTACAAACGCCTCTGCCAACTGTGCCCAGGAGGCTATGCTGCCTTCTGGAAGTTTCTCAAACCAAGTCAAGCCTAGATCACGCAGGCTTGAGGGCAACAGGATGCACATCAAGGCCTCATTGCACCGATATACCGCCATAACCTGACGGAAGTGTGTAGACACCCCATTTTTGACCGTCCTCAAGACTTAGACGTCACCGTTGGAACGCTCGGCGATTATCCATGTTTGTGTTCGTTTGGAGTTCCCGGAGTTCTCGGCTGCGCACGCCTTGCCTCAGGACCTCCGAACTCAACCGTTTGTGTTTGGTTTTGCACCAAACACTTTTGTTTTGCCTTGGAAGGGCAGGGAATGCTTTGTGAGGCATCCCTACACACCACCGGCTGTGGCTAGAGGCCACCGGCCGGCTGTAGTTGCCACCGGCACTATATTGTGCCGGTCGGCACTCAATTTTGTCAAAATGACATTTTTTGCCGGCCGGACACTATGCACTTGCTTTCTGAGATATTTTCAGACAGCTGTGTGCCATTGGCTTCCCCTCTATACACGTGTATGGAGGGATGAGCCCTTGTTTGCTTAGCTTGTAAGTCTTACAAGTTCTATAAGAGAGAAGGGTCTTCTCTTGGCTCAAGGGTTGGAATTCTTGAGAGGTTTCAGCCATTTTAGAGATAAACCAAGCTCTGGTTTTAGGTTAGATCATATATCTATTCTATCTCTCTTTTCCTTGCTTATTTAGTACACTAGGTGCTTTAGTTCACACTTTTGCACACAAGCACCTAGTGTTCCACCTTCCTTTGGTTCTTGAGGGTCCAGAGGTTTTTTTTGAAGCTTTGGAGCTGGTTTGGTACTCAAAGAAGCCATCACACCATCTTTGTTGAAGAGGCTTCAAGGGTAAGACACTATACCCTCTTTTTACTCCATTCTTGCAACCTATTTTTGCTTGCTTTAAAACAGTTTTTGGGCTTAGTGTTTGGCACAAAAAAGTTCTGATTTTTAACCCTCTTTGTTGTATATTAAGAGTGTTTAGTGGTTTGGGTAGGTTTGACCACCCTTAGGCCTTGAAAAGGTCACTTTTTGTGCTATTTTGTGAGAGATCCGAGATTTTGGTGATAGGATCTCTTCACCATCGAAATCTTGAGGGATTTCAGTGGTGAAGAGCATGCCTTGAAGTCTCAAAAAGGGGAGGGTCACCCCCTCTCCTTGGTGTCCTTGAAAAGGGCAAACTTTGCTTCCTTATGGAGCTTCATGCTTGAGTGTGTGTTGAGCATGTTTGACTTGTTTTCCATGCTTATATTTCCATGTTAACATGATTTCAAGTTGGTTTTGGTCTCTTATGCATGCTTAGCATAGTTATCATGTAATGCCTTGTTATGCCTTAACATGCACTAGGTTGTATGCCTTCATTCTTAGCATGTTTTAGGCCTTGATTCATGAAGCTTTTGTGCTTATTTTAACATGTTTTAGGTCTGACCATAGTTATTTGGTTTGATTTTAGCATGCTTAATATAGCTCCTTTGTATTGTGGCTTGTTGGTCTCAAGTGTGTGCATGTGTAGCATGTGTTGTTTGCATTATTTTGGTGGTTTGGGGCCACTTGACATGCAATTTCAGTCCCCTTGGTGTGCTTGTATGCTTGCTTTAGTGGCCTTGTTAATGCTTTAGGAGCATGTGTTGTATGTCCCTTGTTTTGGCTTCAATGCATGCCTTTGATTTAATGACTCTTAGATGCCATCTAAGTAGCCATTTGGCTTTGTTTTGACATGCTAGAAACCTGTTTTAGGTTGATTAGTGCATGCCATGTATGTTTGTGCAAAGTGTGGTTTAATGCCCTATTAGCTTGCCTTAAGCCTAGGCTATTTGCATGCTTTGTTTGATTTGATTTGTTGCATGATTTGGCATCATGTTTAATATGAATTTCAGAGCTTTTAATGCATACTATTAGTCCATGTTTGGCCTCTTGAATATTGCTTGTTTATGCCTTGGGTTTGGTACCTTAACATGTGCATGTGTGTGTGTGTGTGTGTTTAGTCCCCAATTCTAGGCACTTTAGCCACTGGTTTTAGGTCTTTTTGAGTTGCCTAACTCATGTCTAAATCCATTATTCCATTGGTTTGCATGCTTGCTTCATATGCTTGTTTGTATGCTTGCATGAACACCTTGCATTGTCCATACTGCATACTAGTTTGCCATGCTTAGGGCTTCATCATATTGACTTGCATGCCAAGCCCCTTGAAGTGAGTTTGATGGAGGCTTGGCACCCTTGTTTGATTATTTGGTTTGCATGCATTTTATAGTAAAGTTGCATTCTTGGTTCTTAGGGCCATCATGCATGAAAATACGCGATTGGTGGTCCGGGAATCGAGACACATACCCCCATTGAGTCATTAACATGATGTGGGATGTGTTTTGTGCATACATGTTTTGAATTGCCTTGCCATGCATAGTTTGTCCTCTGCTGCTGTGAATTGCAGGATCTGCAGAACATTTTGTGCCGACCGCACTTTTTAGTGCCGACCGTGATGTTTTCCCAATGATGGAACAATTACGTTTGGCCTCCTCCTTCAATCCGGTGGTGCTCTACCCCCGGTGGTACTCCTAGTGCCCGAGAGGCACTCCGGGACTTTGGCAATTTTCAAGAGGATAGCAGGGAAACAGAGGCAATCCGTGCATGGCAAGGTCTTGGTTCGAGCGGTTTGAAAGCACGCCACAATTTGGCCCTCATCCCGAGGCGTTTTTCTGTTTAATTAGATTAATTATTTTATTTAATTAATTTAGTTGATTTGTAATAATTAATTAGCTTATGTAGTTAATTAGTTATTCGGTTCTGTATTATTATTTGGTCCCTTCGAGCGAGGGCAAAATTGTAATAAGTGTGTGTGAGTGGGTGTATGTCTTCCAACCCCCATTTCTTTCTCCCTTTTATTTACCCGCTTATGTTGGTAGATTAGGGCACATTTAAATCAGCATACCTTATGCAATGCATGTGTGCATTCATGCATTTGTTTACATGCACCGGGCTCGGTACATCATACAAACTGCATTGCAATTTTCAATTCCAAATTGAATACGTGCTACTCGCGCATTTCACATGCCATGTTTAGGGTTAGCCGAGCCTACTCTAGATTGCATCTATGCCTGTGTTGCATTAGCCACTTAACATGAACTAGGTCATGCATGTTTGCTAACCGGGTTATTGTTTTTGGCACGGAGTACGATGTAAGTATTTTACGCTTTAGCATACCACATGCGTGTGAATGTTGCCATGACAGTATGCTTACCATGTGGCTAAATGCTTACATGATAAACTGTTTGAATGCCTGTGGGTGGAGGTTGGATTGCGTGAGTTGGAACAACTCATTGAAATCCGTATTTTAGCCTACTTGCGAGTAGCAAAAAAACAACACGTTTTTCGAGATAAAACGGATATGCAATGTTTATTTCCAAATTAGGCAATCTAGTCTATACTTTTGTGTTGTGCGCATCACATAGTAATTCTAGGCTAATAATTGGAATAAGAACGCATAAAGTTTTCAAAAACGGATATCACGGTTAGTAGAGGCCGGTCTTCGGACCGGGCGAAAGGGGGTGCTCATAGCTGACCTTCCCCGATCGTACCCAAGCTCCCGAGCCAAGACCACTTTGGTAATGACGGACATGTGGCCTTCGGCACCGAGTCAGGGTTTCCTAAATTTCCCATTTTAAAATATTTAGGTGGCGACTCTGTAATCTGGCAAAGCAGTCCATGTTTGGCACTACTTTTCAAAAAAATCTGTTTTCTCAAACGATTTGCCGGATTTGGACTCTTTGGTTCAGATTTAGAACCGCGACACAAATCGAGTCCGAACTGTGGAGTGAAGCCCACGGGCACGTCTACAAAGTGGCTTAAGTGCGAGTAAGGGTCCGTCTTCCCCTCGTACGTGGTGAACTTGGGCTATAGGAAGCCTGAAGGTAGGGGCGCATTCTCGATTGCTGGGACGAATGGTGAGGTCTGCAGCCTTACTAACGCCTTGTCCGTTGGTTCGTAGGCGGGGCGCGGTATTGGCATTCCAACCTCGATGCTTCCATGCATCCGAGGAGCCAACCGCTGTAAGGCAGAAACTCTTTGTGGATCACGTGCCCTGGCGTCCTCCTTCCATCGTGCCTTCTCTTCTAGCATGGATCGTAGGTCGGACGATCTGGGCAACTCTGTCTGCCTAGACCTTGTCTGGTGCGTATGCGAGGGCCAATATGTGCTTCCTTCGGTGTACGACCTCTCAGATCTCGTCCTCTCAGACCTGGAGTGACGAGTTCTGGAAGATCTGGATTGCGTGTCGCCTGTCCTGAGGCTCTTGTTCTCTGCTTGAGAGGGTGTAGTATTCCTACTACGACTTTCCGAGTGGCGAGGGGGCGTCTTGTGTGTGCACCCCTCTCCTATCGTCACTCATTTTCCTTTCACCTGGCGCTTTAGAGATTCCATGTTCGCCGCCATCCGACGTATCAATTCGTCTTGTTCCCTGACGCGATCCTCCAAAGTTTGAGGATCAATCCTTCGCCTTTGTCTCTCTGGACTTTGCGAATGAGAATGATGGGGGCTGTCAGTCCGCCTTCTCCCTCTTGTATCCCTCCTGGAATTCTGCCTTTGTGATTCCAAGTTCGCCATAGGAGGGACAAGAGGTAGACCTTCGCGCCTTGCGCCTCCTTCTGGTGTTAGTCCGTCAATGGCGGACTGTGGCAACTCTTCGTTGTGCGCCATTGATTTTGGAGAGGAAAAGATTGATCAAGAGGTTTTGTTCTTGTCTGTATTCCCACAGACGGCGCCAATTGTACGGAAAAGAAATAAACCTTCTCGTATAATCCTGTTGATCAAGTCTGCGCTCCTCCGTACGTCATCGCTTTATTACCTGAAAACACAAACGTAAGCTAGCCGGCGGGTGTGTGCCGGACACCTCTTCGATGCCTAAGTCAGTAAGCTTGACAATTAGACAAAAGCTCTGTGTATTCAGAAAACAAAGTTGTGTTACCTCTCCATAGGTCATGTCTGTGAGCTTTTATAGGTTCCGTGTGGCACAATCCTAGTAGGACTTTTACTTCTCCATGTAGAGTCCTACTAGGACTCATACTCCTGAAGGATAATGCTTATCTTTCAACACCCCCCTCACTGCTTAAACCAAGTGAGATGGTTTCACCATGGCCGAACTACCATATAACCGAAGTAAACACGACTACGCTTAGCCGTAGAATGGGCCGAACTATCCTTAATTCGGTTCTTCCCACTACTCTTACTTCGGCTTCTCATGTACAACTCATGGTGTGGTTAGACCGAACTAACATGTCAAGACCGGTTAACTCTAAGACCGGTCTAACTCCAAAGCATCTTTAGACCAGTCTAACTTCAATCTTCCCTTGGACCGGACTAACCTTCGGGCTTTGGGACCGGACTAACTCCAAAACATCCACAAGATCGGAGTAACTTATACGGCCATTTTACTCGGCCCTTCGTACTGCGGCCCATAACAACCCATTACCTAGCTCGGTCCAATTTTCATATAAATTACCCTCTCAGTATATAACAATAATGAACCATTTTGGGTCAATCTTAATTTGGATATTAGTCATGCCATAAACCATTTTGGGTGTTTTGGTCATATCTGGGGCAGTAAATATTTTTTTAAAAAATCTATTTGCAATCAGGATGTGTGGCGCTTGTAGCCTTTTAACTTGGATAGCATAGCAAAATGTGGTTTTAGTCCATGAAAAATGCTTGGGAGCACTAAAAAGGAAGTATTAATGATGTGGCAGTGGGTCCCGTACACTTTTTATGCCTTGTTTTCTTTTTCTTTTTTATTCTTAATACATTAGTGCTATTAATAATGTATTTTTTAGTGATCTAAATCATTGTTGTTTAGTCCATAAACTACAAAAAGTTATGTATTATTTTTTCAAAAAGAGGGAGGGTATGTGTACAAGAATCTGGATCCTCCGTCGCCCTTTCCTGCGGCAGATCCCTGTCGCCCTCCAAAACGATGTCGTTTTGGAAGGTTTTTTTTTTCTTTTCTTTTCTTCTTCTTCTTTCTCTCTCACTTCTTCTTTCTTTCATACACTGCTCTGTTCTCTCTCAGCTAAAACTACTCTTCACTATTGGAAAGAAAGAGAGAGAAAACCAGAAAGACAAACAAACAATAGAGAGACAAACCCAAAAAACAACACTGAATTCAGAGAGAGAGAGAGAGAGAGAGAGAGAGAGAGAGAGTTGAAATGAGTTTTGCAATTTGCTGTTAGACTAAACAAAGCCGAACCCAATAATTAGTTTTTCTGGTTTCACTTCTCAAACTCTGATCTATCTGTATTTTATTCTATTTACAGATAAGACCACCTGTTCTTCATCTTCCTTTCCTTCTGAACTCGACGATATCTCTCTCTTTCTTCACCAAATGCTCCTCCGCTCATCATCGTCGCTTTCATCTTCTCCAATTCAGATCACCCCTCACTGTTCGATCCCAACGTCTCTAGGTGGATACAGAATACAGGATGCTTGATGAAATAAAAATGTTTTGATGATGCTTGATGAAATACAGAATACAGAATCCTCTCTGGTTTCTGGGTCTCCAGATCCCTTCTTCCTCATTTCTTCTTCACACAGCCACACAGGCCCCCCTCTTTCTCTCTCTCTCTCTCTCTCTCTCTCTCTCTCCTCAAACCCAAGGAAGAAGAAAAAGAGATCAAAATCATCATCAACAAACATTTATTCACCTTTAGATCAAAATCAAAATTAAAAAAATCAAAATCATTTGTTTTTTCTTTCCCTTGATTAAAAAGGTGAATAAACATTTATTTACCTTTAGATCTGGATCAAAATCATCTTCATCAGCAACAAATATTTTTTTTTCCCCTTCATCTTGAATCCAGATCAACAAGAGGAAAAAAAAAATAGAGACGATCGGCGATCAATTTTTTTCCCCCTTTAGATCCATCTTGAATCCAGATCAATTTTTTTTCAGAATAATTTTACTTGATTTGAGAGTTGACGAAAACCATTAATACAAGTAAATCTCAAATCAAGTAAAAAAGATGTTGATCGATAAAGAAGAAAACCATTTTTTTACAGATCTGGAAACCATTAATACATCATAATTTTTCTAGATTTTTACAGATCTGGAAACCATTACATGATTTACTTGTACAACTTTTATACCCAGATAATTTTTTGTTAGTTTGGGCATAGATTTCAACTGGGTAATTGTTGTGGTTTTGGTGGTTAGAGATGAAACTAGACGTGGGTATGGGGGGTTTGGTTTGGAGTGATGATGATAGAGCTATGGTGGCTGTTGTTTTGGGCACTAAGGCTTTCGATTACTTGATGTCGAGCTCCGTCTCAGCGGAATGCTCGTTGATAGCGGTGGGGAGTGATGAGAATTTGCAGAACAAGCTTTCCAATCTGGTGGATAGCCCAAGCGCCTATTTAGTTGGAACTACGCGATTTTCTGGCAAATTGCGCAGTCCAAAGACGATGATCCAGATCCATTTCCATAACTCTCCTCCCTCCGTTGCATCTCCCCTTTCCCTACACCTTCTGAGCCCCCTCCCATGACTTGGGCACTAAGAACCGACTGAGAGAGAAAGAGAGAGTTATCAGTGAGAGAGAAAGAAGAAGAAGAAAAGAAAAAAAAAAAAAACCCCCTCCAAAACGATGTTGTTTTGGAGGGCGACAGGGATCCGCCGCAAGAAAAGGCGACGGAGGATCCGAATTCATGTGTACATAGGGCGAACTGCAGCGGTGCTAGCTTTGATGAAATGGTAGGCCCCCAAAAGTAGCAATATAATATGTTGGGTACCGTCGGTATTTAAATAAAAATGATTATTGAATTAATAATATTAGTTTTATTATTTTGAGTATAACATCAAATTAAATCAAATTGAATAGTTCAGTTCAGTGCGGTTTAATCGGTTTAAAATTTTTCAAACTTGAGCCACTTTTTAGTATAATTATTAATCTATATAAAAATATTAAATTAGTTATTTATCTATCATTTTAAACATATACCATCTATCTATTTAATAAATATTTTTCAATTCCTAGATTAACGAAAATTCAAACAAAAAAAATTAAAAATTATCAAGGCTTCAAGAATAATGAGTTAGGGTTAAGATTATATATAATAAGAATTTCGTGATCAAAAAATATATAATAAGAATTTACAAACTTAGGTTATAGATATGATATGGTTAATTAATTAAAATTAATAATTTATTATACTTGTTAATATCATTATATTATTAGATTGTATTTATATATATTAAATACAATAATGTTGAAGCGGTTGATTTCAGTTTAGTTCAATACACAAGGTACTTGAATTGATACCAAACCGAAAATTAAAAAAAATCAAATTAAAAAACTGTACAGACCGTTTATTATTAAAAATCAAACTAAATAGAGCCGATTTAATCAATTTGTTTGATTTTTCTTACCTTCCTACAAAAGCATTCAAGTTTCATATATATGTAAGAAATTTTTTGTTTCTAAGCGATTAAATAATTATACATTATATATTATTAATTAAAAAATGAATAATGTTGATTATACCTATTATTTAAATTGTGTCTATACAAAAATATGATCAGGTTATGGACACATTTTCTAATAGTACATATTTTGATGATTATTAATAATATTCTATAAGAAATGTTTCCATATAAAAATAAAATAAAATAACTATAATGTTGTATTTCTTTTTCTTTTTTTTTTTTTTTGGTAAGATAAAGTTTGGGCTCTTTTGTTTTATTTTGTTTTGTTTTGGACCCTTTTGTTTTGTTTTGTTTTGTTTTGGGTCTTTTTATTTAAAAAAATAAATAATGAATCACATGAGCCTATTATAGGGGTGTTAGGGAAGGAAGTTTTTTGGTTTTTTTTTTTTGATTTTTTTTCACTAAAAGACAAATTAGTCACAAAACCAAAAAAAAAAAAAATCCAAACAAAATATCACATCAAACCCCATAATCATTTCACTTTTTCTCGCACAAACATCACATCCAACCACAAAAAAAACCCAACTATCTTCCCAAACACAAAAAAAAAATTCTCTAATAATATCCTACAACTAAAAAACCTACAAAAAAAATCACTTCCCAAACACCCCCTATATTATATCAAAAAACTAGACTTTTCCAAATTTTGGGACTAAAGCCTGGCTTGGCTAGTCTTATGGTCCAGCCGGCCCGAGTAGGTATAGGCTAAATCATATGGGTTTGGTTCTACTTGTAATTCCATTTATTTACGATACTTAAGTATAGAATTAGAGTTTTATGAATGAGTGCTACTAAATGTCCCAACCTATTTCCTTTGGACCTTCCACTTCTTTGAACCCCCTTCCCTGCAGTCACATAATTGAAACCCTCTTATCTTCTCTATGATACCAACTATACCCTTTTTCTTTGGACCCCCAACTCTTCTTTTTCTGGCAACTCCTTCCACCCCAGCAACCCTTCATCGTCAATGACCTTTCTTTTGGCGAACTCCACTCTCGTCCACCTGAGCCCTCCACCTTTGGTGACGCCCCCCAATTGTTTTGATTTGCTTGTAAGCAATTACGAAAACCCAAAATGAGACAAGCCAACAGATCAATTTCGAAAACCCACTTCAATTTCGCCTCAACACACATTGGATTTCTTTCTTCGGAGAACAACCCGGGAAAAAACATCACGAATATCAACAAGGATATCCACAAAGACCCTAAAAGGATTGCCAATATGGTCTTAGTGAGACCCAATTTCAAGGGTTCAAACCAAAACCAACAAGGGTTATTGAATACCTCTCAAAGGAATTGAACGCACAACCCATTGAAGGGGATGAAGATATTCTTCGAGGATTCAAAAAACACCGTAGAGAATGAATGTAATACCCCCAAATGATTAACATAGGAAAACTCAACATACTCCAACAATATGATCTTGTTCTCAACTTAATAACTTCAATTGCATATATGTGCACAAAATATAATGTCTCATCATTATCATCATTTTAAAATCTCTAAAATTTGTATTAATTATACTTCAGAGATTAACAAAAGTATTTCACAAGCAAATATACATTCAATATTTCCTAGGATATGAATTTATAACATGTGATACTACAAGTCGACACAGTTTAATGCTCTCATGGGCTACAAGTTCCAAGACTTATGTTCAGTTACACAAAATGGTTATTGGAACCCATACATGTAAAGCCATCAACTTGTCAAAATAACAACAAAAGAAAAGAGTCATATGCCTTCAAAATACACTCCATACCTTTAATTCGGCAAATTCACCACCTTTTTTCCTGCACAAAATCTACTAGGTTGAGCACAAAGCCCAGTAGAAAGACCTTAACAAAGTAAATACATTTTATACTGCCTCCTGAAATGAAAGCATATGCCATGTCATGCTCAAAATATATTTATTTATCTTTGGAAATCTTATGCACAATGCTAATTTGAAAACACAACAATTCATCATCTTCATTATAATTTCAAGGGTTGATAAATACAACTCAGATAATCCCTAAGTTGGTGTCTACAAGTAGGCATATTAAGCACTACCAATCACCACTTTACCGGTTTCTAACTGGAAGGCATGTGGTATCTCCTCTGTGTGTGTTTTCGGTCTTTTACCATGGACACTCAGGTATTTACCTGAAAACAATTCAAGATAACCTTGTTTTACAAAACAATTCCTTTCTCAAAACAATAATTTTTTTAAATGCAAATTCAAAATCAATGATAATGAGGATGAAATGGAATGACAATGCAACATGTTACAATGCATTATAGTTCCATTTTCAATTCCACCACACAATTTTCCATTATGATCAAATTTTCACATCCCTTCTCATTGTAATTCCATAATATATCTTCCGAGAGATAAATAAAAATACCATATTACATGCATTCTCCACATGTTAATCATCATTTTCAAACTTGGCCTTTCTAAGACAAATTAATAATATGCTATACATCAAGCTTCCAAATCAATCATTTCTCATACTTCCATAAAATTCCTCATTAGATACAAATATAGAAATCCTCTAACATTTATTCACCATAATACTTGTCAAGCATGAATTTCATAACATCTCAATGTTTTTCCAAAATCCCCAATTTCTAGAGTTTTCCACCAAAACTAGATTTTTTCCATTTTTGAAAGGATCTTTCCAAAAACAACACTCACACATAACAATACAGCTCATACTCTCAAAAGTTTATGAAATATAGAGAAAACCCACTTTGAAAATCATCTAGAACTCATGAACCCAAAATCATGGTTCCAAATATAACTCTAAGACTGTCCCTACCTCAAGCTTGGAAGAGGAAGGAGAGAAGAACCCTAAAATTCAATGTCGACGAAATCTTGATTCGATCAGTGAAAATGTAGCCCTCGTCGCCTTCTTCGATTTGGTGTAAAAAGCCCTATCAAAATCTTGATAGTTTTTCCTAAATCTTAGAAAGAAGTTCGAGTTTGGACGGGTTTGTAGAAAGGATGAGAAAAGATGAATATATAGAAAGAGAGATATGAAAAAGTGTGCAAAACACTTTTTTGCATCAGATTTGAGGAAAAGAGCTAAAAATTCGGGACAAAGGCGTGAAAAACCACATGAGGGGTTCAAATTCTACATGAGCGGAAACCTAAATCCGCACGATCGGATTTCCACACCCCTCACGAGCGGTTTGAGTCAGGGGCAAACCCAGAATTGCAACTAAATCCGCACGAGTGGTTTCCAAATCTACACAAGCAGTTTTCTACCTAAAAATTCTCAAATTCCCTAAGTGATTTCGCATGAGTGGCTTTACCAAATCTACACGAGTGGTTTTGCCAGCCAAAGTCAAAAATTGATTCCACATCCCAAAACAAGCTCTAATGCCCAAAACTCAAAATTTTAACCCGAAAATGTTAAGAGAGGTTAAGTAAGAGAAAAATTAAAATCTCAATGACTCAATATGATAATCAAAACTCCGAATATAAAACAAACCATCTAACTACGCAATATCAGTCAAGTCTAGGACCTGGGCTATCACAACAATGAAAATGGTGAAGGCAAGGCTAGCATGGGCCGTGGCTATGTACAAGGGCTACAAATGAACCGAGCTGTTCATGAACAAGCTTAACTCGGCTCGGCTCGTTAACGGGTCGGCTTAGCTCAATTCATTTAATAAACGAGCCGAGCTCGAGCTCGAATATTAGGCTCGTTTAGTAAACGAACCGAGTTCGAACTCGCATAAGCTCGACTCATCAAGCTCGGCTCGTTTATCATTATTTAATTTATATATTAAATAATTTAAATAATATATAAAATTATATAAATAATATTTTTTATTTAAATAATACAAATAATATTTTAAAAAAAATTATCGAGCTGAGCCAAGCTCGAGTTACATTAATATTAATGAGTTGAGTCGAGCTCGAACTCAGTTCCTTAACGAGCCGAGCCGAGCTAAAGCTCAATAAACGAGCTCGATAAGTGAACAAGCCGAACTTGAGCTCAACAAAGCTCGGGTTAGCTCGGCTCGGTTCGGTTCATTTGTAGCCCTACTATGTACAGAGCGAGGCATACTTGATGGTCGTCGGAGAGGGACTCTAGCGGCGGAGCTAGAGGTGGGCTTTCCAATGAGAAAGGTGGTGGGTGGGTCTGGGGATATGGTAGGATTAGGGTTAAGGTTTGGAAAATTAGGGTTAGAAGGTTTGGGATGAGAGTAAAAATAAAACTTCATGTTTGGACAATGTAGCGATCCTAGTTTTGCCACTTCGCTGAGTATGTCGGGGGTCGAGCTGCCCGGTCAGCTCGCGGGGGTCCAGGCTTGGCGGGTCCTAGGGCAGCGCCCCCAAAACAAAAATGCAAAATGCATTCGAAGTTGCTTGTCCGCTCGAACGGTCGTTTATGCGCTCGAGCGGAGAATGTTTGGTTTCAGAAGTTTGACCTGTCTGCAAAAGTACTGGGTTAGTATATTTGATGCTCGAGTGGGGCATTCCACGCTCGAGCGGACCATGTTATATCAGTTCATTAATCTGATATTTCATATCACTTTTTCAGTTCTCTCTCTCTCTCTCTCTCTCTCTCTCTCTAAAACTCTCCAAAATTCCAGATTGGGAGCTTCTCTCTGTAGAAGTCATCTTCTCTCTTTGATTTCTCCAAATCCATTGGAATTTAGACCTAAGTTCGTCACTAAAGTTGGTTATCATCTCAAGGGCTTCGTTGTGTGCGGTGAAGATCGAGTTTTGGCACCGTTGATTGTGGGGGTTTCATCTCATTTCTTCTTCAAAACTTGAGGTAGGCATTTTCTTAGAGTTATATATATATTTTTGCAAGATCTATATGATTTTCGAAATCATCTTTTGATAGCTTTGAAAATTGATTGTTGATTCAAGAAGTTGAGCGATTTTGAAAGTGGGTTTGTCTCTTATTCTTTTAAAATGATCTTATGAGTTTTGATCGTCGTTGATTGAAGAAAAGATGATTTTGGAAAGTTTCTTTCAAAGGATTTGAGTTGTATAGTTTTGGTGAGAAAACCTAGAATTTGGGGATTTTTTTAAAAGAGACTGAAAATTCATGAATGATATTGTTGTATTTATTTTGTGTGTCAAAATAAATGGATGTTTGGAAATTTTCTTATTTATATTTATATAAATGATGAATTTCAAGGAATATGAGAATTGTTGTTTATTTTAGAAATTAGTATTCAAAATGTTGAAATAGTTTTGAAATGACTAATTGTTGAGGATACTTGAGAAGAGGGAATTGTGTTATTCCTTAAATGATGAATTGGAATAAAAGTATTTATATTCATCTTGTGTTATTGGCATAACAATTCATTTGATTACATTAAATTTTGAAAATTGATTTGAAAACTTGCATTAAGAAAAGAATGTTGAGAAACAAGTTTTCATGAAATGGTTTTGGGGTAAATATGTTGGTAAGTCTTGATAGGTGGTGTAGATGATATTGAATAAGTTGGCCTGAGAGTCCGGGGTGAAAGACTGAAAACCCGCACGGATAGTTGTCGAGCCTTCCGGTTAATGCCGGTAAAAATGACAATTTGGTAGTACTTGTATAGTCTACTTGCAGGCACTGACCTAGAGATTACCAGAGTCGTATTTACTGCCCTTGAAATAAATTGTTAAGTTTTGAACAATTGAAATTGTATGACATCATTGAGCATGATGGCTTTCAAAAGATGAAAATGTGATTTATCTTCAAAAATGGCATAGCATGGCATGTGCATTTCATCTCTTGAGACTTGTATAAAATGTATATACTTTGTGAAGGATTTTCTACTGGGCTTTATGCTCACCCTACGAGTTTTTTATGCAAGAAAAGATGTGGTGATGCAGCCTAACTAAAGGTGAGGAAATGTGTGTTGAGAGTACGAGACTCTCATTTTACTGTGACTCTATATGTAAGCCAAGGGCTGTATGTGTGTAGGTTTGAATAACTATTTTGTATAACCAGGCTTAAGCCTTGGAAACTTGTAAACCCTTGGGGGTATTTATTTGTTTATTTACTTTTTGTTGGATTCATGTATTGTTGCATGAAGAACTATTGTATCAGGTAATTTAAGTTTAGAGATTTATATTCAGTTTTCCTTGAAAGAGCCATGATTGTTATATTATCATTTGGGCTAGAAATTTGGAGCGTTACAACTTAGTATTAGAGCTACCTGGTTTGAATACTTGGAGCTCGTGGGAAATGGTTGTTTAACCATAATGGGTTCATTTAGCATGCTTAGGAAGTGTTATGCATTTTTGTGACAATGTGATAACATGTTTATGTGACTAAATGGGTATGGGATTAGACTTTTGGGATGTTGTTTGCGCCGTTTAAATTCCTTGAGGTCTTATTAGAAGGGTACTTAATCAATACTCATTCTATTAAGAATTCTTGGTTTTTCGTGGGACGAATCTCATTATAAGAGTATAATCCGTATGTGTTTACATGACTAAGTGCTTATGTGGAGTGAAATTGAATTATGTATATAGTAGAGAAATATATGAAATTGTTGTAATCAAACGTGTGAGTCAAGTTACGAGCACATATGAGTTAATGTGCTAAATTATTTCTCTTGTGTCCTTTATTAGGATGTCAGGAAGGGGTCAAGTCCGTGGTGGTAGAGGCGGGAGGCGTGGTATGGCTCGCCGAGGTGTGCATGAGGTATCGGTCCATAGGGTTCCAGTGTAAGAAGAAGGGTTCAGCTAAGCTAATATGGCCGATCAAGCAGGCCAAGCTAATGTGGCCGAGTAGGTGGGACAAGCGGGTCAAACCGCAATGGGGATCCTAGCTCGAGAAATGGCAGGGGCTTTAAGAGAGTCTATGAACTTGTTGAAGGTAGAGAATCAAGCCCGAGAGAGCACCGCGGAGTCAAGGGCGAGTTTCCTTACTAGAGAGTTCTTGCGGGCCAAACCGGATGAGTTCCATGGTGGTCCCGAGCCCAAGAAAGCAGATAAGTGGCTCGAACAAGCTGTGAAGACATTTGAGATGCTTCACATCGAAGATAGTGAACTAAGAGTGACTCTAGCGAGTTACTACCTTAAGGAAGATGCAGGTCAATGGTGGAAATATGCCAAGGGTAGAATGGAGCCGACATGGGAAACTTTTGCGGTTGCTTTCCAAGATAAGTACATACCTCCCACTGCTAGGGAGAGATTAAGGCAAGAGTTTAAAGACCTCAAACAACTTGACATGCCTGTGGCCGAGTTTGAGGCGGTCTTCTCTAGTTTGTCCAGATTTGCACTAGAGTTGGTAGCAACAGAAGAGCGCCGTTGCATTGAATTTGAAAAGAAATTGAAAACAAAAATTATGTTCAAGCTTGTCGGAAATATGATTCGGGAATATGACTGTCTTGTGGAGACGGTGACACATGTAGAAATTTCCATACAAGTCGAGAAGAAGAGGCTTCGGAGTTTAAGGTCTAGGGGCCAAGAGTCTCAAAAAGACTATAGGCAGAACAAGAAGAGCAGGAACACCTATCCATCCCAGTCCCAACCACAGCAGTCTAGATCTACTTTTTCTTTGCCTAGTGCGGGTCCGGAAAAAAGTGCATCGAGTAGCTTCTCGTTTTCAAGTGTGGCTAACCGGGTCATAAATCCTTCTCATGTCCACAGAAGGGAGGAGGGCAGTTAATGTTACCACCACCTAACCGATCTCAAAGTCAGTCTCAGTCTTAGAATAAAGGTTAAGGGTTTAATTGTTATCAGTGTGGTCAGCCGAGGCATATGAAGAGAACTTGCCCACAGTTGGGAAGCGCATCTGGTGCATCAGGGTCAAGGCAAACTCAGAGCCACCAACAGGCTCAATCAGTCAAAGCTTCACGAGTTAATCAGAGAGCCGCTTCGGCTCAGTCAGCACAACAGGCCTATGTTTCGAGAGGGAAGCAAGTCAATTAGGGGCCACAAGGGCGCATGTATGCTGTTATCGTGCCAGAGCAGTTGCCAGAATCCTCAGTTGTGAGAGGTATTTTTGTTGTGTGTAATTCTTTGGCTAATGTATTGATAAACACAGGTGCGTCTCATTCATTTATATCTACTGCATTTGCTTCTGCATTGGAGTTAGAGGTAGCACGGTTAGTACCTTCACTCAGAGTAGAGTCACCTATTGGGGGTACAGTTGATTTAGACCGGGGTTGTCGTGATTGTGAAATAGAAGTTACAGGGCGTCGACTTCCGTTTGTTTTTATGTTGCTAGATATGTCGAGTTTTGATGTCATTTTAGGCATGGACTGGTTGTGTTCTTATCAAGTTGTGATTGATTGTTACCGTCAGAGAGTTACAGTGTGCACTTCGGGTGGTGATCGTTTCTATTTTCTGGGGAACCGAGTTGATAGAGCCTTGTCGCCAATTGTTGACCCTCATAGTAGGAGCAAGCTTGGTGGCCTTCTTACAACTCTCTTGGATAGTGAAAGTGACGGGACTCGTGTTGAGTTACCAAGGATAGTTTGTGAATACCCGGATATCTTTCCAGAAGATCTTACTAGTTTACCACCTCACCAGGAGATCGAGTTCTCCACTGAATTAGTGTCTGGCACGGCATTGATTTCCATGTCACCGTATAGATTTGCACCCGCCGAATTGCATGAGTTGAAGATTCAACTCCAAGAACTTTTAGACAAGGGCTTCATTCACCTTAGTACATCGCCTTGGGGAGCGCAGCCTCTCTTTACGAAGAAGAATGATGGGTCATTGCGGTTGTGTATTGATTACCGCAAGTTGAATAGAGTTACAGTTAAGAACAAGTATCCTCTACCCCAGAATAGATGATTTGTTTGACCAACTTAGAGGGTCTCGTTGCTTCTCAAAAAGAGATTTGAGGTCGGGGTACCATCAATTGAGAGTCTGGGAGGATGACATTCAAAAGACGTCCTTTCATACTCGTTATGGCCACTATGAATTCCTTGTAATGCCTTTTGGGTTGACCAATGCACCGGCTTCCTTTATGGATTTGATGAACAGAATTTTTCGGGAATACTTGGACCGTTTTGTAGTCATCTTTGTGCACAACATCTTGATTTATTCAACCTCTGAAGAGGAACACAAGACTCACTTGCGAGTAGTGCTGGGTTTACTAAGTGAGCACCAATTTTATGCCAAATTTGAAAAATGCGAGTTTTGGTTAACAGAGGTGAAGTTTTTGGGGCATGTAGTGTCTAGAGAGGGAGTGATTGTGGACTTCTCAAAGATAGATGCCATATAGGATTGGGAACAACCTAAGAATATTTTTGAAATCTGGAGTTTCTTGGGATTAGTGGGGTATTCTTGACGTTTTATAAGGGACTTCTCTAGACTAGCTACACCTTTGACTAGGTTGACTAAAAAGGGTATCAAATTTGTGTGGAGTGAGGCTTGTGAAAAGTTATTCCAAGAGCTTAAGACTAGATTGACTACCGCACCGGTTTTGATAATTCCGGAAAGGGATTTGAATTACATTGTCTACTGTGATGCGTCCAGGGATGGACTTGGTTGTGTCTTGATGCAAGAGGGAAAAGCTGTGGCCTACGGATCAGGACAATTGAAAACTCACGAGAAAAATTACCCCACCCATGATTTAGAATTAGCGGCGGTGATTTTTGCCTTGAAAATTTGGAGGCATTACTTGTATGGTGAGAAATTTGAGGTTTTCTCTGATCGTAAGAGTCTGAAGTATTTGTTTTCTCAAAAAGACTTGAATTTATGACAACGGAAGTGGATGGAATTTATGGAGGATTATGACTTTGAGTTACACTATCATCCGGGGAAAGTCAATGTGGTGGCCGATGCTTTGAGTCGAAAATCTGTGAGTAGTTTGGCAAGTGTGGCCATTCGGGAATAGGAAATGCTAGATGTTATTGGCAAGTTTGATTTGCACTTGGGTTAGTCCGGAGAAAGTGCTACCTTGTTTCCTTTGAATGCTCAATCTACCTTGGTTAGTAAGGTCATAGAGGCACAACAAGGCAACCATGATGTGGAATGAATCCATGTTAAGATTTCCAATAGAAAGGAAGAGAAAGGTTTGAACGTTCACTCAAATCTGAGTGTATGTTACCTAGACCATTTGTTTGTACCAGAATCTTATAGAGAGGAAGTACTTCGGGAGTTCCATCATTCACGCCTTGCGGTACACCCGGGAGACACTAAAATGTGTCATGATCTTAGTCGTCAGTTTTGGTAGAGGGGTATGAACCGGGATGTTGCTTTATTTGTATCGAAGTGCCTTACTTGTCAACAAGTGAAGGCCGAACACCAAAGACCAGCGGGTTTGTTACAACCCTTACCGATAGCCGAGTAGAAATGGAAGCGTGTTGCCATAGATTTTGTAGTTGGGCTTCCTAGAACACAACGAGGCAATGATGTCATTTGGGTGATTGTTGATAGGTTGACTAAGTCTACACATTTCATTTCGATGTGCACCAGCAACTCAGTTGAACGGTTGGCAGAGTTGTACATTAGAGAGATAGTTCGACTTCATGGAGTCCCTGTGACTATTGTGTCGGATAGGGATCCTTGTTTTACTGCTCGGTTATGGAAAAACCTTCAAGAGGCGTTGGGAACTAAGTTGACTCTTAGCACCACTTATCATCCTCAAACCGATAGACAGTTGGAACGTACCATTCAGATTTTGGAGGACATGCTTAGAGCTTGTGTCCTTGATTTTAAGGAGCCTTGGGAAAGACACTTATCATTAATTGAGTTTGCTTACAATAATAGTTACCAAGCTAGTATTGGGATGACACCATTTGAGACCTTGTATGGCTGACCTTGTAGATCACCAGTTTGTTGGGCCGAAGTGGGTGATGCACCATTACTAGGTCCGAAAATTGTTAGAGAGACAGCCGAGAAAGTTGTTCTCATTCGGAAGATGTTAGTTACGGCCCAAAGCCGACAACAGAGTTATGCTGATAAGAGGAGACGACATTTATCTTTTGAAGTTGGTGACCATGTGTTTCTAAAAATCTCACCAAGGCCTTTGATGAGATTTGGTAAGAGTGGCAAATTATCTCCAAGGTTCATTGGGCCTTTTGAGATCTTAGAGCGAATTGGGGAAGTGGCATACCAGTTAGCTTTACCGCCACAACTTTCGGAAGTTCACAACGTATTTCATGTATCTATGCTTAGGAAGTATGAACCCGACCCTTCTCATGTTCTTGATTGGGTTGACTTGGAGGTAGATAAGGATGCCTCTTATGAAGAACGACCGATTCAAATATTAGATACCTGGGAGCAAGTGCTACGGGGCAAAACTATACAATTGGTAAAGGTGTTGTGGAGATACCATGGAGTTGAAGAAGCGACGTAGGAACGGGCGGCAGAAGTCCGCTCCAAATATCCGAATTTATTTGAAAATGCTTAAGTTGCTTTTCTTTGTAATATTCCCTAGTGTTGAGGGAAACATATTTAAAGTTGTTAACCACATGTTGATATGTGTGTTGTTGTTTTAAGCATAAGGTTGTTTAGAGTTGCTATTATTTTTTGGAAAATTTCATGTTTATGCGTATTTGGAAGGTTGTTAATGAGATAACCATGGTGGAAATGGTGGAATTTGGTTGAGAGTTAGTATTGTGATTTGAAAATGAAATAGCGTGGTTTTAATCGCTAGAAACCCTTTGTTTGGGTAGTTTGATTTGAAATTTCGGGGACAAAACTCTTTATGGGGGGAAGGTTGTAACGATCCCAGTTTTTCCACTTCACAAAGTATGTCGGATCGAGTTGTTCGTCATTTCATGAGGGTCCAGGGGCAAGGCTTCTTGGCGGGTCCTAAAACGCTTTGGGGTTAAGAGGGAAGCGGCTCAACAAAAATGCAAAATGCATTCGAAGTTGCTTGTCCGCTAGAGCGGCCGTTTATGCGCTCGAGCGGAGAATGTTTGGTTTCAGAAGTTTGACATGTCTGCAAAAGTACTGGGCTAGTGTATTTGACGCTCAAGCGGGACATTACACGATCGAGCAGATCATGTTATCTCAGTTCGTGAATCTGATATTTCAAATCACTTTTTCTGTCCTCTCTCTCCCTAAAACTCTCCAGAAATCCAAATCGGGAGCTTCTTTCTCTAGAAGTCATATTCTCTCTTTGATTTCTCCAAATCCATTGGGATTTAGACCTAAGTTCTTCACCAAAGTTGGTTATCATCTCAAGGGCTTCGTTGTGTGCGGTGAAGATCGAGTTTCGACATCGTTGATTTTAGGGGTTTTATCTCATTTTTTCTTTAAAACTTGAGCTAGGGATTTTCTTAGAGTTATATATATATATATTTGCAAGATCTATATAATTTTCGAAATCATCTTTCAATAGCTTTGAAAATTGATTGTTGATTTAAGAAATTGAGTGATTTTGAAAGTGGGTTTGTCTTTTGTTCTTTTAAAATGATCTTATGAGTTTTGATTGTCGTTGATTGAAGAAAAGATGATTTTGGAAAGTTTTTTTTCAAAGGATCTGAGTTGTATAGCTTTGGTGAGAAAACCTAGAATTTGGAGATTTTTTTAAAAGAGACTGAAAATCCATAAATGATATTGTTGTATTTATTTTATGTGTCAAAATAAATGGATGTTTGGAAAATTTCTTATTTATATTTATATAAATGATAATTTTTTAGGGAATATAAGAATTGTTGTTTATTTTAGAAATTATTGTTCAAAACGTTGAAATAGTCTTGAAATGACCTATTGTTGAGGATACTTGAGAAAAGGGAATTGTGTTATTCTTTGGATGATGAATTAGAATAAAAGTATTTATATTCATCTTGTGTTATTGGCATAACAATTCATTTGATTACATTAAATTTTGAAAGTTGATTTAAAAACTTGTATTGAGAAAAGAATGTTGAGAAATAAGTTTTCATGAAATGGTTTTGGGATAAATACGTTGGTAAGTCTTGATAGGTGGTCTAGATGATATTGAATAAGTTGGCCTAAAAGTTTGGGGTGAAAGACCGAAAACCTGCGTGGATAGGTGTCGAGCTTTCCGGTTAATACCGGTAAAAATGACAATTTGGTAGTACTTGTATAGTCTATTTGCAGATACTGACCTAGAGATTACCAGAGTCGTATTTACCGCCTTTGAAATGAATTGTTAGATTTTGAACAATTGAAATTCCATGACATCATTGAGCATGATAGTTTTCAAAAGATGAAAATGTGATTTATCTTCAAAAAGGGGTATAGCATGGCATGTGCATTTCATCTCTTGAGACTTGTATAAAATGTATATACTTTGTTAAGAATTTCCTACTGGGGTTTATACTCACCCTACGAAATTTTTAAGCAGGAAAAGATGTGGTGATGCCGCTTAACTAAAGGTAAGGAAATGTGTGTTGAGAGTACAAAACTCTCATTTTACTATGACTCTATGTGTAAGCCAAGGGCTGTATGTGTGTGGGTTTGAATAACTGTTTTGTGTAACCAAGCTCAAGCCTTGAAAACTTGTAAATCTTTGGGAGTATTTATTTGTTTATTTACTTGTTGTTAGATTAATGTATTGTTGCATGAAGGACTATTGTATCAGGTAATGTAAGTTTGGAGATTTATATTCAATTTTCCTTGAAAGAGCCATGATTGTTGTATTATCATTTGGATTAGAAATTTGGGACCTTACCGACAAAATTGAAAATAAAAAAAATAAAAAAAATAAAAAAAAGAAGAAGAAGAAGAAGAAGATGGGGGTCCTAAGAAAAAAAGTAAGGGTAAATAATACTACTCTTTATGAATATGTAGTTAAGATTCTCACTCGAAAACTTAGCCTCCATATCATATATTTTTCCAATTATAATGTGAAAGACGACTAGAGTAGGTTTTGGAGAAACTTACATATTTTCCAATTATAATGTGAAAGACAACTAGAGTAGGGGTTTTGGAGCAGAAGACGACAACCACCTAGTAGTCTTCATTTTGGATTACTTCCATTAATAGCATCAAGTACAGTCTATTATTATTGTTTTCTTCTTTTGGATTTCACTTGATAATTTTGAATTTGAATTTTTATTAAAATCCGACAGCAGCACAAATGTGTCACCTGCTTGCTCCACCCAACACCAGACTGAGCGCAGGTTCGGTTTCGTTATATAGATTAGAGCTCAATATATTCTTTTTACAGAAAAATTCTTTTAATTTTTTATTTGAACTCTTTTGGATTTAGTTTTTTCTTTTCAACGGAGGTGACTGTAATATTCAAACAGGAGCCTCCGATTCCTCTAGACCATCACAAACCATTGCCAGCTTTAAAGAGTTGCAACCTCTCTTAATAATCTCTACGATGGCTATAGAAAAATTGTCACTCACTTTTCCAATTCATTCGATTTTTGCTAATTCTTCCTGCATATATTCTGCCTACTAAGTGTCCGGGAGTACATAACATAGTTTTTGATTTACTGGGCAAATTGATTGTAATGTTGCTTCAATTTACGAATGGATCATTTCATCCTAAAAAATGAGATCCATAGATTTAAGGAGACGGTATTTTTTTTTTAAATACATTTAACGACACCGTATCAAACACTTGAGCTGATCTAAATTTAATTTGTTTTCTGAAATTTATTTCTGTAATTCTGTTAGTTTTTTCTGCAATTTCTTGCTTTTGCAATTTCTGGTTTACTGTTTTGTCACTTAATTCACACACTGTACACGGATGATTGTTCCAATTTTTATTTTTTTTATGCCCGATGTTAAATTGGGTCAGACTTAGACATGAGATTTATTATTTTATGGCTTAGGTCAGAGTTAGGTCTGACCCAACTCAACTCAGTCAATGCCCACAAGCGGTGCTGGCATGGCAATGGGGAAGAAGAGAGCAGAGTGGTAAGTGGGTGTGCTGTAAAGTCTGAGAAAGATGAGATGGGAATATACCATCTAAAAAAAATATTATGTGGATTCGATAATTTTAAAAAATATATTATTTACTTCTTTTTTTTTTATAGACATGTCTAACTATACTTCTACCTATCTATCTATACTATATATTAAGTAAAAAGAAATTTTTAACTCTAAGGTCTATGAAAGTTTCAATATCTTAATCTGAATTTTCTAAATTTCTTATTAAAAAAAAAAAATTCAACATTTATTGATTTAGTCAAAATCTCTTAATTAACATATTTATTAACTTTTTTCAATCGACATGTCTTTCCACATGCTTACATTTATTGATTTGGTCAAAATTCTCTGATCAACATTTAAAATCCTCTCAAACAAATAAATATAGATACAATCAGTGTATAAGTACTGCAGTACCCTTTTCTACTTCTCCCCTACACTATAGTTAATAATAAGATTATTAAATTATTTTTATAAAAAATCTTAAAAAACATAATTTATGTATTAAAAAAACTTAAAATAAATATAAATATCTATAATTATTCTGTGCATAGCACGAGTGATAGGCTAGTATAATAAAATGAAAAAGTTATAATTATCAGATTGATTGAATTTTTTGGTGATTGATATACAAAAAGAAATCTATAAAATAAACAGTTGGCATCACTAAAATGAGACTTGTGGTAGGTCTCATGAACTCTCCAAATTCTCTCAAGTTAAAATTTAAATTTGAAAAAAATCTAACCTTTTAAAAAAAAAAAAATTATTAAACAATTTATTTTTCCTCGAAAAAGACCTCGAAACAGGAGGTGCAACGAGTCCGAAGTTCTTTTTTTTTTTTCCAAGGCCATAGTCCTCTTCCTAAATTATTTGGTCTGCTCATAGTGGAATTCAGCCACTCCCACTACCTCGAAATTACTCAGAAGAATCCTTGCCAACATTGGGGGTGTTTGTTTCAGCTTTTCAGAACTAACTTATGACTTTTAGCTTTGAAAAAGTTATTTTGGACTGTTTGGTTAAACTTATTTAAAACTTCTGATTCTAACAGCTTATTTTAACTCAAAAAAGCTGATTCTGAGAAGCTGCTCACCCCTTGCTTCTGATTATCAGCTTCTGCTGTGGACATGTTAATTTGTGGTTATATTCTTAAATTTTTTTATTTTTTATTTTTTTAAAAATAGAAAAAGACTCAAATGGACTATAGATTATTATTATTTTTTTTTATGAGAAATGTAGACAAACAAAAAATAAAATTTAATTGAAAAAACTATTTCACAGCTTATTTAACAAACACTACTCAGCAACTTAAATCTATAATCCAACAGTTACACCAAACAGATTAACAACTTCTTATTAAAGGCATAATCTATAATCTGTTAAGCTATAATCTATAAGCTATTTTAACAGCTACACCAAACAGGGCCATTATATCTGCTATCTATCTACTACTATTATTTTATATATATATATATTATAAAAGTGTGAAAAACATATCGGGCTTGTTTGGTTTGTTTTTGGGAGAGTTGTTTTTCAAAAAAATTTGGGAGAATTGTTTTAGAAATTTTTTTGGTTTGTTTGGTTGTATATTTTGAGAGATAAATTTTTTGTGGAAGTTTTGGATGATTTGATATTTTGGAAGAATTTAGTAGATGTGTGTGAGAGAAAAAGTGATTGAGAAGGAGAGAGGAGAGAGAAAAAATGATTGATTGATGTGTAAGAGAGAGAAAGTGATTTTGAAAATTTTTTGAGAAAAATCTCAAACCAAACAATTTTTGGAAATTTTTTTTTCTAAAACTCATTTCTCAAATTCAAACCAAACAAGCCCTCATATTTTCTACTTATTTTAAATCTTAATTTTATCTTCTTAGATATATTTATATTTTTAAAGGTCATGAAGAGCTCTGTATAAACTAACTATCTCTTTATTTTTAGAGTTGAACACTCAAAAATGATATATCTGTTTCCCACAGTCCTATAAAAAAATAATTACTCTTTCACATATCATGTTTTCTACTTTTTTTTTTTTTAATTCTAATTTTACCCTCTCAAGTATATTATATTTTTTAAAGGTCATGAAAAGTTCTATATAAACCAACTATCTCTTTATTTTTAGAGTTGAACACTCAAAAATGATATATCTGTTTCTAAGAGTCCTATAAAAAAAATAATTACTCTTTCTTATTTCCTCTGCCTGCTTCTATACTGATATACATAATATTTCTATATAAATATAAACAAACAGTCTTCCTTTATATCCAAAAAAAAAAAGAAAAAAGAATCTGTCTCTCTATTTTTTACATTGATGATGATTAAAGAACAAAAAATAATTACTTTCTCTTATTTTCTATGTCAGTTTCTATACTGATATACATAAAATTTACTATTATCCATTGTGGATCAAATTACTATGAATAATTTTGGTTGAATATTAAAATTGTATACATTCATTCAAATCTAGAAAGAGAAAAACGCATGCGTTTTTAAAATAGAGATTTGTGTTACATCTCAAAAATTTGCAGGTTATCTTTATATAGTTTTTTTTTGTTTAAATTATATTTTATGAACTGTAATATTTTATATTGTATTTTAATAACCTTGGTATGATGTCAAAATTTTAAACAAGAACCACTTTCGTTGGTTTTATTTTTTAAATTTGTTTTTTAGTTTTTGATTTTTCATATTTTCTCAGTTTTGGTGATTAAAGATACTGAAATTTTTTCATATTTTATATTTAAATTATACTGTTACATGAAAATCTAATATCTAATAACCTAAATAGAATTAAAAAGTAAAATATTAGTAAAAAAATTTATAAATTCAAACATGTACTGATTTTTTATTATTATAATTTTTTTTGTTATTATTATTATTTAATACTCATAATCTTTTTCCAAAAAGAATACACAATAAATTATTTTCTAAGTGTATTTATATTAAGTCAATCTAAATCTAAAAGTAAAATTAAAAAAAAAAATTATTAAATTAAGTGAATCTAAAAAGAAAATAAAAGGGTTATTAAAAAAAAATGTCAAAGACAAAAAAAAAAAAAAAAATCAAAATATTCAAAACAAAAGTTTGAAAAAAAAAATCAAACCAAACACTATAAACTTCTCTTTTTTAAAAATTTTTCTTCATTAATCTCTAATTTTACACAAATTATTCATAGATTCCTTTCAATTTTTATGTGAATTTAATAATCTAATTAAAAAATGGTGCATTCACACAAAAATAAAACACTATACATGTACATTATGACGAACTATTTAATTATGAATAATTAATTTCTCATTGTTACCTGCATTATATTGTTACAAAAGTTTCACATATTGTTTTTGTGATATAAATACGTCAATGTTTGCATATAAATATATATATATATATATATTTATATACATTGTTGTATTCATACATTGTCAATCTGTAATGCTATATTACCGTAGGATACTTTAATTTTCTAACATTTATCGCTTTAGTAATATAATTATATTTGTTAGGAAAAAAAACTGCGGAATTGTATATTGTTCTACTATAAACTTATATTTAATACATATATACATGCATGTCATACAAACAAGTGTTCACAACAAACACTTTCAATAACAAACCAAGACTTTGCAAAACGCCTCCATCACAACAATAATTTTACTTTTTTCCCTCACAAAAACAAAAAAATAAAAAAAATCACATTATTGAAAGAAAATGGATTTTGAAATTCATAATAATATGACATTGCCTCAAACTCTTGTCAAAATATTTTTGTTACAAGAAGAAAAAAAAAAAAAAAATGATGAAACAAAAACTATAGAAGATTTATTGCAACACACTTTTCAAGTAAAGTTAAACGAGTTGAAGTATGAATTGTCCTATTTGTTGTGAAATTCAAGAAAAATAATGTACCTCATATACACATTTTATATTTATAAAATTTCTCATTTATCATTTAAATTTTTTAGCTGAGTATGCATTCATTTCTTACTTAATTATATTTTGAATACAGATCAATTTACCCATACAAGTCTTTATACTTTGTATACATAGACGCGTAATTACAGTACTAATAGTTGATGAAAAATCACGTGTTATGTACAACGCACGTACCCAACCACTAGTAAATATAAATATATATAGATTTATAAATAAAACTTTGTTGGGTACACAAAACTCATATACAAATATTTTAAGAAAAATTATTATGTATTTCAAATTTATTTTAAACACAAATCCCTAAATATATGAGTTAAATTTAGATCATAGTACAATAACTTTCTAAATATTTTTTTGTCCACTAGTTGTGTGAAGATATATAAATACATAGATAGGAGCAGGACATTTAACCATACCTATCTATCTAGCAAATCTACTTAACAAAATTCTTAGTTGGAATAAATAGCAAACTGGTGAAGAACAACAAGGCTTGTGCTC
Organism: Camellia lanceoleosa; assembly: GCA_025200525.1. Classification (NCBI taxonomy): domain Eukaryota; kingdom Viridiplantae; phylum Streptophyta; class Magnoliopsida; order Ericales; family Theaceae; genus Camellia; species Camellia lanceoleosa. The sequence continues at coordinate 27,062,081 of CM045767.1, forward strand.
TCCTCACTTGCTGTTTCCTCTTGATTTGGTTACTCTTCTTCATTTCAGGTGGTTTTGCTGCCGCAAGACAACTAATCACTGTCTCTCAAATTGGCTTGTTCTCTCTCTGTCTCTCTCATCAATACTTAAGGGCAAATTACACCAATTCTCCCTGTACTTTGCTACTTGTATTATTTTGGTCTTTGCAGGTCTAATGAATTCAATTTTAACTATTAATTTTACATTTTGCGTCAATTTTGGTGCAATTGATAACGTCATTGGGATTTTTGACAGAAAATTATCACTAAGTTGGTTAAGGTTATCACTGAATTGATTAAGTTTACAATTTTATTTCTAAAAACATGACACATGTTACTCATGTACGCATTTTATATAGAAAATGTTAACAATTGGAATCAATTAAACTAATTTGAGACAAAATAAAAAATTTAGAATCAAAATTGAACTAATTAAAATTATGAAAAACTAAAATAACATAGGAATCAAAGTATAGAGATTAACGGTATAATTTACCCAATACTTAGATTACTTTTTGTTTGATCCAATTGTTATGGTTGGTTACACAATCTAAAAGATCTAAAAATTCCTGAGATATTGATTTGTCATTATATTTCAATTTTTAAACAATAAATAATAATCTCAATCAAACAATCAAAGACGAATCGACAAAACGATTTAACGTGAAAAAATCACAATTAGAGTGCCTCCAATTACAATTAGAGCGCCTCCAATTATCAATAATGATAATTTATGATTAGAAAAAAGGTAAATTACACTGATCCCTCTAGTTTGAATGAAGTGTCACTTTAGTCTATGTAGATTTAATTTGAACAATTTGGTCCCTACATTTTTAATTTTGTTGCATTGTGATCCCTCTATCATATGTTGTTAACATTTTGAAAACTAGAGGGACCAAAGTAAAATTTAAAAACAACTATAGGGACCACTGGTGTAATGAATATGTTACATCAATGGTCCCTATAGTTTGTTTTAAATTTCACTTTGGTTTCTTTATTTTTCATTCCAAATTCTAATGGCAAGTGGTGAAAGAATCAAATTATAACAAAATTGAAAATGTATGGACTAAATTGTTTAAATTGAAACTACGGGAACTAAAGAGACACTTCACTTAAACTAGAGGGATCTATGGTGTAATTTACCCTTAGAAAAATTATAAAAACAATCTCAGAATTTGACCTTTACAATAAAATAAACTCTGATTTTTTCATTTTGTCAATTTAAATCTAAAATTTTGATTTTTTTTCAATCCAAATCACGTGCTTATTTTTCTTGAAGGAAAACTGACAGGAAATTTTTTTTCATATCATTAAACTTAAACAAAAAGGATATTTTAGATAGTTTATGTATAATTATATTGAGTTTAATAACTAAAATATATTTTTTTTCTATCAATTTTAATTAATAAAAATAGACTAATGATTTAAATTGAAAAGAAATTGAAAGATCAAGATTTAAATTAACAAAATTAAAAATTCAGAATTTATTTTGTTATAATGATCAAATTTTGAGATTTCTTTTGTAATATTACAAATGTCATAAATAAAAGAAATATAATAAGTTATAATCAAACACCAATTAAAATATAATTAAAATAATAACTATAATAGGTCATAGCCAACCAACATCAAAATAGGTCACAACCAACCAACATCAAAATAGGTGATAATCAACCACCACACTTGAGCCATAACCAACACTTTTTTGATCATAACAAAAATGACAACCACAAATGATCATAACTAAGTCATAATTTTTATCAGAATGATTCATAACTAAATCATAAAAAATAACACAATTAGTTGTAATCTAAATCACAAAATCGTAATTGAACATATAATACATTCTGTTTTTAGATGTGTATTATAAACTTTTTCTTTGTTTACACATTTGTTCTATTTTATTCAGGTAAACTACACTTAGTACCCTTACAGTTTTACCAAAATTTTATTTTAGTTGCTCAACTTTTAATTTTTTTTAATTATCATTGACTGTTACAATTGAAACTGAAACGATTAATGTGAAATTTTGATAAAAATATAAGGATTAAAGTGAGTTTTTAATAAAAGTATAAATGTGATAATGAAACAACAAATTTTTAAACATAGATTTCAACTTGACCTAAATGGCAAGACGTTAATTGTGATAATTAAAAGTGAAATGACTGCAGTAAAAGGTACTAAATATAATTAACCCATTTTATTCTTGCACCGTTGCAGATGGCACATGTACGCATCCGATAAAAGTTTATCCAAGTCCATCACCCCATTCCCCTCACTGCTAAGCAAACTCTGAAACAAACTCCTGTGTATCGAAGTGAAGCAGACCATGTTTTTATTACTTCTAAGGGGCTTAGAGGACGTTTGGTGTTAGTGTCGACTCTTTTTTTTTTTTTTTTTTTTTTTTTCAGTTCTTATTATAAAGATGAGTAACGGTGTGGTTTCATATATGTGTAGGCAAAATTATATTATGGCCTCTGTGCTTGTGTACATGTGTTTGTATTCAATTTAAAATAAGTATTTCAAAATAAATAGATTTGATAATACTTATGTTCGAGAATTAAAGCAATATTTCTGTATTATGTTCTGCATTTAGACCAACAAAATTGCTCTCGTTTCATGATGGTTTGGTTGTATTTGGTTTAGTTTAGTACTTAATTAACTACAAGAAACAAAGATTTTCCATGCACGTCGTAAAAACCTTTTTAAAACGTGCAGGCGCACGTCATATCATGACCAGTCATGGAAAGTCGTTCACTTTTAACAACATGCTTCGTACGCAATTAAAAATTATTTAACGACAGATTTTGTACGTCGTTGTTACTTTTTCTATGACATACTATAATACGCCGTTAAAAACTATTTAACGACAGATTTTGTGCGTCGTCGTTATTTTTTCTACGACTACTTTTGCATGCCGTTAGTTGGTGAGACAAATAACGACGCTGATTGTGCGCCGTAAAATATGTAATACAATGGCTTATTATGCCTGTTGTAGAATATGCAAAAAAAATTTTTTTTTTCAAATTCAATAGGTTCTATTTGACCAATTTTATACAATCTAACAAATATTACAAACAAGTATCACAAAATATTAATCAACCACCAAAATATTATTTGAAACACAAAAAAAAAAAAACTATATCATTAAATTATAAACATTCAATAATTGTCAATACATTCCAAACATTCGAAAACTACATCTTTAAGTTCTAAACTGTACAAAAAGTTTAGACCATCCAAAACTATGCATATCTAACTTTCTAAACATATTGACAACTATTAGCAGATTATCTAAAACTACTGACAATAATTCCTATAGCAGTTGTATCTGTAGCTGTAGCTGTAGCAAATCCACTTGATCCTATCACAGGGACGAGGGTGCCCAATGTATGTGTTAAGGCACCTAAACCCGCGGCAATAGCTAAAGTAACTAACCCTGTTGCATTTCTTGTCTGCATAAAAATCCAACCAAATTAACTATGCACTCAGTTTAGTTTACAAGTAAAGTTTTTTGTGTCTAATAACAAGTTCACCCTTCCATGCATGAAATTGTTTTCTGTAGTCCGTTAAGCATGTCAGATACTAACAAAATGTGATGAAGTGTTTACTTTCAATTGAGAGAGAGTGAAACTTGTACAGATAAGCAGCAATCCCAAGAATTACACACAACAGTATAATATCAATAAAGAAATTTCAACTGGACCTTAGCTGGAACAAAAGAAAAACTCTCCATCAAATCCAGTAAAGGGATCTACAACAAAGCATAACTGAATATAGATAGAAATTTCCTACCCCTACCCCACCCCACCCCACCCCACTCCTGGAACACAAATTGATTCAAATATGTAGAAAATACTGGCTCAATCACCTGATTAACAGTGTCTGTAAGTCTCAAAAACTAAAAGAAGCAATTCATTTATTTATATCGTATTTATAGTGTATCTTTAATATCTATATGTTTAGATATATTTTTAAACATAAAAGATTAAAAAAGAATCTTTACGGTTTGCAACCCAAATCGATTCACAATTCAACAAAAAGGAAATTTTGATTCATAATTTGACAACTATGATTCAAATCACTTTGTAACTCAGACGAAAAAATAAATAAATTAAAAAAGAAGAAGGAACTAACATAAAGAATAGAGAGTACCTGATCACAAACTATTACTGTGCATGGACCAAATCCAGATTTTCTAAACTGATAACCTCTGCATAAAGCAGATTGAAAAACATCAACCTCTAGATAAACCAACAAATGAAAAACATTAAAAAAAAAAAAAAAAGCACAATGTTTAATATAAGCACAATGTCAGACTCATAATGAACAACAATAAAAATCACGAAGAAAATCTAAGGATTGACAATTAATCTTGCATAGCGTAACTAGTACCTGCACAAAACACATCCAATGACCTCAGCATCTTTTGGATTTTTGACAATTCGAATGCAGCGCTTGGTTATCTGTTCAATAAGATCAACTCCTAAAACTCTTCCAGCTGCTACAGCATTAGCATTATGCTCCACAAACTTCTCCCTTTGGAACATGTTCTAGCAATATTTACAATACCATTTACCACGAGGAATGCTCGACAGTGATGCACATTCTGCATAGGTCAGTAAGAATGTACACCAAAATCACTAACATTGACCACCACCATGGAATCAATTCAGAAAGGCAACTAGTACAGCACAGGAAAGCAGTCTAAAAATCAAGTAAAAGAAGCAAACAGGAATGGCATTTTATTGCACAATTCTTAAATGTCAGAAGTCTAGCATTTTCTACAGAGTACCTTCAGAGTGTTACTGTTTACATGAATCCCACTACTCTGATTTGTGATTTTAGAAGATAGTTTATTTGCTCCTCTTAATTCTAACTAGAGGCTTCACAGATATCAATTAATGAACGAAATTTAAATTTAATATTTTAAAAAAAGGCTCAGTTTGCTCGTCTAGTTATGTACTTCAGTGTCTTGCTTTTAGCTTACACACCAATATAGAAATTCAAAATGATATATAAAAGCATAATTTTGAGTAAAAGTATAGGCGAGAAGAAGAAAAGTCCTACCATCCTCTAATTAAATTTTATCACAACCAAAATAGTTTCAATCACTGCAACTTCACTTAGCAGTGAACTTAATCTGGAAATGAAAAAACCAAGTGTGAACAAAGTTTTTAATAGCGGCACTCCGATATTTACCTTCCCAATGGCATTATTCAGTTTTGCAAAAGCTTCTACTTGTAAGAATTCAGGTAACACCTGCACCATAAAATATTATCATCACCAGTGCACCACTGTACGGATAACTGAAGCCAGAAAAACACATAATTACTCACTTCTGGACTTGAAGCAGCATAATTTGACAACCTTTCCATTAACTGTGAAAGCACTGTCTTGATATCAACGGATGACTGAGGTATACAAAAGTTACCAAGAAAGAACACAATTCAGTGCACATGCATTCAATTTATAGTTCAAAATTTGGCCAATGCAAAAGTATAAATTTTGGCTTGTTCCACTTCAAGGAACTTTACATATCACGGAGGGCAATCAAACACATTTGACAAAAATAGAACGATTTAAAGCTGAAAAGGGAGGGAAAGAAAAAGGAAAAAAAGAACAAAGGATAGCAAATATACACCTGTAATTGGGTCAAAAATCACGACCCCACTTAGACACACAATGGACTTCATCAATAGCAAATAGTGCTATTCTAAGGCTTTGAAGAGGTTTTATTAGTCTGCAGCAGAATGTATACATCTTTATTTATTAAACATAATTGCAGGCACCTTCCTAAAATACGTAGGATCACATAAACCTCTTACCTTAAAATTGTCTCTGGACAGACATGGATAATGTCATACATGCCTCTCATTGATTTCTGCTCATTAACCTATAACAAGACAACAACTGTCCATAATACAAAGACTATATATAGAGAAAGGGAAAAAAAAAAACGTAACAAGCATATAAACATCATACATTCTTGAAAATGTCTCATTAATGAAAACTGTATATCAATATTTAGCAAATCTAAACTATTATGTTAACCCAGGACCAGGGCTGGTCACCAATTCACAAAATATGAAATCCTTTGGCATATAACCTATCAGGTGTATGTACCAAGTCCAATCAACTATTTCATGACCCATTTACTATAGCTATAAGTTTTCTTACAGGAAAAACGTTTGTCTTGTATACTGCCCAGAAGAAAATGACTGTCATCATGGCCAAGTAATCAACAAGAACGACTCCAGTTACAAAAATTTACGCCACTTCAAATTATCGGTGAGGAGATGGTTTCACCCTATCCTTTTATATTGTCATGATGGTACCTGGCATGCCATATAGTTAGTATGTATTTAGAACCACACACACACACACACACACACACACACACACACACACACATACACAAATTGAGGCTAATGACAAAAAATATGCATGAATCTACATGTAAGAAAAGGTAAGTGAAGTGTGACAAAATACAAATCATCATTGAGGATGGCAATGATCAGCACCATGAAGGGTGGGAAACGAAACCTCCATATGAGGGCGAGCAACATAAAACCAAGCTGTCAAAACAGAGATAAAAGAGAAGTAGGTACAAGGAAGACCACAAGCCATGACAAGAGGATCCTATAAAAAAATATGTAATTATGCTAGTAAAAGTGCAAATAATTTTTTTAAAAGAGTTTCAGTTATCATCCTAAATTAAAGCACTTACCAAAATCCGAATAGTAATAGAAACCGCATATATCTGCACCATGAACACCCACAGCATAAAAAAAAAATTAGTAAATTAAATAATCATAGCAGCATTTGTACAAGTAATGGTGCTTTTTTTAGACACATAGAACAATGTTTACATGTAAATCCAACTTTCAACCTTTTTCGTTGTGGATGTATTGTACACTTGGATGCAACCCAACTCAAAAAATAACTTGTACTCTGCTAAATTTAGGTGTCAGACAACTTCATGATCAGAACCCAAACTTACAGTGTAATTTTTCATCCTCTGGAAGATTGCTCGACTTGTTAGTACAAAGACCGATGATAACACTAAGGCCGTGTTCTCGTCAGACTATTTCGTAAGCACCACGAGCGAGATCGGTTGCATCAAGAAGCCTATGCCTATATCAGCCTTTTTAAGAGCAGGAGCATCATTAACCCCATCACCAGTCATTCTGCATATATATTTTCTAGCTTGCAGATGTCTTACAATCTCATATTTGTGCTATGTATGTGCCAACAAATAAATTAAGGCCAATCAAACAAGAACCACAGAATTGCTCACTGAACATTCATTCTGATAGTTCAGTATTCTATTGTGCACACAACTTAACTATATTACATTTCAACTTATTAAAGGAACAAAGTATAAAAAGGAAAGAAAAGAAAAATTACCGAGGAAAACACCAGCAAAACTATCGGCTTTTTCAATCAGCTCATCAACTAGTAAAGCTAAAATTGAATCATCCTTGTTTTGTTCTAACAAGGCAGATGATGGATACATATTGGTTCCCATTCCCAAACGTCGTCCTGTTTCCTTTGCTATTGCCAGCTGATCACCTAATGGAGGTTGAGAAGGGTCATGCAGATGAAACACAACAAAAACAATGAACATAGGCAATTTTCAATAGATGGGGAAGATGAGACAGAGATGAAGCTTTTTTTAAGAAACAGATTTCTTACAAAATAAAAATAAAAGGGGAAAATGATGAAGACAAATGCAACATGACTTTCTTGATAGCATAATGCTGTGAATCAACATTATATGCATTCACACTGACAATACTTGAACACCAAAGTCACAAACATCCGGTAAAGAATTAAAACTTCACTTAGGCAGCCTAAACAAACAAAACCAAACTATAAATAGTTATCTAACAGGATAGGGTAAGTTTTCTTTGTTTTACCAATATTAACAACCCAGCACGTGATGTCTTTTGCCATGTGCCAAAAGTTGATTATGGGGGAAAAAGGTTTTTGCACATATCTAGTGATACAAAGTAGTTGACATCTATGGCTCAAGCCAATAATGTAAAAGAATGAGGGACAGTAGTTGAAAATATAGGAACCTTCTATATTTCTCTACGAGTAAGATGATTTTGATCAAGGTCAAAAAATTTAGAATAAGGGACACTAGCCAAGGCAAAGACCCATAAATTTACTCCCCAAAGCCAAACCATCATAGTTTGTGTACGGGGGGCAAAATATCCTAAGCTCTCCGTACGCCTTGAACGTCAAGCTTCTGGTAACGGCGTCTGTCTCTGCAACACAAAAAAGGTGAGCTGCCCGGCGGTGGTGTGCCGGAAAAACCCTCCGACGCTCAAGTCAGTTCAATGAGGAAGAAGAGAATGAAGAGAGAAGGTCTGAGAGAGTGAATTCGCATACCAGTAACGTTCACCTTCCCTCTCTATATCTAGGCTGGCCACGCAGCTCCGAGATTGTCTTGACTACCTCTGTGTCCTTCCTCGACAGTGGTGGCGTTTCGCCTCTCACCACCTTACACGTGTAAAAGTTTTGTCCTCTTTCCAGTACATGCAGAACTGCCCAACGGTATTGAGGCGTTCGTGGAGCAGATGTCCTCTCCTTCACACCGTTGGCCCAGGTGGCACCCTTAACCGGGGTACCATGACCGGCCTAACCCTTGGGGGACTTGAAATCGCAGAATCGCGTACGCATCACTGCCCTCAGACTGGGACCAGGCGAGAACCTAACTGCCAATGCCGAGCTACCCTCAATCGGTTCATCGCGATTGACCGGTTGCAAGGCATGCCGGCCTCCAACCGTCTTATCTCCAACCTCAGTCACTCGTAATAGCTTCGCCTTGGCTGGACGGCCGGTGGCATGCCAGCCAGGCCACATCCTCCGTGTAGCCCGGTCAGTCCCTCAGCTCGGCTGAAGTCTCTACCGCGGACTTCGCCCCACACGAGCGACATCCAGCACGGCCCCCAAGACGTCACCAGTCGACCTCGTCGCACGAGCAAGACCGGCTGCTCGGCCGTTTCATCCTGCCGTGTAGTCCGTAGCGCTGGACGTTATTTCTTGCTCGGCCGTACTGTCTGATGGAAATCTTCCCTCACAGTTTGCATCACCATAGCAAAAAGAAAATGTGTTGATACAAGGAAAGAAAAAAAAACAAAAACTAATTCAACAAAAAAATAAATAAATTAGATAGAATTCACTAACCACAAGAAGAAAAGGATTATAATACAAAAATGCCTCATATAGAAATAGATCATGCAAGTCCACACTCATTCTCATTACAGAATCCCATCCAATCTGAAACTTATGAATATGGGGCCAATCACAAAATAATAATAACAACAACAACAACAACAAAAACAACAACAACAATAGAAGCAAAACCAAAAGCCTCACAAATTGTAAGACTAAAGTTCTGATAAGAAATGAAGAAAAAAAAATTGTAACTAACCTTGGAACAACCAAAACCCCAGATGAAAAACAACAATACCTGCATATAAACTCAAGCTAAAATATCAAATAGTATGTAAAGCCCCAGATAAGAACAATTTCAAAATGGTACAAGCTCAGATATAAAACAAACACGAGATGATTAACACAAAAGAAAATTTCAATATATCTAAATATATGGAATGTGAAATTACTAGAACTAAAATTAAATATATGGAATGTAACTTTAGTAAGGCAGAGAAAAATCGATTTAGAAGGGCTGATTTCAACAAAACTTAGAATATTAGAATAGAGGAAGAGAAGAGAAGAGAAAGGATATACTTCAATCGCTCTTTTTTTTGGGGGGGTGAATACCTCAGTCACTCACCGTTGCTGTAGGCCACTGCCGCTCGCCGCTCACTGCTGCTTGTAGTCGCCGCCGATCAAAGGATGTAGGGTTAGGGTTTGGAGAGAGAGGAGTGAGTTATAGGTTTGGGAATCTCAAAAAAAAAATGAATCGAATTGTGTTGTGTTGTGTTGTGTGTGTGGGCTGCTCTACTGCGCAATAGAAAAAAAATAATGTCATAGCGGTTTGAATTTTTACGGATCAGAGAATAGAAATTTATTTTATATAAAATTAAAATTAAAAAAATACATACAATCGCACTTATTTAGAAAGTGTGATTAAAAAAAGAAGATATAATTACACTTATTTAAAAAGTGAGATTAAAAATAAATATTATCACACTCCCTCAAGTTAAGTGTGATTAAAATATCAATCTAATTTTTTTTTTATCACACTTTTAATAAAAGTGAGATATTTTCATTTGTTAAAGTGTGATCTTTAACTATTTTTGTAGTAGTGTGCACTCTCTAACCAGTGAACTCATTCCAGATTAAGAACATAAAACAGGATTTTACTCTCAACCAACAAAGATATCATTCATGAAGAATAACAAAATGCAAGAAAGCGACCATGATCTTTGAATCATCATGAACACAGAATTGCCCATTTATTTCCTTTCTTGTAGCTGACTGAATCACAAAACGAGACATTTTCTCTCCATCATATATGAAAGCAAAAATGGCATCAACTACACTCAATAATACAATAATTAGCCACTTAATTTTGGTGCTCTAAAAAACACAAAGGTAAATAGTCTTGCCAATCCATTTTAGCTATGCTGGGAAATAATCTGACTCCCAACAATTTAGTAGTGAACAAGACAATGTTCATCCTGCCACAATGATCTCAGAAAAACATATTTCCTTTTTTCTGAACGACGAAAATTTGCATCCATTCAACCCCAAAATTAAAAAATCCTTCCACCTAAATTTGTAATGAAGCAGAAAAACTAATTTCCTTACCCTTGATACTTAGAACCAATATATGGCAATTTATCCCGGAATTGGGGTGGCTGTTGTGCGGGGTGCACAGCATGGCAGCCATTTGGGCCCTTTTCGGGGTCCATTTTGATCATCCGAACCGTTCACATTTTAGAATACATCAAGTAGAACATACTTGTAAAAAATCAAGTTAATCGGATATCGTTTACCAATTCATCCACTGACATTTGTATCTACAAAAATAAATAACATTTGTAATTTAAAGTATTAAAATGAATACAAATGTGTGTGGATGAATGGATAAACGATATCCGATTAACTTGATTTTTTACAAATATGTTCTACTTTATATATTCTAAAATGTAACGGTTCAAATTATCAAAATGGGTCCCGAAAAAACCTCACACCAATTCGATTTATCCCTTCTGATTTGAGAAAACTAACTCCTTAAGAAAAGCCCACGTACAGGGTGTTGTATGCCACGATACATTTCCACGACATCCTTAAGGACGTCCTTTGCAGGAGCTTCCTTAGACTTGATGTACATAGATCCCACTGTACAAAGGAGATACCTGAGAAACAACCAAGCAGAAAATTCTTGAGAAACAAAGAGCACCTCTGTTTTGACGCAGAAAAAAACTAAAACAAAAGATATAGTGTATAATATAAACTGAAATTTTGATAGGCTTGTGTGTATCTGAAGAACAGCCAAGAAAGCAACATTGCCTAAAAAACAGGTGGGGATTTTTTAAAAAAGTTTATGTAGATTTTCTATTATGAGTAAGAAAATGAAGTATAACATTGACTGCCTCATCAAAAAAATACAAGTATATACCAACGTGTCTTAGCCACTAAAAAATTGGAATGAAGAAATAAGTAGCTTAGGGCAAAGTAATCATAACTCTTCCTATCTATATGATACTAGAAGTAAATTATGATCAAGAATCAAGTAAGCATCCATACCAACTGTTAGTGTGTGTACAGAAAACCTGTAAAGTAAAGCATAGCTAGTTGTCATTTATATTATATAATATGTAATGTTTCCTGCTTTCGGTGCCTAACTTAGCATCCTATGCTGTCATCTCCTCTCTATAAAGAGAGTGCTCATCTTCTTGTAAAAATATACAGAAATAAAGAGTTATTCATTTGCTCTCTCTTCTCTCTTTCTCAAATTGTTGTTAGATGGTATCAGAGCTATAGGTTAAACTCTTGGTGTTCTTTGCCTTACCGGCGGGCGGCAGCCTTACCTTGGCCGCCCGCCGGACCTCAATCTGAAAGTTGTGAAATCCGACCATCTGGTGGAACATGAATCATTGAAATTGCAGCTCCTTCAATGGAATTCATGGAATAACTTTACACACACCAGCAACATCATCATATACACGCACATATCTTCGAATTCAAGTCCATTACAGCTCCAAGCTGATGATTTTGCAGCAGTGCTGTTGTGTCTCAATGCTCCATTTTCGCAGATTATCATCTCCACACAGACTCCTCTGACCTTAAATGCATTTTTCACAATCATCCTCATCATCATCATCATCATCATCATCATCTTCTTCGTTTTCGCTGGAGTCTTCCAACTCAGACCCTCATCATCATCAAAGCCTCTCTTTCCCTGAGGAAAGTGCAGAGGAAGAACTGGAATGGTTGTCGAACAAAGACGCATTCTCGGCAGTGGAGACTTGCTTTGACATTCTCTCCGCCAACCACTGCCCCTTCTGCGGCACCACCCCAGTCCCATACCCACTCTGCACCGAGCCACCACCACTCCTCGCTCCTCCTTCACTGACCGCCTCCACCCTCAAGACACAACCATGGACCAAACATTTGGCTCAACAATTCTTTCTGCATTCTAACTCCTCTGCTTGACTTTACAGCTCTCACCCACTTAGCACACCCATCCTGGTGACCCACATCAATTGGTTTCATTTACACTCGACTTTACAGCTCTCACCCACTCTTCTCTTTTCAAAAAAAAAAAAAAAAAAAAAAAAAAAAAAAAACAAAACAAAACAACAATTTGTGGCTTTTACGCTTTTCTTTCGAGCTTTAAGCCCCGTAACATTATCTTCCAGTTCACTCACATTCTCTGGCAACAAATCAGATTTTTTATCTTAAAGAACCTTATCATCATGCTCCAGCAAAGGCTCCTGCCCACATGCCAACCACCCATTCTTCTTTTATTTATTTAATCACATCCACTAAGATTGTTTCACTCTCATTATCACATCCATACACACCGCTGTCATGTTGTCTTCAACTTTCTTTTATTTATCATTTTAACATACACACTTATCATGTTGTCTCCAACTTTATTTATTTTTTATTTTATTTTATTTTATTTTTTTTCATCACCATATACTCCTCCACGACCAAACCATGTGCTAGTTTTACCTAAATCAATGGGCCAACTGTCACCCACGTTACTCCACTTCCCATGTCAGTAACTCCTCATCAATAGTCATCATCATTTTTTTTTTCTCTCAAGATTTCATACCACTTAGTTGTTCCGCTCCACTTCATCCATCCCTTTGTTTCAACCTCCAATAAGTTTCTCTCTTCCAACCTATTTGAGTTTGAGGGGGGGTATTCTACATATATCATGGTGAGCATGGTTACACACCATGCGAACCACCCAAGCTGGTGAGCATGGTTATACACCATGAGAACCATCCAAGCCACCCCATGGCGCACTCCCTAAGTCGCCCCCTTGGTGCACCACCAAAGTTTCTACCAACGGTCTGACACGACCACACAGTGTCCTCTACATCGGTCCGGCATGACCCCGTAAACTGTCCCGACATTGATTCCGGTCAGCTTCTACATCGGTCCGGCATGACCCCGTAAACTGTCCCGACATTGATTCCGGTTAGCTTCTACAACGGTCTGACACGACCACACAGTGTCTGCTACAACGGTCCGACATGACCCCGTAAACTGTCCCGACCTTGATTCTGGTTAGCTTCTACCACGGTCTGACACGACCACACAGTGTCTGCTACAACAGTCCGACATGACCCCGTAAACTGTCCCGATATTGATTCCAGTGTCTTCTACAACGGTCTGACACGACCATACAGTGTCTCCTATTCACTTTTATTTTATTTGTCAGATTATTTTCCTGTTTTGTTATTCTCTCCAAACTCAAGTTGGTTTGTGTCTATCCTCCTTGAGTTTGAGGGGGGCTGTTGGTGTGTGTACAAAAAAGCTGTAAAGTAAAGCATAGCTAGTTGTCATTTATATTATATAATATGTAATGTTTCCTGCTTTTGATGCCTAACTTAGCATTCTATGCTATCATCTCCTCTCTATAAAGAGAGTGCTCATCTTCTTGTAAAAATATACATAAATAAAGAGTTATTCATTTGCTCTCTCTTCTCTCTTTCTCAAATTATTGTTACACCAACATACAAAGAAAGTTAAGATGGATGAGACCACCAATTCATTTCAACACCCTTTTTCAGTAAACTCATTCCATGAATAAAACAATTTGGAAAGATCAACTTCTCCCCAAAACACATCTGCAATGAAGCAAGAACCATATAACCAATACAAACTCCTAAGGCCAGAAAGAGCTTCACTTTATGACAGCATTAGCATCACTTGTATGAAAGAGGAATTTAATAAGAGCCTATAGTTAAATGTAGGCATACAAAGTTCTTAAAAGGGCCTAATTGAAGTCCATTGCTTTTTTCAGACCACATGGCTCCATTGAATTCTTCAAGCAAGGCAACCTGCAACCATAAAAGTTCTAGGACATAAACTATGCAAACCTCCGCATATGTTTAGATAAATGATAAGAAAGTGATAGCTGAAAAGGTTCATGTTTTAGATAAAAGACATTATCCAAGGAACAATGAGCAAGAAAAAAAGAAAAGAAAGGAAAAAAGAAAGGAAAGAAGTAATGAAGGAAAGGAATGAAGAAAGAAAGAGAGAAAGTATAACCGGGGAAACATGAGACTTTTTCTTGTCATGTAAAATCATGATTATTTTTGCAGCATAAATTTTGGACAGTATTACCCAACTGGTAATTTTTAAAATAAATAATAAATTTCATAAAATAATGCATTAAGGGAATGCCACCTGTATACACAAAGGAAAAAAATAGCTAAAAAAAGCCTTTCCTATACATCATGTATCAAAAAAACTCTACAAAATGATGCATGACTTTATTGCTAAGAACAGGTTAGATAAGGGTTCCATTTCTCATTGATACATCGACACAAACAAAAATTGAAAAAACCCAAACTTTACACAGTCCCAAATATACCAACAGTCAAAAATTTACAGAGAAGTGGCCATTTAAAACCTAAATTTAAAAATCACAACTCCTCAACCTAGAAACTCTCCAGATTAAATCTTCACCCCATATACCCAACAAATCATTCACAAAATGCCAACATAATGATAAACCCAATAGAGAAAATGAGGCGCAGAAGTATCCCATTCAAAAACAACTAATCATCCCAAAGCATCAAGAAATCTCAAACCCAAACAAGTGTCAAATGCTCCAAAAGATCTGAGAACCCTAGCCCTAATGTGAAACCTCAAAAAACTCATATCATTCATTTCAACAATGCTAGACCTAAATATAGGGGTCTTAAGAACATGAGCAGAAACTCATGATAGATTTTTTAAATATAAAAAATTTAATGATCCACAATTAATTTATAGAATGACAATACTTACTTTATGATCATGTGAAGCTAAATTGGCAATTGACCTCATTTCCCTTATGTTAAGATCTTTCCCAATTTCCAAGCATCTCAAATGTTCTTCAAGCTTCAGAAGCTTCTTCTAAGCTGTAAACATATAACATTAAATCAGATAATTGTTGGCCTTAAAATTGCACAATTCAAGTCCAATGGATTAGTGATAATGCCAATAATACTGGCTGAAGCCCGATGTAAATGCACTATATGTACGAAAAATATTTATTTAAAATATTACTGCATAAGGGGAAAAAAACACAAAATCATGTCAGATAATGTAAGCACCTTTCGTAGCAACATCCATGAGACCTGGACCAGCCCCTGTTCTCACTGCTTCTGCAACAACAGCATCTCTAAACGTGTCATAAATGCTACACCCAACCATGACTACCAAAAAATTGAACCTTCTTTTTGGAAAAAGAAAACCATGAACATATTATTAATAATAATTTCATCTCTATTTAGTTCCAAGACATTTTTCCTTTCAATAAAGAAAAATGCCATTCCCTTAATTCATAAAACCATTGTTTTCAATCAAGTAATTGTTACAGCTTTGATAGCCAATTCAGACATATCTTTTGATTGTCATTCTTTCTCTTGCTAGATTTAAAAAAATAAAATAAAATAACTTTTTCTCACTAGTTCAAATCATCACACTCTAGGCTTAAGTCTCAAAATGTGTTATATCTAAATCTAAATTTAGAGGAGAAGTGACTGGAGTTTGGCTTTATTTGAAAGTGAGAGATTGTAGGAATTTTAGAATGCTGTATGGATATTTTAGGAAAAAAGTACTTCTGGGTTTTGGAGTCGATTTAAAGTCCAAATTTAGTAAGGAAAGGATTAGCTCATGGAATATAGGCTTTAGAATGAAACAAAAGAAAGAAACTAAGGCAGGTGTGTGATTGAAATAACAGAATCTAATAACAGAGAACTAAAGACAGAAGAAAAGGAAGAAGAAAGAGAAAGAGAAGGATCTTATGGGAATCACACTTTGATTCTTTAGGAATTACTCTCCAAGGTTGGGTTGCATCACAAAATAGCACAATCTTTAATTGTCAAAATCCACTCTATTGAGTTGAAGAATAAGTGTTGTCTGTGTCCTGTTCCTGCTGTTCTATCTTTTTTCATTTCCTCTTCATGTTTGAAAAGTTTGGAATGGGGAAGCAAAATGATTTTAAATGGGTTTTTAAATCTCAACTTTTAGTATATAGAAAACATATTAGCACATGCCTCACATTTTATCACAACATATTGAAATAGTAGGTGTATAGTTCAAAATCAGCATTTGAAATCAATCACAATTTTCTGTTTAGCACACTAGAGGACCTGTTCTGTATTATGTTAATTGGTCCCTAATACGTATGTGGTTATATGTTTTGATATGATTTTGCATACCATTACATGGGTATATGTGATTTTGGAATTCTATCTGTTCACCGTAGGAATATCTGTTGAATAATCCACTTCGGAGATTAAATTGAGGGCCTTATCGGCCACAGAACCTGAAATTGATTACGCCTTTGTGATTAGCGTAATTTTTAGAGCCTACGGTGAAATTTAATTGAAAATTGATTCGGGTTAGATCAAACCGATTAAATTGATGAATAGTGCCAAATTGCCTTATTAATATTATTATATTGTGAGTGGGAACTTATGTAAAGGCATTTTACACTCAATTCCCTTCCCTTCACTTCATTTGGCTGATCAAAAACTCAAAGGGAAAAGAGAGGGTCGGCTAGTAAGAGAGGGAGTGAGGGAATTTGGGATTTTGGCCTCAAAGCTTAATAATTTTGGAGATTTAGCTCAAGAATTGTCTAGAGCTTGAAAGATCAAAGCTTCTAGGTGAGTAATTCTTGAATTATAGTTTGTAATTTTGTGTGTGTTCAAGCTAAATTGGTGATCAAGAGTGAGATTGAAATGAAATTGGGTTGTATTTGTTGAATTGAAGCCTAATATGTACATGCATGTAAGAAGTGGCCAAGAATCTTCATGTTTGAGCACAATGTGTATGATTTGTGTTGAATATTGTTTAAAAACCATGTATTGGGACCCCTCTTCACCAATTAAGTTGATATGAAGGCATATTTCTCACATGCAAGAATGAATCATGTAAGAGTAAGCTTTGCATGTTTGAATGTGATGTGTTAGTGATGAATTTGGGTTAATTTGAGGCATGCATGTAAGTAATACAAGGAATTGAGCTCCATTGTGATGTGTTTTGGTGTCTATGTCGTGTTAGTACAAATGTATGTGAGATTGGAGCCTTGCATGCAAGAAAAATTGGTTGAATGTCGAGTTTGAACTCAAGGGAGTGTTCTGGAAAACCCAGAATTTTCGACATCCGCTCGAGCGGGGGAAGTGCCGCTCGAGCGAAGAAATCGAGCTCCCAGCATTTTTTGCAGACATGGTTCCCGCTCGAGCGGGGAGCTATGTAGATAGGCAGTCCGCTCGAGCGGCCGAGTTCACGCTCGTGCTGGAATAGAAGGCAACCAGTACTTTTGCAGACCTGAGGGTCCGCTCGAGCAGGGAAGTCCACACTCGAGCGAGGACCCTATTTTCTGAAATCCTGTTTTTGCATTTTGTGTTCTGTTTTCCGTTCTCTTTCACTTGCAAGCACTCTTAGGCATATGTTAAGCATTGTAAATGAGTTAATGAGATAATAATAAAGCCTAAAGAGGAATATGTAAATTAAAGAACGGATTGAACTGTTAATGACCCTTCTGTGTTCATGAAATGTGTAGGGTCAAGCTCCAGGGCAAATCCACAAGCCGATCACTGTGAGTAATATCGACATTAAAATGCTTGTGAATGTCCACTTGTTTACTCCCTTTAAAGCTTCATGAATTGCTAATTGGGATTGTGGACGTAAGTCTGATATGAATGCATAAATGGACCCAAGGTCGTTTTGTTAAACATAAATAGACCAAAGGTCATTTTGATGAATATGAATGGACCAAAGGTCGTTTTGATACGAATGTATGGGCCGAAGGCCGTTTTGAAACGAATGAGTGGGCCAACGGCCGTTTTGAAACGAATGAGTGGGCCAAAGGCTGTTTTGGAATGAATGAATGGGCCAAAGGCCGTTTCGACATACATGATTGGGCCAAAGGCCGTTTTGACAGAATCGAATGGGCCGAAGGCCGTTTCGTCCTGAATGTAACTCTGAATGGGCCAAAGGCCAGTATGTACAGAACTATGGTTATTTGATTTAAATTACCCTTATATATGTTAACTACAGATATGAATTGGGCCCAAGGCCGTTTGGAAAATGTTGTTCTACGTCTTGTTGCATAAATTATGTAATTGATATTATTCACTGGGCTATCGCTCACGCTCATTCATGTTTTTGTAGGTGAGCCAAGAGAAGTCCAGACCCAGCCTCAGTGAAGCCTGTGTAGAACAACCCAAGTTTTGGAGAGTCAGCCCTCGTGTCTCACGTATGAGACCCATCTTCGCCTTTTTGTTATCTATTTTATGTTGTCATGATGGCGAAGACTTTGTGTAATTCTGTATATAGTTTTGATGGGTTGACTTGGACTTACATGATCCTGTTTACATAGAACTCATGCTACTATTTTACTGTTGTGAGTTGTTAATGTCTATGTATATAATTGTTTTGACATGCCATGTAAGCACAGCTCTATGGACAAAGTTTTGATTTGCTTCCGTTTGGCCCCCATTAACTCTGTTAAAATACCTTTGGATTTGTTTGAGGCCGTAGGTAATCTCATGATTACTGGCCGGTTACGTCCTTAACCCACGGGGGCGGGTTAGGGTCGTGACACTAACAGACCCCAGACTGAATCTAGTTTTCTAAATAATCCGTAGCAGCCATTTCCTATAATAAAAAAATGACAGAGTCTGACCACTACATCCATCATTGACTTACACCTCATTTGTTCTACAAACATGAACAAATGCTAGGGGAACATCTGAAATGTTGCAAAGGAGACTTACAATTGAGGGAAACAACCATGTATAGAAGTTTAGGATACATCACAGAGGTGTACATCACAGAGGTGGCCCAAAGCCAAACAGCATATTCGTCATCATCCAATTTAGGGTAGTTCTTAATAAAACACAAAATCAAAAGAGGGAAACAAAAAAAAAAAAAAAAAACAATTCAATCAAGAAACTTATGTACATAACTAGATGATCTGTTTGGCCCCCAAGAAAACACTAACACTCTGTTTGGTAGCCAAGAAAAGAATCTAAACAGCCCAGAAAATGTACCTGTGTTCTTCTTCTGTCCACGAAGTTCCTTTCTTCCTCTCGACCTCACCGTGCTTTGTCTTTGCTGCTAACCCAAACGAGGTCTGACTCCTCTTTGACTCGGTCTCTTACTCGAGCGACAACTTGTCAGAATAACTCTGCAACTCAACTCGACCTGACCTGACTCAATCTTGTTCGTAAATCTGTGAGAGAGAGAGAGAGAGAGAGAGAGAGAGAAGAGAAGAGATGAATATGAGTGTGTACTTTCCCTTATCTTCCTCCCTGTGCCCGACGCTGTTAAGTGGAGTTGTTAAAATCAAAGCCGCAAAGAGATGAGTTAGAAAATGGAAGTAAGCAAAGAGATGATGAGGGAAACGGCGATGGATGCCACTGTCGAGCCAGTTGTCGTACCGGCGATGGATCCCCTTCGAACCAGTGTCTAATGATTAGAATCCATTAGAAGCCCAAACAGTTTACGTATATTTGCAAAATATTTTTTTTTGTTTTTTTTTGGTAAATTGGCGCCATAAATTTTATTTTGGCGCCTCTTTGTTTTTGATCATACAATTTACGACATACATTATCCGTTGTAAAAAATTACAATACTTTTAACGGTAGGTGTTTCGTGGTCGTAAAAAAGCAGTGCTTTTAACGGCGAGTGTTATGTGTGCTGTGAAAAGTATTCACTTTTCACGGCTCGCATATGTGCATCATGTATAATTGATATATTAACGACATGTCATATGTACGTAGTTGAAAGTTTTATTATTTACGACGTGCATTGCAAGTTGTAAAAAAATCATCGTTATTACCATTTACGGCCTACGCAATAGACATGCCCTGGTTGGAAAAGTATTTACGACGTGCAAAAAAGACAAGTCGTAGAAGTAAGAAACTACAACTTACATTTATTGTATGCCGTTGATGTGGTGTCGTAAAAAGTCATTTTTGTTGTAGTTTATAAGTAAATCAATCATAATCGGTTCTATTAAAAGTATTTGAAATTGCAAATTGGTTTACAAATTGAATTGGGTTTATAAGAGCATCTCCAATGGTATATTAATTTTTTTTTATATCAAAATTGAATAAAAATTTGAGTAAAAGCTTCCTTTAATATAAATGCTTCAAATGAGGGTTTTGTAATTTCATCAAACCACTAGTTGACCAGGCGGTTGACTAGCAAGTGTAATATTTTTACAAATTTTTGTTTTCAGGTGGTCATCCAGGGGATATCTGGAGAGTCATTCAGTGGTGAAAATCTAACGGTAATGAACAGTGATTTGATGAAAGACACATTGATCCTCAATTTAATGGAAAAAAAAGTGAAATTCTAAATTTGATACGTATTTGATGAAACTGTTGGAATATGAAAAGAAGCTACTTTTCATCAAATTTAAATTTTATAATAGTTTTTTGACTTTTTTTATATCACATCACGTCTCTATTTTTTTACATTAAAAAAGTCAAAAAATTACAAACAAAATTAAAAAAAAAAATCAATTTTTTACCATTTTCCTAAAACACTGCTTAATTTGTAAAACGTTACGCCAAACATTGTCAAAGTATTGCACTGATTTGTTGATCTTGATTTCTATTGTCAAAGTCTTGCACTGATTTGTTGACCTCGATTTCTGTGCTTTAACATTTTGATGGTTCGAAGAAGAAAAATGCTTCAGAGCTCGAATTCTCCGTGGCTCAAGTGGCCCGAATCCAAAATGACATCGTTTTGGTTTTTTTTTTTCTTCCCTTTTTTATATCTGAAACAGAAACAGAGGGAGGAAGGAAGAGAGAGAGAGAAAGAAGAGAGAAAAGGGAGGAGAGACTATCACCGGCGCCCACCATCCTCTATGTGCATACATAGATAGATCTGTTTTTGTATACATAGATCTGTATCTCTCTCTCTCTCTCTGTATCTATATCTCTCTTTCTGTATCTATCTCTCTTTCTCTCTCTCTCTGTCTCTCTGTGTGAAGTCTCTGTGATGATGATAATGTGTTAGTCGTTGATGATGATGATGATGTTGTTGGCTACATATTTTGTAAAAGTCAATCACAGTTCGACACGTGACAGAGTAAGGGTAATATAGGGAGACTACTCAAGTCTTTGATCCTGATCGTATACATGGCAGTCAAAATTGGTTCTCACGTGATCTGAGTAGCACTGGATCAGTAAAGAGATACAAGGTGATGTGGCTTCAACGGTTACTCATATTCGAATTCAAATACAGGAAGGAAGCCCAACTGCAAGTGATGGCGTAGTGAAACTATTTCTAAGGCAGCATGATCAGCGATCATGGAGGAGCAGTTCGACGGTTTGAAGTGCAGTTTGATGGTCATCCTTGATGAGTAAAAATAGCAAGGAAGTCCCCAGGAAAAGCCCCCAGACTTAGATCCAAGAAACCAGTCATTTACTTCATATTTTTCTTTTCCAGTTTTACATTCACAGTCTTTACATTTCCTGCACTTTAAATACCTGTTCTTTACATTCCTACACTTTAAATTCCTGCACTGCACTTCGATTCATAGGAGTAGTTTCAAGTAGATCGTCACTGTAAACCTCTTCGAGGCTGAGTTTGGATCATTGTAAGTGTTCATTTTAATGAAATACTTCAATTGTTTGTTATTTGATTATTATTTTACTTAATTTCTCCTAAGTCAAGCCACCAGTAAAAGTCCTCTTCATTGAGGCTGAAAGAACTAAAACACAATCGTCTGAAACTCCCATGTTATCAGAACCTATGGTCGAACAGACCAGTACTTCGGGACAAGAACCATATGTTCATAATATTGGACGAAACCAAGGAATCGGACCATCCACTGTTCCATCTACTCAGCCAACAAATCCATGGGATGGCCTAGTAGATGCTATGGGACAACAATTAATGAACACAATGGAAAGGTGGGCAACATCCTTTTTGGATCGAATGAATAACCACCAACCAACAAACACAAGACACACAGAGGAAGTTTTAAATGTCCCTCAGCAAAGATTGGCTAGAGATAAACAGCCTATGCAAGTTAATGGACATTCTAATGGTCAAGCTAGTAACCAGAACTATGAAAAACTATCACCTTAGTCTTGGTATGAACCCATTTCGAGGCCTATAGTAGGCCAAAATGCCTTAGTACTCAACAATGAAACCACACAAGTTGGTGGATCTGGCCAAGTACAAGAAACTGGCGTAAGAATGGTTATAAATCCCATGTTCGAAGCCATACCTGGCACTAGGGGGTATAATCATCCCTTATTCGAATTTATACCCGGGGGGTTGGAAGGTTGGCCTACAAATGGAAGGGACACAACGACTGTCCCTGCACCTTTCGTGTCTTTCAGACAGAGACTCAAAGGGTTACCCACACCCCCAACAAAGAACCTACACCACAGTGGCAACTCAGAGCACGTCCATGAGGGACCTCGCTACGATTCGGACTCCTTTTGTTGCGGTTCTAAATCTGAACCAAAGAGTCCAAATCCGGCAAATCGTTTGAGAAAACAGATTTTTGAAAAGTAGTGCCAAACATGGACTGCTTTGCGGACATGAGTCGCCACCTAAATATTTTTAATTGGGAAATTTAGAAAACCGACTCGGTCTGAAGGCCACATGTCCGCCATCACCAAAGTGGTCTTGGCTCAAAGAGCTTGGGTACGATCGGGAAGGTCACTATGAGCACCCCTTTCGCCTCGTCCCAAGACCGCCTCTACTAACCGTGATATCCGTTTTTGAAAACTTTATGCGTTCTTATTCCGGTTATTAACCTAGAATTACTATGTGATGTGCACAACACAAAAGTATAGACTAGATCGCCTAACTTGGAAATAAACATTGCATATCCGTTTTTGTCTCGAAAAACGTGTTGTTTTCTTTTGCTACTCGCAAGTAGGCTAAAATGCGGATTTCAACGAGTTGTTCCAACTCAGGCAATCCAACCTCCATCCACAGGCATTCAAACAGTTTATCACGTAAGCAACTAGCCGCATGGTAAGCCTACTATCATGGTAAACATTCACACGCATGCGATATGCTAAAGCCATAAACACTTACATCGTACTCCGCGCCAAAACAGTAAACTAGTTAGCAAACATGCGTGACCTAGTTCATGCTAAGTGGCTAATGCAACACAGGCATAGATGCAATCTAGATTAGGCTCGGCTAACCCTAAACATGGCACGTGGAATGCTAAATAACACGTATTCAATTTTGGAATTGAAAGTACGATGCGCTTTGTATGATGTACCGAGCCCGTGCATGTAAACAATGCATGGATGCACGCATGCATAGCATAAGGTATGCTAAGATAGACGTGCCCTAATCTACCATAAGGTGTAAATAAAAGGGTTAGAAAGAAATGGGGTTGGAAGACATACACCCACTCACACACTTATTACATTTTTGCCCTCGCTCGAGGGACCAAAATAATAATAGAATCAATGACTAATTAACTACACAAGCTAATTAATTATTACAAATTCACCGAATTAATTAAATAAATAACTAATCTAATTAAAGCAAAGAATGCCTCGGGAGGGCTCAAATGCGCGCGCTACCGGATTCGCTTCTAATTGCTTTGTCATGCAAGCGTGCCTCGCTTCCTCGCTATCTTCCTCGAAAAATTACCAAAGTCCCGTAGTGCCTCTCAGGCATCGGAATACCACCGTCAGGCGAGAACCACCGGCTGAAGGAGGAGGCCACCGGCACTGAATTCACTCATCGGCTGAAAATTCAATGCCGGTCGGCACTAAACAGTGCCGGTCGGCACAAAATGCTTGCAAAACCTGCAGACCACAGCAGCAGAGGACAACAAAATGCATGGCAATGTAATTCAAAGCATGTATGCACCCAACACAATCCTTGTCATATTTTGGACTCAAAGGAGGTTGTGCCTCGGTTCTCGGACCACCAATCACGCATTTCCATGCATGATGGCCCAAAGAACCAAGAGGGCAATTTTGATTTCAAATGCATGCAAAACACATAGGCACAAAAGGGGGGACCAAACCTCTATCAAACTCACTTCAAGAGGCTTGGTATGCATGTCAATGTGATGCAATCCTAAGCATGTTATCTAGGATGCAAGATGGACAATATGATGCATTTATGCAAGCATACAAACAAGCATATAATACAAGCATGAAGACCAATGAAATGATAGACTTAGACATGAATTAGGCAACTCGAAAAGGCCTAAAATCAGTGGCCAAAGTGCCTAGAAAATGAGACCAAATGCACATACACACATGTAAGTGTTAAGGCTCAAGACTTAGGCACACAAAAGCAACTCTCATGCACACTTGAAGAGGCCAAACGTGGGCAACTAGTATGCACTTAAAGCTCTGAAATTTAAGTTAAATACGATGCCAAATCATGCAATGAAGCATGCCAAACAAAGCATGCGAATGGCCTAGGCTTAAGGCTAGTCAATAGGGCATTAAACCACACTTAGCACAAACACATATGGCATGCACTTAACAACCAAAACAAGGTTCTTAGCATGTTAAAGCAAGGCCAAAGAGCTACTTAGATGGCATCTAAGAGTCATTAAACCAAAGGCATACATTGAAGCCAAAACATGGAGCACTTAACACACACTCTTGAAGCATTAAAGAGGCATGCAAGGCAATCAAATAAGCATGTATGAAGGACTGAAATGGCATGCTAGATGGTTCCAACCATCAAAAATGAAGCAAGCATGGCACACTACACATTCATACTCTTGAGGCCAACAAGCCAAATACAAAGGGCTACAAAATACATGCTAAGATTGGCCAAAATAGTTATGGACAGAGCTAAAGCATGACAAAGTAAGCCTACAAGCTTCACAAATCTAAGCCTAAAACATGTTAAAAGCTAAGGCATACCACCTAGACATGTTAAGGCATAAAGAGGCATTACAAGGCAACTATGCTAAGCATGCATAGGAGACCAAAACCAACCTATAGCAATGTCATGTTAGGGCATAATGAACATAAAATGCAACTAAGACATGCTCAAGAAACAAACAAACATGGTGCTCTCTCAAGAGGCAAAACATGCCCTTTTCAAGGACAACAAGGAGAGGGGATGGCCCTCTCCTTCCTAGGACTTTAAGGCACCATCTCCACCACTGAAATCCCTCGAGATTTCGGTGGTGAAGAGGCCCAAGCGTGACAGTCCGGATCTCCACAAAATAGCACAAAAAGGGCCTTTTCAAGACCTAGAGGGGTCAAACTTCCCAAACCTCCAAACACTCTTAATACACAATAAAGAGGGTCAAAAATCAGAACTTTTATGTGCCAAACACTAAGCTCAAAAACTGTTTTAAACTAAGTAAAAACAAGTTGCAAGAATGGGGTAAATAAAGTGAAGTTCTTACCCTTGTTGACTACCTTCACAAAGGTTGTTGTGCTTGGTCCCTTGAGCTCCAAACCAGTCAAAAACTTCAAGAATAAGCTCTGATCTTTGAGCACACCAAGAAAAAGTGTAAGAGTAGGTGTTTATGTGCAAAAGTGTGAACTTGTGCACCTAGAACACAAAGGGAAAGAGAGAGATAGAGTGTATATCTATTCTAACCCTAGGAAAACCAGAGCTCCAACTCTCTAACAATGTCTAACACTTAAAAAAAATCTAACCCTTTTACCAAGAGGAGAAGCTCCTCTCTTATAGAACTTGTAAGACTTACAAGCTAAGCAAACAAGGGTTCATCCCTCCATACACGTGTATGGAGGGAAAGCCAATGGCACACAGCTGTGAGAAAATATCTCACAAAGCAAGTGCACAGTGGTCGGCAGGGCAAAATGGTCATTTCGCCCAAAACAGTGCCGACCGGCACAAAATAGTGCCGGTGGGAACTCCAGCCAGCCGGTGGCCTCTAGCCACAGCCGGTGGTGTGTAGGGATGCCTCACAAGGCATTCCCTGCCCCTCTAGGGCAAAACACAAGTGTTTGGTGCAAAACCAAACACAAAACGGTCGAGTTCGAAGGTCCTGAGGCAAGGCGCTACGCCGAGAACTCCGGGAACTCCAAACGAACACAAACATGGATAATCACCGAGTGTCCAAGCGGTGACGTCCAAGTCTTGGGGACGGTCAAAAATGGGGTGTCTACAGTTGCCCCTCTTTGACAGAACTCGAAAGTCATAACAATGACGGGAGTGAATGTCAAAGCCCAGAGACGACCTATTTTTGACAAGGCCGAAGACTTGGACAAACATACAAAGCGCAAATGGTTGAACTCGCAAGCTGCCTACGTATCCCTTAAGGAATCAAACCAGCGTAGTTCATGCAGGAGGCACACGTGCCAAGGATAAGATATGCGCCCGTAGGCAGGGGCAAAATGCAACTGAAAATGCAAGAAGCCGAGCATAACTTATGATCATGCAAAGAAAGCTGTAATGAAGCACACATGCAACAGTTATAAGCTAACATGCAACAGTCTACACTATAATGCAGAAAGGATGTAAGAGAATTATGGAATTCTCAGAACGTCTCACTCGGAGGAATACAATACCTGTGCGACTCGTCCGGTTTCACCAGCGGTAAATGAGCCGTACATACAATATCGTGCCTGAAAAGAAACAAACTTAACAGGTACAATATGATTAGCAACATGCATGACATATGCAATGCGAATGATGAATGATATGCAATATATACAAAACTATGTATGAATAATGCAAATGAAAATGTAGTGCAATTAAAACTAATGCAAACTACATGCAGGGCAATTGAATCGTGATTCAAACCGAACGTTCAAACCACACAAATGTCAAATAGATTGATGGAAGTGACAAGTCCGTCTCCCATAGAACGATGTCTGATCTATGAGTACTTCGCACGGACACAAGAACAAGTATTGGGTGGAATGACATAAGTGGGGAAACGACCCGCTGGGGTGAGAATAATGATCCTAATGCCGGACGCAATGACTACACTACAGTGTAATGGAAATGGATACAAATGGATATGGCACGCGGGCCAAACCGTATTTTGCCTAGGAAAGGCATGTACGCATACAAGCCGTATCTAACACAGAAGTGGTGCCGCTACCCTCAAGGCTCGGACACAAAA
Source organism: Camellia lanceoleosa (assembly GCA_025200525.1). Classification (NCBI taxonomy): domain Eukaryota; kingdom Viridiplantae; phylum Streptophyta; class Magnoliopsida; order Ericales; family Theaceae; genus Camellia; species Camellia lanceoleosa. The sequence continues at coordinate 27,089,837 of CM045767.1, forward strand.
GCTCGACAACTGTATTTCAACACGAAAAGTGTGGGCACATACCAGACCAAGCTCAACAAGGAAAGGTGCAAGCCATAGCTGGAAGAGATGCAATGGATGCACGCAAGCTACAATGCAATGGACATGGATACAATGGATATGGCACGCGGGCCAAACCGTATTTTGCCTAGGAAAGGCATGTACGCATACAAGCCGTATCTAACACAGAAGTGGTGCCGCTACCCTCAAGGCTCGGACACAAAAGCTCGACAACTGTATTTCAACACGAAAAGTGTGGGCACATACCAGACCAAGCTCAACAAGGAAAGGTGCAAGCCATAGCTAGAAGATGATGCAGTGAATGCATGCAACTATAATGCAATAGAAATGGATATTTACAGAACATGCATGACATATGCACTATACTTACAATGGAATGCATGACATATGCATGGTTCGTTTTGTTTTGGTTTTAAAATGCATGACATATGCAATATTTACAAATGATGCGTGGGATGCATGTTGATGCAATGGTTATGATTGCAGTTTTCCCTATTCTCCCAACAGGCGACATACTAGGTTGGTTCAAGATCCGCATTGAGGCGTAAACACGCCTCACCCTATGGGGCTTCCATACAGATTTCAAGCCGAGGGTATACCCCCTAGGTATTTAAACCAGACTTTAGTCTCGGAAATTCCGAACCTTTGCGTTCTAGGCATAAGCCGCTTAAACTCTAGTTTTCACCGCCCCATTGGTCTCCTAGGAACTCATCAAAACACGACGGGTGGCTTTACGGACCACCGAAGTCGTTCGGGCACGACAAACACCGAAGGAATTGCATCTTCAGAGGATTTAAGGTCTCCTAGACCGTGCGTGTTTTTGGTCCCGCCGGACCGGACGGGGCAACGAAGAAATGCGCAAAACAACGCTATGGAATGCATGCAAAATGCAATGAGGTGCACCTTAATGCACCGAAGGTTTTGCACCTCCCGAGGATTTAAGGTCTCCTAGACCGCTGCGTGTTTTAGGTCTCGCCAGACCTGGGGGCAACTGTTACACAACACTTAAAGTGCATATGATGCGAATGAGACGCGCACACGGCTGTAAATGAGGCGAATGAGACATGCATGTCTCAAAAGATGGAAAATGGAGTGCAATGAGGTACACGTGCCTCAAAGGATGGAAAATGAAGTGCAATGAGGGTGTGCCAAACGGCGCGATGAAATGCATGCCAAATGCAATGAGGGGCAACTTAGTGCACCGAAGGTCCTGCACCTCCCGAGGATTTAAGGTCTCCTAGGCCGTGCGTGTTTTTGGTCCCGCCGGACCGGTATGGGGCAACCATGCGAATGTGACACGCGTGCCACAAGGGGTGCAGAACAATGCAAATGAGAATGAAATGAACCATGATGAGGCGCGCATACCTCATTGGTGAAAAATGAAATGCAAAATGAGGCACGCGCACCTCGAAATGCGATAAAATGCGAAATGAGGCACACGTACCTCATTTGACGGAAAATGAAGTGCAAAACGAGGCGTACGTGCCTCGAGATGCAATGATATGCGAAATGAGGCACACGTACCTCATTTGATGGGAAATGGAGTGCAAAACGAGGCGTACATGCCTCGAGATGCAATGAAATGCGAAATGAGGCACACGTACCTCATTTGATGGAAAATGAAGTGCAAAACGAGGCGTACGTGCCTCGAGATGCAATGATATGCGAAATGAATGTAACAAGGTGCACCTTAATGCACCGAAGGTCTTGCACCTCCCAAGGATTTAAGGTCTCCTGGACCGCGCGTGTTTTTGGTCCCGCCGGACCGTGCGTGTTTTCGGTCCCGCCGGACCCGTTGGCAAAATGAAATGCACATGAGGCACGCGTACCTCATTGGATGGAGAATGAAATGCAAAACAAAGTACGTGAGGTAGTACACCTCACGTGACTCAAAATGAGATGCAAGATGAAGGAGTATGACACGCATGCCACACGACAATGCAAAATGGTGCAAGTTGCAAGGGACGTGCAAGATGGCGCGATACGATGCGCCGGACAATGTGATGGATGCGCGTGACGCACACGGGGCAACTTTTGAATCTTATAAAAGACAAAAGGATACAAAAGGATACAATCTTCGCTTGAATTTGAGCGTCACGCACAGTAGAGGCGGTCCGAAGTCAAAACGGAGGCCGGTTGAGCATCGGGGATGCACTTTCTTGCACTTTCTTGAGCTACGAAAACCCAAAACTCCTCAACTTGCCTAAACAGGGCCTTGGGAACACCACCGGCTGGGTGGGGTGGTCACCGGCTACCACCGGCTACATGAAATCATCTATCGGCACAAAAATGTGCCGACCGGCACAAAATAGTGCCGACCGGCCAAAAATGGCTGATCGGGGGCAGTTTTGCCATTTTGCCTCGGGTTTTATAAAATAGGGTTCCCAAACCCTATTTTCTTATTTCCTTGCCGCCGAAATCCAACCCTCTCTCTCTCTAGAGTGTTTTCCCTTCGATTTTCGCTCACTTCCTCGAGTTTTCGCGCCATTTTCGTCGTCCGATTCGCGAAGTTTACCGCGTTTCGGACATTTTCGACCGAACAAAACTTTGTTTCGGTGCATTTTTCACCATTTTCGCCTTTTCGGGACTTGTTCCCCTCGATTTTCTCTTCATTCTCGTGCCTTTTCACATTCCGACCCTTCCGGCCATTTCCGACCCTCTCGGGGTTGACTTTGTCGGTTGACTTTTCGTATTCCGGCCCATTTTCCCTTTTCGGCTATTTTCTCATCTCCACTGCTATGGCCGATGATGTTCCACATGTCGGGACTCCCCCGGACCATGAGATGGACCCCGGGGTCGAGCTCCTCCCTTTGAGCGAGCGCCCATTCGATCCGGCGACCTATCGCCCGGCCATCCACGCTATGCACCACGGACCGCCACTTCCGCGGCTTCGATAGGGCTTTGGATCCGGAGCTTCTGCTGCGCGAGCCGGCCTCTCACTTGTCTTCTGGCGTCGCCGAGGTAACATTCTGGTCTTTTATTTTCTGCAATGTAGGATTTCCTGTCAACTGCCGTAGCTAACTGAACCCATTAACTGCTTAGTTCTGATGTACTGTACTTGTAGTTGATTGTAGACAAACTCATAACTGACACCTGTTTAGGACCGACGCACATGCACGCACACTGCACTAGCCTGACTCACCCAAACACATCAGATACAATTCGCCGACACCGGTGCCTATTTGAATCAAAACACGCACACATGCTAGATTTACACAATCGAACCACTCGAACACGCCGCCAGATTACATGTTGTAACTCACTGCGCACCACGATGACCCGTTATCTGCTTGAATCTGAAAAATGCGCACACGTGCACCATACCTGTATGCTATTTCTCACAAAACATACTGACACATCACAGGCCGTAGTCCACCGCAGTATACTGAAACCTGACATTTGCTTGCATCTGAGAAACGTATACACGTGCACGATGCTTACACAGATTTGTACCGTTCAAACGAAAAAACACACCGACGCATCGCACATTGTAGTTTACTGTAAGCACACCGGCACCCGGTTTTTTTATTTAAATTTTTAAAAATCTGCACGCATACCAGATTTGTACCGACTGCATATCTTCATATGGCTTTGCAATTTCTTGACTACAGGGAGACTCCCATACTCTCATGGTATGGGAATGTTACCGCCATGAAAGTGGTACGCCGAGCTCCCTGACGCCGTTAGCCGCATCGTGGACCGGGCCGACCGGTACCTTCGCAGGGACTTTCCGGGCTTCGCTGCAGACCTCTTCTTGCCGCTGGCGAGAGGTGGTGGGACACCACCGATTCTTTTCATTTATCAGCGACCGGGGACATGACGATGACCCCTTATGACTTCTCGATGCTCACGGCATCGGGGTGGGGTGATCCGATCCCCTTCGATACAGATATGGGCGAGTGGATTGCCGCCAGTTCATTTGCTTCGAGGCGCCGCCACTTGTTCGTCGGGGTTCGTCGCTACTCCTGGTTAGGTACGCTGAAAAGCGGACCATCTTTGGTGGACGCAGCTCCGATGACCCAGGAGGCCGCTGAGAGGTATGCGCGCGGCTTTCTCATGTTTTTGCTGGGGACCACCCTGTTTGCCGACCGGGCGAACACAGTGCCCCTCTGCTTGCTTAGCGCCTTGGTGGATGTCGAGAGGATTGTGCAGTATGACTGGGGAGGCGCGGCTTTGGCCACCCTTTACGGTTATATGAGCTCAGTCTCTCGTGGTAGTGGACAGCTGCTAGGAGGCTACTGGCGAGCCTGGGAGGTATGTCTTCTTCTCTGCTTTTCATTTCTGCTCAGATTTCAGATTCATGCGCACACACTGTAGTCTGCTTTACAATTATCACATCGCATATTACACACACATACATATTTATCTTTGCTGCACACCGTTTCACTCGCACAACACAATACACCACACACGGCTCATTATTTCGCTTTGTTCTCAGATTCGCTCGATAATCATACTGACGTCTGTTTTGCAGCTGTGGGTGTACGCCTACTTTCCCAGGCTAGAGCCAGTGCCGGAGACGGAGACCCCTCTGGTCGTCCCCTTTTCTCGCCGCTACGACGGGCGATGTGTCCGGAGACCCCGGGACACTTTCAGCTTCTTCCGCCGTTTCTTCGACACCATCACCCCTACCGAGGTATGTTTTACTTACAGTCCGTTTTAAGCTTCGCTTTCATGCGTACATTTCTATATCAGTAGACAATCAACTGTATTTCATTTCAGGTCACCTGGCAGCCGTGGGCTCCACTACCAGCGGTGATACGAGATCGGTATGCCGGTGCCATCGAGACCTCGCGCTACCGGATTCTCCTGGAGGGTCCGGTCTGGCTGGTACTGGGTGGCGCTTATGCGAGACCACAGGATTGCCGGAGCAGATAGTTCCGATCCATCCTCCCGAGCACATGAGGGACACCGAGAGGTTTTCTGTGCAGCAGATGGAGGACTACACCCTTGGCTGGGCCGTAGATGTAGATGCCTACAGGGGCGAGGGCGACTACTCTGAGTACGTCCGGACCTTCTTGATGCGGCCTCTGAGCGGGGGCTCCCGAGCTGATCCAGTGAGGCTCAAGGGCGCCAGGCGGCGAGGCAGAGGAGGAGCGAGGAGCCATCACAGAGGGCTCGAGCTCGCGGCAGGAGGGGAGTGCAGAGGGGACGAGGGACGGGCTGGCCTGCTCTGCCTACCATGTTGACTTACAGGGGACAGAGTGGGGAGGCCTACCAGATCCCGTTTGCTCCTCCTCCGGCTGGTCACGAGTTGGCCGGTATTCCTGACTTACCTCCGGTATGTATTTCTTTATTTCTGCATCTTGCATTGTTATTTCATTTCAGTTCATTCAGATATCCCACAGAATACTGATGTATTTAATACTTTTGCAGGCTTCCTCCGAGTATACCCGTCAGTCTGTGGAGCTGAATGCCTCCCTGATGGGGATGCTGCAGCGGACTCTCGACGCTTTGGCCGTCTACGGCTTGCCGGTATGTTCTACTGACCACAGTCTCAAATCATACTCTGTTTCGCACAATCTGCTATACTGCACAAGAACCTGATAAATTGCTCACGGCTTTCATACACTGTACTCATACACTGCATCTTGCACTGATAAACTGCTCACGGCATTCATACACTGTACTCATACACTGCATCTTGCACTGATAAACTGTTCACAGCTTTCTGATGCGTTTGCTCTTTGTATTTTCAGGCTCCTTTCCCGATCCCTCCAGTGGGTGGCGCTGCTCCAGCTGGGCCTCCCCTCTCTACTCGGGATGGCAGGATCTTCCCTCGTACTAGAGGAGGACGTGGTCACGTGGGGAGCAGCTCACGAGCTCCAGTTCCAGGAGATGGTGAGTCGGAGACGGGGACGGAGTCATTCGCGGAGGAGGCCGGGGATAGCTCGGGCTCGGGCTCTGATAGTGACGGCTCCGACGATGCTTTTGTGCTTCTGCCCCGGAAGAGGGCGAGGACTGACCCTTAGGCATGAGGCCTACTACTGATGATGATGATTTTTGCTGCTTCTTTTCTTTATTTCTTTTCTTGTACTTTTCTCTTTTTGATAGATAGAGTACTATGTACTGCCGCAGGCAGGTTTTTGCTTTCTTCAAAAGTTTGTACTTTGAAAGAGATTATATATAAAACAAACTTTTTATCTGAAAAGTGTTATGTTTACATATCTCCTACTTTGCACTGCATTGCATCATATTACACCTCAATGTAAATGAAATTTGATTTGTTGTCTGAAAATGAAGCATTTGCACTGTGATACTTGGATAACCAACCAACTAACAGCAAGCAACCCTGACAAATCACTGCTCAATCTTGGCAAATGGCCGCGTGATCATTGGGATCATTCGCACCTGACACAACTCGATATTTTATTCTACACACAACTTTTGAACTTTGAACAATCGACAAGCCGGATCACGGCAAAGTGAATCGACCGAAATTGAAACACACTCGGATGTCCCAAATTTTCCATTTCTTCTCTTATCTCGCATGGATGTGGAGAATGGCATGGCATTCTGAGCACAGACGATTTTGAGGTAAAGAGAGGCTCTTTAACCTGGGTATCGAGCCTACAACCGGACACCGTCGGAGAACTCAAGTGCAGAAAGTAAAAGGCTCACGACCTAAACACAACGAGACATACTCGGAAAAGACTCAAAACTGAGTTGGGACTAACAAGCCAAAAGACACGACACAGACGTGTTTGAAAACAAAAGACCTTGAGGAGCCAATTCTTCTGGGCAAGTTTCCCACCCTCTCTGATTTGTGTGATTCTCACGTCGCTCGGCCCTTCAGGCTCGTTTTTTTTCTCTAAAAACCCTTTTCTCACTTTTCTCTCAACTCACACCTCTCTATTCTTTAATCTCTCATTTTATATCCCTCCCCTGGGTGGTTGATAGATGGATAGAAAGCGGGGGATTCGTGCCCGATGTAGCTAGCTCGCGGCTATTCCTCCCGGTAAATAGAGTGTCTTTCTGGCGAGTGCTTTGATGACAAAGAAGAGACAGAATACCTGACTCGACTGTGCCCTTAGTTCATTACTTTGACCATTCTTTGTTTTCTTTCTAAAACAGTTTTGATCAAAATGAACGCCAGATTAGCGTGCTTGGGCAATTTTTGATTTTCAAAATCATGCAAGTCAGGTTGCAAGCACTGAAAGTTTTTCTTTTGGGTCCAGACCTGGCCCAATTTTGGAAAATGGAATTGTTTTCGAGAAAATAGTCAACCTTAGTAAAAAAATTTCAAAAACTATTTTCGCAAACGGTCAATGCTCAACAAGCACAGAAACTACCCTCGAGATACGCAACCTCGGATCGGAGGCAATCTAGGAAAATTGCCCCTTGCTTGAAGGGGCGCACGGCAACGGAAAGTTGCCCCTAGTTTAGGCGGCAACTCAGGGCAATCTTTATGGCAATGCGAGGCAACGGAAAGTTGCCCCTTGTTTGGACAATGCCGCAGCATGCTCGTCAACGATTGATCTCGACCAGGCTCTCGGGCACGGAGAGGATGAAGACGGCCACAAACAATATATGGACACAGTCACCTTGGAAGCGTTAGTGGCTGGGTTTCAGGAGGAAGTTGACCACGTAGTTCCAGTCATTGCAACCGAGACATCAGATCCGGAAGAAGGCACAAGTGATCAAAACCATGACATGAACTGAGACGCTATGAAAGCGTTAAGGGCTGGACTTCAGGATGAAGTTGCCTACGTATCCCAAACATGGGAATCAAGCCTTACGTAGTTCCGGGGTTAAGGTACACTCGGGTATTTAACCTCTCCTTTTTATGCTCTAATTTTTGCCAAGGCGCCTATTGCAGGTTTTCGACCTTGCGAGCTTTGTTCTTCTTTCTTTTCAATTCTTTTTCATTTTTTTATTTTTTCTTTTTCTTTCTTTTAAGCCCTAAGTTTTGCCAAGGTGCCCGATGCGGGTTTTCGACCTTGCGAGCTTATTTTTCTTTTCTTTTTTTTTCTGTATTTTTTGTATGTATTTTTTGCTTGCTCTAACTTTTGCCTGGGTAGCCCTTCCGGGTTTTCGACCCAGCGAGCCTCTCAAAGGGTAAAAGTATAACAAATCCATGCCAAATGGTTTTGGGATTGACGCCTCCCCTTTTCCGGGAGAAAGACGGTTGCAGTGCTCTGCAGGAGATTCCATCATGGTTGCTTCGCAAACTTCTTTTGGTGAAGTCTAATCTTTTGCTCGGATTTCGGTGCCTCTTGATCGAGGGCTGCTTCGAGTCTGGCTTGACAGGCCTTGCATTAATAACTAAATTCTGGATGCCGGTCCAAGATTTGGAAAATGAAGGGTCGAGTCACGAGGCTGAGAGCGATCCTAAGTTGCGCAATCTCAAGAGCGATTCCACACAGGTCTTCGCAGGACTGCGCAAAACATTTTGTTTTTGAAAGTTTTTAAAGAGGCGACGAATTGCTCGTGCCGAAGACAGTGCGGAACCAGTCTGGATTAAACCAGGGTCCTTCTCAAGACTACCGACCAAAGATGATTTGAATCATTAAGGGCTTAGCATGCCTCTCTTTCTCTCAATCGATCAAAGTTTTGCAAATCCCAAGGAATTCCTTCCCCTTCGTTTTCACCGCAGTGTTCAAAAAGTTTTGAAAAACTCAGGTCATTGCAATGATTTTTAAGGCACAAAAGAGCAGGTGGAATGCACTGTCACCCCATTCGAATTCTCTGGCACAACTAGCCCAACATGATCAATAAATATGAAAACACGGTAGCCACGGCTGTTTCGTTCAGATTTCCCCGGATGTAAATTGGCTCCAGCAGAGGCAGACCCAAAGAGAAAGCAAAAGAAGTAATTACAAAACAAGACGGTGCTTGAGGCAACAACCCCGAAGCCACCTGGTATTCTTATACAAAAGAGGAACTGACTCATTACAATTAGACAGACCCTTAAACAAAAGGACTGACTCAAAACAATGAGACAGACTCAAGACAAATCAAAAGACTGACTCGACACCCAAGTCAGGTTTCACAAAACTAGCATCGGCAGGTGCTCAAAAATGCGCGCCAAACGCCATATCCAAAAATGTACCAGATATTGCCCGCAGGCGGTTGAATCCCAATTACATACTGCGATCGGTGTCCTCGATTCTGTGTCCTCGTACTCTAGGAACTCAGAGTGATTGATTTGGCCGAGGTAGGAGGTAGGATAATCTTGTTATCAATCAAATCCTCTGTACCTCGACGGAGAGGCGATTATCCGTAGCATGGCCGGACTGTTGATGGTACGCACAGTACTGAGTGGCATCATGGCCTGCTGGAAGGGGCTTGGGGAGTGGCTTAGGATCGAGGGGTGTAAGGTGCCCCTTTTTGGTCAAGATTAGGAGTGCCCTAGACAAAGGCATGTAAAGAGGATGGAAGGCCCTGCGCCCTCGGGGCAGGTATTTGGGACTCTGTGTATTCTTGCTAGACGCACTAGCGAACGGATCGGCAGGCGCGGACCTGGATTTCTGATCTTTTCCTGGTGCAGGATTGGGAGCGGGAAGAACCTTTTTAGTGTGACGGGGCCTATCCCGATTCTCTGACTGACTGGAACTGCCCTCAGGCGGAGTAGGGAAAACATCATCCACAATTTTGGTTACAATCGCGGATACCTGTTGTTTGCTCATTCCCCCGGCTTTCAAAGCCTGGACTGCCCACAGCAGTTGTTCCACGGGATCGGCATCCACCTTCACTTTGTCTTTGCCTCTGGCCTCAGCCTGGTGAGAGGTTTGGGTTGGTACTGGTACATCACTGTTGTGGGTGGAGGTCATCTCCGACTGATTGAGCTCGATCACAATCCGCCCCAAAGATCGGGGCTCACGGGTTCGAAGTTTCCGGCATACGGTGCAACCGGTGGCGAGGTTGACATTCCGTAAGCGAGATCCGCCACGGACCTCTGGAGATCACCTATCATCCCCATTAACTCGAATGTAGTGGGCTCGCGAGCCTGATAGAACTGAGGGGTCCAGACTGGGTGTGCAGCGGGCGACCTAGGCGGGTGCGGCATGTCAACAGTAGCCTCGTCTTGTGGGGTGGTTCCTTGACTCAGCGCGGCCGTCATGACCACAATCTCTTCTGAGTTCTGCATCATGTTCAGTCCTGCCTCAGCAAGGAGAAGATACTAGCCGTTCTGACTTAACTACGAATCTCTAAATCAAACGGAAAACAAGCGAGATTTCATTTCAACAGATCAAACACGGGTGTAGTCGAACAACTGCACTCTACTACTGAACACTGTTCCCAAAAATCACTGTCCCAAATCTGAGTCCGATACCCGCAGATATAGCTGATCCACAACAACACTGATACTGGTGCCCTCGGGCCTGATGCCCAGACTCGCAAATTGGTATATGCATTACCTGTAGAGATACACTCTAAAAGCACATAGCAGGTAAAAGAGAGCCAATACACCCCTATGTTGGGGTAGGGTTTCCCTGTCCTATTTTTGTTAGGAGCTAGGGTTTCACTACGCACGCAGCAGTTTCAAACAACCTAATATCGGGTGAGCAACCTGTCCTAGTTTGGAATGGTCACTACGGATTTCGATATGCACTAGGTCGAATGGTCAAAAAGGGTGCCCCGGTAAAACCGGGGTTTGTGTTCCCATACTGGCAGAGCCATAACCGTCACCTTACGGACATGCCTTGACAAGACAAGCCTCCAAGAAACCGCCAGAATAGCAGATGGCCAACACGGTGTCCTAGGCGCACCAATGCACATGCAATGCAAAGAAACACATAAGTGTAGTCAAAACAGATATCACGAGTTCGAGTCAAGCTCTCTAAAATCCTGCCAGAATCGCGAAGCTGCCCGTCATGGGGACCTCGCTACAGTTCGGACTCCCTTTTTGTTGCGGTTCTAAATCTGAACCAAAGAGTCCAAATCCGGCAAATCGTTTGAGAAAACAGATTTTTGAAAAGTAGTGCCAAACATGGACTGCTTTGCCAGATTACAGAGTCGCCACCTAAATATTTTTAAATGGGAAATTTAGGAAACCCTGACTCGGTGCCGAAGGCCACGTGTCCGTCATCACCAAAGTGGTCTTGGCTCGGGAGCTTGGGTACGATCGGGGAAGGTCAGCTATGAGCACCCCCTTTCGCCCGGTCCGAAGACCGGCCTCTACTAACCGTGATATCCGTTTTTGAAAACTTTATGCGTTCTTATTCCGGTTATTAACCTAGAATTACTATGTGATGTGCACAACACAAAAGTATAGACTAGATCGCCTAACTTGGAAATAAACATTGCATATCCGTTTCTGTCTCGAAAAACGTATTGTTTTCTTTTGCTACTCGCAAGTAGGCTAAAATGCGGATTTCAACGAGTTGTTCCAACTCAGGCAATCCAACCTCCATCCACAGGCATTCAAACAGTTTATCACGTAAGCAACTAGCCGCATGGTAAGCCTACTATCATGGTAAACATTCACACGCATGCGATATGCTAAAGCCATAAACACTTACATCGTACTCCGCGCCAAAACAGTAAACTAGTTAGCAAACATGCGTGACCTAGTTCATGCTAAGTGGCTAATGCAACACAGGCATAGATGCAATCTAGATTAGGCTCGGCTAACCCTAAACATGGCACGTGGAATGCTAAATAACACGTATTCAATTTTGGAATTGAAAGTACGATGCAGTTTGTATGATGTACCGAGCCCGGTGCATGTAAACAAATGCATGGATGCACGCATGCATAGCATAAGGTATGCTAAGATAGACGTGCCCTAATCTACCATAAGCAGGTAAATAAAAGGGTTAGAAAGAAATGGGGGTTGGAAGACATACACCCACTCACGCACACTTATTACATTTTTGCCCTCGCTCGGAGGGACCAAAATAATAATACAGAACCGAATGACTAATTAACTACACAAGCTAATTAATTATTACAAATTCACTGAATTAATTAAATAAATAACTAATCTAATTAAAGCAGTAAATGCCTCGGGGAGGGCTCAAATGCGGCTTGAGGATTCGCTCGAATTGCAGCATCATGCAAGCGTGCCTCTGCTTTCCCTGCTATCTTCCTCAGAAAATTACCAAAGTCCCAGAAGTGCCTCTCAGGGCACTGGGGAATACCACCGGCTGGGGCAGAGCACCACCGGCTGAAGGAGGAGGCCACCGGCACTGAATTCACTCATCGGCTGAAAATTCAATGCCGGTCGGCACACTTGAATGCAAAGGTCGGCACAAAATGCTTGCAAAACCTGCAGACCACAGCAGCAGAGGACAACAAAATGCATGGCAATGTAATTCAAAGCATGTATGCACCCAACACAATCCTTGTCATATTTTGGACTCAAAGGAGGTTGTGCCTCGGTTCTCGGACCACCAATCACGCATTTCCATGCATGATGGCCCAAAGAACCAAGAGGGCAATTTTGATTTCAAATGCATGCAAAACACATAGGCACAAAAGGGGGGACCAAACCTCTATCAAACTCACTTCAAGAGGCTTGGTATGCATGTCAATGTGATGCAATCCTAAGCATGTTATCTAGGATGCAAGATGGACAATATGATGCATTTATGCAAGCATACAAACAAGCATATAATACAAGCATGAAGACCAATGAAATGATAGACTTAGACATGAATTAGGCAACTCGAAAAGGCCTAAAATCAGTGGCCAAAGTGCCTAGAAAATGAGACCAAATGCACATACACACATGTAAGTGTTAAGGCTCAAGACTTAGGCACACAAAAGCAACTCTCATGCACACTTGAAGAGGCCAAACGTGGGCAACTAGTATGCACTTAAAGCTCTGAAATTTAAGTTAAATACGATGCCAAATCATGCAATGAAGCATGCCAAACAAAGCATGCGAATGGCCTAGGCTTAAGGCTAGTCAATAGGGCATTAAACCACACTTAGCACAAACACATATGGCATGCACTTAACAACCAAAACAGGTTCTTAGCATGTTAAAGCAAGGCCAAAGAGCTACTTAGATGGCATCTAAGAGTCATTAAACCAAAGGCATACATTGAAGCCAAAACATGGAGCACTTAACACACACTCTTGAAGCATTAAAGAGGCATGCAAGGCAATCAAATAAGCATGTATGAAGGACTGAAATGGCATGCTAGATGGTTCCAACCATCAAAAATGAAGCAAGCATGGCACACTACACATTCATACTCTTGAGGCCAACAAGCCAAATACAAAGGGGCTACAAAATACATGCTAAGATTGGCCAAAATAGTTATGGACAGAGCTAAAGCATGACAAAGTAAGCCTACAAGCTTCACAAATCTAAGCCTAAAACATGTTAAAAGCTAAGGCATACCACCTAGACATGTTAAGGCATAAAGAGGCATTACAAGGCAACTATGCTAAGCATGCATAGGAGACCAAAACCAACCTATAGCAATGTCATGTTAGGGCATAATGAACATAAAATGCAACTAAGACATGCTCAAGAAACAAACAAACATGGTGCTCTCTCAAGAGGCAAAACATGCCCTTTTCAAGGACAACAAGGAGAGGGGATGGCCCTCTCCTTCCTAGGACTTTAAGGCACCATCTCCACCACTGAAATCCCTCAAGATTTCAGTGGTGAAGAGGCCCAAGCGTGACAGTCCCGGATCTCCACAAAATAGCACAAAAAGGGCCTTTTCAAGACCTAGGGGTCAAACTTCCCCAAACCTCCAAACACTCTTAATACACAATAAAGAGGGTCAAAAATCAGAACTTTTATGTGCCAAACACTAAGCTCAAAAACTGTTTTAAACTAAGTAAAAACAAGTTGCAAGAATGGGGTAAATAAAGTGAAGTTCTTACCTTGTTGACTACCTTCACAAAGGTTGTTGTGCTTGGTCCCTTGAGCTCCAAACCAGTCAAAAACTTCAAGAATAAGCTCTGATCTTTGAGCACACCAAGAAAAAGTGTAAGAGTAGGTGTTTATGTGCAAAAGTGTGAACTTGTGCACCTAGAACACAAAGGGAAAGAGAGAGATAGAGTGTATATCTATTCTAACCCTAGGAAAACCAGAGCTCCAACTCTCTAACAATGTCTAACACTTAAAAAAATCTAACCCTTTTACCAAGAGGAGAAGCTCCTCTCTTATAGAACTTGTAAGACTTACAAGCTAAGCAAACAAGGGTTCATCCCTCCATACACGTGTATGGAGGGGAAGCCAATGGCACACAGCTGTGAGAAAATATCTCACAAAGCAAGTGCACAGTGGTCGGCAGGGCAAAATGGTCATTTCGCCCAAAACAGTGCCGACCGGCACAAAAGAGTGCCGACCGGCACAAAATAGTGCCGGTGGGAACTCCAGCCAGCCGGTGGCCTCTAGCCACAGCCGGTGGTGTGTAGGGATGCCTCACAAGGCATTCCCTGCCCCTCTAGGGCAAAACACAAGTGTTTGGTGCAAAACCAAACACAAAACGGTCGAGTTCGAAGGTCCTGAGGCAAGGCGCGCTGGCCGAGAACTCCGGGAACTCCAAACGAACACAAACATGGATAATCACCGAGTGTCCAAGCGGTGACGTCCAAGTCTTGGGGACGGTCAAAAATGGGGTGTCTACACAACCAGTCCCAAATGTACCACCTTATGGACCAAGAGGACCGCAAGCACAAGTTTTTCCACCAAATCTTGTGTTTGTTCCTCCAGCAGTGGTTCAGCAAGCACAAAATATGGTCTCTAGGGACCAAAGTACTGATATTGTTAGGGAGATGTGTGGACCGATGGCTCGGGGGGTCCAGGCTCCTGTATACCGAAAACCATACCCAAAGTGGGTAGATAGGGTACATGAATACCCAAGGGGGTTCAGGATACCAGATTTTACCCTTTTCTATGGGACTAGGAATCAATCAACAATAGAGCAGATTGCTAGGTTTGCTGCTCAATGCGGTGAATTTACTAATCATGACTATATGAAACTAAGATTATTCTCAAATTCTCTAACTGGGGGAGCGTTTGTATGGTACATCAACCTTACACCTGGCTCAATTCAAAATTGGCAACAAATGGAAGAGGCATTTCATGCCCAATTCTTCCAGTCGGAGCCAGAGGTTTCTATGGCAGACTTGGCTAGATTGAGTCAAAGGCCTGAAGAAAAGGCTACTCAGTTTATTGCTAGATTTAAAAGGGCTCAAAAGAAATGTAGAGTCATCCTACCAGAGCCAGAATTCGTAAGATTGACTCAAAACGGTTAAGAGTTTAGGCTTCGAAAGAAGTTTGACTCAACTGAATTAAGAGATTTGGTCGAACTAACCTATAAGGTGTCTCGATATGAAGCATTACTAGAGGAGGAACAAGATCGAAATAATGCCTCGTACAAGACATATTATAGAGATCCAAATTATGAGATCGATGCAACAGAGATTGTGGGCAAAGAACCTGTGATCTGTGAGGCATTAGTTCATAAGGATACAACAATTGACCAGCAGTTTAAAAAGAAAGATTTTCACAGAAAGTACTTTTTCGATTTAACTAAAGCAGATGACATTTTTGATCATTTGCTTGCGGCCAACTTCCTTAAGTTACCTAAAGGAGTAAAACTGCCATCTCCAGATGAACTTAAGGGAAAAGTATATTGTAAATGGCATAACTCTTGGTCTCACTCGACTAAAAACTGCATTGTTTTTCGAGACAGGATCCAAGAGCAAATTCGGAAAGGAAGTTTGAAATTCCTAGCCAAAACAGAAAAAGCCATGGGGATTGACAGTAATCCGTTTCCAGAAGTTGGAGAAAGCACAGCTAATGTGGTTGTACCAAACTTCCAGAATCTATCTCTGCAGGAGTTGGAAGAGGTCAATGTGCAGATGCATATTGCTAACCAGACAACTACCAAGAAGGACACTAGAAACCCACCAGTTATTGACAAGGTTTCTCACACCAGAGGGAACACTCTGATGAAGAAGCACTGGATGATGATTCCTCAGAAGCAGCTGTAATGCAGAGGATGTGTCTCAAGTGCAGACTGAGTTATAAATGGTTGAAGGGGCTTCCAATTGATGGGAAGCAATACTACAAAGATATTCAGAGACGTCCTAAATCAACCAACGCTTACAACAAAAGGCCGTATCCGGCTAGTGATAGGCAGCAACCACCAGTGGTTGAGCCTGCAATGGACAGAATGCATGCTAAAGGCAAGAGGCCCTTACATGAATCCAGGCCACCTAACTATTACAGAATGGAGAGCAGTCATTCTGAAAGAAGACTGGAGAGAGGCTCATTTCATGGGATCAAAGCCAGGGATTGGCCTCCTAGACCAGCTTCACGCAGGACAGAAAGTGGCTACCTTCATCGAAGGTCTGAATCAGGCTCAAAACATGAGGTCAGAGCCAAACACTTACCTTCACAGCCAGCTTTGAAGATGGCTTCGAAGGTTGAAAAAAGCAGTTCAACATCTGAGTCAGTAAGTTCGTGGGTACCTGGAGTCCCAGACTGGTTTGTAATGCAAAACAAACCTAGGGAACTGCCTGCCCGGAGAGATGTTGGAATCCAAAGCAGGATGGTCAAGCCTTCTTTGGTGGCTCCGAACAATTGGGTATTGCTTAAACACCCAAAGACAAAGGAACCAGATATAGTCCCAGTCATTTTGAGATCATAAAGGAGAAAGATTCAGCGCAGATACACTCAGTACCAGAACGATATGAAAGAAAATGGAGAAAGCTCTTCATTGGTCTAGACAGAAGGAAAGAAGACTCCAAAGTCAGACCATACTCCAAAGCCGACTCTACAAAGCAAAGTGGTTTGCAGCAGAGAACAATTGGCCAAGGTTCATTCTGAACTAAAAGCCAGAGAGAAGTCTAGCTTAGCAGGATTAGAGAAAGCTTTGATGGAGAGTGATAGCGAGACAGAAGAAGAGATTGGCATAAGCCAAAAGAAGGAAATGGTAGAGGAAGAAATGTTCGAAGCCTTCATGGCTGAGCAAACATTTCTGATTGAAGGATCAGTTGAGAAAGATCCTTCGAAGGGATCAGTTAGCAACGAAATGCCAGAATGCAGCATGGAGGATGCTGTTGAAGTCATTGAACAAGGTGGCCAAGAAGGGAAGAAGGTACAGCCAGCCATCCAATTTGGCTCATTTCCTCTAGTATCGGTCAATATGGTACACATACTGCCTCATGAGTTCCAGGTTGGAAATGAGGACCAAGATGACCAAGACATGGATCCTATTCCTGTCTCTAGTGAAGACTCGAAAGTAAGTATGGTACAAGATGATCCTGGGACGGCTACCCCAATGGAAACTGAATACGAGAGTGAAGAAGAGGTGAGCATTAACCTCTCGTATCCTTTTGAGTATCCTTTCAATTCTATGACACAACATGTCAAGCCGTTGTACATCAAGGCTTTCTTCGATGGGATACAACTGAACCGAGTCCTGATAGACAATGGGGCAGCAGTGAACTTACTACCGAAATCTTCTTTGAAGAAACTAGGGAAAAAGAATCGAGTTGATCCCAACCAAAGACAACCATCGCCGGGCTTTTTGGAGACAAACAGATGGCTCAGGAGATTCTACCCATTAACTTGAGTGTGGGAACCAGGGACTGAATGACAGCATTCTTCGTAATCGACAGTAATGCTAAATACAATGCTTTACTTGGGAGAGATTGGATCCACACTAACAAATGTGTGCCTTCCTCTTTGCATCAGAAAATCATGATGGCTTTGGGCAATGGAGAGGCAGAGGAGATTGATGCAGATCCTCAACCCTTCATAGCATGTGCAGACTTTGTAGAAGCCAAGTTGTATATTGAGGGAGTGACACCACTCAGTATACTGAGGAAAGCTGATGGCTCAGCCGAAGTGACGGTTGATGAGGAAGTGACACACCTGAAGCACTTAGTACAAGAGAGTGATGATGAAGAGATTGTCGTTAAGGATGACAATGATGCCTGGTTATAGGCAAAGAGATGAAGAACAAGAAGCCAAGTCTTTGGCTCTAATTAAATTCTCAACATTGGATGTACAAGCAATAGTCCAGAAAGTACAGGAGCAAAAGAGAGAAGCCATGATAATTGGCTGCAAACAGGAGGAGCAACATGCCAGAATTTTGACCCTTGGTAAATACTGTGCATTGGACATTGAAACAAAAGTCCAGGAGATACAGGAAGAGGATGCCTTATGGACAGACTTTGTCTATGAGGAGGAGGGCAAAGATGTTGAACTAAAGAACCTGGGAGCAGAACAAGGCGAGAAGGTTGCTTCGAAGGTAGAAGAAACCAAGCAAGAAGCTTCAATAAGTTCTCAGACGCAAGACCCCTTAGAAGAAGTAAATTTAGGGGAAGGTTCTATACAACAGCCCACCTATATAAGTGCTTGTTTGAATGATCTAGACAGGGACCAGTTATTGGTTGTTCTAAAGAAATATAAAGATTGCTTTGCATGGTCTTATAATGAGCTACCAGGATTGGATAGGTCATTAGTGGAACATAGGCTCCCTATGAAGCCTAATTTCAAGCCATACAAGTAGAAACCAAGAAGAATGAGTCCAGAGGTAATTCAGAAAGTCAAGGAAGAGATTCTTGGACTACTCAAGGCAGGTTTTATTAGGACAGCCAGGTATGTTGAATAGCTATCTAATATTGTGCCTGTGGTCAAGAAGAATGGTAAAATGAGGGTATGCATTGATTTCAGAAACTTAAATCTAGCAACTCCAAAAGATAAATACCCTATGCCTATAGTGGATCTGTTGGTAGACAGTTCAGCAGGGCATCAAGTTTTATCAATGATGGATAGGCATTCTGGTTATAACCAGATCTGCATCGCAGAGGAGGATGTCCACAAGACAGCATTCAGGTGTCCTGGAAATATTGGCACATTCGAATGGGTTAAAATGCCATTTGGCTTGAAGAATGCTGGGGCTACATATCAGAGGGCTATGAACACTATCTTTCATGACCTCATTGGAGGGTATTTAAAGTGTTATATTGATGACATTGTAGTTAAATCCCAATCTATGGAGGAGCATCTGTTTCACTTAGAAGCAGCCTTTGAAAGGATGAGAAAGTTCAAATTAAAGCTCAATCCTTTTAAGTGTGCTTTTGGCGTATCATCTGGAAACTTCTTGGGTTATGTGGTACACAAGAAAGGAATACAGATTGACCAGAATAAAGCCAAAGCCATCATTGAAGCCATGCCTCCATCAAGTAAGAAAGAATTACAAAGGTTTCTTGGACAGGTTAACTTTCTTCGAAGGTTTATTTCTAACACTGTAGGGAAAACTAAAGTATTTTCTTCCTTGTTAAGGCTGAAAGATGAAGAAGAAGGAGCAGATGCTTTTGTTTCAGAGGATGGAGAAGAAGGTGTGGATGCTTCTATTATGGGAGATGGCACGGGAGCGGAAGGAACAAAGGCATTAACATAATCAAGCTAGTCAAAAGAGCAAATCTTCGTCTTCTTGGCTAAAAATGATGGGTTGTACCCTTGTGCCTTTTTTGGGTATCGGGCAACAAGCACTGTCTTTGTAGGCATGGAGGATGTGTACCATGCTACAAGAAGGTTCTCCTCCAAACTACGTCGATGGTCAATGGGCACGTAAGGGTAGACCACTGAACTTCGAGCATAGGAAGGAAACTCCAAAGGGTCAGTGAACTCAATAAAATGATGGTTGATTCGTTCCTTCAAATCATAAGTCTCAGGTGTTGACCAGCTTGTCCAGCCAGAAACCCCAGAAGATGAAGAAGTTGTAGCTTCATCCCATGCAGAATTTTGTGAAGAAGAGTTTCCTAAGTCCATATTTGCAACTTGCCAAATCAAAGGTTTGAGAGTAGTTTGTTCGAGGTACAAGGGGGAGTTAGAGGAAGAACTTCTTGTATCTGTGTCTACAACTTGTTGAATCGAAGGATTAAGGACAATGTGTTCGTAGTCCAAAGGTTGGTAATTTACAAAGGCTCCCATGACCTGAATATAGAAAGGCGGGTAGAGGTGGCTAATGAATGCGTGGAGGTTCTTTCGAGGGGAAGCAGCATTACTCAATGGGTCTTCGTGTGCTTGATCAATAGAAAGGGAAGTTGATTTAGCCATAGTCTGTTCGAATACTAAGGTATTGGGATGTTCAACAAATTGAAAGAGAGTTAATGCAAATGATCACTAAATAGATGACGGTTGTGTTTCCAGAAGATAGACTCCATGCATGTTCCAAAAGCGCGTGAAAGGCTATGATCCACTGATATCACCAAGTATTGGGTATATTAGTGCGGGGGGTAATGTTGGCTACATATTTTGTAAAAGCCAATCACAGTTCGACACGTGGCAGAGTAAGGGTAATATAGGGAGACTACTCAAGTCTTTGATCCTGATCGTACATGTGGCAGTGAAAATTGGTTCTCACGTGATCTGAGTAGCACTGGATCAGTAAAGAGATACAAGGTGACGTGGCTTCAACAGTTACTCATATTCGAATTCAAATATAGGAGGGAAGCCTAACTGCAAGTGATGGCGTAGTGGAACTACTTCTAAGGCAGCATGATCAGCGATCATGGAGGAGTAGTTCGACGGTTTGAAGTGCAGTTCGATGGTCATCCTTGAGAAGTATAAATAGCAAGGAGGTCCCCAGGAAAAGGCCCCAGACTCAGATCCAAGAAACCAGTCATTTACTTCATATTTTTCTTTTCCAGTTTTACATTCCCAGTCTTTACATTTCCTGCACTTTAAATACCTATTCTTTACATTTCTGCATTTTAAATTCCTGCACTGCACTTCGATTCATAGGAGTAGTTTCAAGTAGATCGTCACTGTAAACCTCTTCGAGGCTGAGTTTGGATCATTGTAAGTGTTCATTTTAATGAAATACTTCAATTGTTCGTTATTTGATTATTATTTTACTTAATTTCTCCTAAGTCAAGCCACTAGTTAAAGTCCTCTTCATTGATGCTGAAAGAACTAAAACAAAATCGTCTGATAATTGGTTGGCAATTATAAATTTTGTAAAGACTGATTGATCCTTGCTGGCACGCTCGCATTCACAAAAATATCCTTTGAAAGCCAAAAAGCCAACAGATGTGTTGATCATGATATATTGGTTGTTGATGATCTCTTCTCTTCTTTTTTCTTCTTCTTTTGTGAGTCATGGAAAAGATGAAGAAAAGAAAAAAAAAAAATTTCCCAATATGACGTTGTTTTGGGATTTCGGGCCACTCGAGCCACGGAAAACTCGAGCTACGTAGCGGAGTATGTTACAGAATATAGAGAATTTGATTTTTTATGAAAATTGATTTACGCGAATGTAGAGAATTGATGTCCTTATATAGGATGATATAAATAAATATGGGATGATTTAAATAAATATATTTTAAAATTTTTATAAAAAAAAATATAAAAAAATAATGTGATTTAAATAAGTATAATTATTTAAGGGATACCAAACAAAATCTTTTCAAAAATAATGGAAAAAAATTGGTACAATTACTTATCAGTGGGATAGAAAACTTACAAATAAGTGAAAATCCTTTCTAATTACAACTTTTATAATTACAAGATAAATCGATAAAATAATTTTAATCACAAAGGTGGGAAATTATTGCCCACGCACCAAATAAAACATCCTGTTTCTTCCTTACATCTCTCTCTCTCTCTCTCTCTCTCTCTCTCTCTCTCTCTTATTTTTTTCTTTTTATTTTGTTTTCATTTATTTTTAGAAAAACATGTAGTATAACTTTTAATATATAAATTTAGTTTTTATAAAATTAATAATATTGAAAAGATATTAATGATATCTTTAAAATGAGACTAATATTAAATATATAATTTTAAATTTTAAAAAATAAAATAAAAAAATACACTATTTTTAAAAATAACATAACTAAAATATAATTAAAGTTGGTATGAATAATAAAATTATCTAAAATTACTTAAATAAAAAATATTATTTAAGTCTCTAAGTAAAAATCTAAAAATTAAAGCAATACAGTTATATTGAGTGCAAATGATAAAAAAATAAAATAAAAATAACACAATCTATTTTTGTATATTTTAAAAAAATATATTATAAAAATGGAAAATAATATGGTGTGCAACCCTCTAGGGGTCCACACTATGTACACCTTACCACAATTTATCACAAGATTTCGTGACATCATCACAAAATGCGTAAACTCGCCATAAATTAGTGTAACAAAATATTTAAAACTTTGTGATTGTAACAAAATTTTGTGACTTAGTTATGACATTTTTTGTTGTATCAATTTATAACAAGGTTACTCATTTTGTGATAAAATTATACATTTTAAGGTTGGGGTGCATATCATATGTGCCCCTAAAGGATGACACCATAGGAGAACCCTATAAAAATATATGTAAACTTCGAAAAAAAATAAAAAATATTTAAGCATACAAATATTTAAAAATTTTATTTTTGTTCAAAAAAGATAGAATCATATCAAAATGAAAATGAGTTATTTTTACCAAACTAATTTTAATTTTTTTTAGAAAAAAATAGAAGACAAAATTTAAAAATTCAACCAAATATTTAATATTTCAACTTTAAAAATAGTTACAAAAATTAATCTCATGGTATATTTCAATTCAATCTATGTTCGAGTGCCAATTCAATCTATATGTTGTACAAATCCAGTTTGTGTCGAATTCAAATCCATTTTGAGTGGGATACAAGTCGAGTTTGTGTGAAGTGCAACTGTAGTCTGTGTAGGGTGCAAAATAGAGTGTGCTATTTATTTATTTATTTTTATCATTTGCACTCAATACAACTGTATTGTTTTAAGTTTTACATTTTTATTTAGAGACTTAAATAAATTTTTTTATTTATGTAATTGTAGATAGTTTTATTATTCATACCAACTTTAATTATATTTTAGTTATGTAATTTTTAAAAATATTAATATAAATCTCATTTTAAAGATATTATTAATATATTTTTAACAACATTAATTTTATAAAAATTAAATATATATAAAAAGGTATACATATTTTTTTAAAAAAATAAATGAAAATAAAATAAAAAGAGAAAAAAAGAAGGTAGATTTACCAATAAAAACTAATTGTTGAACTTATGATCCAATTAGTCCCATATATTTTCTAATGATCCGTTTGGTCCTTTCCGATGAGAAAGGACGCAATTGCCATCAATATGGATGTTGGTGTACGCGTTACAGTTGGATGTGTGTGTGGTTGGTTAAGCGCGTGTGTCTTACGTGGTTAGTGGTATGGTATGTGTGTGTTACACCTTCATATTTTGAGATTGGTGGTGGTCACGTGACACATTTGTGGGTACTACACAACAAGGAAGTGCACTAAGGCTTTGTATGCTGTAGTGTTTATGTGGGTTGTGTGACATGTGTCGCCGTGTGTCTCTATGTAACGCCCCAAGAAAATATACATAATGATAACATGGCATCCATTACTCCTTATGACAAACCGAAATAATATCCCAATGCTTGCATTAAAGATCATGAGATTTGAACAAGATAGTTCCACGTGCGGGTATACATTCAATGAATTCTAGCACCTGAATCTATAGCATGTAGAACATTTAGTCAAAAATAAATAAATGCCCTCCAGGGCTTACAAGTTCCAAGGCTAAAACCCGGTTACACAAAAGATGGTTTCTCAAACCCATACATGTATAGCCCTAGGCTTATAAAAATACAGCCACAACAAAATAGAACCTTGTGCTCTCAATACATACATCTACACCCTAGTTTGGCAAGTTCACCATGTCTTTTCCTGCACCAAAATCTCATAGGGTGAGCATAAAGCCCAGTAGGAAATTCTTAACAATGTATATATATTTTATACAAGTCTCAAGAGATGATATGCACATGCAATGCTATGCTTTTTTGAAAGAAAACCATAATTTCATCTTTTGAAAACCATCATGCTCAATGCTATCTTAAAATTTTAACAATTCAAAATTTATCAATTTAACTCAAGGGGCAATAAATATGACTCAGGTAATCCCTAGGTTGGTGTCTACAAGTAGGCATAACTAGCACTACCAAAACCCCACTTTACCGATTGCTAATCGGAAAGGAAATGATACCTCCTTCGCGCGTGTTTTCGGTCTTTCACCTTGGACACTTAGGCCAACTTAATCAATTTCATCTACACCCCCTATCCGGACTTACCAATGTATTTACCCCAAAGCAAATTCATGAAAATTCATTTATCAACTTTCTTTTCTCAATACAAAAGTTTTCAAACTCAATTCAAAATATGTAATAACTTATTGAATGGATATGCAATGTAACAATTACTAATGCTACATAATATATTTCTCCACTTTCAAATATCTCAAACAATAATTCCATAAGAATCAAAATTTCTGTTTCTCCTTTCAATGCTATTTCACAAAATAGCCACATATTCATTTAATTCTATCAATAAATAGCAACATTTCCACATTTCGTACCTTCCTCAACAATTTAGTCATCACAAGACTATGTCAACATTTGGACAACAACTTCCAAGATCAAAATTCTCATATTCCATGAAATTCATCATTTGTGTATAAAAATCAGAAAATTTTCAACCATTCATTCATTTTGGCACATAAGAATTATAATAGTAATAATGTCATCCATGGATTCTCAACATCTTTCCAAAACCCCAAAATTTCTAGGTTTTCTCACCATAACTAAACACACCCAAATCATTTGAAAGAATTTCTTCAAAAACATCTTTCCTCAATCAATGTGGTTCAAAACCCTCAAGAGATTATTTCAAAGAAACAAGGAGTAAACCCACTTTCAAAATTACTCACATTCTTGAATCAAAAATCAAAATTTTGATACTATCAAAGAGGGTTTCAAAACCAACTATATCTTGCAAATATATATATATATATAACTCTAAGAAAATCCCTACCTCAAGTTTTGGAGGAGAAAATAGATGAATGCCCCAAATCCAAATGTGACAAAACCCGATCTTCACCGCACACAACGAAGCCCTCAAGAAATTATCAAACTTTAATGAAGGATGCAGGGTCAAAAATCCAACAAATTTAAAGAAATCAAGGTTTTGATCTAATTTAGTGCAGGAAATGTAGAGAGAAGGGAGATAAAAGGGTTTTTAGAGAGAGAGATATAATGAAAAAGTGATATACACTCAGCCCCAAAGAGAGAAAAGACAAAAAATTTCAGACTCAGCGATGTCCCGCAAGTGCGGAGCATGCCTCTCGCACTTGCGGCACTCACCCTCGTACGTGCGGCACCCCTACCTTGCACCTCCATCCGCACCTACCTTTAATGTAGTGGCCAGCCCAGGACTTCCCCTATTTCCCACACGTGTAGCCTCACCTCCCGCACGTGTGGCTCCCCCTTACGCACGTGCAGCCCCCCTCACACATATGCAGCTTTGTCCTCAAACCAAGAAATTTTTCAACTCAATGCAAAAACACTCCGGACCCAACCTTGCACCTTCTGAAACATAAGAAACTTGACACAGACATAAATTAAAGCAAGGACTCTAAAATAAGCTTCCAAATACAACGATTCCAAACCGTTAACAAGACTCTTGGCTAAACCCGACACTCCAACAAAGGCATACCCAAGGTTAAACAAAGAGGAACGAGATGAATGATGTACTTGGTCATCACACTCCATCTCCCTAACAATGGAAAACAAATCGATATAGTCACATATAGGATGCAGTAAACACACAGACACACAACCCACACACCATGAAAATGCACACACTAGTAAATATACACACAAACCACATACCAAAAAAAAAAAAAAATGCACATATCAGGAAAAAGAAAATGCATCCACACAACCACACCCATCCTAAAAACACAACACACAAACCCCTCGAAACATGCAACCCATAGGCACACAAGCTACACACCAGACTGAGTCAACGTTGCAAAAAATGAAACATCAATGGAGGCCTCAACATTGGTATGCCACCAACAAACGAAAAAAAATCAACATTGCAAAAAAACCATGACACACTTGTAAACCAACAGAGGTGTCGACGTTTGAACTGCTATGTATACCACACCGACACACTGCCATCACAACAAAACACCGCGAAACATCAATTTTTCTAGGCAACCAAACAATAAAGAATGAATTTTCTTCAATTTTCCTGAATTTTCTCAACCTCAAGTAAGCAAACCCACAAAAATTACTCATTTCTCAGGCAGTCGAATTGGATTTACCTCTTTGGTTTCCTGAATTTCTCTCTTTAGAACCATCGAACAATTGACTGAGTCTCAAATTAGATGAATTGGGTCGAGTTAGAATTACGATTTTCAAAGAAGAAGAAGAAGAAGAAGAAGAAGAAGAAGAAGAAAAAGAGGAAGGACGATGAGAGTGGCAAGCGCAGAGAGATAAGAGAGAGTGAGAGAGAGGGATGAGATTGCATCTACTGATTTCTATATAAGATGCCATTGAAAATTGGTGTTGGGGTTGTGATTGTAGGGTTGTCCTAAGTGTAATTCACGAGCATGTTTGTGAGCATAAGAATTACAATGGAATATCCATTAATGGATAGAGAAAGAATTTGAGAGAGAGAGAGAGAGAGAGAGAGAGAGAGAGAGAGAGAATTGTTATGTGGAGTGGTTTGTTTTCATCGAAACGCGTCCAAATCAACTGAGAATTGTTATGTAGAGTGGTTTGTTTTCGTCGAAACACGTCCAAATCAACTAAAGGGTATAATCGTCCATGCCGCAACGCCATACATGGAAAATAAGATCAAAAGGAATAAATCTATCCACCAGTAGGACTTGTTGGATCAAAATTTTAAAGTTGGGATTGATTGGTATAACTGTTTGTGAGATAGGATTTATTGGTAAATAATCCGAAAAAGAAAGAGAGATAAAGTAATAAAGGACAAAGGAAGAGGAAGGGGGGAGGGGACAGACAAAGACAGGTGAAAGACATGTAAGGAATAAAGAGGTGTTCATGTTCTATTTGGTGAGGGATGGTTATCTTGCTTTGCTTCACACCTGTATCTTCCGCTTCACTTTGTACGGACGGATTTTTTCCGTCCCTATTAAGAAATGAAATGAGGTGGGGATGAGTTTCGCTTTTTCCGTCCTGTTTCAGCCAAACTCTCTCCCAAATATATTTATATATGTATATAATATATATATATAATTTATTTATTTTTTATTATAATAAAGTTAAAAGACTAAAATATTATATTTAACATTAATTTTTATTCATTTATTTTCTATTTTATATAATATAAGGAATAAAGAGGTGCTGTATTTGGTGCGTGGGAACAATTTCCTACCTTTGTAATTAAAATTATTCTATCCATTTGTCTTGTAATTATAAAAAAATTCTCACACTAATTTGTTGTATAATTTTCCTACCCGAACTGATAAGTAATTGTCCCAAAAAAATTTGGTGAAAGCCACCATATGTTGGGAGAAATAACAAATTAGTTGAAAGTTGAAAAAAAAAAATTTAATTAATAGTAAAATTTATAAATTATAATTATTAAGGTTATAATTTTTTCATGTATGTGTAATTATTATTTTTTTAGAAAAAATAAAAAAACCAGTTGATTTGTGGTTTTTCCAAAATTATTCATTGCTCTCTTAACTACAATATATATATATATATAAATTATAAAAGAAATTTAGAGATTGATCATGTAACAAAATAAATTATGAGTTTTTTTTTATTTTTATTTTTGTGAATTTAAACTTAATATTTTGATTTGTTTTTAATAATTTAAACCATCAATCTAGTTTTGTTACAAAAAGATTTGAATTTGCATCAATGGAGATGGATGAAATTTATGGAAGCTTATGATTTTGAATTGCACTATCATCCGGGAAAGGCAAATGTAGTGGTCGATGCCTTGAGTTGAAAATCAATGAGTAGTGTGGCAAGTGTGGCCATTCGAGAATGGGATATGTTGGGGGACATCGGCGAGTTCAACTTGCATCTTGGCGAGTCTAGCGAGGGGGCTACCTTGTTTACTATGATCGCATAACCCACTTTGATTAGTAAAGTCATATAGGCACAACAGGGTGATCTGAGAGAGGGTCTCCAGCGGCAAAGCAGAGAAGGGTTTGAATATCCACTCGGATTTGTGTGTGAGGTATTTAGACCGTTTGTTTGTTTCGGAATCTTGTAGAGAGGAGGTACTCCGAAAATTTCACCACTCACAACTTACAGTACATCCGGGAGTATTAAAATGTACCATGATCTTTGTCGCCAGTCTTGGTGGAGGTGTATGAAACGAGACGTCGTCTTACTTGTTTCAAAATGTTTTACTTATCAACAAGTGAAGACTGAGCACCAAAAACTAGCGGGTTTGTTACAACCCTTACCTATAGCCGAGTGGAAATGGGATTATATTATCATGTGTTAATCATGTTGTTTAATTTTGATGATATCTAAAATATTATGGGATAAATTATGATTTTTTATTATACATATTTTACATTCTTTGATACAAAATATTATCTATCAAATTATATGTTATATGATATATTTGTTATAAATATTATTTAAATAGATTTTACTATGCATCATATATTTTAATGCAAAAGTTACTATTTAAGTTACTGTGTAACTTTTGAAATTCATAAGGTTTGGAAGAAAAAAAATCAGGTTTAACTATTCATTGAAAGCAACCTTTTGGTCATTAGTTTCAAACGGTTGTTTGGCATGTATTTCCTTCACATGATGTTTTTCTTCATGTGATTTGAGCGGCATGAAGATTGGGTTGTCAGAAGAGGAGCGTCCTCTCTCTCTCTCCAACAGATATATATATATATAGAAGTATTTTGGTTGGAGAAAAAAAGAGTAGAAGAGAAGAAGAAAAGAAAAGAGAAGTGATTATATCTTGTGATTCTCAAAATAGAATTATGCATCCTTGAGTTATATTTTCTGTGAGAAAATTTGTTGAGAGTTTTAGCAAAAATTGTAAAATTATATCCCTTATTCATATTATTCTTGTAAAAAAGAGATAGATATTATGAGTGATTTTTTGGGATAAAATCACTTGAGTTAGGCATGACTAGGCATCGGATTCAAAACTAGTTGGGATATTTTGTGAGTGGTTTTTGGGATAAAATCACTTGGTTAGGTGTGACTAGGCACCAGATTCTAAACTAGTTAGAGTGATCAGAATTGGTCACTTGTTATAAAGGTTCACTAGCACCCATGAAGCTAGTGGTGTAATTACTATTTGAAGAATAGTGGAGAAATTTCCGAGGAAGATACTTGGGGAGTGGACATAGGCCCGGCATGCCAAACCACTATAAATTGTTGAGTTTGCTTTCTCTTCCCTTTACTCATTCTATTTCATTACTCTATTTTATATTATTGAGCATATTTATTTATTTATTTATTATTTGGGTTAATTTTTAATATTGTGAAATTATTTTTAATAACTCAATTCCCCCTCCTCTTGGGTTGCCTACCTAGGATAACACCATATATTTTGTATAGTTGGGCTTCCGAGAACACAATGAGGTAATGACGCCGTTTGGGTGATTGTTGATAGGTTGACTAAGTCTTCGCACTTCATTCCTATCTGCATCGAAAACTTAATTGATTATTCGATAGAGTTGTACATTAGAGACATAGTTCGACTTCACAGGGTTCTGGTGACCATTTTTTTGAATAGAGACCCTCGTTTCACCACCTAATTGTAGCGAAGCCTTCAAGAGGCATTGGGAACTAAGTTAACCCTTAGCACCACTTGTCATCCTTAGACCGATGGGCAATCTGCGCGCACTATTCAGATTTTGGTTGACATGGTTAGAGCTTGTGTCCTTCACTTCAAGGGGTCTTGGGAGAGGGACCTACCGTTGATTAAGTTTGCCTACAACAACAGTTATCAGGCAAGTATTGGGATAACACCATTTGAGTCCTTCTATGGGTGACCTTGTAGATTATCGGTTTGTTGGGCCGAGGTGCGTAATGCGCCGATGTTGGTCTCGGAGCTGTTTCAAGAGATGACTGAAAAAGTTGCTCTCATTCGAAAGAGGTTAGCTACGACTCAAAGCCGATAAAAGAGTTATGCCAATAAGAGGAGACAACCTCTATCCTTTGAGGTTAGTGATCATGTGTTTCTTAAAATCTCGCCGAGGCAAGGTTTGATGAGATTGGAAAGAGTGGGAAATTGTCTCCGAAGTTTATTGGACCCTTCGAGATTCTAGAACAGATTGAGGAAGTGGCATACCGTTTAACCGTACTTCCACAACTTTCTAGGGTTCATAACTTGTTCCATGTCTCTATGCTTAATAAGTATGACCCCAAGCCTTCACATGTTATTGATTGGGTTGACTTAGAGGTAGATGAGGATGACACATACGAAGAATGATCAGTTCAAATTTTAGATGCCCGAGAACAAGCGTTGAGGGTCGAGATCATACCTTTGGTGATGGTGTTGTAGAGGCACCATGGGATTGAGAAAGCAACTTGGGAACGGGAGGTGGAAGTCCACTCTAAGTATCCAGATTTATTTATAAATACTTAGTTGAGTTGAAATGTTAATACTTTCTAATGTTGTTTTGGGAGTTGAGTGTTATTATTCTTAATTATGTACTATTGAAATTGATGTGACTTTGAACATGAAAGTTGTTGAAAACATCAAAATTAATACTAGATTTTGTGTCGATCATTATTGTTGCGGTTGTTGCTAAGATAGTTGCTATGACCCTAATGAGATTATGATCTATTGAATTAGAATTGAATTGTCAAGTTGTTGATTGATTATGGACATTTTTATTGTCACTCAGAGTTTAATCTCGTGGTTGTGTGTTGTTATGGCTGTTGGGTTTTGGGAATTATTTCATGGTGAGAGGAGTAGTTTAATTTCAGAGATGAAATTCCCTAAGGTGGGGAGGTTGAGATGTCCTGAGCCTTTTTAAAGCAATTTGAGTATATTAATTCAAAATTTCTCTTCTTTTAGGGTCTTTGTTGCTATTGAACTCTACGAGTCTTGTATTGTCACCTATTCTTCTCCTTGTGATTATTCATTCTTGTCCTAATGTGTTTTCCGAGGTGCTGACTTGAGTATTTGGGTGTTGGAGCGAGTCCGGGAATGGTGGGAATGCTCTAAGGTTGATTTTTGCCTGACTTATAAGTTAAGTTCGCTCGAGCGGTCTTTTTGTTGCTTGAGTGGAAAACCCATTTGTAGACGCGCCCTGTGTGAGGGCCTCAGTGCTACAGTTCGGACTCAATTTGTCACGGTTCTTAATCTGAACCAAAGAGTTCAAATCTAACAAATCATTTTGAGAAAACAGATTTTTAGAAAAGAAGTGCCAAACATGGACTGTTTTGCCAGATACAGAGTCGCCACCTAAATATTTTATTTTAGGGGAATTTAGGAAACCCTGACTCGTTGCCTAAGGCCACATGTCCGTCATCACCAAAGTTGCCTCAGCTCGGGAACTTGGGTACGATTAGGGAAGGTCAGCTATGAGTACTCTCTCTCGCCCGATCTGAAGATCGGCCTCTACTAACCATGATATCTAGTTTTGAAAACATTATACGTTCTTATTCCGGTTATTAGCCTAGATTTACTACGTGATGCACACTGCAAACAAGTATAGACCGAATCGCCTGAATTGGAACAAAACATTTCATGTGTTTTTTTTTTTAAAGTGGTTTGCTACTCGCAAGTAGGTTGAAAATGCAGATTTTGCCACCCCCAAGTGGGCTTTAGAAAAAGATGGTTTTGCCACTATCTAGTAGGCTTAAAACTCACAGTTTAATGCCTTATTCCAATTCGGGTAATTCAACCTCCACCCACTGGCATTCAAGCAGTTATATCACATAAGCAGCTAGCCTCATGGTAATCATGCTACTATGGCAACACTCACACGCATGCGGTATGCTAAAGCATAAAAGCTTACCTAGTACTTCAAGCCAAAACAAAAACTAGTAAGTAATCATATGCATGATCCTAGTTTATGTTAAGTGACTAATGCAACGCATACAGAATGCCACTAGAATAGACTCGGCTAATCCTAGGATGACATGTGGGATGCAACAAGTAGCACGTATTCAAGTTAGATTTGGAATACTATGTTGTTAGCATGATGCGGCATGCACAATCTTGATGAATGATGCACGCATGCATAGCATAAGGATGCTAAATTAAACATGTCCTAATACTAACCATCAAAAGCAGGTAAGTAAAAAGGAGAAAGAAGTGGGGATTGGAAGACATGCACACACGCACCCATACTTATTACAAATTTTCCCTCGCTCGGAGGGACCGAAAGAATAATATAGATTCAACTAACCTACAAGCTAATTAAATATTACAGACCAATTAAACTAGTTAAGCAAATTAACTAATCTAATAAAATAGTAAATAGCCTCGGGAAGAGGGCCCAATGCAATGCGTGCTCGGCTCACCATCCATCCACGCCATGCACAAGTTGCTTCGTCCACCTTTATTTTCCTTCTCTGATCATTGCAAAATTCCCAAGGTGCACTCTATGAATCCTGTGGGATACCACTGGCCAAGGGAAATGGTCACCGGCTAAAGGAAATGATCATCGGCCACTGGTTAAGCTATCGGCCACCAATTGTTGGTCGGTCGGCACTAAAGATGGCCGGTTGGCCAAATCTTCCTGCAGAATCCTGTTTTGACAGCAGCAGAGGGCAAAACAAGGCATAGCAATGCATTCCAAGAAAATGTGTGCACCAACACATCCCTTATCATGTTTATGACTCAAAAGGACATGGTTCTCGGTTCTCGGACCACCAATCGCGCATTTCCATGCGTGATGGCCCAAGAAACCAAGTTATGCACTTTGATTTCAAATGAAATGCACATAAACAAACAAGGAGCTCAACCTCTATCATACTCAATTCAAGAGGCTAAGCATGCATGTCAATGCAATGCAACCTAGACATATGAGCTAGTATGCAACATGAGCAATGCGAACAAGCATACAAGGCATGTGACAATTATGCTAACCAATAAGTATGCCAAATACAATGGGGATGTTCAAGCATGCAAGCAAGCATGTGACTTCATTCAATCATGCCACAACACATGGAGCAAACATGTTAAACAACCTAAACATGTGACAACACACAAGTATGCAACAACACACAAGGTGAGCATGCAACAACATACGAAATATGGACTTAAACTAATTTGGGCAGCTCTATACTAAGCCCAAAACAGTAGCCAATATGCTCAAGAATGAAGGCAAAATGACATGCAAACATGCATGCACACAAGGACCAACACTTAGGCATATAGAAACAACTCTCAAGCACACTTAAGAGGATGCAAACATGGACAAATAGCATGCATTATAAGCTCTGAAAATCATGTTAGAGAAGGTGCCAAACCAATCTACAATGCAAGCTAGGCATGCCACCAAGCCCAAGGACTTAAACCATGGCCATATGACATATGAAGCAAATGACCAAAATGAACTAAAACAGTCCTAAATCATGCAAAAGTAAGCCCCAAAAACCACTTAGATGGCATCTAAATGATCTAATCCTAGAGGCATACACAATGGCACAAATATGGACCAAAAAACACCAACCTTTTAAAGCATGAAAGGGGCATCAAATGCAAGCATACGAGCATATCGTAAGGACTAAAATGACATGACAAGTGGTTCCAAACCACTGAAATGATGCAAGGATGGCATGCTAGAGGGGTTAATACTTAAGGCATACAAGAGAGGTTACATGGTAGCTATACAAAGCAAAGCATGGACAACCCAAATGACCAAAAACAGACCTTTAGCATGCTAAAACAAGCATAAAAGCTTCACAAAGCTAAGCCAAAAACATGCTAGAAACAAGGCTCAAAGCACAAGGCATGTTAAGGCAATTCATGGCATTACAAGACATGTATGCTAAGCAAGCATGGTGTACCTAAACCAACTCACAACAATGCTATATCATGGAAAGATAAGCATAAAAAAATAGTTAAGGCATGGCCAACATACACTTAAACAAGGTGCTCACTAATGAGGCTTAAATGGCCATTATTGAAGGCAACAAGGAGAGGGGGTGGCCCTCTCCTTCTTAGGACCTTAAGGCACCATCCTTACCACTGAAATCCCTCAAGATCTCAGTGTTGAGGAGGCCCAAACAAGGTGGTCTCGGAGCTCACCAAAATAGCACAAAAATAGGGCCTAACAAGGCCTATGAGGGGTCAAACAACCCCAAAGCTCAAAGGAACCTTAAAAAACTATTTTAAGCAAGTAAAAACAAGACTTTTATATGTTATATACTAAGCTTGAAAACAGGTGCAAGGTAGGCAAAAAAGCTAAGCAAGAATGGGGAACAAAAGGAGTAAGTTCTTACCCTTGTTGACCCTCTTCAAGAATGATGCTCCAGCAGCTTCTTCAAGCTCAAAACCACCCAAAAACACCAAGAATAGCCTTTTGGTCCCTCAGCAACCAAGAGAAGGTATATGACTAGGTGTTTGTGTGCAATAGTAAGACTAAACACACACACAAGGCAAAAAGAGAGAGAGATATAGAGATGGAATAGATACAAACTCAAACCCTAATCTCAGAGCTCCTCTGAAAAATTTGTAACCCCAATGGAGGGAGAAGAGGCCCCCTCTTATAAAGCTCACTCTCGCAAAGCTTCTCAAGTAAGCTAGTCAAGAAGGAGATCCCTCCATACACGTGTATGGAGGGGAGCAAAGGTGTATGCTAGCTAGCACAGCTGGCATAAAAATATCTGCAAAAGCAGATGCACAGTGGTCGGCCGACCAAAAAGGCAATTTGACCAAAATAGATGGCCGGTCGACTACAAAGAGTGCCGGTCAGCCAAACATTTGGTTGGTGGCAACAAATCAGTGGCCAGTGGCCTCAAGCCATGGCCGGTGATGTGTGGGGATGGTCAACAAGCCATTCCCTGCCCCTCAAAGGCAAAGCACAAGTGTTTCTTGCAAAACCAGACACAAAACAGTCGAGCCGAGAGATCCTGAGGCAAGGCGCGTCGCCAAGACCTCCGGGAACTCAAGACAAACACAAATAAGGATGATCACCGAGTGTTCAAGCGGTGACGTCCAAGTCTTGAAGACGGTCAAAAATGGGGTGTCTACACCGTTCTTCTAGTTCTTTGTTCAAAAGTCTGAAATATTGGGAGTGTGCTTTCACCGCTTGAGCAATCACTTTATAGAAGAGAGATATTTTGAGAGTTTAAATTTACTGCTCGAGCTCAAGATTCATCGCTCGAGCGGTCTGTCTACAGTTATTATCTAAGAAATATGTCCAATCACTTAAAAGTTGAACTAGAAACCCTTCCTCTCTCACTTTTCATTTCTCTCTGTCTCTCTACATTTCACCCCTCTCTCTTTTCTCTCCTCTCTCTAGAAATCATCTACCTATCCTCATAAATTTCTTGATCTCTTCAAATCCATTAGAGATTTGATCATAATCCCTTCATTAAATTTGAAGAGCTAATCGAGGGCTACGGCGTGTGCGATGGAGATCGAATTCCATCACTATTGATTTTTGGGACTTTTTCTCATCTTTTCCTCCAAGCTTGAGGTAAGGAGTTTCTTTAAGTTATATATATAATTTTAGCATGTCCTTTACTTGAATAGCTTTTGAATATCTATTATTATGGCTATACTTTGGAAATTGATTTATTATTTTGAGAAAACAATTGGTAACTCTGGAAATATTTTGGGTAAATACATTTAGTAAATCCAGATAGGGGTGTAGTTTGATATTGTTTAAGTTGGCCTGAATGTCTAGGGTGAAAGAACGAAAACACATGCGGAGTAGGTACCATGTGCCTTCCGGTTAGGAGCCAGTATAGTGAAGATTGGTAATGCTTGATATGCCTACTTGCAGACACCAATCTAGGGATTACCTGAGTTGTATTTACCACTTCGTATTTTACATTTGAAATTTATTAAGATAATGAATGTTTTGAAAAAAAACATTGCATGTGATTTGAAAAAAGTAGAACTTGTGATTTTGAAGTACGGCATGGCATTGCATCCATATATAAGACTGCTAAAACATACATACTTTATTAAGATTTTCCTATTCGATTTTGTGCTCACTCCTAGTGGATTTGTACAAGAAAGGATGTGGTGATCCTGCCTAACTAAAAGTGTGAGAAGTGTTTTGATGGCACGAGGCTTTTTTTCTTTTGTTGTTTATTTTGACATACCAAGGGCTTTACATATATGGGTTTGATAATCCTTTTGTGTAACCAGGCTTAAGCCTTGGAAATTGTAACCCTTGAGGCATTCTTTTGTGTTGCTTTTTTATTCCTTTCATCTCACATGCTATGGATTCATGTTGAATATGTAATGCATGTGGACATTTTTTTTTAATCTATCATATATCAATTAATACAACCACAAAGATTTGATTTACTTAATGTTGACTGGAGTTCATAATTAATCACAGGTATATAATTAAATCTGAATTATTATATGTTAATTAATTTGAGGGGGTTACAATTTTCTTAATTCTTTTACATAAGGGAAATTTATCCTTTTCTTGGAAAAGACTTGTAGTTCACATGTTTTCCACCTTCACGTAGGCCTTGGTTTAAAATGACTTGGTCACTTTATTCACATTGAAATTCAGCGGCTCCTACTATCAGGAAATTACTTAGAAGAATCATTGCCAAAGTGTTATGTATATATAAATAGATAGGTGGCTTAAACAAATTATTTGTTGTAATTAATAAATCACAAAGATGGTGAAGAACGACAAGGCTTATGTTGTCATCACTTGCTGCTTCCTCTTGATTTGGTTTCTCTTCTTTATTTCTACTGCTTCAAGACAACTAGCCCCTCCAGAGAGTTTGTACCCTCTCTCTCTCTCTCTCTCTCTCTCTCTCTCCCTCCCTCCCTCTCTCTCTCTCTCTCATCAGTACATAATTAATGTTCATTGATTGTACGTGCTAGATGATTTAGATTGTTAGTTTTGATTGTTTGGGAATTGTTGCAATTAAATCTATTACGAATCACAAATCATGTAGTTTTTCAAATTGAATTGTCATGTTGTTGATTAACTATGGACATTGTTATTGTCATTCGGAGTTTAATCTTGTGGTTGTGTGTTGTTATGGCTGTTGGGTTTTGGGAATTATTTCATGGTGAGAGGAGTAGTTTAATTTCGAAGACGAAATTCCCTAAGGTGGGGAAGTTGTGATGTCCCAAGCCTTTCTAAAGCAAGTCGAGTATATTAATTTGATTTTTTTTTCTTCTTTTAGGGTCCTTGTTTCTATTGAACTCTACGAGTCATGTATTGTCACCTATTTTTCTCCTTATGATTATTCATTCTTGCCCTAATGTGTTTTTCAAGGTGCCGACTTGAGTCTTTGGGTGTTGGAGCAAGTCTGAGAATGGTGGGAATGTCTAAAGTTGATTTTTGCCTTACTTGTAAGTTGGGTCCGCTTGAGTAGTCTTTTTGTTGCTCGAACAGTAAACCTGTACTTCTAGTTCTTTGTTTAGAAGTCTGAAATACTAAATGTGTGCTTTCAGCACTGGAGCAAAGGTTTCAGCGCTCGAGTAGTCATTTTACAAAAGAGAGAGATTATGGGAGTTTGAATTCAGTGCTCAAGCTCAGGATTTATCGCTCAAGCAGTCTGTCCAGAGTTAATTTCGAGAAATATGTCGAATCACTTAAAAGTTTAGCGATAAACCTTTTCTCCCTCACTTTTCATTTCTCTCTCTCTCTCTCTACATTTCACTCCTCTCTCTTTTCTCTCATCTCTCTGTAGAAATCATCCACCCACCCTTATAAATTTCTTGATCTCTTCAAATCCATTAGAGATTTAACCCTAGTCCCTTCATTAAATTTGGAGAGCTCATCGAGGGCTACGACGTGTGTGGTGGAGATCGAATTCCGTCACCATTGATTTTTGGGGCCTTTTCTCATCTTTCTCTTCAAGGTTGAGGTAGGAAATTTCTTTGAGTCATATATATATATGATTTTAGCATGTCCTTGTTTATTTTGATGTGATTACTAAGTTGGGGGTTTGACATTTGAAGTGTTGAGTTTTAAAAATGTTGAAAAAAGTAATTTTCTTATGATATTATTCAAATTAATTTGTTTTGTGAACTTGTAAGCCCCTTGGTGCGTTGAGGAAATATATCTTTGAAAATGAGGGAAGTCCTTTTGGTGATCAAACCCTAGATTTTTGAGAAATTAGGAGAAAATGGATTTTGTGAAAGATTTATGCAAATGTTGGAAATTTCTTTGAGAAAATGATGAACTTTCACATATTGTGTTGATTGAGATATTTATGGGATGGATGAGTTTTGTTGTTGAGAAATTGATTTGTATAACATAATTTATATATGCTTCGAACATGAAAATGTGTCATATGTCTCATGTACGTGGATAATGATTGTTGTTTTACATTGAGGAGATGTTGAGTATTGTAGGAGTATAATGAGATTATATATTTTTGCATTGGCATTTCATTCACTTGCTTAGCTTTTGAATATCTATTATTATGGATATGCTTTAGAAATTGATTTATTGTTTTAAGAAAGCAATTGATAACTCTGAAAATATTTTGGAGTAAATATGTTTAATAAGTCTAGATAGTGGGTGTAGTCTGACATTATTTAAGTTGGCCTGAGCATTCAGGGTAAAAAAACCAAAAACATGTGCGTAGTATGTATCATGCACTTGCCGGTTAGGAGTCGGTAAAATGGGGATTGGTAGTGCTTGATATGCCTACTTGCAGACATCAGCTTAGGGATTACTTGAGTCGTATTTATCGTCCCGTAATTTACGTTTGAAATGTATTAAGATAATGAATTTTTCCAAAAAGAACATTGCACGTGATTTCAAAAAAATAAAACATGTGATTTTGGAGCATGGCATGACATTTCAT
The DNA here is from genome assembly GCA_025200525.1 of Camellia lanceoleosa. Taxonomy (NCBI): domain Eukaryota; kingdom Viridiplantae; phylum Streptophyta; class Magnoliopsida; order Ericales; family Theaceae; genus Camellia; species Camellia lanceoleosa. Next base: position 27,128,591 of record CM045767.1, read on the forward strand.
CCATATATAAGACTACTAAAATATATATACTTTATTAAGATTCTTTTACTGGGTTTTGTACTCAATGTGGATTTGTGCAGAAAAGGATGTTGTGATCTCGCCTAACTAAGGGCGTTGGAAGTGTTTTGAGAGCGCGAGACTCTTTTTCTTTTGTTGTTTATTTTGACAAGTCTAGGGCTTTCCATATATGGGTTTGATAATCCTTTTGTGTAAATGGGTCTAAGCATTAGAAATTGTAGCCATTGAGGCATTCTTTTGTGTTGTTTTTTTTTTTTTTTTATTTCTTTCGTCTCACATGCTATGGATTTATACTTTGAGGAGGTTGAATATGTAATGCATGTGGATATCTTTTGTATCTCTTGTATATCAATGAATACAACCACAGAGATTTGATTTACTTAATGTTGACTGGAGTTCATAATTAATCACAGGTACAAAATTAAATCCGGAGCATTATATGTTAATTAATTTGAGGGGGTTACAATTTTCTTAATTCTTTTACATACGGGAAGTTTATCTTTTTCTTGAAAAAGACTTGTAGTTCACATGTTTTCCACCTTAACGTAGGCCTCAGTTTAAAATGACTTGGTCACTCCGTTCACACTGAAATTCAGTAGCTCCTACTATCACGAAATTGCTTAGAAGAATCGTTGCCAAAGTGTTATGTATACAGAAATAGATAGGTGGTTTAAACAAATTTCTTATTGCAATTAATAAAAAGCAAAGATGGTGAAGAACAACTAGGCTTGTGCTGTCATCACTTGCTGCTTCCTCTTGATTTGGTTTCTCTTATTCTTGTATTATTGTTGCAGGACGCCACTGTTTTCTTCCCAATCCAAGTGTATCACACACAGCCCCTGGCTGCGCATCGCAAAATCTGAAACAAACCCCTAAACAGAGAAAAGAGAAGTGAAGCAGACCATGTTATATTAAGTTCTTATTATAAGGAAGAGTCACGGTGTGGTTTGATATATGTCTATGTTGGCAAAATTATATTGCCTCTTATTATGTTGTAGGGCGAATTATATTAACAGTTCCCATAATTTGGGATTTGTGTCACTTTGGTTTTTGACTTTTTAATTGTGATATATTTGATCTTGAATTTTTAATCTTGTTCTAAACAACGACAATCAAAGATGTTTCCTTTGCAAACAGTCCATTTCAAAGGTAAAGTCTTCATACAACTTACTTTATGTTGGTTAACTTATATGTTGTTTGAAATGTAATGATTTTTTTATTATTTATTTAATGAATAATTTCAATTTAAAAGTTGATATTTTAAAGTTTTGAAAATCAAATAAATGTCAAATCATTATCTTCCTTTATAGATAATCATAAATGATGAACAATTATTATTTGAAGGGCAATTCCGACTATTAAAATTTAATGGGACTTGAAGGTTCAAAAAATCTTAGTTAGGACTTAAAGTTTTGAAAATCAAAATACATGTCAAATCATCATGTTCCTTAATAGATAATCATAAATGATAAACAATCATTGTTTGAAAGGCAATTCTGACTATTAAAAATTTAATGGGACTTAAAGGTCTAAAATTTTTTAATTAGGACTTAATGGAGTATAAGTTCATAAATTGAGACTAGTGTTTAAATGTCCCTTTTATAATTTTGTTGTCGACGGACCCCCTTAAGGTAGGGTGAAAAAAAAAAAAAAAAAAATTGTAGATGGGGAGATCAAGTTGGTAAATTTTAAATACGGACAGTTATCACAAATTACATGCGTCGATTAAGTCTGGACATAAAACCATAACAAATCAAATCAAAAATGTCTACATTTACAATTCATTCCAAAACAAATTCTTTATTGCTGAATTTTATGGACGACTCGCCAAGTCTTAGGGAGTTAGGCTGGCACGCAATTGCTTTGTTGCTGATGATAAAGCATTATTTGGTTAAATTAATCAAGAATTGCTTGTCCTTTTTCTACTAGAACTAAGAGAAGTACTTTCAAAATGTTTACACTCAATCACACACAAAAACTGTCAATAAAATAGAAAATGTTAAGTAGGTTCAATTCAAATTCAATAGAAAATGTTAACTACAAATTGTCATGTTTTAGAATAAATAAAAAGACACAATTATCAATGTATTGCCATTTATTTTCTTGAGTATTATCACATCTCTACCAAACAATCGTGTTCATGGATCAGGTTGGGTTGGGTGACTTCCCATCCATCATCGATTTGAACTTAGGTTGATTGAGAGAAATGCATCATATCTATCTACTTGGATTCTCGGAATCCCCATTCTTTGGCGGATTGGCTCGGGCCTGTACAAGCACGAAAAATTCGTCACACGTGTACTCCTTTTAATCAAGCTGAAGTCTCTATGAACCAGGCCGTTTACCCTACGAAACAACTCTAATGAGCTTACTCGTAAAATACCCAACTTAATCGATCAAGTAAATCACTGTTTAAGTCTTATCATTCATTAGTCTCACACGTCACCATGCCCAATTTTTATCTAATAATTATATGAATCAAATGTAAGACTAAATTTAATTATTTAGTCATTATTGTGATCCACATGATATGGCAATATGAATTATAGATATAATAATGTTATAGTTACATGTCTTAAACCATAAGTTATTATTTGATTAGTCATTAGATTGAGTAGTTTTCAAGTCTTTTACTTTGATAGGGAAGTAGAATTAAATTATTCTAAATATAATGTATTCTAAAGAAGGTCAAGAGAGAGAAATTTTTTTCCACTAATATTGTTATTAAGTTTATGTTTACTAATGTCCATTTTCACTTTTGATTTGTTGAAATAAAGTTGAATAGAGTAATCATTTCATCATAATGCCCATTTTCACTTTTGATTTACCAAAAAAGATTACAAATGAAATCATCATTCACCATTGTAAAGAAATATATTAATTTTACAAAGAAACTAAGGAATTCCATTCCATTCAATTTTCTTTCAGTGAACCCAGCACTACATTATAATATTAGTGGTTTAAAAATAAATATTTAAATAAACAATTGAATTGGTGAATTATTTAAAAATAATGGATGGTTGCTTACAGAATGTATGAATTATTTATAAAATATTGTTTGACTACACGAGTTACATGGCTTTTGGATAAATAATTTAATTTAACTTAATTTATTTTTATTTATTTATTTATTTATTTTTTAAAGCTGAAGTTAATCAAATTTTAATAGTGTTAGGAAAAAGTGTGAATAAATTAATAGTGTTAATAATTGAAATTGTTCTAAATTTATCTCAATAATTGGCAGAGCCAAAGAAGACCTAGGGGGGTCACGTGCCCCCCCCCCCCCCCCCGGGTCAATTTTGAACTTTTTTTATTTTTATTTTTGTTTTGTAGTTGTTGGCTTTTTTGGCTTGCGAAGGTTATTTATGTAATTTAGGCGTGCCAGCAAGGATCAATTAGTCCTTACGAAAGTTTAATTGCTAAACAATTTATCAGACGACTGTGTTGAAGTTCTTTCAGCCTCAATGAAGAGAACTTTTACTAGTGGCTTGTTTAGGAGAAATTTATAAATGATAACAAATACGAAATAGTCCAAAACTGAATTTCATTAACTAAATAAGAACTTCCAAATGAAATGACCCAGCCATGAAAAGGTTTACAGCAGGGACTACTTGAAACTACTCCTAGGAACTGAAGTGTAGTACAGGAATTGAAGTACTGGAAATGTAAATAACTGGAAATATAAAAATTGGAAAGAAATACGACGTAAATAAACTGATTTTTTGGATTTGAGTTTGGGTGCTCATTTTGGGGTCTTCTTTGTTATTTATACTTCCCAATGGTAACCGTCGAAGTGGGCCTTCAACCGTCGAAATGTGCTCCCACGATTGCTAATCATGCTCTCTTATAATTAACCCCACCATGCCATTCTTGCAGTTCAGCTTCCCTTTTGGATTTGAATTTAAATTGTAAGTAACCGTTAAGACACGTCATCTTGCATCTCTTAACTATTCCAATGCTACGCAGATCCATTACTACCACTATGAGATGCCACGTGCGTGTCTTTGATTGGAGACTTACACTAAATCCCCACATTGCCCTTTTTGTGCCATGTGTCAAGCTTAGATTGGATTTTACAAATTATGCAGCCAACATTACCCCTTGTACTAATATACCCAATACTTGGTGATATTAGTGGACTAGTGCATTTTACCCCCGTCCTAGGACGTGCATGGTCTTTGCTCATTCTGGAAGTGTAACCGTTTTTTGAACAGTGAGGCAATGATCTTCATTAAATACTCACGCTTTGAATTTCTACTATCTGTGTAAACGGAAGGTCCTTTTATTATCTGTTTGATATGAAAGGACTGGTATATCTCCAATGGCCAATTGCACTCTTTCTTACATTGATCGAGTATACGAGGAGGCTGTGGAAAATGAATACAGACCTCGAAGGAACTTCAATGCATTTATTGGCCACACTTATCCGCTTTCATTTATACAAGTCATAGATGTTTTTGCCCCATATGAACCTCTTGATCAAGCATTTGCACAAATGGATCTTGGAGGCTCCTCATTTGTTCCAAAACTCTTTGCGTGGGACGAAGCTGCTTCCTCCAAAGTATTGGCTGGGATACTTGGTCACCCCAGCTCAACCTCAAATAAGGGAACAGATTCATCACAGATTTGTTGAATTCGATGATCTCCTTTTGATTCCTTCATTCTCTCAAAGTTTGGTGGTATACCCCTACATATCCATTGATCAATCGCCATCTGGAGGATAACCTGCTTCTGGCATGGTACACCTCCTCTATGTCAACGAGGATAGCACAGAAAACTTCTCATCCCACTGAAGCACTGGGATTCAGTCCCTCATTTTTGGCCAAAAAGGCAAAGTTTTGCTCTTCTGACTGGCTTGATTGTGTTAATAACCCTCAGTTCTCTCCTTCTTTTGGGATGGATCCCTCTGCACCCCCTTTTTCTCAGAACCCTCATTGGATGGAGGAATTGAAACTCACCCTTTTCGAGGGTCAATATTTCTCCACCTACCAATCCCCAATTCCTCCAATTACATTTGAGTGATACAAAGCTTATCTTTTGCTCACCACCTTTTCTCACTTGCCTTTCAACGTTTTTGGAGATGAGATTCCTCTCAAGAACTTCCAATGGGCTTGTGACATTATGACTCGGGGTCATGTTCTCAACCCTATAGCCTAGATTGAACTCTAAGCCTTTTTGGACCAACTCCCTCTCCTTCTCTATTGGTATAAAAACTCTCTAGCTATCAGTGACTCTTTGGATGAAACCACAGCCAATCGAATTCAGATTCAGTACGAAACAGATAACCTTCTTGAAGAATATGATGCCTTCAAGAACAAGGACTCAGCATATTGGGAGGATTTAGCCATGGAGGAGATGGAGCAAAGCCTGAAAGAGACAGAGTTCGAGGTGAAGGCCGAACAACTTTTTCACCAAATAAGAGCCTATCAGCTACAACAACCTGGCTTAGATAGAGTAAAGGATAGAATAAAGAAAGCACACAAGTTCATAGAACACTGCTGGGTTAAATTTAATGAACTTGTTACTTTTTCTATTCCTTATTATTATGAAATTGAATTTGTAGCCATGTAGGCCTTTCCAATGTAATTATTTATATATCAATAAAACTAGTTTTTTTTTTCCCTCTTATTTTGCATGACCTGGTTTTATGTTCCAATTGCATGCTTGTGACCTTATTCCTTACTTTGCTCACATAATCCAAATAAATAACAGCTTCGAATTAACCAATTTTGTCTCGAAGCTTCGTTTGAATATTTCCAAATTATGGAATTTCTCTTGTAGATGACAATTTTTGTCCTGGGTCTTGGCATTCCAATTGCATGGTTAACATAATCTATGTAAATAACAGCTTTGAACTAACCAATTTTGTGTCAAAGTTACTTTTAAATGCTTCGAAGTATTGAACTACTTTTAAAAGTAACAATGTTTTTTCCCCAAAAGGGTTTATTTTGACAGAAAACCCAAGAAGGAATTTTCATGTTTAAGTAGGTCTTTTTGTGTTTTGATATTTTTTCCTTACTTGACCTAGTACTGACTTCGTAGTATTTACTTACTTTGAAGTCTAAAGCATCAAATAAGAATCAAATCCCAGCTGCAGAACCTTTGAAGGTTTTTATCCTTTATAGAAAGCCTAAGAGTATGTCCTCAATCCCTTCGAAGCAAATCAAACCCAAACATTCTTGAATTTTAAGGCATAAAATGTGCTTCAAAGTTAATTACCTGCTCTTGAAGTCCAACTGGATGTTTGACAACTAGCTTCAGAGCCAAATCCTTGCTTTAGAGACCATAGGAAGAAACTGGCTTCGAAGCCAAATACATGTTTTTGAAGCCAAACTGAGTACTTGAATATGTTTCCCTTCCAAAACATTACTCTTGAAAGAAATTCTCCACGTTGTGTTCTTAGGACCCCCTTTTGAATTTTAAGGCAAAAATAGTTGAGCAATTATCTCAGGTCTTTTTGGCCCATTTAGGCTGACTGGGTATTTCTTTGGATAGACAGGTTTAAAACCCCCTCCTTTTCACGCTTTTAATCTACTCACTTGTCCAAAAACACAAACCCTTTCATTCATATTGCTCCCTTCTACTCCTTCTTACTCCTTTTCTCAGCTTCTTCTTTCAAAATCTTCTGCTAATGGCTTCTTTCTCCTTGAAAATACCAATTGTTGAGCAGGTGAGCCCATCTGTAGCTTTGAAGAGGGTTATTGTTGAAGAATGTGGAAAGTACAAAGCTGGTGAACAAAGTGCTATCAATGGGTGCATTTTCATTCCCCGGCATCACAAGCAAAGGGAATATGTGCTCGGGCCCATTTTTAAGGAGGCCCCTGCTCAGCTTCCTGTTTTATACCCACGTTTGGAGGATTACTGCCTCTTCTATGAAGGTGGCCTTGATTGGGAAAGTTAAAGGATGAACCGACCCCATCGTTATTGGCCTACAGTAAGGCCGGAATGGGAGGAATGGTATGATTGAGTTGTTCTCGCTAGGACATTGGATCTCCAAGAACTTTCCCTCTCTGATGCCCTTTAACTTTCCAGGTTCACTATTTGTGAGGATCCATTTCTAATATATGCTACTCTTTGTTTTTGGAATTCTATTTTTAACTTTTTCCAATTTCGATGGGGTATGATGGCCTCTACAGTCCTTGACATCTGCCATCTTTTAGGGTTATCACCTATTGGCACCCCTTTGGGTCTGGACAACCCTGACCTTAAGGTCCCTTTTCCTATTCCCCCTCTAAACTCTTCCTATAGTGATTTTGTCAAATATGAGAATAAAAAGGAAGGTCTTCTGACTGATAGGGAACTCTTTTATTTTCTTTTGTATTGACATTGCAAGTTCCTCTTCTATACCTCTTCCCAGAGGATTATGCCTGAGTTTGCCCTTCTCGCCAAAGCTCTTGTTTTGAATAAAAGGGTAGCTTTGGCTCCATATGTTTTGGGCCATGTTTATAGAGCCTGCTCCCAATTCTGTGAAAAACCCATGGATGTTAATCAAGGAGGCTCATTCTGGGTACTCCAACTCTGGCTTTTTGCATACTTCACAGAGTTGCACTCCAAATGTCTAAGATTCCTGTTGCCAGAGCCTACCACTTATGGCATGAAGTTTGCCAGAGTCTCTCTCTATCCTTCCAATTTTTCCTTCTACTTTTCTTTTTTCTATCAACTTCCAGCTTTCCCTCCTTCTAGCCTCTTTTTCTGCCCCTTCGAAGCCAACATCGGGCTAGCCTGGCTGAGGGCCTTCCTGGATGATAGGCCTTGATCCAAGCCTTGACACAAAGATAAATGGGTTTCCATTCTGATTCCGAGAGAGCTCACTGTGAATTCTCGAGCTTATAAATGTATTTCTCAGCCTTACTGTCCTGCCCAATTTGCTAGGCAATTTGGGCTCACTCAAGGGATCCCTATCCCTCTTTGCAGCCAATCTAACTCAAATATTGCAAACAGAGAACTGAAGGTTCCAAGGTCCAGACTGGAAGAAGCAACCTCCAAGTTAATCCAAGACTTAATTGATTTTGAATTTTCCCCCTTCATTTCCCAAGGCACTGCATTGAAAAGGTACCAGAATTGGTAGACAACCAATATGGAGGTGCACTTGGCCATTCCTCCTCAAGATTTGTTGGTGGGGCTAGATGTGCCTCAAGCCAAGTCCAAGGGGACTGGGATCATCACTTCTTTTACTGCTCCTGCTATCCCAGCTCATACTCCTGCTGCCACAAAGACTGTTCCTACTGCCTTATCTCTTCCTCCTAGAGTCACTAGAGCTACTTCGAAGAAACGTATCCATTGCTGCTTCTTTTCCTTTCCTTTTTCTCTTTATGATTCCTTACTTAGTTACTTATAGCTTCTCTTTGGTGCGTGAGCCTCACAGGAAGACTCTCCTCAGAGAGTTCAAGCTTTGAATATCCTCAAAGGCAAGCAGCAACAACAGAGGAAGAGAAGACTTTCGCTTGATCCTGAGGAGGAGATACCTGAGACTAATAAGGAAGAGAGAGAGAGAGACAGAAAAAGAAAAATAAAAAGAAACCCCCCTTAAGAGGAGGAAGAAAATGACAGTCTCCCTTTTTGATTTCACTGAGGACCCTGCCCATAAAGCAACTACTAAAGTCGTGGAGAAGGAACAATCCAAGGAACTTATTGTCTTTCAAAGGTCTGAAAGGAGGCAGCAACAAATACTAAGGGATGAAGCTGCTGCTACTGATGCATTACAAAAGAAGGCTGTAAGGAATGAACAAACTGTTGAGCATTATACTCTCTATAGTTCTCCAACCATCACCACTACCATCTTTGAGGCTAGTAATTTCCTTTAAATCCTTTGATAATTTCCTTTCCCAGGATTTTGCAAACAATTAACAACTATTCCTTATTTTCTGATATGCAGCAGCAGTTATTCCACCTCCTCCTCTTTTGACAGTGACTTCCTCTGTTTCGCTAATAGATGATAGGCCATTAGACACGGCATCAAAAAGAAAAAAAAAGATTAACACTAAAGTGCCAATGAGCTTAGAGCCCCTCCAAATGATACTTCCTCTTCCTAGCTCCATATTTCCCATGCCTTCTTCCTTTCCTTCTTCGAGGCCTAGCATTCCAATTTCTTTATGCCCGGCCCTAACTCCATACCTACCCCATTTAACCTTTGCCTCAGACCAATATACTCCTCCTATAGTCTTGGCTACCCCTTTTCCTATTGAGAACACTCCAACTACCACTTCTTCTTCAGTGGTCATTGGCTTTCCCAAGGATGACACTGGTAGCTCACCAACTTATTTCCAAGCATCCAGCTTTAGTCCCTCTTCTTTAGACTTGCCGGTAGCCAAGACTATCAATTCTGCGAGGGGAACTTCTACTCCTTCACCTATCCCTATGCTTCCATCTCTTCCTTTAACCAGCGATTCCTCTGTACTGATAATTTCAAAGGAGGAGATGGATATCTTTGAGGCTCAGCTAGCCAGTTTGTTTAACATCTCTTCACTAGCTCAGGTACCAAGTAGTGAGGCTGAGCCATTGATCCTTGCTGACTCATTGCTAGAGATTATTGAGAGCTCCTCCACTTCTACTAAAGCCTCCTTATCTCAAGTGGACTTGGGCATTTGTTTGGATTTGCTGCGAACATTTTTGAGGATTCCATTTGAAGCTTTATAGAGGCCTATCATCAAGAATGGTTTCCTTAGATGCTGCCAGGGCTTCGAGCAATCCAATATGGCCTTCTCAAGCGACCTATCTCAGGTAGTAGCCAACATAGACTTTTACATCAATATCTACCAAATGGCTAGGGCTACAGAAGAAAAATTGCTGAAGGATAAGGAGTTTGTCTCCCATATCCATGCTGAAGTGTTTGAATTGAACGGATAACACTCCTATGCATCCCAGTTTCGATCCCAGCTATTGGAGAAGAAAGCTCAACTAGAAGATAAGCTAGCAGCAGTCAACCTAGCCTTGGATCGAAATGCCAAGAAGTTGCAAATTACTAACCAAGGGCTGGCTGACAAAAGACAATACATGGCTATAGCCATTCAGTTGTTCCCATCCTTTAGGAGTAGAGAATCAATTATAAGGGAACAACTAAAACATTATACTGATTTTTTGGCTAATTTGTGGCTGCATGTACTCAATTCTTTATGAAATGAAATCTTTATTTATTATTTGAGTGCTTCATGCTCTTTTATTTATTCTTACTTTAGCATTTCTCACACTTCTTGTGTTTCCCACACAGTTGGATAATAAGATTTCAAATACCTGCCATTGATTTTCTTGGAATACACATCCATTTAAATTTCTTAGATGGTATGCTCCCCTAGGCAAGATTCTATGAATTTGGCATGGTCCTTCCCAATTAGGTGACTATTTTCCAAATTTATGGCTTTTAATTCCTATTGGAAGTATTATTTTTCACACCAAATCACCTTCATCAAAGCTAATGTGCCTAACTTTCTTATTATAGTTTTTGGCTATCTTCTTCTTTTGGAAAAAAAAAAAAATACTATTTAATGCCAAAATTCTAGCTTCGTCTATATTCTCTAATTCTAAGAACAAGCTTTGATAGTACTGCTCAGAAGTTAATTGGTCTTGGCATTTTTCCCTTAAGGATTTAATATTAATTTCTACATGCAACACTGCATCATGTCCATATACTAAGGCATAAGGAGTGATTCCTGTACTTGACCTTGGAGAAGTTCTATAGGCCCACAACACATCTAACAACAAGTTATGTCAATCCCTAGGATTGGCTTCCACAACTCTTTGTATTCCTTTCTTCAAGCATTTGTTAGATTAATCAGCTCGACCATTTTCTTGTGCATAATAAGGGGTGGAATTGACAAGACTAATTCCAAATTTTGCTGCGAAAGATTTACCATCTTTCCATCAAATACAGTCCTATTATCTACAGCTATGGTCTATGGGATGTCAAACCTATGGATCAATTCTTTAATGAATCCAATAACTTCAATCTGATCCACTGCCTTATAAGGCTTAGCTTCTACCCATTTAGTGAAGTAGTCTATGGCCAGTAAAATGAAACAATGTTGCTTCGAAGGATATATTTTCCCCATCATATCCATTGCCCATCCTCTAAATTTCCAGGGCTTCACAACTATATGCAAATTAGTTATTGGCGCATGTCTTATCATGCCATGCTTTTGGCATGCCTGACATCCCTTTGCATACTCTATACAGTCTTTAAGGATGGTTGGCCAATAATAGGAATGCCTTTGAAGCAATCATCTCATCTTTACACCAGGCTGATGGGCACCACAAATGCCTTCATGCACCTCAGCCATGGCTGTTAATGCCTCTTTTGGTCCTAGTCATTCCAATAATAGCCCATCTACTCTCCTTTTGTAAAGAGCATTGCCATACACTATGTACTGCATAGACTGTAATTTGAGCTTCATGCTGGCCTTCGAAGATGGGCCAGTTAAATACTATATGATTGATACCTCTAATCTTGATCTTGCAAGTCATTATAGTTAACTTCCAACATAATGCCCTTTTTAGCCAAAGGTGGTATTAATTTTTGATATATTGCTTGACTTATGTCTAATTAAGTATCATCCCTTCTTCTGAAATTCGAAGCCTTTTGAGCTACATCATTGGCTTTGTTATTTATGAATCTTGGGATATAAGTCAGATTTGCTATTGGAAACTGAGAAAGCAAATGTATTGCAACAGCATAGTAGGGCAACATGCTTGCACTTTGACATTTAAAAATTCTTTTTACCTGGTTGATTACCAACTGGGAACCTCCAAATATGTCAACTGCGTGAGCTTGTAATACAATGAGTATTTCAAGTCCCATTACCAAAGCTTCATACTCAGCTTGGTTATTTGAACAAGTAATTTCATCAACTCTGAAACCATGCGTGGTTTCTATCCCTTGGGGTGACTTAATCACAATCCCAATTCCAACTAGACCATTGGCCCTTGATCCATCAAACCACATTTGCCATGGCTCAACATTGACTATACCAAGATCCATTATCTCTTGGCTTTCTGTTCGACATGGATGATTTGCCAAAAAGTTAGCCAAACCCTATCCTTTTACTGCTTTTTAGGGAACATATTCTAGATGAAATTATGATAAAGCTAATATCCATTTGCCAATTCTTCCTCTTAACATAGGTCTAGATAACATGTATTTAACCAAGTCTGTGGTTGCAATTACCAAGACAACAATAGGCAAAAGATAATATCTTAATTTCATTGCTACAAAGTACAATGCTAGGCACAACTTTTCTACTATTGAGTATTTACATTCACAAGAATTTAAAGACCTACTAAGGTAATAAACTGCTTGTTCCTTGCCTTCTTCATTGTCATAAGCCAGGAAAACTCCCAATGAATCTTCTGTTGAAGCAATATATAGCTTTAAGGGTTTATCTTTCCTTAGTGGCATCAACACTAGAGGCTTGGCCAAATAGGCTTTGATTCCTTTGAAAGCAGCTTGATGTTCAGCTGTCCACACAAATTCTTCTTCATTTTTTAGCCTTAACAAAGAAGAAAATACTATAGTTTTCCCTACAGTGTTAGAAATAAACCTTCAAAGGAAATTAACCTGACCAAGGAATTTTTTGCAATTCTTTCTTACTTGATGGAGGCTTGGCCTCAATGATGGCCCTGGCCTTATTCTGATCAATCTATATTTCCTTCTTATGTACTACATACCCTAAGAAGTTTCCAGCTAATGCACCAAAAGCACATTTGAGGGGATTAAGCTTCAACTTGAACTTTATCATTCTTTCGAAGGCTACTTTCAAGTAAACTAGATGTTCCTCCGTAGATTGGGACTTTACAACAATATCATCAATGTAACACTCTAGGTATGAAAAATAGTGTTCATTGCCCTCTGATATGTTGCCCTAGCATTCTATAAACCAAATGGCATTTTAACCCATTCAAAGGTGCCAATATTGCCAGGATACCTAAATGCTGTCTTATGGATATCCTCCTCTGCAATGCAGATCTGGTTGTAACCAGAATGCCCATCCATCATAAACAAAATCATGTGCACTGCTAAACTGTCCACCAATAGATCAACTATAGGCATGGGGTATTCATCTTTTGGAGTTGCCAAATTCAGATTTCTAAAGTCGATGCATACCCTCATTTTGCCATTCTTTTTAACCATAGGCACAATATGAGACAACCATTCAATATACCTGGCTATTCTAATGAAACCTGCCTTAAGGAGCCTAAGAATCTCCTCTTTTACCTTTTGAACCACTTCAGGGCTCATCCATCTTGATTTCTGCTTGTGTGGCTTGAAATTAGGTTTCATAGAGAGCTTATGTTCCACTAATGACTTGTCCAGTCCAGACAGTTCATTACAAGACCATGCAAAATAATCCTTGTATTGCTTTAGGACTACCAATAACTGGTTCCTATCAGTAGGACTCAGCCAAGCACTCATGTAGGTGGGCTGTTACATAGTACCTTCTCCTAGGTTAACTTCTTCCAAAGAGTCCTGCACTTTAGCACTTACTGATACTTCTGCTTTGAATTCTTCTACCTTCAAAGCAACCTTTTCACTTTGTTCTGCTCCCATCTTTCCTGGTTTAACATCCTTGCTTTCTTTCTTATAGACAAAATCTGTGCACAAGGCATCTTCTTCTTGTATCTCTTAGACTTTATTTTCAATGTCCAATGCATAGTATTTACCAAAAGCCAAAGGTCTAGCCACTTGGTGCATCTGACTATAGCCATCTACTGTGGTTTCTTTCTCCTTTCCTTGTACTTTATGGACTATTGCCTTTATGTCCAATGCTGAAAATTTGATTAAAGCCAATGGTCTGGCTTCTTGGTCTTGTTCTTTTGCCTTCAACCAGGCTTCATTATCATCTTTGATAGTGAACTCCTCATCAGCACTCTCCTGTACTAGATGTTTTAAGTGTGTTACTTCTTTATCAGCCGTCACTTCGGCTATCATATCAGTCTTTTTCAGCATGCTAAGGGGTACCACTCCATCAGTGTATACCTTAGCATCTACAAAGTTAGCACAGGCGAAAAAAGGTCGTGGATCTGCATTAATCTCTTCTGTCTCCCCATTGCACAGTGCTATCATCATTTTCTGATGTAGAGAAGAAGGCACACACTTGTTGGTGTGGATCCAATCCCTGCTAAGCAAGGCATTGTACTTGGCATTGCTGTCTATAACAAAGAATGCTATCATGCAATCTCTGGTTCCCACACTTAAGTTGATAAGCAGAATGCCCTGAGCCATCTGCTTATCCCCAGCAAAACCAGTAATGGTTATGCTAGTTGGAATCAACCTAGGATTTCTTTTTCCTAACTTTTTCAAAGAAGACCTCGGAAGCAGGTTCACTACTGCCCCATTGTTCACCAGCACCCTGTTCATCTATATCCCATCGAAATAAGCCTTGATATACAAGGGCTTAACATATTAGGTCATTGATATTGTGGGTTACTCGAAAGGGTACGAGAGGTTGATGCTCACCTCCTCACTTTCTTCATCATTTTCCATTAGCGTGGCCACTTCTGACTCATCCTGAACTATGCTGGCTTGTGAATCTTCACTGGAAACTGGAATGGGTCATCTTCCTGACCTTCTTGATTTATCTCCTCATCTTGGAATTCCTGTGGCAGCACACAGACCATATTTATTGGCATTGGAGGGAATGAGCCAAACTGTACCACTGGCTACGACTGTTCTTTTTTCATATGGTTCTGCTCTGAAGCTTGAGTGGCATCCTTCATGCTACACTCTGGCACCTCAGTGCTAACAGTTTTCTTCGAAGCAGTTTGTTTGTGACCTACTCATGTTGGCTTTTCAACCAAAAAGTTTTGTTCATCCATGAGCCTAATTCAACGTTTCCCTCTGTCTCATCATCACTTCCCATCAAGGCCTTTTCAAGGCCTACTAAGCTGGATTTTTCTTTGGCTTTTAGTTCAGCATGAACCTTGGCCAACTGCTCTCTACTAACACTTTGTTTGACCAAGTGTTGATCCTTTCCTTACTTCTGTCTGGCTTGTTGGCTGGGCCAAAGAGGTACTTGCCCCACTCTCTTTCAAGTCCTTCTGGTATTGAGTGTACCTTCGCTGAATTTTCCTCCTTTGGGACCTAGAGATCACAGGGATCATGTCTGGTTCCTTAGTCTTTGGGTTTTTTAGTAGAACCTAGTTATTTGGAACCACCAAAGGAGGCTTGATCATCCTTCCCTTATCCTCAAATGTCTTGTTTTGTGTAGGTACTACCTTAGGTTTGCTCTGCATGACAAACCAATCTGGAACCCTAGGAACCCACGAACTCACTGCTCTAACTCTTGGGTCTGCCACACCTGTCCTTGGAATAGTCTTCAAAGTAGTTCTTGGAGGCCAATCTCTAGGCCTAGTTCCCTGTCTTGAGCCAAACTGAGGCCTCCCTTTTGACAGATTTCCTACCTTGTAATAATCAGGTGACATGGTTTCATGCAAGGGTCACTTTTTCTTTGATTGCATCCTAGCGTTTGATGATCCAACCAAGGATGAATGCTGTCCAGGGCCAGTTGGATATGGCATTCTGTCATAGGTGCTGGTTGGTTTTTGGTCTTTTTGCACATCTTTATAATACTGCTTCCCATCAATTGGGAGCTCTTTCAACCATTTGTAACTCATCCTGCATCTGGGGCACATCCTCTGCACCATAGCTGCTTCGAGGGAGTCATCATCCAGTATCTCTTCACTAGGGCCATCTCTATGGCCTGCGAAATTTTGTCCATTGGCTGGTGAACTTCTAGTGTTCTTTTTGAAGGCAACTTGGTTGGCCACATGCATCTGCACATTAACCTCCTCCAATTCTTTCAAAGATAGATTTTGGAAATCTGGCACGCCAACATTGGATGCAGCCTTCCTAATTTCTGGAAACGGGTTGTTGTCAATTCCTATGGCTTTCTCGGTTTTGATTGAAAACTTTAGCCTCCCCTTCCAAATCTGTTCTTAAATCCTGTCTCGAAAAACAATTCATTTTTCAGTTGAATGAGACCAAGAATTGTGCCATTTACTGTACATTTTTCCTTTAAGTTCTTTAGGAATAGGGATCTTAACCGTTTTTGGTAACTTTAGGAAGTGTGCTGCAAGCAAATGATCAAAAATGTTATTTTCTTTTGTTATGTCAAAAGAATACTACCTATTAAGGTCTTTCTTTTTAAATTGTTGGTCTATTTTACTATCTTTCTGAATTAATGCCTTGCAGGTCATTGACTCTTTTTGTACGATCTTTGCTGCATCAATCTCATAGTTAGGGTCCCTATAATAGGTTTTATAGGATGCATTATTTCGATCTTGTTCCTCTTCCAGTAAGGTTTCATATCTGGAGACTTTATAAGTTAACTCCACTAAGTCTCGAAATTCAGTTGCATCAAATTTCTTTTGAAGCCTAAATTCCAACTCATTTTGAGCCAATCTCACAAATTCAGGCTCAGGTAACATGACCCTATATTTATTTTGTGCCCTTCTAAATCTGGCAATAAATTGAGCAGCCTTCTCATCAGGCCTTTGGCTCAATCTTGCCAAGTCTGCCATAGAAACCTATGGCTCTGTTTGGAAAAATTGGGCATGCAATGCTTTCTTCATCTGTTGCCAGGTTTGGATGGTGTTAGGTGTAAGGTTTATGTACCATACGAAGGCTACCCCAATTAGAGAGTTTGGAAAAATTCTCAGTGTTATATAATCATTATTAGCGAACTCACCACACTGGCCTGTAAACCTAGCAATGTGTTCTATAGTTAATTGATTTTCATTTCCATAAAAGAGGGCAAAGTCTGGTATTCTAAACCCCCTTGGATATTCGTGTGCCCTGTCTACCCATTATGAGTAAGGTTTCATGTACACCGGAGTTTGGACCCTCCAAGCCATAGGTCCACACATTTCTCTAACGATGTTAGCAATCTGGTCCCTAGGAACCATATTTTGTGCTGGCTGAACCACTATTAGAGGAACAAACACAGGGTTTGGAGGAACTCCATGTACTTGTGGGCCTCTTGGTCCATATATAGGTACATTGAGAACTGGTTGTCCCTGCTGTACTGGCTGTTGTTGAAGGTATGGTTGGCCTTTTGGGGCCTGCCATACGAAAGGTCCTGCGAAAGCCACTATAGGAGGAGAAGCAAGTGTTGCTTCTCTTCCAATTGTAGGAAATCCTTCTAACCTCCCAGTTGCAAACTCAAACATAGGGTTAGTGAAACCCCTTGTGCCAAGCATGTTTTCAAACATAGGATTTGGAAATGCCCTTATGCCATTACCCTGTGTTGGCCCAGATCTATCAAATTGTATGGTTTTGCTGGTAACGAATGGTACATTTTGATTTGCCATAAGTCTCGAAGGAGTTTTGTACCATGATTGGGACATAGATGTTGGCCTTTCATCGTTTTGACTACTAGTTTGACCATTAATTTGTCCATTATTTTGCATAGGTAGTTTATCTCGAGCCAATCATTGCTGTGGACCATTTACATTTTCTTCAGCCTGTCTTACAATAGTTGGTTGATGAGAGTTCATTCGATCTAAAAAGGATGTTGTCCATATTTCCATTGTAGACATTAGTTGTTGTCCCATAGCATCTACTAAACCTCCCCACGGATTCATTGGTTGGGCAGAAGGGACATTTGAGGGTCCAGTTTCTTGGCTCTATCTAGTATGTTGTACATGTGTTGCATACTCCGAAGAGTTGGTCTATTTGACCATTTGTGGAGGATCTGATGGAATGGGTATGTCCATAGGATGTGACATTACAGTATCCTCTGGGTTAGGTACTTCTACCTCTCATTCCACACCCTCTTCCAGGCATTCATTCTCTTCTCTTGCTCTACGTCTAGCCATTTTTAATAGTCTCACCGGGCGTGCCAAAAATGTATGTTGGCCTTTTTGGCTTTCGAAGGTTATTTATGTAATTGAGGCATGTTAACAAAGATCAATTAGTCCTTACAAAAGTTTAATTGCCAACCAATTTATCAAACGATTGTGCTGAAGTTCTTTCAACCTCAATGAAGAGGACTTTTACTGGTGGCTTGTTTAGAAGAAATTTATAAATAATATCAAATACGAAATAGTCCAAAACTGAATTTCATTAAGTAAATAAGAACTTACAAATGAAATGACCCAGCTTTGAGAAGGTTTACAATAGCGACTACTTGAAACTACTCTTAGGAATTGAAGTGCAGTATAGGAATTGAAGTGATGGAAATGTACAAAACTGGAAATATAAAAACTAGAAAGAAATACGAAGTAAATAAACTGGTTTTTTGGATTTGAGTCTGTGTGCTCATTCTGGGGCTTTCTTTGCTATTTATACTTCCCAATGGTAACCGTCGAAATGGGCCTTCAACTGTCGAAATGTGCTCCCATGATTGTTGATTATGCTCTCTTATAATTAACCCCACTACGCCATTCTTGCAGTTAAGCTTCCCTTTTGGATTTGAATTTAAATTGTAAGCAACCGTTAAGATACGTCATCTCATGCCTCTCAACTGTTCTAATGCTGCGCAAATCCACTACTACCAATATGAGATGCCACGTGTCTGTCTTTGATTGGAGACTTACACTAAATTCGCACATTGCCTTTTTCATGCCATGTGTCGAGCTTGGATTGGCTTTTACAAATTATGCAGCCAACAGTAGTCATGTACAAAATGTATTCTTTTTTTTTTTCTTCTAAACATGTTCTTTGGCTAAGGATTTATTGTATTATTCACAATAAGTAGTTATTTGTTACTTTGGGAGCACTATGTGGTATTGTTTATGTAGTAATCTAAACCAATAGTGTAGTGGGAAATCGTATGGATTGAATATAATTAACTCATTATTTTCAGGTAGTTGACAAACTACTTAGTGTGATCTGTGATTTCTCGTGATTTGAGCATCACATAGGCAATGTCATATGGTACTCTAAGACTATTTAATAATTTCCATTAAAAACACATCATTTATAAGCAATATCTTCTCTTTAATATTTTCTGTTAAATAAAAATTAAATAGATTTTATAATAATTTGTGGTACGAGCAATGTGTTTTTATTTTCTAAAATTAGGAATTTTGATCTATAATTTTTTGTGCTAAAATTACAAACTTACATTACCATCCTGCACTAAGCTATTATACACTATTATAGAATTTTGATTTGTTCCTATTAATAATGATTTTAAATTTCTTATATTTATATTTAACTTATAAAATTATTATTATCTTAATGTTGATCATGACTTTTTTTAAATAAAAAAATGTAATTAATAAGTGCCCTCTCTAACTTAATTTCTTGGCTCCACCACTAATTATGTGTACTATATGCAACAAATTTATAGAAAGCAAAAAATAAAAATAAATTGAAGATTGTTACTATTTTACCAATATATATATATTAAAATATATATGAGAGTCGGGGCTCCATCTTTTGAGTTCACCTTAGACCTCCAAAAAGCCAGAGCCGACTCTACAAGCCATAGACTAGAGTTGCCCAAAACATAAGCAATATATATATATATATATAATATAGAGAACTCTCCCAACAACATTCCACCTTTCAAAACACTCTTCTTCTACATCTTCCTTTATAAAATCATAGGAATATATATATACATATAGGTGTTTTGGAGTCAAACCACATAAGTACACAATTATAAATAGTAATAATACTAATACATATTAAAATGACTTTTGGAATTAAACACAATAAGTATAAGTTTTAATTTTGTAATAATATCGAATATAATGAATGAATTAAATATAATATTATTTTTAGTAAAATATCCCAATAGTTTGAGTGTGTTTGTGGATAACTTACCATACATGATGGATCCCAAAGGACTTTTTCAGCTATTTACCAAATTTGAAGAAGTGAAGGATGTGTTTATTCCAAACAAGAGAAGGAAAATGACAAACGCAAGATTTGGGTTTGTCGAATTTGACTGCCCAGTTACAGCAAAGGTAGCAATACAAAAAGCTAATGGTTATTATGGATCGATGACAAAGCTTTAGAAGTCAAAGATGTAGAGTATGAGATGGATAGAGTAGAGAAGAAGAACCCACTGTAGGACCAGCTAGAAGCAATTTACCGGGTGCAAATGGATAGAAAGGCAAAAGCTCAAGTGGGAAGTAGAGAACTTATGTTAAGATGGTGAAACGCATAGTATCAAAGCTAATGAGATAGGCAATGGGTGGCTCTATGAAAGTGTGATTATTAGACCCTTTCTTTTTTTTTTTAGATGGGAAGTGTGATTATTAGACTTAAACCAGAGTTTTCTAACTTTAGTTTAAAGGAGGATGACGCAGCAGAATACATGGAGACTAGATATCGTTCTAGTAGATAAGAATTCTTGAATCCATAAGAACACTCTTGAATCCACAAGGAAGATAGAAGAAAAACTCTTTAAAATATTATTGATTTAATCTATTACATATGCTTGCCAGCTTATTTATAATAAACTAAACCTATTACTTGTAGGAAAAGTAATTCTAAAGTAAACTAGGAAACTTAAATTAACACAAATTAGGAAACCTAAAAGGATAGAAATTAAAATTCTAAACTATTTAAAATCCCGGCAATGATGGAGACTCCCAGTGGGAATCACCCCCAGGACCCCCACTGGCATTTCATTGGTCAGCCCTTTTTTTTTTCTTTTTTTTTTTCCCAATCACCAACCCCCACGTGTGTGTCAGGGTGGTAGGGGTGGGGGAGAAAGGGGGTCTGGGGCATTTTCCTTAAAATCCTAGTCACAATCTAATTCCAAAATAATAAAATTAAGAAATATAAAAATTATATAATTTCGTTCTACATCAGACTCTTCTTTAAAAGAACTTGTCTTTGAGTTCCAACTAGAGATCTGTCATCTTCCATGCCAAATAAAGAGATATTTTGAATACTTTAGTTGCTTACCCCTCTTCCACAAGTTATATGTAGAAAAGTTTTCTTTCTGAAAGGTTTTCTCTATATGCTTCAACTAGTTGACAAGATTAATTAGACAAGTATTGAAAATCAAATTAAATTGCTTCACTCCAAGAAAATCAACGAAGTGTATTTTATGTTGATGTTGGATACTGTCGAGACTTTGCTCTGTCTTGAATTCAATTGGACATTCAATTATCATCTTTCGAACATCAATTGCATCCTAAATCAACTTCTCTGGTGCATATGTCAACTTTATTACCTAATCTTTTATTTCTTCTTTTCATTGAGTTCAACTTGATCTCCTTCTTTTGCAATCTTATAACAATCATAATAATCAAGAGATAATAGTTCTATCATTAGAAGCTCTTGGCTAACTTCAACGTATTTCTCTTGCTTTACCTCTTCATTGTCTTCTTCAAACTTCTTGATCAAAGTAATTTCAGTGACCTCTTTTTCATCAATTTCAACGTTCTCACCGTTATTGAAATCAACTTGATTTTCTACTTTAATTGAATGTCTATATGAAAATTTTCAAACATTGAGACACTGAAAATCTTTTCTTCTTCAATGTGTGGTTGAGCGTGACAAATTTGTTGACCCATAAGACTTGATTGACACAAACTTGGCAGAACCATAGTCATGTTCCTCGAATAATCTGTATCCACAATTGCATAATAATTATTGAATTGCTAAGAATATTGTGAATCAAAATTACTTTGGAACAATTGTTTCGATGCAAGCTTTCTTTAATATTGTTGATACAACATTTGCCCATGATTTGATTGAAGGAATCTAGAACTTATCAACTTCCTCATCTTATGCCACGTCCTAATAGGTTGTTTGTATTGTAGCTTTCGATCATACTGCAATTGTTTCCACCATGTAGAAACATAACCTTGTAACTTACGTACGACATATTTGGCTTGTTTTTCTTCAGAGATTTCCGTACACAAGGAATTTGTCAACTTTACGAAACCAATAAATAAAATCATTGGCATGATAAGAAGCATCAAAATAGGGAATTTCTGGTTGTACTTGATAATATGAAAAGTCATGATTGATGCAATTATTCCTATTGAACACATCACTAAATCTTTGTTGTCACCTTACCGACTGATACTCACCATAATCTTTGAATAACTCATCTTCAAATTCGTCCTCACTATTGTATTGATAACGAGAAGATCATCTCAAGTCGTTGTGGTTAATAGGCAGACCTTGGGTAAATCCCATAGCGTGGTTCCTATTAACGTTGTGACTAACAGGTTGGCCTTAGGCAAGTCCCTTGACTCAAATCCTATTAGATCTTTCTCTACGATCATCGTCAATAGAGCTTGTGCTTCCTCCTTTGATGAATGACATCGTGCTAGGTGAAACCTTGCTCTGATACCAATTGACGCAACAAAATACACGGAGACTAGATATCGTTCTAGTAGACGAGAATTCTTGAATCCACAAGAACACCCTTGAATCCAAAAAGAAAATAGAAGAAAAACTCTTTAAAATATTATTGAATCTATTACATATGCTTGCAGACTTATTTATAATTCTACAATAAACTATGAAACTTAAATCAATACAAATTAGGAAACCTAAAAGAATAGGAAATTAAAATTCTAAGCTATTTAAAATCTAAGTCAAAATCTAATTCCAAAATAATAAAATTAAGAATTATAAAAATTATATAATTTTGTTCTACATCTTAGGAGATGGAAGCAAGAGATATGAGGAATGTTTTAATCAAGAAAGGGAGTGGAAGGGATGTAGTGCTGATCTTCATAACAAAAGAGGAAATGATACCTAAATCCAACTAAATCGAGCTTTTAATACCAAACTCAAAAATAACACAATTTTTTTAGTGAAGGGTTCAAAGTAATTGATTTTATTTTATCAAACTTTTCTCCAATCTCATTCATCACTATGAAATTGAACTTTCTTATATCTTAATATTCTCTCCAAATGCCTTTAGATTTGTATTATTTCAAGTTTTACTTCAATTGTTTGTCGATTTTACTTAAAAATTGAAATCCCTAAAAATGACATAATTTGCTTGTTGAATTATGGAATGGATTATTTATTTAATCATACTTCCTAAAAATATAGAAGAATTAACTAAATCTCAATCAGTCACTTTACTTCAAAATTGAATCTAAATTAATTGCAATTAAAAATGTAAAAATAGTAATATTTAAGAGTCATTTTTCAGAAAATCCTATTTCTAATTGTTATGTTCTATTTAATGCATCTTCTTTTTAAATATTCCATTAGGTTTTGTTTAGAGTAATATGACCAAATCACCCATAAAACTTTTTGTGTATGTTTCCATTTTAAAAGTAATATATAATAAACAAATAACAACAATCTCTCATTCCATGAAGAAAATCTCTTATTTCAATGGGAAAATCTCTCCTCATTCTAGAGAGAATCTCCTCATTTTAGGGAGAATTTTTTTTCCTTATTCCATAGAGAAAATCCCTCCCTCATTCTAGGGAGAAAATTTCTCCTTTATTCTATAGAAAAAATCTCCCACATTTTCAAAAACTTAAATCTCTACCTTTTGAAAATCTCTCACTAAATATTGATGTGAACTTTCATATTACAAATGCATGCTAATAAATAACACCCCTTTACGGAACCATAAATTGTGAACATTCACATTGCTTGTGCTAGTATGATTATTTTTTAATGTGAATATTAACATTAATTGTGATTTGTGAGTAATGCATTGTTGATATTGTCATGTTGTTTTGGTATTATAGGAGCAATGTGAACATTCACATTGTTGGAAGTTGTTTGTTATTGTGTACACATAGCCATTGACTTAGTACGCATTGTGATAAATGCAATGTTGATGTGAACATTCATATCTCTATGTTGTACTGTTAAGATGCACAATATGTTGTGATCAAAATAATACATTGTTGGTTACGCTTGTGTGACTAATTCTAAATGTGAATATTAATGTTGATTAATGACGTGATAGTCACAACACCAATGTGAACATTCATAACCATATAATAATCATGTAAAAATCATGCAAAACTCATACAATAATCAGTAATATGTAAACATTCACGTTATGCAATAATCAGACCACATTGCACATCATGCAACCATCACATGCTTCTAATGTTGAAGTTCACATCAAAAACACAAAAATATTAAAATTTGATAATCTACAACAACAATGACTTCGGTGGATGTAAATGTTCACATTCACTAAAACCCAACCAATAAGCATACACATACATACATACAAACGAATACATAATACCATATCAATCCATCTCGAAACAAAAAGTTGAATCAAACTTTAATCAATTATTGAAAAATTTTGAACATACATCTTTACCAAACATGAATCCCTACCAAAAGCATACCTACATGTAGTTGCAAAACAAAAACGGTGTTAACCTTGCCCGTACGATCTTTGAATAAAAGAAAGTAGAGTTTCGAACTGCAACAATAGAATCACACTGAGTTTCAAACTGCAATAATGGAAGAACATAGAGTTTCCAACCACAATAATAGGAGAACACAGAGCTTTGATTTGCAACAATAGAAGAATAATGATGAGCTCTCATGGCATTCATTTCTGGGTTCGTTCTGTTTTGTTTCTTTCTTTGATGATCATTACCCAATTCATCTCTCTAGGTTTTTTTTTTTTTTTTGTGATTTCCCCCAATTCTCAAATTGGCAAGTTAGAGAGAGAGAGAGAGAGAGAGAGAGAGAGAGAGAGAGGAAGCTTCTTCATGTTGCAAGAGCTTGATGCTCTAGTGGATGATGCCAATTAGATTCATATTTTCTTTTTTAACCGTGTTTCTTTTTTTTTTTTTTTTTTTTTGTCAATAGTGTGTGAGAGGAAGCTTCTTCATGTTGCATGATCTTGATGCTCTAGTGGATGATGCCAATTAGATTCATATTTTCTTTTTTAACGATGTTTTTTTTTTTTTTGTCAATATTATAATTTAATAATATATATTTAGTTTTTAAAGAAATTGTAACGCCCTCAAAATAAACCCATAAATCAACCAACAATAGCATGCTTAGACATTAGAGAATGAAGCATAAATATATTCCATAAGAGTAATCATTACAAAATGTATTACACGTTGACAACAAAAGTAAATGCCCTATGGGCTTACAACTTTCCAAGTCAACACTTGGTTACAAAAAGAGAGTGCTAACTCTATACAAAGGAAGCCCTTGGCTTGATATACATGTAATACAACAAAATAACAAAAGTCCCAGCCACTAAGCCTCCCAGGCTACGTCCTTGGAGGTGGCATGCTACCTGTACCTGAAAACAATGTCCCATATAGGGTGAGCCACGGCCCAGTAGAAATATACTAAACCAACTATAAACAATGACTAAAATAATAGCATTCAACAGATGGTCCATACTTATATTCCAACTCATGCCATATTACAGTTTCATGGCAAACATACCCATGTTACATTTCACTTTCCATTTCTTATTCAACTTTGAATTTGAAAACAAGGCTCAGAACCTGGCCAAATAATTTAATGAGATTATAACTCATTACCGAGACACTTTTGAAATTCATGACGGATACACATTTTGGTGTTGTATCAATAACCCATAAACCACTTCCTTACTTCACAAGTGATACACATTTTGGTTCTGTATCAATATACCATAGAAACACTTCTATACTTCACAATTGATAATGATATACATTTTAGTGCTATATCAAATTAAACAAACACTTCCATACTTCACCATGATACACATTGTGGTGCTGTATCAATGTCACACCAATTCTGGTTTAGAGGTCCATCCCCTATCTTCCCCTAAACCGTGGAGTACATCCCCTATCTCCTCCCACACAACACAATGTATATAAAAACAGATCATATACATAATCAATCAATACATAAAGTTAATGTATTTTTCAACCGTCATATTCCATGACACATTCCATTGATTAGTTTTAGTTTGCTTAATTATCATGCATTGTCTACAACAATCAAGACTATCCTCCACCGATAGCCCAAAGCAGTTATTTCTAAACAGGAAATAAATGTACCAAATGGATAAATCATCAACATTTGCCTAGGTGAGCGATAAATTAATCCAACTACACCCTTTAATCCCACACCTTTCCAATTTGAATATTTCCTATTCAATTTCTCATTTCCCAAAATTAATTATACAAATTAATTTATCAACAATTAGGGCTTTTTTCCATAATTACAATACGAACCCTAAGGTTCCATTTCCTCAATAATCTCACACCAAGTCCATTTTCCAATATATTACATACATAAAGGTTTTAAACTTTGAAAACCTCTCTTTTGAAAATTACACAATGACTCCAAACTTTCTCGAAATTACCCAACAACCCCAACATATCAAAATACCAAAATTTAAAGACAAAGCTCATAAGATGGAGTAGGATATCCCTACCTCGAAGTTAGAGCTTGAATAGAGAAGAAGACCAAAACCAAAGTGCTCCAAACTCCAAACCTTTCGGATCAAAACGAAGCCCTCGACGATCAACACAACTTTTACAAAGGCCAAAGGAAAGGAGAACACTCTAACTAGATCAAACCCTAGAGAGAAGGGAGTTCCTTGAGAGAGAAGCTCTCAAAATCGATTTTGGGAAAGTAAGAGAGAGAGAGAGAGGAAAAGTGAAAAGTGATTCAAAAATGCCTAACTGCTATCTGATATACGACAAGTCCGCTCGAGCGGAGAGCAGGACGCTCGAGCGTCAAGAACAAAAAACTACATCCGCTCGAGCGCAATAATGCCCGCTCGAGCGCCAAGACACAAGAATAAAGTACATCCGCTCGAGCGCGAAAACCAGTCTGCTCGAGCGTAGATTCCCCCCCTCCCAGAACTTTCACAGACAAAGCACTACCTGCTTGAGCGCCAAAAGGTCCGCTCGAGCGCGACCTGCTCGAGCGCAAGAAAACCCGCTCGATCGTGAAAAACACACTTGCAGAAGTTTTGCAGAGGCACGAAACACTAGGAGTGTGTAAACTCCGCTCGAGTGCAAGAAGACCCGCTCGGGCGAACTACCAAAAAGCAAACTCCGCTCGAGCGCAGAATTACCCGCTCGAGCGTAACACCAAAAACCTGGGCAACTACATTTGAGACCGAAACTCAACCCACCTGTTCGAAACACGCTCAACACATCCTAAACTCATACATAAGGAATTAAAGGATGCTAGCAAGGTATACAACCACCAACTCCACGGAACCAAAGTTTGGAGTACAACAAATACAAAAAAGGAAAACTGGAATCGCTATAACCTTCCCCCCTTAAAGAATTTCGTCCTCGAAATTAAATACAAGTTTTTCAAAAACAAGATTTTCTCAATTCCCAATATTATTACAATATGAAATTCAACAACTCGACCCATTACCGGTCATCTCATCTCTTTTCCAGAGGCAAATTACAACATTTCTCACAACATGCATTATAGATATGCATTCCCTGAAATTTCACAAATCTCAATACCACATTCCACCATTCTATATCATATTCGGTATTCATTATATATTTCCATTTCTACAATACATTCTACACATGCAATGTTACAACAAACCTCCATTTCAAGGCAAGTTCTACAATACTTCCATAAACCAAAACATTCACAATGTTTTACAACTCAAGACATATATAATGCTCTTAAAGTTCAACAATATTACAAAATTACCAATGCATGGTTACACATCAATAAACAAGTCCGGATATTTCTCGTGGACCTCCAACTCACGTTCCCAAGTGGCTTCCTCCACTTCATGATGTTTCCACAAAACCTTTACCAAGGGAATGGTCTTTCCATACAAGACTTGATCCCGTTTATCCAAGACCCGAACCGGTCTCTCCTCATACGAGGCATCCTCATCTACCTCTAAGTCGGTCCAATCCAACACGTGCGATAGGTCTGGCTCGTACTTCCGAAGCATACTAACATGAAAGACATCATGAACCCCGGACAACTGTGGTGGCAAAGCCAAACGATAAGCAACCTCCCCAATCCTCTCAAGGATCTCAAAGGGACCGATAAACCGAGGGGATAGCTTCCCACTCTTTCCAAACCTCATCAAACCTCGCCTCGGTGATATTTCCAAGAAAACATGATCACCCATTTCAAATGCCAAAGGCCTCCTCCTATGGTCGGCATAACTCTTTTGGCTACTCTAGGCTGTAACAAGCCTTCTACGGATAAGCTTAACTTTCTCCGTCATTTCCCTCAATAACTCCGGGCCTAACAATGGTGCATCACCCACCTCGGCCCAACAAACCGGAGACCTACACGGTCGGCCATACAAGGCCTCAAATGGTGCCATACCGATACTAGACTGAAAGCTGTTGTTGTAGGCAAACTCCACCAAGGGCAAGTGCCTCTCCCACGTCCCACTAAAGTCAAGGACACAACCTCGAAGCATATCCTCAAGGATCTGAATAGTACGTTCGGACTGCCCGTCAGTCTGAGGATGATAAGCCGTACTAAAGGTCAACTTAGTACCTAAGGCACTCTGCAAACTCTGCCACAACCTAGCAGTAAAACGAGGATCTCTATTTGAGACAATCGTCACTGGGACCCCGTGCAACCTTACTATGTCCTGAATATACAAGTCGGCAAGATGATCTACCGAATCTCTCGTGCGCATAGGGATAAAGTGCGCTGACTTAGTCAACCGGTCTACAACCACCCAAATAGCATAACTACCCTGCTGAGTCCTCGGAAGACCTACAACGAAGTCCATAGTGACATGCTCCCAGTTTCACTCAGCATTAGGCAAGGGTTGTAACAAACCCGCTGGCCTCTGATGCTCGGCCTTCACTTGCTGACAAGTAAGGCACCTAGACACGAAAACTGCCACATCTCTCTTCATTTCTCGCCACCAGAACTGGCGACCCAAATCACGGTACATCTTGGTGCCTCCCGGATGCACCGCAAGGCGTGAATGGTGAAACTCTCAGAGTACCTCCTCTCGGCAGGACTCCAGCACAAACAATCGGTCTCGGTATCTCACACTTTGGTCGGGATACTCAGACAAACCCTTGTCAACCTTCCCACAGGAGATCTTCTCTCAGAAGGATTCTACCTCAAGGTCACCTCTCTGCGCCTCTAACACCCGAGTCACAAGTGTAGGCTGTGCAACAACAGAAAACAAGGCTGCAGCGTCAACAGATTAACCCATAAACAAATCAAACTCGCCAAGTGTCCCCAACATCTCCCACTCCCGGATGGCTATACAACCTACATCACTAATGGATTTTCTACTAAGGGCATCGGCCATAACATTGGCCTTTCCCGGGTAATAGTGCAACTCAAAATCGTAGTCCTCAATGAACTCCATCCACTTTCTCTGCCTCAAATTCAAGTCACTCTGTGTAAACAGGTACTTCAAACTCTTATGGTCTGAGAACACCTCGAACTTCTCACCATACAGGTAATGCCTCCACATCTTCAAGGCAAAGATTACTGCTGCTAACTCTAGGTCATGTGTGGGGTAATTCTTCTCATGAATTTTCAACTGACGCGAGCCATAGGCTGCCACTTTCCCCTCTTGCATCAACACACAACCCAAACCCTCTCGTGAGGCATCACAATAAAACGCATAACCCAACCCTCTCTCCAGAATAATCAAGACCGGAGCGGTGGTCAATCTAACCTTCAACTCTTGGAATGACTTTTCACAAGTCTTACTCCACACAAACTTGGCTCCTTTCCGTGTCAATCTAGTCAACGGTGAAGCTAGCCTGGAGAAATCTTTCACAAACCGACGGTAACACCCAGCTAATCCCAGAAAACTGCGGATCTCAAAAACGCTCTTAGGCTATGCCCAATCTTGCACTGCCTCAATCTTGGATATATCGACAGACGCCCCTTCCCTGGATACCACATGGCCTAAGAACTTGACTTCTCCTAGCCAGAACTCACACTTCCCAAACTTAGCATACATGGGCTCTAAGCAATTCAAGCACCACTCTCAAGTGTTCCTCGTGCTCCTTCTCCGAAGGTGAATAGATAAGAATGTCGTCCACAAAAACGACTACAAATCGATCTAAGAATTCCCAGAAGATCCAGTTCATCAAGTCCATAAAGACTGCCGGTGCATTGGTGAGCCCAAATGGCATCACTAGAAACTCATAATGGCCATACCGCGTACGGAATGTTGTCTTCGGAATATCCTCCTCCTTGACCCTCAACTGGTGGTAACCCGATCTCAAGTCTATCTTAGAGAAACAATGGGAACCCTTCAACTGGTCAAACAAATCATCAATACGGGGCATAGGGTACTTATTTTTGACTGTAGCCCGATTCAACTTTCGGTAATCGATACACAATCTCAAGACACCATCTTTCTTCTTTGCAAAGAGGGCTAGTGCTCCCCACGGCGAGACACTAGGGTGAATGAAGCCCTTATCTAGCAATTCCTGGAGCTGAATCTTCAACTCACTCAACTCGGCTGGGGCAAAACGATAAGGTGCCATAGAAATCGGCGCTGTGCCAGGCACTAAATCAATGGAGAACTCAATCTCACGGTGAGGTGGCAAACTAACGAGATCCTCGAGAAAAACATCCGAATACTCACAAACCACTCTTGGTAACACAATCTGGGTCTCATCACACTCACTACTCAAAAGGCTAGCAAGAAGACCACTAAGCTCACTCTGCCCTTGTGGATCATACATCGGCGGTAACCCACTACCAACCCAATCCCCCAAGACATGGAAACACTCCCTGCTCAAGGTACATACTATGACCCTTTGGCGGTAGCAATCAATAACAGCCCGGTATGACGATAGCCAGTCCATACCCAAAATAACATCAAATCCCGACATGGGCATACCTACAAAAGGAAACGGAAGCTGACGATCGGCGACCTCTATATCACAACCCCTACATCCTTGTTTCAAAATCAACTCACCCCCGATAGGTGACACTACACAAATAGGAGATGCTAACTGTGCCAACTCCAATCCCAAAACAGATGCAAATGCAGCAGATACAAAAGAATGAGATGCACCCGTATCAATCAATACATTAGCAACCGAGTTGCAAAACAAGAAGGTACCTCTCACAACTGATGGAGAGCAGTACAAGATCTGTGATAACGAGATACACACGCCTGAAGGCCCTGATCCACTGCTCACCCCTCGAGCATAATGCTGCTGCATGTTGGGACGAAGCTCCCGGATTGGCCCTCGAGGCCTGCACAGACTGAGCTGGCTGAAAACCCTATGTCTGCCTAGGATCAGACGCGCCCAGAGTGGCACTCAACTGTGGGCAAAACCTCTTCAGATGCCCAGGCTGACCACACTGATAACAAGACAAGGACTGGCCCCTGCCCTGACTCTGGCTCTACAGTCTAGCTGAAGATGAAGCAGCTCTCTGACCTCCTCCCCTCCGTGGGCAAGCCGAACCCTTGTGGCCCAGCTGACCACACTTGTAACAGGTGAAATCTCCCTGATTGCCTCTCCCCGAGCCTGCTCTCAGCATTGGAAAGGTTGATCTAGCCACACCACCCTGAGATTGCTGAGGGTTAGCACCCCTCTGTCTCCTACCATCACCCTGACCATCCTGGCTCCTCTTGGAGCCTCTCTGTCCTCCTTCCTCCTCTTGCATCATGATCTCCATATGGGCTACAACATCAACCAGACGCCCATAATCTCGAATCATAGACTCGCCAACTCTCATCTTGAGTCCACGCCTCAATCTCCTCTCAAACTCGATACACCGGCATTCCTCGGACGCCACAAGCTCAGGTGCAAACCTAGACAAGCTAGTAAAAGCAGCCTCAAACTCGGCCACTGAAGAACTCAACTGCAAAAGCTGGCAGAACTGGTCTCTTAACTTCTCCTAACTGCTGGAGATAAGTACTTCTCTTGGAAAGCATTCACAAAAGCCTCCCAAGTGCCATCCAAACGGCCCTTCACGGACTTCCACCACTAACCCACATCCCCCTTAAGCTGGAAAGATGCCAAGGTCACTTTCAATGCTCCGTCCTCGATGCCAAGCATCTCGAACGTCTTGCTCATCTGTTCCAACCACTCGTCAGCCTTAAGTGGCTCTTTCGGATTCCCAGTAAACTCGTCTGAATTAGATCGGAAGAACTCCCTCTTCAAGAAGGAAGGCCCTGCATCAACAACTAGGGCCTGCACTTGAGCTTGAACTGGATTCTCAGCTCTGAGAATTCCCATAGACTCCCTCAAAGCATCGGCTATCCCACGGGCTAAAGTACCCATAGCCTCCTGACCCGCTGGCTCGGCCACATTGGCCTGGCTAACACCCTCCTGCTGTTCTGGAATGTCATCCGGTGTAGGCATCTCCTGCCTCCTAGGTCTACCTCGCCTACCACCACGTCCTCGTCCTGACATCGTAATAAAGGTAACGAAGAACATTAGCACATTCACAAATGTGCCGAAGCTATATCACTCACGTCCTAATGCATGGACAACTGTAATTCACTCCACGTAAGCACATAAACACATAAGCACTTACGAATTTCGTTTCCAGATAATGATAGTCTCGAGGTGTTACTAGAGTTCCGGTTAGAAACAGCATTGATCAAGTGCTTTTCCAACAAGACTCACAGAAACCCAAGGATCCAATCAACATCCTAGAAACTAAAACCCATACCCAAGTAGTCACATAAACATGTTATCATATAAGTACATAACACTACACATAAGTCTCTAACAAGCGAGACAAACCCATTGTGATACTAATCACTTCCCACGTACCCAAAGTATTCGAACTCGGTACGCTCTGATACCAAGTTGTAACGCCCTCAAAATAAACGGATAAATCAACCAACAATAGCATGCTTAGACATTAGAGAATGAAGCATAAATATATTCCATAAGAGTAATCATTACAAAATGTATTACACGTTGACAACAAAAGTAAATGCCCTATGGGCTTACAACTTTCCAAGTCAACACTTGGTTACAAAAAGAGAGTGCTAACTCTATACAAAGGAAGCCCTTGGCTTGATATACATGTAATACAACAAAATAACAAAAGTCCCAGCCACTAAGCCTCCCAGGCTACGTCCTTGGAGGTGGCATGCTACCTGTACCTGAAAACAATGTCCCATATAGGGTGAGCCACGGCCCAGTAGAAATATACTAAACCAACTATAAACAATGACTAAAATAATAGCATTCAACAGATGGTCCATACTTATATTCCAACTCATGCCATATTACAGTTTCATGACAAACATACCCATGTTACATTTCACTTTCCATTTCTTATTCAACTTTGAATTTGAAAACAAGGCTCAGAACCTGGCCAAATAATTTAATGAGATTATAACTCATTACCGAGACACTTTTGATATTCATGACGGATACACATTTTGGTGTTCTATCAATAACCCATTAACCACTTCCTTACTTCACAAGTGATACACATTTTGGTGCTGTATCAATATACCATAGAAACACTTCTATACTTCACAACTGATAATGATATACATTTTAGTGCTATATCAAATCAAACAAACAATTCCATACTTCACCATGATACACATTGTGGTGCTGTATCAATGTCACACCAATTCTGGTTTAGAGGTCCATCCCCTATCTTTCCCTAAACCGTGGAGTACATCCCCTATTTCCTCCCACACAACACAATGTATATAAAAACATATCATATAGATAATCAATCAATACATAAAGTTAATGTATTTTTCAACCGTCATATTCCATGACACATTCCATTGATTAGTTTTAGTTTGCTTAATTATCATGCATTGTTTACAACAATCAAGACTATCCTCCACCGATAGCCCAAAGCAGTTATTTCTAAACAGGAAATAAATGCACCAAATGGATAAATCATCAACATTTGCCTAGGTGAGCGATAAATTAATCCAACTACACCCTTTAATCCCACACCTTTCCAATTTGAATATTTCCTATTCAATTTCTCATTTCCCAAAATTAATTATACAAATTAATTTATCAACAATTAGGGCTTTTTTCCATAATTACAATACCAACCCTAAGGTTCCATTTCCTCAATAATCTCACACCAAGTCCATTTTCCAATATATTACATACATAAAGGTTTTAAACTTTGAAAACCCCTCTTTTGGAAATTACACAACGACTCCAAACTTTCTCGAAATTACCCAACAACCCCAACATATCAAAACACCAAAATTTAAAGACAAAGCTCATAAGATGGAGTAGGATATCCCTACCTCGAAGTTAGAGCTTGAATAGAGAAGAAGACCAAAACCAAAGTGCTCCAAACTCCAAACCTTTCGGATCAAAACGAAGCCCTCGACGATCAACACAACTTTTACAAAGGCCGAAGGAAAGGAGAACACTCTAACTAGATCAAACACTAGAGAGAAGGGAGTTCCTAGAGAGAGAAGCTCTCAAAATCAATTTTGGGAAAGTAAGAGAGAGAGAGAGAGGAAAAGTGAAAAGTGATTCAAAAATGCCTAACTGCTATCTGATATACGACAAGTCCGCTCGAGCGGAGAGCAGGACGCTCGAGCGTCAAGAACAAAAAACTGCATCCGCTCGAGCGCCAAGACACAAGAATAAAGTACATCCGCTCGTGCACGAAAACCAGTCCACTCGAGCGTAGATTCCCCCCCTCCCAGAACTTTCGCAAACAAAGCACTACCCGCTCGAGCGCCAAAAGGTCTATTCGAGCGTGAACCGCTCGAGCGCAAGAAAACCCGCTCGAGCGTGAAAAACACACTTGCAGAAGTTTTGCAGAGGCACGAAATACTAGGAGTGTGTAAACTCCACTCGAGCGGACTACCAAAAAGCAAACTCCGCTCGAGCGCAGAATTACCCGCTCGAGCGTAACACCAAAAACCTGGGCAACTACATTTGAGACCGAAACTCAACCCACCTGTTTGAAACACGCTCAACACATCCTAAACTCATACATAAGGAATTAAAGGATGCTAACAAGGTATACAACCACCAACTCCACGGAACCAAAGTCTGGAGTACAACAAATACAAAAAGAGAAAGCTGGAATCGCTACAGAAATGTATCCCACTAATTTCTCCAGAATTAGTGATCACCAAAACTGTCAAAACAGAAAAAAAGAACGTGAAGATTGGAATTGTGTGTAATACTTACTATAAAAAATAGAACAAAGGGTATATTGGTCCCAAAAATATTATAAATAAGGAAAAAATGACCTCCTAAGATACAAGTCTAAATATATGAAACTAAGTGGAACACAAGAAAAATTTATGGATATTGGACTATAAGTCCTCTAAATGGGATTTATAGATAAATATTTCAATATTTAATGTTTCATTTGTTTTGGAAGAAAACTTTTTCTATAGAAAATTTATTTAGAAAATGTTTTCCATATGAAATGTTTTCCTATGTTTAATTGCATTCTCAAAACTAATGCATTAACATTTACATTAGTGGCGGCGACGGGGTAGAGGAGGAGGTAGTGGTGGAAGTGGAGGTGGAGGTGTTCGGGTGGTGGTGATGGCGGCGATAGTGGTAGTGGTGGTGATAGTGATAAGGTAGAGGTGGTAATGATGGTGGTGGTGTGGTGGCGGGAATGACGGTGATGGTGGTGGTGGCAATGTGGTGGCATTGGTAAAAGTTTAGTTCAGAAAATGTTTTCCACTCAAATAGGCTGGTTTTCCTTTAACAATAAAAAAATGTGTTTCATTAACTTTTGTTTTCTGTTGTACCAAACACCAAAAAAATGCGGATAATATTTTTTGGAAAATATTTTCCGCCAAAACAAACGAAGCATAAGTGATACATTGATATAATTCATTCAATTTTTCTTTGATGTTATAACTCTAGATTTTTTATAATATTTTTTTTCTTAGGTAAATAGTTAAAATATATAAAACTATAGTACTATATTTTATTTTAAAAAAATTTTAATGTGAAAGCATATCTAGTATATATTATTTTCCATATTTGTTAGCTTTCTATAATTCTATAGGTTTTCTTGTTCTCATAATTTATTGATTAACACTCTATATAGGTCATCTCTTGTAAGAATTAAAGACAATATTATTCAACATTATTCAATACATAGAAATTCTTTTTTATCTCTCTTTATACAACTAGTGGTTGGGCACTACGCTGCACGTGACACGTGATTTTTCATCAACTGTTAGTACTGCAATTATGTGTGTCTCTTAAATTGGTAAGCGAGCCTACTGTGGAAAGAGATTAAAAGTTGACTTCACTACAACAAAATTAACTATTCATGGCTTCATGTTTACAGCGTATATCAAATGCTTGTCATAGTTATTGTATTCTACGACATTTTTTTTGCAAGCCGTTAATACTTTATCAATAACAACATACATGCCATATAAGTCGTTGATTCATATATTTATGACATGCAAAAATATGCCGTAGAAAAAGTATACTTTTATGGCTTGCAAAAATCGCTGTGCAATATTTATACTTAAAACGACATGCATTTCACACTGTAATACATCATAATTTTATATGACATACATTTGCATGTCGTGAAAACTTTAATTAGAAAAATTAAATCTAACACCGAATCAAATAACATTTATCACCAAATAGTAACCCACTAAATATAATAATCCACTTTTGTAGAATACAAGCATCCTCAAAATATTGAAAGTCAGCTTTTTTGGTATTCTTTTCATTTTCTATATACTATTTTGGAATTTTTTTTGAAAAATATAAAGAAATTATTTTAAATAAAAAAATTTATAAAAATATTATTTAAAGTGAAATGTCAATTACATTTTTTAAATTATGAGAACAATAAGGTTATTTTGATTGAAAATAAAGAGACTACGATAAGTTATATTATTATTTATG
Organism: Camellia lanceoleosa; assembly: GCA_025200525.1. Lineage (NCBI taxonomy): Eukaryota > Viridiplantae > Streptophyta > Magnoliopsida > Ericales > Theaceae > Camellia > Camellia lanceoleosa. The sequence goes on from CM045767.1 coordinate 27,165,287, forward strand.
AAGATTTCAATATAATGGTGATGCCTATCATTATTGACATTCAAATATAATTAATCTCAATGAGGATATGAAATTTATTGGATTGTTAGTTACATTTGACATGTGAGGTTCATCCTTCAAGTGTTTCGTTACTATTGGTCTATGAAGTACGGACACCTTTCTGAGGGCTCCGTACCAGTGTCAGACACGTGTCGGACATAGACAAGCGTCGGACACGTAGTGGACACGTGTCTGACACGCAACAGACAGTGTCCCATTTTTTTTAAAATTTTTTTTTTGCAGCCGGACACGTTCCGGACACGTTTCGACACTTTTGGAACATGTTCGGGGTCTATTTCATAATTTATTAAACTGCTTTGGGGTCGATTTGTAAAAACACAAATATAGAACAAAATTCAGCCCTAAATCGAGAAAGAGAGAAAGAAGAGAATAGAAGAGAAAGACAGAAAGAAGGGAACAAAAGAGAAAAAGAGAAGACCTGGTCACTCGTCGTCGCTTGTCGCTCCTCGTTCGTCGCTCGTTATCTAAGGTACATCGCTGCTCTTCTTCATTCTTCTTATTCTGCTTCGATCTTCTCAATCGCTGTCTCTCTCTCTCTCTCTTTCTCTCTTAGTCACCCTCTCTCTATCTCATTTTATTTTGATTAATGCACTAGACCCCCTGTACTTCCCCATCCCCAATGACCCCCAGCCCCACGTGGGGGTGGGTGATTGGAAGAAAAAAAGAAGAAAAAAAAAAAAAAAACTAGCCAATGAAATGCCAGTGGGGGTGCTGGGGGTGACCCCCACTAGGGGTCCCTAGCAATTTTTTTTTTCTTTTATTTTATTTCTTCGTTTATATGGTGAGCGACTGACTACCGTCTCTCGCTCTCTCTCTCTCTCTCTTTCTCTCTCTCTCTCTCTCTCTCTCTCTCTCTCTCTCTCTCTCTCTCTCTCTATCTTCTATTTTTTTTTTCCTAATTTCATTTTATATTTTCTTTTTTCTCTCTATGAGTATATATATATTTTTTTGGTTTGAGTATATAATTTTTTTTGTTTCTGTCTCAATTTTTTTTTTATCTCTATCTCTATCTCATTTTTTGTTTTTGTTTTGAGTACATAATTTTTTTTGTTGATTAATTTTGTAAATTTTAATAATGTGTGTTTATTAATTTTGCTTATAAGAACTAGTTTTTAATGATTTTTTATAATAATTTTATGATATATAATAAATAAAATTAATTATATATATTGAACGTATCCCCAATGTGTCGTGTCTCCCATTTTTTGAAAATTTGTGTGTCGGCGTATCGCGTGTCGTGTCCGTGCTTCATAGCTATTGGTTGGTGATATCACATGTTAATAATAGCATGGTATTACTATTATATTGAGTCTTTACTCAAATTTTGTATAAAAAAATTACTTTGTAATTATATAATTTATTTTAAAACTTATATCCATGACATTTTTTTATATTGTCAGTGATACACTAGTTATAAATAACATCACAGTGTTTGGTTTCAATTTTCTGAATTTAGTTTTTGAAAATTGTGTTTTTTGTTTTTCATATTTTTTGGTTTTAGTGAATATTTTTTAAATTTTAAGCATTTTTTTTCCTTACTTACATGTATCTAAGTAGTGAAATATTTGTGAAAAAATATTTTTTAAAATTAATAAATACACAAAAATACAAAAAAATGTACTAAATTTTTGTATTTAGTGTATTTTTAAAATATTTTTTTCACAAATATTATACTTTTTAAGTGTATTTATGTTAGGTGTGTCTAAAAATTCAAAATAAAAATAAAAATAAATGCTTAAAATATTAAAAAAATCATTGAAAACATTAAAATACGAAAAATGAAAAAGTAGAATTTTCTGAAAACTGTTTTTTTTTTTTATTTTTTTACCTTTCTTGAAGTCAATTGTAAAAATTTATGTGAAATATTTTTATAAAAATTTTCAATGTTATAATTCATAAGTGCAACTCTGATTTAATTTTTTTGACTCTGTCATTGATCATGGACAATGCAAAATAATCATATAGTATATAAGTCTTAAAATAAATTATATAATAATAAAACAACCATTATTATTTTCCTAATTTTAAAAAACCATATTTTAAAGTTGAAGTGCTCACATCTCGCTTCTACAAGCTTCCCATGCTTGGTATAGCTCAATTTTACAATCTTGGAGCACCACTTTGTAGAAGAATTGATTAGGCAACATTTAAATTTTGCACCCCCTGTTAGAAAAGATTGTGAAAGAAACACTCTAGAATTTATTGAATATTGCAGTGTTTACAAATGGCTGTAGACACCCCTAAAATAAACACTCAAAAAGAGTTTAAATAGACTATTCTGTTAGCTACACAATGTACCACTTCCTTATTTTTTGCTACCAGATTACATTGATAGATAACAAAACGCCTAAAAACTCTTAGCCACTAGGCAACTAATCCTAAAGACTCTCAACCACTAAGTCTACTATTGCATATTTGTAGAGCAACAATCAACACGTGTCCCACAATCAGATCTACTACAGCTGTCCCTTTAGCCCACGTTTGAATTATGTTCTAACATTTCTCCCCTTAATTCAATGAGGGCTTACACTCCCATCATGGACCGAAACTTCTTGAATTTGTCTTTTACCAAAGCCTTTGTAAGAATATTAGATGGTTGTTCATCTGTGTTGCAATGCTATAGCTTTATTTCACCTTTAGAAACCAACTATCAAATGAAATGGTATCGAATCTCAATGTATTTTGATCTTCCTTGCTAGACTAGTTTCTTGGTCAATGCAATTGTGGATTTGTTGTCACAAAATATCACAGTGGGACCATCTTGCTTTTCCTTTAGATCTTCCAAAATTCTCCTTAACCAACTAGCATGGTATGCTGTGGTTGTGGCTACTATGTACTCTGCTTCTGTGCTTGACAAAGCTATACTCTGCTACTTCTTTGATGCCCATGAAATGATTCATGAACTAAGGCCGAATATATAACCTGTTGTACTCCTCCTATCATCTACACAACCAGCCTAATCACTATCAGTAAAAGTAACAAGATGATTGGTTTTGCCTTTCATATACCTGATGCCATAATTTGAACTGTATCAAACATATCTCAAGATTCTCTTAGCTACCCCCAAATGATGTTTGCTTGAACTGTGCATAAACCTGGATATGAGACTTACAGAAAATGCTATATCTGGTCTTGTATGAGTGAGATACATAAGTCCTTCCACTATACTTCTGAAATATTTCTCATCAACCATTTCAACCCCATCATTCAAAGAAAGCTTTTCATTTGCATTTCATGGTGTCTTGGCAAGCTTGCAATTCATCATTCCAATTTTTTTTTTTTTAAATCATTTGCATACTTCATTTGACAAATAAAAATACCATCTGAATCTTGCACAACTTCAATACCCAAAAAAAAAATAAAATAATAATAATAATTCAAAACACCCAAGTTAGACATTTCAAAAGTTTGCATCATTGACTCTTTAAATGCTTCTATCATTTGAGAAGAACTTCCAGTATATATCATATCATCTACATACAAACACACAACCAAGAATTCAATGTTATGACTTTTAACATACAAGATTTGTTCACTAGCACTCTTTTGAAATTGGTTGTCAGCAAAATAAGTGTCAATCTTGCTATACCAGGCTCTTGGTGCATGTTTGAGCCCATAAAGTGCTTTGTGCAATTTGTAAACTTTGTGCTTTAACTCTTTCACTATGTAACCTTGGGGCTACTATAAACATCTTCCAAAAGCTCACTATTAAGAAATGCAGATTTTATGTCTAATTGATGAACTGTCCAACCATTATGAGCGGCCAAAGCCAAGAGAGTTCTAACAGCATAAAAACGAGCAACTGGAGCATAAGTTTTTGTGAAGTGAACCGAGCTTTATACCTGTGCAGTGTGCCATCTGCATTGAACTTGGACTTGTAAATCCATTTGACACCGATTGCTTCCTTCCCAATTGGTAAATCCACCAAGGTCCATGTCTTGTTCTTCTCAATGGCATCAATTTCTTCTTTCATTGCTTCACACCATTCCTTTTTGTTCTCTGCATCTTCAAAACAAGTAGGTTCCAAAGCAAGGCAAGCATATTCACATAAATGTCAGAAAGACTTCTTACCCTTCTTTGTGTGGAATCTGGAGATGAAACAGGGGACACTTGTTGGCTGGAGGATTCAAGATCAACATTTTTTTTCTTCCATCAAAGTGGGCTTTGATTCACTAGAGCCCTAATTCCAAATATCACTTTCATTAAACACCACATCACAACTAATAATTAATTTCCCAGATTTAGGATCATACAGCCTATAACCTTTAGTTTCTTCACTATAGCCAACAAAAATGCACTTCATGCTCTCATCTTCTAATTTCCTCCTTAACTCAGAAGGTACAAATGCATATGCAATGGAACCAAATACCTTTAAGTGACATACATTAGGCTTTCTTCCATACCAGGATTCATAAGGAGTCTTTCCTATGACTACTTGAGTTGGAAATCGATTCAGTAGATAAATAGCACATGCCACAGCTTTTGCCCAAAACTTCTTAGGAAGAACTTTTCCTTTCAATATGCTTTTCGCTGCCTCTAATATGGTTCTATTCTTGCACTTCGCAACGCCATTTTGTTGAGGAGTATAGCTTGTTGTGAGTTGTCTTTGGATGCCATGATTGCTACAAAACATTCTGAATTCTGTGGATGTAAACTCACTACCACGGTGAGTACGCAATGTTACAATAGAGCAGCCACTCTGTTTTTCCACTGCAACTTTAAATTGCTTGAAACTCTAAAAAACTTCAGATTTCTTTTTCAGAAAATATACCCAAGTCATTCTTGAAAAATCATCAACAAAGATCAAGAAATACTTACTTTTGTCCAAAGAGAGTGCTTGCATTGGACCACATACATTAGCATGCACTAGTATTAGATGCTTTGTAGCTATCCAAGATTTACCCACTGGAAACTTTTCACGATGTTGCTTTCCAAAAATACATGGTTCACATATTTCCCTATCATCTTTAATCATTGGAAAACCAGAAACCATATTCTTTTTGTGCAATAAATTCAGCCCACCAAAGTTAAGATGACCATATCTTCTATGCCAAAGCATGGAATCACTACTTGATGCATTAAAAGCATTGATAGAAACCTTTTAAAACATAAGAGGAAACATCTTGTTTTTTGTCATTTTGACTAAGTAAATTAAGTTCATACTCCTCTTATCATATATCATGCATTAATCATTGTCAAAGGTAACACAATAACGTTTTCTCATCAATTGGCCTAAGCTCAACAGATTTTGAGCTAACCCAGGAACATACATAACACAATGAATGAGCTTTCTTTCAGAGTTTAAAATCACAACAATAGTACCCAAACCGCATACCTGAACATGGTTATTGTCTCCCATCTTTACTTGTGTCTTCACTGAATCGTCAATTTCCATAAAGAAATTTCTATTACCAGTCATGTGATTATTACAACCACTATCAAAATACCAAATATCTTCAGACATATCAATATGAGCAGCCAAACAAGTAAGAAATAAATTCTCTTCAGATGCATCTTTTACTTCATTAAAATTGTCCTGCTCCTTGGCCTTGTGAAAATATTTTTTCTTAACATGACCAAACTCCTTACAATTATAACGTTGTGGAGCATTTTTATTTTGGCTAGATTTGGTTTTAAACCAACAATCCTTATCTTCATGATTTGTCTTTCCATAATGTGAACATGGAGTAAGAGTAGCATTGTTACCTCTATTAAAGTTTCTCTGTTGGCCATTGAATCTGCCTCTTTCTCTTACATGCAATGAATTTCCATGTCCCCTTCCATTGTTTCCTTGTCTTAAGCCATCTGACATTTTCTTCAAATCAAGCCTTGATTGGAAGGCATGTTGAACAAAAGTTTCTGTTCTATTTAGCCACTGCTCATGTGCTTGTAGAGAATCCATCAATTCATGGAGACAATAATCAAACAAGTCCTTTGACTCTTCTATCACTGCAACAACATGATCAAATCTGGGAGGAAGGCTTTGCAAAACCTTCTCAACAATTTTATGATCTGTCAATTCCTCTCCAAGTGATCTAATTTGAATCACTATAAAAGTAACTTTTGAGAAAAATTCCTGAGTTGCATTGGAGGACTTCATTGATAAATTTTCGAATTCCCGACGTAGAGTTTATAGCTTCATTGTAACAACTCCACTCGAGCCTTGACACTGTTCTTGAAGCAAATCCTATGCTTCCTTTGATGTGGAGACAACCATAACCCTTGGAAATATGGCTTCGTCTAAAGCTTGCTGAATTAGAAATAAAGCTTTGGCATCCTTCCGTTGTTTTTCTTTAAGCTCATTGTGTTGAGCTGCTATCAACCTTGTAGCTTGCTCTGGATCCGCAAGATCTACAAAGCCATTCTCCATCAAGTCCCACAAATCATAGGACTTGAATAACGTCTTCATTTTGATGCCTCAAAATTGATAATTAAGACCAGTAAAGATGGGAACATTTTAAGGGGAGCTTGCTACAATGTTATTTCCAGCCATAACTTGAAGTGACCAGAACACTGATATGCTAACAAAGCACTCTAACCTAGCTCTGATGCCAAATATTAGAAAAGATTGTGGAAGAAACACTCTAGAATTTGTTGAATATTGCAGTGTTTACAAATGGCTGCAGACAACCCTAAAATAAACACTCAAAAAGAGTTTAAATAGACTCTTCTGTTAGCTACACAATGCACCACTTCCTTATTTTTTGCTACCAGATTACATTGACAGGTAATAAAACACCTAAAAACTCTCAACCACTAGGTAACTAATCCTAAAGACTCTCAACCACTAAGTCCACTATCACATATTTGTAGAATAGCAATGTCCCACAATTAGATCTGCTACAGCTGTCCCTTTAGCCCACGTTTGAATTATGTTCTAACGCCACATTCTTCTTACTCTACCTGTTGATGATGTTCCTGCTCATAGTTTGTCTTCTACTGAGATGTTCATATATGATTTGTATACTTTTGTGCTTGTTATATATATATATATATATATTTGTTTTTGTTTTGATTTTCATTATCATATATATTTTTGTAGGTTTATTTGTTTGCTGCTGTTGCTTTTTGGAGGCCTACAACTTATCTAGTACTTGTAATTTAAACTGTTATTTTTATCTTAAATCATGTTTGAGGTTCAATTTCTTGTTTTTGTTATAAGCTTATGATCTGGGTAGATGAGTATGTCTTGAAAATTTAAAACTTTGTATATATATGTTTTAGTTTGAAACACTATAATTTCAAGTTTATACTTTTTCGATGAAATTTTGTTCTGTGAATCTTACCCTCTATAAAGATGGAGTGATTTGGTAAAAAATAAAGATAAAGTAATGTTTGGTTTATAAATTAGGTGACAAATGGTGAGAAGTATTTCATTTAATTAGTTGTAAAATTTTTATGGGTGAATCACATGAGTTTATTAGATGAAAGGGGATTTGTGGCAGTGAACAAATTGTACAAAATCATATAGTCTTTACCTTCGATTTTGAATTCATCGGCTACCAATATACCAGATTGCAAAACCACAGAGCCTGGTACTTGAGGATTATTAATTTCTTACTAATGTTTCTTCCTTCATTGTTGATTGTATTGAGTAGATAGTTTGTTATAGTTCTCAATATATATTCTTTTTGTATTTAATACAATGATGAAAAATTAAAATCATTTATTTTATTTTCTCATCTGGCTGAGAGACAATAATCATATTATTTTTTGTATCACGTAGTTTACCTAATGGATTAGTATCTAAGAAAGTGATTAAAACTCAGCAAAACTGAGCCAATTAGTTGTAATGGTTGGAGACTTGGAGTGGGGTGGAAATTCTTGTGTTCTTGGTTCAAATAAGGAGAACTTGAAAATAAATGACTATCTTAGCAACACATTAGAGTCTTTTAGTTTTTTTATAAAAATTCTATATGCATGAATTTAAAAGAGAACTGTATTTTCATATATTCCAAAACTCAAAATATCAAGTACATAGTATATGTTTATTTACACATACAAATGTAATTGCTATCTAACTATAGTTCTACTTGACTAAACAATAACCAATTCTATCTAACTCTAGTTAACTACAGCTGTCTAACAAATTCAGTTGTGTTGAGCTGGAGGAGCTGGATGTGCTTGAGCTCTTGAGCTGTGCTCAGCTGGTTCCTTATAACTGATGTGGCTTGGGTCTCTCAGCTTGTCTTGGCTTTAGCTAGACTCTTTATCATGCCCCCTCAAGCTGAGGGGAGAGAAAGAACCCAAAGTCTTGGTCTGAAGATAAAGAAATCGAGGTGAAGAAAGAGGCTTGGTAAACAAATCAGCAAGTTGATCCATAGAAGAAATGTGATGAATAAACAGCTTCTTGTGTCATGACCCGAACCTGCCCCCGTAGGTTAAGGACATAACCAGCCAGTAATCATGAGATTACCTATGGCCTCAAACCAAACCAAACGTATTTTAACAGAGTTAATGGGGGCCAAACGGAAGCAATTTAAAACTTTGTCCATAGAGCTGTGCTTACATGGCACATCATTACAAACCATACATATGCATATTAATAACTCACAACGAAATATGTACTACATAGGGTTCTGTACACACACGATCATATAAGTCTAAGTCAACCCATCACGACTATACAAAATGTGCAAAGTCTTTGCCAACATGATAGAATATAAATACATAACAAAAGGGCGGATACGGGTCTCGTGCGTAAGACGCAAGGGCTGACTCTCCCAAAACCTTTGTTGTTCCACATAGACTTCACTGGGGCTGGGTTTGGACTTCTCTGGGCTCACCTACAAACACATGAATGAGCATGAGCGATAGCCCAGTGAATAATATCAAATACAGAAGTTATACAAACGATATGTAGAACAACATGCTTCAAACGGCCTTGGGCCCAATTCGTATTTCTATTTAACATATATACACAATGTAGGTCAAGTGACTGCGGCTCCGAACAAACTGGCCTTTGGCCCATTCAAACTTTCATTTGTGTCAAAACGGCCTTTGGCCCATTCAGATGAAAAACTGGCCTTTGGCCCATTCATTTGTTCATGTCGAAACAGCCTCTGGCCCATTCATTCATGTCAAAACGGCCTCTAGCCCATCCATTCATGTCAAAATAGCCTCTGGCCCATTCATTCTACTATTCAGATCAGACTGGCCTCTAGCCCACTCATTTGGTATAGCAAACATTGTCCACCAATTGAATCAATGAACTTATAAAACTTACATAGAAGTAAGCAATTGGACAACAACATATTTCAGATATCTTTGTTAAGATATTACTCACAGTGATCGGTTGGTTGGTTTGCCCTGGAGCTCGACCCTACACATTCCATGAACACAAAAGGGTCACAAACAATTCGATCCGTTCTAAATTCACATTTTCCTCTTTAGGCTTCATTCTTATCTCTTTAACTCAATTACAATGCTCAATGCATGCCTAAGAGTACTTGGGAGTGAAAGAGAACAGAAAATGAAACACAGAATGTCTTTTCAAAATTTCAAAAAACAGGGTTGCCACTCGAGCGTGGACTTCCCTGCCCGAGCGGCTTGAGGCCTGCAAAAGTATTGGATATGACAAATTTACGCTCGATCGCGAACTATGGCGCTCGAGCGGAAGGCCTCAATACATGGCTCCCCGCTCGAGCGGACACCATGTCTTCAAAAAGTGCTGGATGCATCAAAATTACGCTCGTGCGTGAATTCTGGCGCTCGAGCTGAAGGTCTGTCTATAGAGTTCCCCGCTCGAGCGTGAACTTACTCGCTCGAGCGGACATCCATGTCTGCAAAAAAAATACTGAGAGCACGAAATTCACGCTCGAGCGGCAATTTCCCCGCTCGAGTGGACATCAAATTTTCTGGGTTTTCCAGAACATGTTCTTGAGCTTCAATTTGATGTTCAAAGGTTCCAAATGCATGATTTTGGCTCAAACTTCACATATACATATTCTAACATGGTATAAACACCAAATTACAACACAATGAAGCTCAATTTCACAATTTAATCACATGCATGTTTCAAATTAACTCAAACTCATCACCAACACACTAGATTCAAACATGCAAGACTCAAACTCCCATGATTTGCACTTGCATGTGAAATATACACAATAACCTCAACTTAATTGGTGAAGAGATGATCAAATACGTGGTCATCAATCAAACTCAACATAGATCACATACTTTATGCTCAAACATGGAAATTTATGGCAAATGCATGTGTTCTAAGACTTTAAATTCAACAAATACAACTCAATTTCCTTATAATCAAACTAATTCATGTTGTTGACCATTAATCAAACTTGAATTCACTATTCACAACATTAAACTCATGAATTCACTTACCTAGAGGCTCAATCTTCCAAACTATAGTAAATTCTTGAATTTAATCTTCAAATTCCCCAAACCTTGAGCCAAGATTACACAATTCTCTCCCTCTCTCTCTCTATAGCCGGCCCTCTCTCTTCTTTGAGTTCAAAATCAGCCAAAATGGAGCTAAAGAGAGAATTGAGGGTGTAGTGCCTTATTACAACAAATCCCACTAACTCCAATTTAATAATAATAAATAATTGGGCACTAATTCATCAATTAAATCAATTAATTCCGATATGAATCAATTTCCAATTAAATTTCATCGTAGGTTCTAAAAATTACGCTAATCACAATGGCACAATCAATTTCGGGTTCTGTAGCCGATAAGGCCTTTAATTTAATTTCCAAAGCAAATAATCAAGCAGATATTCCTACGGTGAACAGATAAAAATTCAAAACCACATATTTTCACATAATGGCTCACAAAATCATATTAAGCACATAATCATGCTCATATTAAGGACCAATTAACATATTACGGAACAGGGATATCACAGTCTTCCCCCCTTTAGGAAGTTTCGTCATCCAAACTTATTTTACCTTCGTCGAGAAACAAATGTGGATAGCGTAGTCGCATTTCCTCCTCTTTTTCCCATGTAGCATCCGTTCCATAATGTTCCTTCCATTCCACTTTCACCATTGGGATGGACTTGCTTCTCAATTGTTTCACTTGCCGATCAACAATTCATTCCGGCCATTCGGCGTATTCCATATTTTCATCAATAGCTACCCGGTGATAATCAATCACATGAAACGGGTCTCGGAGGTAACCCCTCAACATCGACACATGAAACACGTTATGGATTTGTTCGAATCCCGGTGGCAAAGCAACTCTATAGGCAACTGGGCCAAGCCTTTCCAGAATCTGAAGCGGCCCAATGTAACGGGGTGACAACTTGCCCTTCTTTCCAAACCTGACTTGGCCTTGCATCGGAGATACACGGATGAACACATGGTCACCAACCTCATACTCAAGAGGTCTTCTCTGAACATCTGCATAATTCTTTTGTCGGTCCTGAGCTGTTTTGAGTCTTTGCCGAATAATCTTGATTTTCTCAGAAGTGTCATGCACAATTTTAGGCCCAAGTAAAGCTCTATCCCCGACTTCTGTCCAACAAATAGTTGATCTACACCTTCTACCATACAAAGCCTCGTATGGTGCCATACCGATGTTGGAGTGGAAGCTGTTATTGTATGCAAACTCTATAAGTGGCAAATAGTTTTCCCAACTCCCCTGAAAGTCCAAAGCACACATCCAAAGCATATGTTTCAAAGTTTGTATTTTTCGTTCTAATTGCCCATCGGTCTGTGGGTGGAATGCAGTACTGAGTCTTAGTTCTGTCCCCATAGCTTTCTGCAAACTCTTCCACAATCTAGATACAAATTTCGGATCTGTATCCGACACAATGGATATTGGAACTCCGTGTAAACGGATGATCTCATCAACATAAATAGTAGCCAATCTATAAGCATTAAATATAGTTTTGACAGGCAGAAAATGTGCAGATTTAGTCAGTCTATCAACTACAACCCAATTAGAATCCATACCTCGAGAAGTCCGAGGTAGGCCAACAACAAAATCTATAGTCACATGCTCCCACTTCCATTCAGGAATAGGGAGAGGCTACAGTAGACTGCGTGGTTTATGATGTTCAGCTTTAACTTGCTGAGACTGAAGACATTTGGACACATATTCTGTAATCTCTTTCTTCATCTTAGGCCACCAATAGGTCTGTTTCAAATCCCGATACATTTTATTATTACCCGGATGCATAGCAAACAGTGATTTGTGGCCTTCATCTAAAACCCTCTTCTTTAGTTCCGGAATATCTGGGACACACATTCGGTTCTGAAATCTCAACAGTTCGTTTACAACGCCAAACTTTGCTTTCGGACTTGTCTCAAATTCATCTATCACCTTCTTGAGGAATTCATCCTCTTTCTGTTTCTGTTTGATCTCATCAATAATTGTCGGCTCGGTTGTAATAGCGGCTATCAATCCGCCCTATTCACACATTACCACTTTAATTTCGGACTTCTCAAAATCTTGCAAGATTTCTTTCTATTCAGTAAGCAAACAAGCCATACTCCCTGTTGATTTTCTGCTCAAGGCATCAGCAACTGTGTTAGCTTTCTTGGGGTGATACTGAATCTCTAAATCATAATCCTTTATCAATGCCAGCCATCTCCTCTGTCGCATATTCAACTCCTTCTGCGTGAAGAAGTATTTTAGACTTTTGTGATCCGTGTAGACTTCACACTTTGCTCCATACAGATAATGCCAAAGCCTGGTATGACGATAACCAGTCCATACCCAATATAACATCAAAGCTAGACATGTCAAGCAAAACAAATGCAATTGGAAGTCGACAACCAACGACCTCTATGTGACAACCCCGATACCCCTGTTTCAAGATGACCTCACCACCAATAGGTGACTTTACACAAATATGAGATGCTAACTACGCCAACTCCAGCCCCAAAACTGATGCAAATGTAGACTAGATAAAAGAATGGGATGCATCGATATCAATTAATACACTAGCAATTGAATTGCAAAACAAGAAGGTACCTCTCACTATTGAAGAAACTGGTACAAGGTCTGGCGATGTAACTGTATATACACGCCCAGTCGGCCTTTGATCTACCTGCTCACCCCTCGGAGCATAGGCCTGCTGCACTGACTGAGCCGAAGAAGCTCCCTGATTGGCTCTCGAGGCCTGTGCTGGCTAGTGACTCTGTGTCTATCTCGAACCAGATGCACCAAATGTGCCACCCAACTGTGGGCAAGACCTCTTTAGGTGCCCTGCCTGACCACACTGATAACAAGTGGGCGGCTGTCCTCCACTCTGACTCTGGCTTTGAGGACGAGCCGAAGACGAAGCTGCTCGTTGCTCTCTTCCTCTCTGTGGGCAAACTGGAAACTTGTGACCTAACTGGCCACATTTGAAACAAGTCACATCTCCCCAACCACCTCTCCTAGAACTCGAACTCGGCACTGGAAAGGTAGACCTCGATTGCACTCCTTGGGACTGCTGAGGGTTAGAACCCCTCTGTCTTTTACCATCCCCTGGCTATTCTGATTGCTCCTGGAGCCCCTCATCCTCTTCTCCTCAATATGGATAATAGTCTCAAGGTGGGCTGCAGCCTCCACAAGGTGCTGATACTCCCTAATCATGGATCCGGGCACTGTAAACATGAGCACAATCCTCAATCGCTTCTCAAACTCCAGACAACGGCGCTCTTCGGTCGCCACTAACTCCGGTGCAAACCTCGACAAACTAGTAAAGGTGGCTTCGAACTCTACCACAGGTGTGTTCAACTGCACCAGCTTAGAGAAGTGGTCTCTCAACTTCTCCCTAACAGTAGTGGGTAAGTACTTTTTCTTGGAAGGCGTCAACAAAGGCCTCCCAAGTCCCTCAAATGCGCCCCTGCGCATACTTCCACCATTGACTTGCATATCCCTTCAGCTGGAAGGACGCTAAGGTCACTCTCAAACCTCTATCTTCGATGCCAAACATCTCAAATGTTTTCACCATCTGCTCTAGCCACTCATCCGCCTTCAGCGGTTCCTTGGGATCACCCAAAAACTCATCTGGATTCGACCAGAAGAACTCCCTCTTCAGAAAAGACGGCCTTGTCTCAGCTGTTTGGGCCTGGACTTGATTCTCAGCCCTGAGAATGTCCATAGATTCCCTCAGTGCTCCGGCCATTTCACGGGCTAAAGCACCCATGGCCTGCTAACCTACTGGCTCGACCACATTAGCCTAACCAACTCCTTCTTCTTGCGCCGGAATGTCATTCGGTATAGGCACGTCATGCCACTTAGGCCTACCACGCCTACCACCACAACCACGTCCTGACATCCTAATAAAGGTAACAAGGATAATTAGCACATTTACAATGTCCCGAAGCTAACTCACTCGCGTCCTAATACATTGGACAACAGTAATTTACTCGACATATGCATATAATCACGTAAACACATATGAATTTCATCTCTGGATAATGACCGCCCCGCGGCGTTGCTAGAGTTCCAATTAGAAATAGCAGTGATCAAGTGCATTTCTAACAGGACTCCTAAAAACCCGTAGACCCAATCAACATCTAAGAAATTCAATCCCATACCCAAATAATCACATAAGCATGTTGTCATATAAGCACATACTATCTATACTTAAGTCTCTAGCAAGCAAGACAAACCCAGTATGGTACTAACCACTTCCTGCGTACCCAAAGTACTCAAACCCGATACACTCTGATACCAAGTTGTCACACCCTCAAAATAATACCATAAATACATCCATAAACATGTATAAAAGATAACATGAATTAGAGTAAAGAGTCCTTTCATTACATAAAGTTATCGATACAAAGAGTTTGACAGAAGTAGATGCCCTATTGGCTTACACCTTTCCAAGCCTTGACTCGGTTACAACAAAATGAGCTTCGCTCAATACACATTTAGCCCTAGGCTATACAAAATAAACAAACATGAAGCTCTTGCTTCCCAAAGGTCCCTCCAATGCTATTGCCTTGGTGGAGGCATGCCATCATTACCTGAAAATGTTATTCCCAAATAGGATGAGCCATAGCCTAGTAGAAATCATCTAACGCAGTATATGGAATTTAGCAAAGGTATAAGTACAAGTGCATAAACAATGTTTGTGTCAAAACCTTTCACAATTATACATATGTTCATCAAACATCAATTTAAGGCCTTAGTCCATTCACTTTCGATTCTCATTCCATCCACTTATTTGTCCCCATTCATGGGTCAATCTCATTATTCTTCAACAATCAAACTAAGACTACAACTCAATAAATTTCAAACCACACAACAAATACGCATGAAACACTTCAAACTTTCATTTCACGGATATTTCATCCACGGACAACTGTCAAACGGGACCCATGTAAACGTAGGCTATACAAGCACTACAATTGCCATTTTATGGATATTTCGTCCGCGGGCTAGGCATCCATGTATAATTTCAGGACTTTCACCCAAGAAACTACGGCCAACTTAATTATAGTGGAGTCCAACCCCTTTCTCCTCCCAAACAAATATCCATACATATGCAATGTATACAAAAAAAAAAAAAAAAAAAATATTCAAACATCAAGCGCATCCCCTTTCCATTGCCAACGCCAATTCCAATTTTTGTACAAAATAATAATTTGACCCAGTTAGGGAAATTTCTCCCTTTTTCCCAAATATTAGCCAAGTGCCAAAATCATCAAATTAAATATAGCACAACATCATTTTGAAATCCTAGAAACATTAATTTCATCTACACTCAAAACCCCTCTTGGCATTTTATGCTTCAAACCCTAGGTTTGTTTAAAACATCCCCAAATTACACCATTGTTACACAAAAGACAATTACTAAACTAAATATCATATAAAAGTGTAGAAAGATCCCTAACTCAAAGGAATAAGATGAACCACACAAGAGAGAAACTCCAACAGTGTCGAAACCCACTTCTATTTGAATCAAAATGTAGATCTTGACAGGCACTACCTTTTTCTCAAAGGCACTAGGGTGGAAAGATCAATGGATCTAGATGAAATCTTAGTGCGAAGGTGAAATGTAGAGAGAAGCTCAAGAACAATCTTTTTGGGAAGTTTTAGAGAGAGAGATATGAAAAAGTGACCCAAAATATCATCTTCTTGGACTGTTATACGCGCAGTCCGCTCGAGCGTGGAAAGCCCCGCTCGAGCGTCAGACACAAAGTTCCGCTTGAGCGTGAAAGTTGGCATGCGAGCGTGGAATGTGCAATTCCAGAAGTTTTGCAGATGAAGGTCCCCGCTCAAGCGTGGGGATCGACGCCGAGCATCAATGCACTTTCCCAAGATTTTAATCGTAAAGAAATCTCGAGAATGGACAAATCCCGCTCGAGCGAAAGAATGGCCGCTCGAGCGGAGGAGCAAAATTTGTGAAGCTCGCTCGAGCGCAAGAATTCCCGCTCGAGCGGAGAAGCCAAAATCTGGGCAATAAAAGTTTTGAAAAACAAGCAACCAACTTATCCCAAATGCACAACTACAACCCAATAACCAAAATAAAGGAGGAAGACATGGGAAAGAGATATGAATAACTATTCAAAACCAAACCAACCCGAGTCTGGAATACCATAAGTAACGCGTCAAAACCCGGAATCGCTATAGTGGTTCATGTTGTAATTTTTTTTTCCATTTAAATTTCTTTCAATTAAAGGCATTGTAGTTTGTTTTCATATTTTTCTTATGGATGGATTTGAATAGTTTGAGCTATTTGAATGTTTTATTTATTTTTTTGCAGCTGTTGTTCTTAGGGAAGAGGTCACAGTCCACCTGATGAATTTAGATTCAGTTTTGGAACTAAAATTTGACAATATTATATGTTATGTTATGTGATGTTGTGTGTATGTGTGTGTCTTTGCCCAGGAATCTGTTATGTTATGTGATGTTGTGTGAGTGTGTGTCTTTGACAGTATGTGATGGTTTCGATGGCTTCTACTGGGAATCAAAATATATATTTTTTTAATCTAAATTTTGTTTTTTTGTTTTTTTTGGTTGTGGCAATGGGTTGGCTGCTTCCCATGAGTAAATTAAATGGATTCAAACGGTTAGTTTCATATTTTGATTATGGGTAGATTTCAATAGTTTGAGCTATTTGATTGTTTTATTTATTTATTTATTTTGCAGCTGCTGTTCTTAGCATTTCAGTGCACCATGTTAACCCATTAAAGGTATCCTAATTCTTTAATAGGATGCTTGGCTTCCATTGGGAATTAAATTGTTGAATCTATCTTTAGTTTGCAAAATTTTTTTAAATTTAATTTTTTTATTTGTAAGTTACTGAAATAAATTTACTCATTTCTAATATTGTTAAATTTACTCATTTCTTATAGTAGGTTGTTTATGTGGTGTTGATTGATTTTTTTTTTCCCTTCAATTTCTTTATGGATAATTGAAAGAGGAGTGTAGAGAAGTTGGGCATAATTATTTGTGTTTCTTTATGGTTTTGATTTCATTTATATGAATATGAAATAGGTTACTATGAGATGAAATAAGTCTTTTTCAATGAAATGAGTTTCTATGAACGGGTGACTTCTATTTGTTTTTCTGCTCTAAGATGAGATAGGTCATTTTGTATGAATGGATCTTTCATGTTCAAAAATTGTCACTCAGTATGGAATGTTGAAATAGTGATTGTGCTTAATTGCTATTTACTACCTTCAACTTGGTTTGCTTTTTCATATGTTCATAGAAATGATTTTTCATGCTTTTTGGCACTCACATTTGTCAATTAAAATGTCACATTTGTTTGGTTACTCATTAATAGTTGTAAGGAGCATGCATTTGTCTATTCTCTCTCAAATTGGCCCCTCTATAAAACATGTATATTGAAATTGGTGAATCAAACAGTGGGAGTTAGATCTTATTTTTAATAACAAACAATGGGCAATTTTTAGGGAGTTGATTTTGGATAATAGAGCTTGCTTACTTATATTTTCTATTCTTCCTTTTGTTTCAGGTACATATGCCTTGGCTTGAAGTGGTGTTTGATGAGCTCATAAAAATTTGTTACGACTTTATTTGCTGCAAATGGTTGATTAGGTAATTGGTATGCCTTCCATTAATGAATTTGTCTATAATTTGTTGCTTATCTATTGTTCAACTTGGCTTCATTTTACAAGTTGTGAAAATTAAGGATCTTAAATTTTTATTAGATAGGCTTCATTTACATGTTGGTTGTCTTCTAGATTATTAGCTAGGTTCTAAACCAAGAAGAGCGAGTACTTGATTTTTTTATGGTGATAATTTGAGTCTTCTATTTTAATTTTTGAATTTCATACAATTTTGATGATAATCATTGTGATAATTTTTACTATAATTTTAAAAATTAGCATTGTTTACAATGCCTTTATGTTTGACTTTACTTTGTTTTGATTAGACTTGAAAAAATTCAGGTTATACAATGAATGGAAGTGTTGTGTGGGTCTATTAGTGAATGTTTCAAGAAATGGAGGGCAATGGCACATCGGCCCATTAAACAAGTGAGCCTTTTTTTTCTTCACAATTTTATATCTTTGTTTGGGGAACTAGAAGTTTATTTATTAAGTTTCTTTTTATTGTAATTTTCTTCTTGATATAGGCGATTTTGGGGGTGGAAGAGAAATTTAGATCAGGTTGATTCAATAGAATAACTTTGCCTATTACTTTTTCCACACCCTATAACTCTACCAATGCATATAATCAATTAAAATTTTCATTTTAAAAGTTTAGACACTGTAGGCACAATTGTATATTCATTTTAAAATAGATGTGACAAACAAATATGATTATAATAAATTAAAATTTTGATTGGATGGGTTAGAGTCAATTTTTTTTTCTTCTTCCCTTTACCCTTGTGACTCTTAACTCAATATATTTTAGTTTCATTGGGTGAAAATCATCTGTTATTTTGTACAAGAGCTGAGCCTATTCTTTCTTTTCTTTTTTCTTTCTTTCTTTCTTTCTTTATTCTTCTTCTTCTTCTTCTTCTTCTTCTTCTTCTTCTCCTCCTCTTATTTTTTATTTTACTTTCAGAGTGAGGATTGTAAGTTGCGATACAAAAAAAATTATACTTTCAGCTTTGCTAGTTATTTTGTAAGACTCTATAAACAATGCTGAGATTAGCTCGATGAGGTCTAGAAAGAATTTGTAAAAGAAAAACGGTAAATAGGTCAAGATTAACAAAAGCTAGTTTTAAGCCAATTGGTTGTTTCTTTTCTTCTTCAAATATTTGGTTTTGGAACTAAATTAATTTAGTAGACCATCTATGTTATTAGTTAGTCATCCTGGAGTAATGAGTGATGGCATAAGCTTACTTTATGCTTGAAGTACTTTAAACCTACTTTGTACTTTTAATTGGATGATTATGCATAATGGTACCTCATAAGTGAAAAAGAAGGTGGTTTCACTTTCAACCCTTAATGTTGGTGAAGTGCCCTTTTAAATGTTGTGGACAAATTCTTGGTGATTGATTTGGAGTGTACAACATGTTATCAATCACCTAGAAAGCGTACAAACCAACTAATCCCTTTTTCTTTTTTCTTTTTTTTTTCTTTTTTTTTGTCACGACCCACTTTTTATTACTCAGATTCCATTACCAAAACCATTATTATAAATTCGATTTCAGAGATAGCATACAGATGCTCGTTATATTTAGAAGGAATACATAAATAATAATTCTCTCATTCGAATATAAAATGAATGCAACAGGAGTATATCCAAATAAATTGCCCGATGGCTTACATCTTATTAGGTAGAGAAAGGGCTTAACCCTTTTACGTCAGTGGCATTCCGCCCACAAATAAAAGGCCCCGTGGCCATCAGATAAAGAAGATCCATGACCTTGAAACACTTCTCCAAGTTCACCTGAAAAAGATTAGCAACGTGGGAAGAACATAATGTCCAGTAGGGATCTCAACATGATCCTAAACAATAACAACCTATAGATAGCTATGATTAGGAATGCTTAGTCTCATACTATATAAATAATGTGATGGTTTATACAGAAATATATGCATATAAGTACTTTTCTCAAAATCAGTCATTTCATTCCATAACGTAAGCAATTCACCCTTCTTTCTTCTTATTACCTTTTTACCAAGACTTATATAACAATAACAAATTTCTGAAAGTAAGAATTTCACCAAAAACCTTTTACACTTCCTCATAGTTTTTAGACTTGCACCTGATTTGACTTTTCAAAAACATGTTCACGAATAACCGATATCTTTCACATTACTTACAATCTCAACACATTACTTATGTCTACTTCCCACACATTCATGCCCATACAAGTATACCTTTAGTACGAAAGGAAACACAACAAGCATCCAACAACTATCTACTTCTACATTTTAGGCAATTCGGCCTTTCAAAAACCACAACCATTATAACACATAACATACTCAAATACACCGAAGCAATAATAATAAATAAATTCTGCACTACTTGCCTCAAGCATGGTAAGCCAATAATACATCTTTCCACAACGAAATGCCAATTTACCAGACACTGGCTGGAAGGTAATGGTACCTTTGCCAATTCTCTAGGCGCTAGCTGGAAGGTAATGGAACCTCTCATTCTTAGCGCAGTACACATTTTCCAACCATCACTTCGTAAAACATTCATAGATAACTCGAGTGTACTACAGACACATAACCATTTCAACATTCACAATGTCATCCTCCACTAATGACCAAGGACAAAATCTCTAAGCAATATGTATTAATGCACGAAATACAATCATCATATTCTTATGAGGCATTAAGTCCAACAATAACAATGATGTTCCAAGGTTTTCAGCTTTGACCAAGGTTCTTTCTTAATTTGTAAAAGAGTTACAATCTTTCCAAAGTCAATTTCCAAAATTTCCAATTTGCAATTCACCTATTATATACATGTATACGTACAATAAGAGTGACTCGTTTCATTCATTGAATTAGAAACTCAACCCACAGATAACAAAGTCATAATCTGCTCAATTCCAACGCACAAGGGCATTGCCCAAAATTCCTATTCTCATGATTAACTCCTCATTAACACTTAACAAATTATCCGTCCATTATATTCAAATATAATCAACCCAACACAAGGTAAATGTTAAAATCATAAGACCCAATTTAATCACAAATAAATTACCAAGTCATTAATCAAATTCTTTAATTCACAGCATGATTATCTCACCATTTCAACCATTTTCACCTATTAAGCATTACTACAAAAACAATTAGGGCTTTACTTCTCTCTACCCATAACATGTTCAACCATTTCCCCCAAATTAACCCAACAACAATCTATTTCCCAAATCTCAACCTTAAACATCAATATTTAGATCCCCTTTATGGTTTTCTAAAAAAAATCCATAACAGCATGGTTTTTATGCAATAGAACATACCACATGTCTATCTATAAAAGAGGTATTGAAAAAGATCAAAGAAATCCCTACCTCAAATAGAGAAGAGGAGAAAAGCCCAAAAATCAACTTCGCCAGAATTCGATCTCCACCTGTCAAGACGAAGCCCTCGATATGCTCATCATTTTGATATAAGGAACTAGTGCCAAAATCCTAATGGATTCTTGGGATCAAAAGAAAATGTACAGTTTTGAGGGTTTGGGTAGAGAGAGATGAGAGAAAAAAGAGAAAGATTGTAGAGATAGAGAGGTACATTCAGATGTGGATGAAAAGGAGACAAAAAGAGCTATACAGAGCTAAAATGCCCCAAAAAAAAAGACAGATCACAGCCCACGTCAGCGACGCCTTCTCCAGACGCGTCTCACCTCCCCATGTGCGGTCTTCCTTTCCCTTCAAGACTGGATATATTGCGATGTCGCCTTCTGACCTTCTGACTTCCCACGTGTGGCCTCTCTCCCGCATGCGCGGCCCAAGGCCCTGCACGTGCGGCCCTAGCCCTCTAGCCTGGAAGATCTTCAGCTCAACTCCCAACACTCTGTACCCGACCTCGCACCCTCCGGAACAAGTGAAAACTCGGAGTTTAAACAAACAAGAATGAAAATTTTTAAGGAGAACTTTTCAAAAACGACTCGACCGTTGACGGGACCACACTTTGAAATCCGACATTTTAATGAAGGTAAATCCAACATAACTCATGAGAACAAGGCAAATTATGCACCGGTCATCACATTTTTTTAGTGGACAGGTCAATTGATTGGTTTGAGGCAAATGTGGTGTTGGGTATGAAGTGAGGAAAAGTCGTGAATTTCATGTAATGATTTTTTGAAATGGTTTAGATTTTAGAAATCCATCCTTATGTAATGATTTTTTAAAATGGGTTAGATTTAAATGCGTTTCTGAATGGTTTTGATTCCAAAAATATTAAAATGATAAATGAACCAGCACAATTATTAAAATGGGTTTATGAATGGGTTTTTAAAATCAATTTTCATGTACTGATTTTTGAAAACTTATCTTTATTTTTTTTAATTTAGTTCCCCTATGAAACTATTTTGTTTATATCATTTAGAGTATTAATTATGTTTTTCTCATTCTCTTTTTAACTATTCTGTTTCTCTACTTAATTATGTTTAATTCAGTTTCATTCTCTCTCTTTTGTTTTTCAATTGTGAGAAGTATCTTTTATAAGTATTTGGTTCTAATCTTTGTTTAAAACAATAGTACAGTTAATTTTATTTAATGAACCTTGGGTTTAATTTTAGTTAGATTTGCCCATTAACATTAATTTCAAGTTTGATTTTTTTTTTTTTTTTTTGCCTACTAATTGTTATACATAATGCTTCAACTAGAAAATGAGTTATGCATTATCACAGGGATGGAAACTCAAAGGAGCATGATCATCCAAAAATGGATACTTCACACAAGGTAAGCTTTAATTGTTTAAAAATTTAATTTTGTTTGGTTTTGCAGCCTTCAAAAATTCTTCTTCCTTATAACAAGACTCTCTTAGTCTTAATAAAGAAAATTATTCGCTCCCCTTACAAAATTTGAGTTTAATTCTATTTAGAGGTTTGTATGATTTATCGACATTCTCAATTGGTCTATCTATACTATTATTTGCTTTTCTATTCATTTGTTTACTTTAGTAATGCATACATATGTCTATTCTCACTTCGCCATTGAATGACATAATTCAATTGGCCATAATAGTTACGATCAATTCTTCTTAATTCACAGCTATTGATTTTCCTATTTCTCATATATATTTTGATGCGATTTTTCATGTTACAGTTTCTTTTGATGCAATTATTCTTCATTACAATTTCTTCCAATTTCTCATATGCATTTTGATGTGATTTTTCATAGCTATTGGTTTTTTGAAGCGAATTTAAGCGAGTGATTTTGTTGCAGGTCATTGATCCATATTAGAAACATTAGGTTACGTTGCTTCTACCGGTGTGTCATTGGTTGGCTCTCTCATGTGTATTTTATTTATTTATTTATTTGGGTTAGCTCGGATGATTCTTTTGTACCAAAATGTTCATTGACCTTTATTTGAAGGCATTGAAATATGATAAGCCGAAAGGGTTACCAGTTATGATACTAATTCAATAACATTCTTTTATTGAAGGTTATCCCATTCTAACTTGCTATAGTGTATAGACGTGTCATTTTGATGTGGATAAAAATTTAAAAATTGCTATTTAGACTTTAAGTTTAGCAAATATTTCTAGATTCTTTGCTTATGCTACATTAAAAATATATAATTCATTTTTTGGACTTTAATTTTGAAATTTGCTATTTGAAATTTGTAAATGCTTTCGCTAATTCAATGTGTAGAAACAATTTCAGTTTCTTATATGTGAAGTTTTAAATCTGAATGATATTACCATTTTGAATTGATTTATTACCATTGAGTTTCGTAGCACGTGATACAAAAAAAATTGTTGGCAGTGACTTTAGGCACGGGTTACCCTCATAAATAAATAAATCATATAACGGGCTAGAAAGAACAATGATCTGGGGTGAACATTGGTTCATTGGTCCGCTCAATTTGTCTGATTTAGTTTTATTTTTCTAAGATTTGAAAATGTTATTTTAGTCCATAAAGTTGGATTGAGCGAACATTTCAGTTTAAAATATTAATGGGTTGATTTTTGAATTTATAATTTCAACCCAATGTGGCCCAACTCGGCCTGCTATTAAATTAGTAAATATTTATTTATAATACATTAAAATGTATATTTTTTTATTGGGATTTAGACTTTATTTTTATTAATTTTATTGAAACTCAAATTTGTGGTGATGTGTAATTGAATTTATTTAAGAAATCCTTCGATTTATACACAAAATCTTTATATTTATAATGATGCCAATATATTTATTTAACAAATATAATGTGTGATTGAATTTAATTATGAAATAATATTTTAATTTTCTTTTTAACATATGACCCAATGAGCTGGATGGAGATTTATAATTATTTTTCAAATTAGATTTGAATAGATATAGAAATCCGATGTTGGGGCCAGACTAGTTTTAGACAAACACAAAATTTCTTATTATGTAATATCAACCTGGTTCGACCCAACGTTTATCCACCCTAATCCTAAGTATCCCCTTGATCATGCCTTAAAAATAACTTAAATAAAGGAAAAAGCATAATTGGGATGGATGATGCAATGCTGTTAAAAAAGAAGAAAAATATATATATAAATATAGATCTAATAGTTCTTCCTCTTTATTACTAACACTACCATGTGAAACTATGAAGAATAATGTAACATATCAACATTCACAGGCTAAATTAAATATTTTAACTTTTAAATGAGCACGGTGGGGGGAGGGGTGTGGTTGTAGAGAGAGTGAAGGGAAAAGTCTAACTATAGCTAAAATATTAATTTTTAAAAACTCATTGAGGGCCTTTGTCCCCACTTGATCGAATGTAGCACCACCTTTGCTTTCACAAAATCGAGACAGAGAGAAAGAGGATGGTGATCACATTTTTAATATTAATTAGTAAATAGATAATTATGATGTAAGGTTGTGTTTGATTAAAAAATTTAGGAAGAAGTTTAAAAAGGAAAAAAATAAAATAAAGTCAGGTAAATGTGAATAAAATATATTTATATTTCATCTAATTTTGCACATCTTTTTTTCTTTTCCTTTCCAAATTCCTTCCTAAATTTCTCAACCAAACACAATATAAAGCTCACATAATTAGCATTTGAACCCTTCAAATAGCCGAACTCAACTATGTGCTGCAAAATCTTTGATTCTCACTAAGTTTGAAACTTTAATTTTTTTGGGTCCTTGCTTGATGGATCTTATCAATTATTTATGATCAAATATAAGTATTTTGGACAGAAAATTATTCAAGAATTGCTATGCAAAGAACCAAAATAAGTTGCTACACTACACTCTAATAATTATGTCCAAATAGGAGGGAAGACCTTCGTATACAAACACAAAACTAAGGTTGTGTTTGGAATATGGATTTGAATGGGAATTTGAAAAGGAAAAGAGAAAATATAAACGAAATGTGAATGAAATATAACTATATTTCACACACCTTTTCTCTCTTCCTTTCAAAATCTCTATCTAAATTCATACTCCAAACACAACCTAAAAGAAGAATTTGCTTATGTTAACTCTCATAATTATTTTCGAAAAAAGAAAGAGCAAAACAATAATTAAGAACAGAGAACAATGCATGATCATATGTATATGTATGTTATCATTGTTAAATGACTAAAAAATATATCATGTAAAGATAAATATTTTGACATGTGTAGACGCGCCCGTGGGGCTTCACTCTACAGTTCGGACTCGATTTTTGTGTCGCGGTTCTAAATCTGAACCAAAGAGTCCAAATCCGGCAAATCGTTTGAGAAAACAGATTTTTTTGAAAAGTAGTGCCAAACAGGGACTGCTTTGCCAGATTACAGAGTCGCCACCTAAATATTTTTTAAAATGGGAAATCTAGGAAACCCTGACTGGGTGCCGAAGGCCACGTGTCCGTCATCACCAAAGTGGTCTTGGCTCGGGAGCTTGGGTACGATCGGGGAAGGTCAGCTATGAGCACCCCCTTTCGCCCGGTCCGAAGACCGGCCTCTAGTAACCGTGATATCCGATTTTGAAAACATTACGTGTTCTTATTCCGGTTATTAGCCTAGAATTACTATGTTATGCGACAAAGAAACAAGTATAGACCAAATCGCCTAAGTTGGAAATAAACACCACATGTTTGTTTTGAAAATGATTTGCTATTCGCAAGTAGGCTAAAATGCGTGTTTTGCCACTCTTAAGCGGCTTTTTAGAAAAGACGATTTTGCCACTATCTAGTGGGCTTTAAAACTCACAGATTTTAATGTGTTGTCCCAATTTAGGTAATTTAACCTCCACCCACAGCATTCATGCAGTTATATCACATAAGCACTTAGCCTCATAGTAGTCATGCTATTATGGCAACATTTACACACATGTGATATGCTAAAGCACGAAAGCTCACCTAGTACTCCGAGCCAAAACAGAAGCTTATTAGAAATCCATGCATGGACCTAAGCATACTGAAATGTCTAATGCAACACATGCAAAGATGTAACCTAGGCAGGCTCGGCTATCCTAAACATGGCATATGGAATGCTACAAATAACACGTATTCAATTTGGAATTGAAAGTACGATGCAGTTTGTATGATGTGCCGAACCCGATGCATGTCAACAAATGCATGGATGCACGCATGTATTGCATAAGATATGCTGAATTAAACGTGCCCTAATCTACCATAAGCAGGTAAATAAAAGGGTTAGAAAGAAATGGGGGTTGGAAGACATACACCCACTCACGCACACTTATTACATTTTTGCCCTCGCTCGGAGGGACCAAAATAATAATACAGGCCGAATAAATAAATGAATAAACAAATAAATTATTACAAATTCTGATTACTAAAATTTAAATTAAACAAATAAATAAATGCAATGGGGCCTCAGCCCTGCCTTGGGATATGCGAATGATGGATGCTCGACCCGACATGCCCCGGGAAACCCGTACCGTGCCACTGCTGGTTCTGTTTTCACTGCCCTGCCTCTCCAAAAATTCCCAAAGTTTCATGATGCCTCCCAGATGATCTGAAATATCCCACCGGCTGGAAGAATTGATCAGCGGCTCCTCCCATTGGCCACCGGCTGATGATAGTGTTTATCGACCAAAATAAAGTGCCGGTCGGCACTATAGGGTGCCGGTCGGCACTAAATTCCTGCAGAGATGCTTGACGAAAGAAAACAAAGAAGGCATGCTATTGGTTTTTTTGGACATATTTATGCATGGCCAATGTTCCCTATCATGAAGGAGACTCAAGGAAGCATGGCTCTTGGTTCTAAGGCTATCAATTGTGCACTTTGGTGCATGATAGCCTAAGAACCAAGGTTGCATTTTCAATGTAAAAATGCATGCAAACAAACACATGAAGCCAAGACTTTATCATGCTTAAGTCAAAAGCCTTGGTGACTTGGGAATGGAGGTGTGTTTTGCCACTTGTAGTGCAAACACCCCTCACTTCCCACACTTGACTTGACACCCCAAACCAAGTAATGAAATGGAACTCATGCAAACATACACCAAATGATGCGACATGAGGGCTAAGATACGAGACATATTAAATGCAATATGACCTACCATGACAAGTGCATGATGCAAGATGCCAATGTAATGAGATACAAATACCATGTAAGTATAGACAACCTAAGCAATGTGACCATCATATTACAACACTTAATGAACCAAACATGTAATAAGCATAAGGTAAGCATGCAATGGAGGACTAGACCACAATGGGGCAGTCCTCAAACCTCCCCGAAACAGTAGCAAAATGGACCAAAAGAATGACCAAAATGCTATGCAAATATACAAGATAATGAGCCTAAACCTAAGGCACTAGAGGGAGTATCTTTCCACCATTACCAAGGCCACTCATGGCATGAACTAGGCCACCAAAACAGAGTATTAGCATGCTAAACGACACCCAAATCCCCTCACATGGCAGCCCCAAGATGCACCAAACAAAAAAAGCATTGCACAATGCCTACTCCTAAGCATAAAAAGGCACACCTCTAAGACATGAAAGAGGAAGTGAATGCAAACATGAGGACATGGATTAGGGACTGAAATGTGACCTAAAATGATGCCAAATCATGAGATCAAGGTGGACTAAACATGCTAGGGGCTAATACAAGCAAGGCTTACAAGCCAATATGCAAGACAACCACTTCAAGCACACCAAACATGGCAAAATCAAGGCTCACAGCCTCTAACATGGCAAAATAATGCTAGCATCTTTATGAAACTAAGCTAAAACATGCAAAAATCATGGCCTCAAAACATGGCATACTTTTAAGCATAAGAGAGCATTTCAAAGCAAGTATGATAGACATATTAGGGATGACAAATCCGACCAAAAATAGAGTTTGAACATGCTCCAAAACACTCAAAAAGACTCTGAAATGAAGCCAAACAAAACCATGCATACATGCTATCTTTTGAGCCCAAAACAAGGGTAAGTAAAGGACAAAGGGGGGGGTGTCCCTCCCCTACATGAGACTTGAAAACACCTCCCTCACCACTGAAAACCCACTGGTTTTCAGTGGTGAGAAGTCCAAGAACAGCAAGTAAACAAGGCTTCACCAAAAGGACACCAAAATGGCCAAACAAGGCCTAGAAGGGTGAGCCTTTGCTCAAACCACAAAATGTCCTTAATGAAGGTTCAAGAACAAATAAAAACAAGATTTTTTTATGTTAAACACAAACTCAAAAACTCAAAGCAAAGAGGGTAAAAAGAGGTTGCAAAAATGGGGAAACTAAAGTGAAAAGCTCACCCTTGAAGATCCAATGAAGAACAGGTTGTCCAGCCCTCCTTAAGTGATCAAAACCAGTCCAAAATCACTCAAAACAAACCTCCAAGTCTCCCAATCTCGGAGCTAGGTGCAATAGTGTGTGTAATGGTGCAAAAGTGAGGTAAAACACACTATTTGGACCCAAGAACACACACACAAGAGGAGAGAGAGGGAGATATAGATATATGGCAGAAATATATGTATATGAGCTCTGGTTTTTTGTCTCAAAAATTTTCTAACCCTTAGTCAAGAGGAGAAGCTCCTCTCTTATAGGCAAAGAATGCTTACAAGCTAAGCAAACCAAAGCCTCATCCCTCCATACACGTGTATGGAGGGGAAGACAATCGCACACAGCTGTCTGAAAATATCTCAGAAAGCAAGTGCACAGTGTCCGGCCGGCATAAAATGTCATTTTGACAAAATTTAGTGCCGACCGGCACAAAAGAGTGCCGACCGGCACAATAAAGTGCCGATGACAACTCTAGCCAGCCGGTGGCCTCTAGCCCCAGCCGGTGGTGTGTGGGGATGCCTCACAAAGCATTCCCTACCCTTCCAAGGCAAACACAAGTGTTTGGTGCAAAACCAAACACAAACGGTCGAGTTCGGAGGTCGTGAGGCAAGGCGCGCACAGGCGAGAACTCCGGGAACTCCAAACGAACACGAACATGGATAATCACCGAGTGTCCCAACGGTGACGTCCAAGTCTTGAGGACGGTCAAAAATGGGGTGTCTACAGTTGCCCCTCTTTGACAGAACTCGGAAGTCATAACAATGACGGGAGTGAATGTCAAAGCCTAGAGACGACCCATTTTTGACAAGGCCGAAGACTTAGACAATCATACAAAACAAATAAGATATGCGCCCGAAGGCAGGGGCAAAATGCAACTGAAAATGCAAGAAGCCAGGCATAACTTATGATCATGCAAAGAAAGCTGTAATGAAGCACACATGCAACAGTTATAAGCTAGCATACGCCAATCTACACTACAATGCAGAAAGGATGTAAGAGAATTATGCAATTCTCGAAACGTCTCACGCGGAGGATACAATACCTGTGCGGCTCGTCCGGTTGCACCGGCCTCAAATGAGTCGTACATACAATATCGTGCCTGTAAAGAAAACAAACTTAAGCAGGTGCAATATTGTTAGCAAAATGCATGACATATGCCAATGCAAATGATGATATGCAATATATACAAAATGATGCATGAATAATGCAAATGATAGTGCAATGCAATCGAAACTATATGCAAGGAAAACTACATGCAGGGCAATTGAATCATGATTCAAACCGAAACGGTTCGAAACCACACATATGTCAAATAGATTGATGGAGGTGACAAGTCCGTCTCCCATAGAACGATGTCTGATCTATGAGTACTTCGCACGGACACAAGAACAAGTATTGGGTGGAATGACATAAGTGGGGAAACGACCCGCTGGGGTGAGAATAATGATCCTAATGTCGGATGCAATGACTACACTACAATGTAATGGAAATGGATACAAATGGATATGGCACGCGGGCCAAACCGTATTTTGCCTAGGAAAGGCATGTACGCATACAAGCCGTATCTAACACAGAAGCGGTGCCGCTACCCTCAAGGCTCGGACACAAAAGCTCGACAACTGTGTTTCAACACGAAAAATATGGGCACATACCAGACCAAGCTCAACAAGGAAAGGTGCAAGCCATAGATGGAGGTGATGCAATGGATGCATGCAAGCTACGATGCAATGGACATGGATACAATGGATATGGCACGCGGGCCAAACCGTATTTTGCCTAGGAAAGGCATGTACGCATACAAGCCGTATCTAACACAGAAGCGGTGCCGCTACCCTTAAGGCTCGGACACAAAAGCTCGACAACTGTGTTTCAACACGAAAAGTGTGGGCACATACCAGACCAAGCTCAACAAGGAAAGGTGCAAGCCATAGATGGAGGTGATGCAATGGATGCATGCAAGCTACAATGCAATGGACTAGGTGTTTTACGCAAAATGCATGACACATACACTATATTATAATGATGTTGCACGACATATGCATGGTTTGTTTTTGTTTTTGTTTTGAAATGCATGACATATGAAATATTTACAAATGATGTGTGGGATGCATGTTGATGCAATGGCTGCGATTGCAGTTTTCCCTATTCTACCAACGGGGTGATATACTAGGTTGGTTCAGTATCCAGAATTGAGGCGTAAGCACGCCGCCTCAACCTATGGGGCTTCCATACAGATTTCAAGCCGAGGGTATACCCCCTGGGTATTTAAACCAGACTTTAGTCTCGGAAATTCCGAACCTTTGCGTTCTAGGCATAAGCCGTTTAAACTCTAGTTTTCACCGTCCCCATTGGTCTCCTAGGAACTCACTGCAAACACAGACGGGTGGCTTTACCAGACCACCGGAAGTCGTTCGGGCACGACAAACACCGAAGGAATTGCATCTTCAGAGGATTTAAGGTCTCCTAGACCGTGCGTGTTTTTGGTCCCGCCGGACCGGACGGGGCAACGAAGAAATGCGCAAAACAACGCTATGGAATGCATGCAAAATGCAATGAGGTGCACCTTAATGCACCGAAGGTTTTGCACCTCCCGAGGATTTAAGGTCTCCTAGACCGCTGCGTGTTTTAGGTCTCGCCAGACCTGGGGGCAACTGTTACACAACACTTAAAGTGCATATGATGCGAATGAGACGCGCACACGGCTGTAAATGAGGCGAATTAGACATGCGTGTCTCAAAAGATGGAAAATGGAGTGCAATGAGGTACACGTGCCTCAAAGAATGGAAAATGAAGTGCAATGAGGGTGCGCCAAACGGCGCGATGAAATGCATGCCAAATGCAATGAGGGGCAACTCAGTGCACCGAAGGTCTTGCACCTCCCGAGGATTTAAGGTCTCCTAGACCGTGCGTGTTTTTGGTCCCGCCGGACCGGTATGGGGCAACCATGCGAATGTGACACGCGTGCCACAAGGGGTGCAGAACAATGCAAATGAGAATGAAATGAACCATGATGAGACGCGCATACCTCATTGGTGAAAAATGAAATGCAAAACGAGGCACGCCAAGACTCGAAATGCGATAAAATGCGAAATGAGGCACACGTACCTCATTTGACGGAAAATGAAGTGCAAAACGAGGCGTACGTGCCTCGAGATGCAATGATATGCGAAATGAGGCACACGTACCTCATTTGATGGGAAATGGAGTGCAAAACGAGGCGTACATGCCTCGAGATGCAATGAAATGCGAAATGAGGCACACGTACCTCATTTGATGGAAAGTGAAGTGCAAAACGAGGCGTACGTGCCTCGAGATGCAATGATATGCGAATTATATGTAACAAGGTGCACCTTAATGCACAAGGTCTTGCACCTCCCAAGGATTTAAGGTCTCTGGACTGCTGTTTTTTTCGCCGACGGGCGTGTTGAAGGTCCCGCCGGACCCGTTGGCAAAATGAAATGCACATGAGGCACGCGTAACTCATTGGATGGAGAATGAAATGCAAAACAAAGTACGTGAGGTAGTACACCTCACGTGACTCAAAATGAGATGCAAGATGAAGGAGTATGACACGCATGCCACACGACAATGCAAAATGGTGCAAGTTGCAAGGGACGTGCAAGATGGCGCGATACGATGCGCCGGACAATGTGATGGATGCGCGTGACGCACACGGGGCAACTTTTGAATCTTATAAAAGACAAAAGGATACAAAAGGATACAATCTTCGCTTGAATTTGAGCGTCACGCACAGTAGAGGCGGTCCGAAGTCAAAACGGAGGCCGGTTGAGCATCGGGGATGCACTTTCTTGCACTTTCTTGAGCTACGAAAACCCAAAACTCCTCAACTTGCCTAAACAGGGCCTTGGGAACACCACCGGCTGGGTGGGGTGGTCACCGGCTACCACCGGCTACATGAAATCATCTATCGGCACAAAAATGTGCCGACCGGCACAAAATAGTGCCGACCGGCCAAAAATGGCTGATCGGGGCGCTTTTGCATTTTGTTCGGTTTTATAAAATAGGGTTCCCAAACCCTATTTTCTTATTTCCGTCACGAAATCCAACCCTCTCTCTCTAGAGTGTTTTCCTTTTTTCGCTCACTTCCTCGAAGTTTCGCGCCATTTTTCGCCGTCCGATTCAAAGTTTACCCCTGCGGACATTTTCGATCGAACAAAACTTTGTTTCGTGCATTTTTCACCATTTTTTCCTTTTCGAGACTTGTTCCTCGATTTTCTTCATTCTCGTGCCTTTTCACATTCCGACCCTTCCGCCATTTCCGACCCTCCTGGTTGACTTTGTCGGTTGACTTTTCAGATTCGCCCATTTTTCCTTTTCGCTATTTTCTCATCTCCACCGCTATGGCCGATGATGTTCCACATGTCGACTCCGGACCATGAGATGGACCCCGGTCGAGCTCCTCCTGAGCGGCGCCCATTCGATCCGGCGACCTATCGCCCGCCATCCACGTGCTACCACTGACGGACTCGCCACTTCCGCGGCTTCGATAGGGCTTTGGACCCGAGCTTTCGCGCGAGCCGCCTCTCACTTGTCTTCGGCGTCGCCGAGGTAACATTCTCGCCTTTTTATTTTCGCAATGTAGGATTTCGCCAATCGCCGTAGCTAATCGAACCCATTAATCGCTTAGTTCGATGTCTTGTATCAGTAGTTGATTGTAGACAAACTCATAATCGACACTGTTTAGGACCGACGACATGCACGACATCGCACTAGCTCGACTCACCCAAACACGGCACACATCAGATGCCAATTCGCCGACACGGTGCCTATTTGAATCAAAACTCGCACATGCTAGATTTACACTGAATCGAACCACTCGAACACGCTGCCGTATTACATGTTGTAACTCACTGCAGACATACGATGACCCGTTATCTGCTTGAATCTGAAAAATGCACACATGTGCACCATACCTGTATGCTATTTCTCACAAAACATACTGACACATCACAGGCCGTAGTCCACCGCAGTATACTGAAACCTGACATTTGCTTGCATCTGAGAACGATACACGCACGCGATGCTTACACAGATTTGTACCGTTCAAACGAAAAAACACACCGACGCATCGCACATTGTAGTTTACTGTAAGCACACCGGCACCCGGTTTTTTTATTTAAATTTTTAAAAATCTGCACGCATACCAGATTTGTACCGACTGCATATCTTCATATGGCTTTGCAATTTCTTGACTACAGGGAGACTCCCATACTCTCATGGTATGGGAATGTTACCGCCATGAAAGTGGTACGCCGAGTCGCTCGACGCCGTTAGCCGCATCGTGGATCGGGCCGCTTGTACCTTCGCAGGGACTTTCTGTGCTTTCTGCAGACCTCTTCTTGCCGCTCTGGAGAGGTGGTGGGACACCACCGATTCTTTTCATTTATCGACCGGGACATGACGATGACCCTTATGACTTCTCGATGCTCACCGCATCGGGTGGGGTGATCCGATCCTTCGACACAGATATGGACGAGTGGATTGCCGCCAGTTCATTTGCTTCGAGGCGCCGCCACTTGTTCGTCGAGGTTCGGCCCGCTACTCCCGGTTCGAGGTACGCTGAAAAGTGACCATGCCGTGGACGCAGCCCGATGACCCAGAGGCCGAGAGGTATGCAGCGGCTTTCATGTTTTTGCTGGGACCACCCTGCTTGCCGACCGGGCGAACACAAGGTTCTCCGCTTGCTTAGCGCCTTGGTAGATGTCGAGAGGATTGTGCAAGATGATCGGGAGGCGCTTTGGCCACCCTTTACGGTTATATGAGCTCACTCGTGGTAGTGATACCGCTAGGAGGCTATCAAGAGCCCGGAGGTATGTCTTTCTTCGCTTATTTCGCTCAGATTTCAGATTTTCAGACATCGCACACACTTTGTAGTCTGCTTATAATTATCAGACATCGTGCATACACGGCACACACATACTTCGCTTTATCTTGCTGACACTGCTTTCACTTTGACAACACAATACACAACACACGGCTCATTTCGCTTTGTTCTCAGATTTCGCTTCGATAATTATCTCGACGTGCTTTTGGTACTGTGGGTGTCGCCTACTTTCCTGTGCTAGAGCCGGTCGAGACGGAGACCCTCTGGTCGTCCCCTTTTCGCCCATGACGGGCGATGTGCCGGAGACCCCGACACTTTCACTTCTTCCGCCGCTTTTCGACACCATCACCCCTACCGAGGTATGTTTTACTTACCGTCCGTTTTAAGCTTCGCTTTCATGCGTACATTTCTATATCAGTAGACAATCAACTGTATTTCATTTCAGGTCACCTGGCAGCCGTGGGCTCCACTACCAGCGGTGATACGAGATCGGTATCTGCCGGCCATCGAGACCTCGCTACCGGATTCTCCCGAGGGTCCGGCCTGTTGCCCGGTACTGGTGAGCGCTTCAAGGCCACTGGATTGCCGGAGCAGATAGTTCTGATCCATCCTCCCGAGCACATGAGGGACACCGAGAGGTTTTCTATGCAGCAGATGGAGGACTACACCCTTGGCTGGCCAGAGATGTAGATGCCTCAGGCGAGGGCGACTACTCGAGTACGTCCCGACCTTCTTGATGCGGCCTCGATGGGCTCCCTGAGCCGATCCAAGGATCATGGGCGCCAGCCTGGGCAGAGCAGAGGGTGAGCGGGCCATCACAGAGGGCTCGAGCTCGGGGCAGGAGGGGAGTGCAGAGGGGACGAGGGACGGGCTGGCCTGCTCTGCCTACCATGTTGACTTACAGGGGACAGAGTGGGAAGGCCTACCAGATCCCGTTTGCTCCTCCTCCGGCTGGTCACGAGTTGGCCGGTATTCCTGACTTACCTCCGGTATGTATTTCTTTATTTCTGCATCTTGCATTGTTATTTCATTTCAGTTCATTCAGATATCCCACAGAATACTGATGTATTTAATACTTTTGCAGGCTTCCTCCGAGTATACCCGCTACCAGGAGTCAATGCCTCGATGGGGATGCCGCAATGACTCTCGACGCTTTGGCCGCCTACGCTTGCCGGTATGTTCTAATCGACCACGCCTCAAATCATACTGCTTTCGCATAATCGCTATATCGCACAAGAACACGATAAATTGCTCACGGCATGCATACATCATATACACCGTGATCTTGCACCGATAAAGCGCTTCACCAGATTCATACACTGTACTCATACATCGTGCATTCTATCTCGATAAACCGCTCACAAGATTCACATATTGTACTCATACACTGTATTCTATACTGATAAACTGCTCACAGCTTTCTGATGTGTTTACTCTTTATATTTTCACCTCCTTTCCCGATCCCTCCAAAGGGGTGGCGCTGCCCATTGGGCCTCCCTCCACCCGGATGGCAGGATATTCCTCGCACTGCAGGAGGACGTGGTCATGTGGGAGCAGCCACGAGCTCCAGCCCGAGACGGTGAGTCGGAGGCGGGATCGAGTCGCTTATGAGGAGGCCGGGATAGCTCGCTCGGGCTCGACAAAGGATTCGGCCCGACGATGCTTTTTGTGCTTCCGCCTTGAAGAGGCGAGGATCGAATTCTTAGGCATGAGGCCTACTAATGATGATGATGATTTTTGTCGCTTTTTCTTTATTTCTTTTCTTGTACTTTTCTTTTTGGTAGATAGAGTATTATGTATCGTCACAGCAGTGTGATTTTGCTTTCTTCAAAAGTTTGTACTCTGAAAGAGATTATATATAAAACAAACTTTTTATCTGAAAAGTGTTATGTTTACATATCTCCTACTTTGCACTGCATTGCATCATATTACACCTCAATGTAAATGAAATTTGATTTGTTGTCTGAAAATGAAGCATTTGCACTGTGATACTTGGATAACCAACCAACTAACAGCAAGCAACCCTGACAAATCACTGCTCAATCTTGGCAAATGGCCCGCATTCTGCTGGGGATCATTCTGCACACAGCTCACAACTCAGTATTTTATTCTACACACAGCAAACTTTGAACAAACAGCCCAATCTGACAAGCCGGATCACGGCAAAGTGAATCGATCAAATTGAAACACACTCGGATGTCCCAAATTTTCCATTTCTTCTCTTATCTCGC
The DNA here is from genome assembly GCA_025200525.1 of Camellia lanceoleosa. Classification (NCBI taxonomy): domain Eukaryota; kingdom Viridiplantae; phylum Streptophyta; class Magnoliopsida; order Ericales; family Theaceae; genus Camellia; species Camellia lanceoleosa. The sequence continues at coordinate 27,202,150 of CM045767.1, forward strand.
ATGGATGTGGAGAATGGCATGGCATTCTGAGCACAGACGATTTTGAGGTAAAGAGAGGCTCTTTAACCTGGGTATCGAGCCTACAACCGGACACCGTCGGAGAACTCAAGTGCAGAAAGTAAAAGGCTCACGACCTAAACACAACGAGACATACTCGGAAAAGACTCAAAACTGAGTTGGGACTAACAAGCCAAAAGACACGACACAGACGTGTTTGAAAACAAAAGACCTTGAGGAGCCAATTCTTCTGGGCAAGTTTCCCACCCTCTCTGATTTGTGTGATTCTCACATCACTCGGCCCTCAGGCTCGGTTTTTCTCACTAAACCCTTTTCTCACTTTTCTCTCAACTCACACCTCTCTATTCTTTAATCTCTCATTGTATATCCCTCCCCTGGGTGGTTGATAGATGGATAGAAACCGGGGGATTCGTGCCCGTTACAGCTAGCTCGCGGCTATTCCTTCTGGTAAATAGAGTGCCTTTCTGGCGAGTGCTTTGATGACAAAGAAGAGACAGAACACCTGACTCGACTGTGCCCTTAGTTCATTACTTTGACCATTCTTTGTTTTCTTTCTAAAACAGTTTTGATCAAAATGAACGCCAGATTAGCGTGCTTAGGCAATTTTTGATTTTCAAAATCATGCAAGTCAGGGTGCAAGCATCGAAGTTTTTCTTTTGGGTCCAGACCTGGCCCAATTTTGGAAAATGGAATTGTTTTCGAGAAAATAGTCAACCTTAGTAAAAAATTTTCAAAAACTATTTTCGCAAACGGTCAATGCTCAACAAGCACAGAAACTACCCTCGAGATACGCAACCTCGGATCGGAGGCAATTTAGGAAAATTGCCCCTTGCTTGAAGGGGCGCACGGCAACGGAAAGTTGCCCCTAGTTTAGGCGGCAACTCAGGGCAATCTTTATGGCAATGCGAGGCAACGGAAAGTTGCCCCTTGTTTGGACAATGCCGCAGCATGCTCGTCAACGATTGATCTCGACCAGGCTCTCGGGCACGGAGAGGACGAAGATGGCCACAAACAATATATGGACACAGTCACCTTGAAAGCGTTGGTGGCTGGGAAGTTGATCACGTAACTCCAGTCGTTGCAACCGAGACATCAGATTCGGAAGAAGGCACAAGTGATCAAAACCATGACATGAACTGAGACGCTATGAAAGCGTATAATTTGGACTTCGTGATGAAGTTGCCTCGATCCCAAGCATGGGAATCAAGCCTTACGTAGTTCGGGGTAAGGTACACTCGGGTATTTTAACCTTCACTATTTTTAGGCTCTAACTTTTGCCAAGGTGCCCAATGCGGGTTTTCGACCTTGCGAGCTTCTTTTTCTTTTTCTTTTTAATTTTTTCATTTTTTCTCATTTTTTTTTTCTTTTCTTTTAGGCTCTAACTTTTGCCAAAGCGCCTTGGTTTTCGACCTTGAGCTTTTTTTCTTTTTTCTTTTTTTCAGATTTTTGTATGTATTTTTTGCTTGCTCTAACTTTTGCTGGGTAGCCCTTCCGGTTTTCACCCAAATGAGCCTCTCAAAGGGTAAAAGTATAACAAATCCATGCCAAATGGTTTTGGGATTGACGCCTCCTTTTCCGGAGAAAGACGGTTGCAGCTTTCGCAGAGATTCCATCATGGTTGCTTAAACTTCTTTGGTGAAGTCTAATCTTTTGCTCGATTTCGTGCCTCTTGATCGAGGGTCGCCAGTCCGCTTGACAGCCTTGCATTAATAACTAAATTCGATGCCGGTCCAAGATTTGGAAAATGAAGGGTCGATCACGAGGCCGAGAGCGATCCTAAGTTGCGCAATCTCAAGAGCGATTCCACATGTGTCTTCGCAGATCAATAAAACATTTTGTTTTTGAAAGTTTTTAAAGAGGCGAATTGCTCGTGTCAAGACAAGTGGAACCATCTGGATTAAACCAGGTCCTTCAAGACTACTACCGACCAAAGATGATTTGAATCATTAAGGGCTTAGCATGCCTCTTTCTCTCAATCGATCAAAGTTTTGCAAATCCCAAGGAATTCCTTCCCCTTCGTTTTCACCGCAGTGTTCAAAAAGTTTTGAAAAACTCAGGTCATTGCAATGATTTTTAAGGCACAAAAGAGCAGATGGAATGCACTGTCACCCCATTCGAATTCTCTGGCACAACTAGCCCAACATGATCAATAAATATGAAAACACGGTAGCTACGGCTGTTTCGTTCAGATTTCCCCCGATGTAAATTGGCTCCAGCAGAGGCGCACTCCAAAGAGAAAGCAAAAGAAGTAATTACAAAACAAGACGGTGCTTGAGGCAACAACCTCGGCCACCTAGTATTCTTATATTAAAGAGGAACCGACTCATTACAATTAGACAGACTTTAAACAAAAGGATCGACTCAAAACAATGAGACAGACTCAAGACAAATCAAAAGACCGACTCGACACCCAAGTCGTTTCAAAAACTAGCATCGGCAGTGCTCAAAAATGCGCCGCCAAACGCCATATCCAAAATGTACCAGATATTGCCCGCAGTAGTTGAATCCCAATTACATACTCGCAGTATCGGTGTCCTCGGGATCTGTGTCCTCGTACTCTAGAAACATGATAGTGATTGAGTTGGACGAGGTAAGGGGGAGGATAATCTTTTTATCAATCAAACTCAGACCTCGTGACGGAGGCGGAAGCAGTTATCCGTAGCATGGCCGGACTGTTGATGGTACGCACAGTACTAAGTGGCATCATGGCCTGCTGGAAGGGGCTTGGGGAGTGGCTTAGGATCGAGGGGTGTAAGGTGCCCCTTTTTGGTCAAGATTAGGAGTGCCCTAGACAAAGGCATGTAAAGAGGATGGAAGGCCCGCGCCTCAAGTGTATTTGGGACTCGTATTCTTGCTAGACGACTAGCGAATCGGATCGGCAGCGCGACTGGATTTCGATCTTTTCACGTGCAGATTGGGAGCGGAAGAACCTTTATAGTGTGACGGGGCCTATCCCGATTCTCTGACCGACCGGAACTGCCCTCAGACGGAGGAGGGAAAACATCATCCACAATCTTGCTTACAATCGCGATACCGTTGTTTGCTCATTCCCCGCCAAAGCCCGGATCGCCCACGCAGCTTGTTCCACGGATCGCATCCACCTTCACTTTGTCTTTGCCTCGCCTCACCGTGAGAGGTTTGGGTTGGTACTTGGTACATCATCATGGGTGGAGGTCATCTCCGATCGATTGAGCTCGATCACAATCCGCCCCAAAGATCGGGGCCTCGGGTTCAAATTTCCAAAGATACGGCAATCGTGGCGAGGTTGACATTCCGTGGCGAGATCCGCCACGACCTGGAGATCACCTATCATCCCCATTAACTCGAATGTAGTGGGCTCATGAGCCCGATAGAACCGAGGGTCCAGACTGGTGTGGCGACCTAGGTGGATGCGGCATATCAACAAGAGCTTCATCTTGCAGGTGGTTCCTTGACTCGCGCCGCCATGACCACAATCTCTTCCGAAGTTCTCATCATGTTCGGTCCCGCCGCCGAGGAGAAGATACTAGCCGCTCGACTTAACTCTCAACCTCTAAATCAAACGGAAAACAAGCGATTTCAAATTTCAAACAGATCAAACACGGTGTAGTCGAACAATCGTGACTTTACTATCAACACTGCTCCCAAAAATCATCATCCCCAAATCAGTCCGATACCGCAGATATAGCCGATCCACAACAACACCGAGCATCGTGCCCTCAGTTCGATGCCCAGACTAAAACCGGTATATGCATTACTCAGAGAGATACACTCTAAAAGCACATAGCAAGTAAATGAGAGCCAATACACCCCTATGTTGGGGGTAGGGTTTCGTCCTATTTTGTCGAGCTAGGGTTTCACTACGCACGCAATGTTTCAAACAACCTATATCGGGTAAGCAACCTGTCCCAATTTGGAATGGTCACTACAGATTTCGATATGCACTAGGTCGAATGGCCAAAGGGTGCCCCAGAAACCGGGTTTGTGTTCTACATCGGCAGAGCCCGCAACCGTCAACCTTATGGACATGCCTTGACAAGACAAGCCTCCGAAACCGCCAGAATAGCAGATGACCAACACGGTGTCCTAGGCGCACCAATGCACATGCAATGCAAAGAAACACATAAGTGTAGTCAAAACAGATATCACGAAGTTCGAGTCAAGCTCTCTAAAATCCCAGAAGTCGCCAGAATCGAGACGCGCCTGGGGCTTCACTCTACGCGGACTCGATTTTTGTGTCGCGGTTCTAAATCTGAACCAAAGAGTCCAACCGCAAATCGTTTTGAGAAAACAGATTTTTGAAAAGTAGTGCCAAACATGGACTGCTTTGCCAGATTACAGAGTCGCCACCTAAATATTTTTTAAAATGGGAAATCTAGGAAACCCTGACTCGGTGCCGAAGGCCACGTGTCCGTCATCACCAAAGTGGTCTTGGCTCGGGAGCTTGGGTACGATCGGGGAAGGTCAGCTATGAGCACCCCCTTTCGCCCGGCCCGAAGACCGGCCTCTACTAACCGTGATATCCGATTTTGAAAACATTACATGTTCTTATTCCGGTTATTAGCCTAGAATTACTATGTTATGCGCACAGCAAACAAGTATAGACCAAATCGCCTAAGTTGGAACAAAACACCACATGTTTGTTTTGAAAATGATTTGCTATTCGCAAGTAGGCTAAAATGCAGGTTTTGCCACTCTTAAGCGGGCTTTTAGAAAAGACGATTTTGCCACTATCTAGTGGGCTTTAAAACTCACAGTTTTAATGTGTTGTCCCAATTTAGGTAATTTAACCTCCACCCACAGTATTCATGCAGTTATATCACATAAGCACTTAGCCTCATAGTAGTCATGCTATTATGGCAACATTTACACACATGTGATATGCTAAAGCACCTAAAGCTCACCTAGTACTCAAAACAAAAGCTTATTAGAAATCCATGCATGGACCTAAGCATCTTGAAATGTCTAATGCAACACAGGCATAAATGTAACCTAGGCAGGCTCGGCTATCCTAAACATGGCATATGGAATGCTACAAATAACACGTATTCAATTTGGAATTGAAAGTACGATGCAGTTTGTATGATGTGCCGAACCCGATGCATGTCAACAAATGCATGGATGCACGCATGTATTGCATAAGATATGCTGAATTAAACGTGCCCTAATCTACCATAAGCAGGTAAATAAAAGGGTTAGAAAGAAATGGGGGTTGGAAGACATACACCCACTCACGCACACTTATTACATTTTTGCCCTCGCTCGGAGGGACCAAAATAATAATACAGGCCGAATAAATAAATGAATAAACAAATAAATTATTACAAATTCTGATTACTAAAATTTAAATTAAACAAATAAATAAATGCAATGGGGCCTCAGCCCTGCCTTGGGATATGCGAATGATGGATGCTCGACCCGACATGCCCGAAACCCGCATCGTACACGCCTGGTTCTGCTTGCCCTACCTCTCCAAAAATTCCCAAAGTTTCATGATGCCTCCCAGATGATCTGAAATATCCCACCGGCTGGAAGAATTGATCAGCGGCTCCTCCCATTGGCCACCGGCTGATGATAGTGTTTATCGACCAAAATAAAGTGCCGGTCGGCACTATAGGGTGCCGGTCGGCACTAAATTCCTGCAGGAGACAGTTGACAGCAGCAGCAAACAGCAGTGCATGGTATTGGTTTTTTTGGACATATTTATGCATGGCCAATGTTCCCTATCATGAAGGAGACTCAAGGAAGCATGGCTCTTGGTTCTAAGGCTATCAATTGTGCACTTTGGTGCATGATAGCCTAAGAACCAAGGTTGCATTTTCAATGTAAAAATGCATGCAAACAAACACATGAAGCCAAGACTTTATCATGCTTAAGTCAAAAGCCTTGGTGACTTGGGAATGGAGGTGTGTTTTGCCACTTGTAGTGCAAACACCCCTCACTTCCCACACTTGACTTGACACCCCAAACCAAGTAATGAAATGGAACTCATGCAAACATACACCAAATGATGCACATGAGGGCTAAGATGCGAGACATATTAAATGCAATATGACCTACCATGACAAGTGCATGATGCAAGATGCCAATGTAATGAGATACAAATACCATGTAAGTATAGACAACCTAAGCAATGTGACCATCATATTACAACACTTAATGAACCAAACATGTAATAAGCATAAGGTAAGCATGCAATGGAGGACTAGACCACAATGGGGCAGTCCTCAAACCTCCCTCAAACAAAGAGCAAAATGGACCAAAAGAATGACCAAAATGCTATGCAAATATACAAGATAATGAGCCTAAACCTAAGGCACTAGAGGGAGTATCTTTCCACCATTACCAAGGCCACTCATGGCATGAACTAGGCCACCAAAAGCAGTATTAGCATGCTAAACGACACCCAAATCCCCTCACATGGCAGCCCCAAGATGCACCAAACAAAAAAAGCATTGCACAATGCCTACTCCTAAGCATAAAAAGGCACACCTCTAAGACATGAAAGAGGAAGTGAATGCAAACATGAGAACATGGATTAGGGACTGAAATGTGACCTAAAATGATGCCAAATCATGAGATCAAGGTGGACTAAACATGCTAGGGGCTAATACAAGCAAGGCTTACAAGCCAATATGCAAGACAACCACTTCAAGCACACCAAACATGGCAAAATCAGTGGCTCACAGCCCTCTAACATGGCAAAATAATGCTAGCATCTTTATGAAACTAAGCTAAAACATGCAAAAATCATGGCCTCAAAACATGGCATACTTTTAAGCATAAGAGAGCATTTCAAAGCAAGTATGATAGACATATTAGGGATGACAAATCCGACCAAAAATAGAGTTTGAACATGCTCCAAAACACTCAAAAAGACTCTGAAATGAAGCCAAACAAAACCATGCACACATGCTATCTTTTGAGCCCAAAACAAGGGTAAGTAAAGGACAAAGGGGAGGGGGGTGTCCCTCCCCTACATGAGACTTGAAAACACCTCCCTCACCACTGAAAACCCACTGGTTTTCAGTGGTGAGAAGTCCAAGAACAGCAAGTAAACAAGGCTTCACCAAAAGGACACCAAAATGGCCAAACAAGGCCTAGAAGGGTGAGCCTTTGCTCAAACCACAAAATGTCCTTAATGAAGGTTCAAGAACAAATAAAAACAAGATTTTTTTATGTTAAACACAAACTCAAAAACTCAAAGTAAAGAGGGTAAAAAGAGGTTGCAAAAATGGGGAAACTAAAGTGAAAAGCTCACCCTTGAAGATCCAATGAAGAACAGGTTGTCCAGCCCTCCTTAAGTGATCAAAACCAGTCCAAAATCACTCAAAACAAGCCTCCAAGTCTCCCAATCTCGAGCTAGGTGCAATAGTGTGTAATGGTGCAAAAGTGAGGTAAAACACACTATTTGGACCCAAGAACACACACACAAGAGGAGAGAGAGGGAGATATAGATATATGGCGAAATATATGTATATGAGCTCGTTTTTGTCTCAAAAATTTCTAACCCTTAGTCAAGAGGAAGAGCTCCTCTCTTATAGGCAAAGAATGCTTACAAGCTAAGCAAAAAGCCTCATCCCTCCATACGTGTATGGAGGGAAGACAATCACACACTATGCGAAAATATCTCGTAAAGCAAGTGCATGTGTCCGTACATAAAATGTCATTTTGACAAAATTTAGTGCCGACCGGCACAAAGAGTGCCGACCGCACAATAAAGTGCCGATGACAACTCTAGCCACCGGTGGCCTCTAGCCCCCGGTGGTGTGTGGGGATGCCTCACAAAGCATTCCCTGCCCTTCCAAGGCAAACACAAGTGTTTGGTGCAAAACCAAACACAAACGGTCGAGTTCGGAGGTCGTGAGGCAAGGCGCGCACAGCCGAGAACTCCGGGAACTCCAAACGAACACGAACATGGATAATCACCGAGTGTCCCAACGGTGACGTCCAAGTCTTGAGGACGGTCAAAAATGGGGTGTCTACAACATGCTATTATATATAAGATATACTCACTATGTGCTAATGATCTTGATTGTGCTCAGATGATGCCCAACATAATGAAGAGGATAGCCATCAACAAGAGGATGCAATGGACAAGAGAGGTTAAACTGTGGAAAGTTAGAATTCAACATAGAGATTTAAGATTCAGATATTTTCATTCATTGATAGCTTTCACTCACTGATCACAATTCAGTCAAGATAGTATCTATATATAGAAGCCTAATACATTCTTCTAGAATCTCTAACAGATTTGCATATCTCAAGTTAGTTACAACTGCCATATCTTTCAGCATACGTGGAATGCATAACTGCTCTTGCAACTGTGGCTGAAGGTGTGGCTTGCTCGCAAATGGTGAAGTGTGGGTTGGTGAAATAAGCTGAGATTGTAGCTAAACTGTGTTCAGTCATTGGCTCAGTAGTCTCAACATTCCCCTGCAAGCTGATGGGATGCTCAAAGACCATGAGCTTGTCCTTGAGATACTAAAACCTTGAAACAGACAAGGGCTTGGTAAACAAATCAGCTAGTTGATCAACAGTAGGAATGTACTGAACAACAAACTGTTTAGCCAAAATTTTATCTCGCACAAAATGACAATCGATTTTGATATGCTTGGAGCGAGAATGAAATATGGGGTTGGAAGCCAAAACCATAGTAGAGAGATTATCACACCAAAGAACAAGTGTGGTAGGAGAAGAGATACCCATTTCAGTGAGGAGCATCACAATCCAATTAAGCTCAGTAGCAGTCTGTGCTAAGGCACGGTATTCTGCTTCAGTTGAAGATCTGGACACAGTGGCTTGTTTCTTGGTACACCAAGACACCAAATTAGTTCCCAAAAAAAAAAAACACAATATCCTGAGATAGATTTTCTATCATGAATATCACCATCCCAATTAGCATCCGAGAACCCATGAAGATCAAATGTGCTGGGAGTAAAGGTCAAACCATGAGAGAGAGTACCCTGCACAAATCTCAGAATCTATTTGACAGCAGCAAAGTGACCCACTGTAGGGGCATACATGGGCTGACATGCTTGATTGATAGCCAAAGATAGATCATGTCCGGTAATGGTAAGGTATTGTAAGGCACCAACAAGACTCCTATAAAGAGCAGGATTATCAAATTGAAGAAAAGCATTTGGAGGAGTGCTGTGCTTGACAGATATAGGAGAGGAACAAGGTTTACAAGAAGAAAGACCTGCTTTCAAAAGGATGTCCTTGGCATATTTTTGCTGGGACAGAAAATACCCTGTGCTGGTAGATTGAACAGAAATGCCAAGGAAATAGGAAATATTCCCTAATTCTTTCATAGAAAAAGCATTATGCATGTGAGTGATAAGATCCTGAATATGGACAGAATTGTTCCCAGTAATTAAGATATCATCAACATAGATGAGTAAGTAAGTCACTGAGGTGGCAGTTCTTTGAATGAAGAGGGAGGAATCACATTTGCTATTGATAAAGCCTTGTGAGAGTAAGAAGGTAGAGAAGGTGGAATACTAGGCCCTTGGAGCTTGTTTTAGACCATATAAGGCTTTGTGGAGCTTGCAGACATGGGTAGGGAAAGAAGTATCCACCAACCCTGGAGGTTGAAGCATAAACACCTCTTCATCAAGAATGCCATGAAGAAAAGCAGTGGAAATATCCAATTGCTTAAGGGACAAGTTGTGATGAAGTGCAAGGCAAAGCAGAATTCGAATAGTAGGTTGCTTAGCCACGGGGCTAAAAGTTTCATGAAAATCAAGTCCTTCTTGTTGTAAGTACCCTTTAGCCACTAACCAAGCTTTATATCGAGCAATGGATCCATCAGAGTTCCTTTTCACCTTGAAGACGCATTTACACCCAATAGCATTTTTATTAGATGGAAGAGAAACTAAGGACCAAGTTTGTTGTTTTTGCAAGGCATGAAATTCTTCAGGCATAGCCTTATGCCAGATGGGTGAAAGTAAGGCCTCTTTGTAGGAAGGTGGTTTTGAGTTTGAAAAGGGAACAATAGACTTAGCAATAGCTAAACAATGAGGAGGTGCAATAGATTTGGATCTAGTGACCATAGGATGGATATTAGAGGAAGTAGAAGGTAAAGGAGGTAACTGAATGGCAATAGACTGAATAGGAATTGGTGACACTTGAGGAGAAGAAACAAAGGGAAGAGAAGAAATAGAAGTGGCTGAACTGAGAGACTGAGAAGGAGCAGAGAAATTCTGATCATTTTGTTCTTGAGAAAAATGCTAATTCTGTGTCTGAGAAGTGGAAGGAGAAGCAGATTGCTGGGCCTGAACCTGGGGCTACACTGGAGAAATATTAGGAGAAGAATGTGCTGGTGAAGATGAAGGCCAAAAAAAGGAATGTGGAGTAGGAATAAAAGAAGTAGGTGAAGTACAGGAAGCAAAATGAAAGATATATTCATGAAAGACAACATGTCTAGAGAGATCAACTTTCCTTGATTTAGGATCAAGACATCGGTAGCCTTTAGCAAAAGGATGGTAGCCAAGAAAGACACATGACATAGATTTGGGTTGAAGTTTAGTGGGCTGATAAGGCTTAATCCAACGAAAGCATTGGCAGCCAAAAGTTTTAAAATATGAGTAGTCTGGAATGGATTTAAAAAGAACTTCAAATGGAGATTTGTGATTAAGATTGGAGGATGGCAATCTGTTAATAAGAAAAGTAGCAATGGCTATGGCATCAAACCAGTAGTGCAAAGTGTAGACACCCCATTTTTGACCGACCTTAAGACTTAGACGTCATCGATTGAGCACTCAGTGATTGCGCATGTTGTGCTCGTTTCGAGGTTTCGGAGTTGTGGCTGAGAGCCTTGCCTCCGGGCCTCGGAACTCTTTCAGCTTTGGCTCGGTCTGCGGACCAAGTCTTGTTTTCCTTGCTTGAGGAAGGGAGAGGTCTTGTAGACCAGTTTTCATGGTCGTAGAGCACTTTTCCCATTTGGAGACTAGTTTCCGGTTTTCGGAGCCTTCGGTTGCGCGCCTTGTCTCAGGACTGCTTAACGTTCTCCGTTTGGCATGGTTTTTGAACCACACCTTTTTTCCTTGGCTTGGAGGGCCACTGTGGTTTGGGAGATCAGTTTTGTGGTCGTAAACCACTTTTGGTGCTCGACAACTAGTTTTCGAGGCTCCCGGCTGCGCGCTTTGCCTCCCGAACTTTCGTCTTGCATCCGTTTTGGTTTGTTTTTGGTACGAACCTTGTTTTTCTTGTTTGGAAGGTGGTACAAGGGTGGGAGACCAGTATTTCCCCTTGGAGACTATTTTTCCTCCTGCCAGCCAGTTTTCTGGTCTGATGACTGGTCTCCCTGATCTTTGGACCATGAAAAGTGGTCGGCCACCACACCATTTGCTTGTTTTCATGCTCTGGACCTTCTCCCACCATGGCTGACCAGTTATTATTCTGGGAGACCACTTAAAGTGGTCGGCTGACCACTTTAAGTAGCTGGCCGACCACTTTAAATGGTCGATTTCTTTTTGTCACCTTTTTGGAGATATTTTAGGCCAGCTGGCACAACTGGAGAGCATTTGAACCCTCCTCTATACGCGTGTATGAAGGGATGGCCTTAAAGCTCAGCTTCCTTGAGAAGCTTTAGCTTTTGTTCTCTATAAGAGGGAGGCTCCTCCTCTCTCATCTAGGTTCAGAAAATTGAGGTTTGAGAGATAGATATAGACTTGTATCTATTCTTCCTTGTTTGCTCTTATTTTGTTCCTTAAAGTGTAGTTTTGTCTTACTTTAACACACAAACACACACTCAAACACCATACTCTTGGAGCTGAGGTCCCTTGAGGTTGTTTTTGGAGTCCTTGGACTAGTTTAAGCTTGAAAAACCTGCTGGAGTTGTAGCGTTGAAGGTGGTCTTCAAGGGTGAGTTTCTAACCCTTAAATCCCCCATTCTTGCTTAAGCTTTTGGACCCTTTTGCATGCTGTTTTGAGCTTAACTTCCTACTGCAAAAAGTTCTTTATTTTGGTGCTTAAGATCTTTGTTTAAGGTCACTTTTGTATTTGGAGTTGTTTACCCCCTCTTAGGCCTTGTTTGGCCTTGCTTTTGTGCCTTCTTTGTGAGCTTTGGGATCACCTTGTTTTAGCCTTCTGACCACTGAAATCCAGAGGATTTTTAGTGGTGGGGATGGTGTTTTGAGGTCCCAAAAAAGGAGAGGGTCATCCCCTCTCCTTGTGTCTTCAATACTTGCCTTGAATGCCTCATGTGTGAGCATGTTTGTTAAGCTTGTGTTGGCCATATCTTAGCATGTATTTGTGGTTATTTTGCTAAGACTTACCACTATTTTTGCTTGGTTTGGTCACTCCATGCATGGCTTATACACTTGTAGTGTAAATCTTGTAGACTAGCTTTGTATGCTTCATGAAGTAGCATGTCATTCTAGCTTATGTTGCTTCCATTTTAGCATGTTTTTGGTGATGTTTTTCCATGTCATACCATTGTTTTGGTTTGGTTTGGTCACCTCTTGCATGCTCCATGCACTTGTAGTGCAATTCCTTGAATTAGCCTAACATGCAGCATGCCTTGACATGTCATTCTAGCATGCTTTTGGCTTAACTTAAAGAAGCTTTTGTCCATGTTTTAACATGTTCTAGCTCTGATTTTGGTTGTTTTGGCCATGCATGACTTGCTTTGTATAGCCATGATTCAATCTAGCTTGTTAGCTTTGTGCATCAAGTCCACTAGCATGCTTTACTTGGACTATTTGAATGATTTATTATGTGATTGCAGTCCATGTTTCATACTCATGTACTTGCATTTATCACTCATTCAATGCGTTGGAGGGTTTGCCCCTTTATGCCTTAACATGAATCATTGCGTATGCCTTCATGCCTTAGCTTGCGAGCCATCATTTCAATGTGTTTTTGGGGTTATTATGCCATGATATAACTCTGATTTTTCTTGATTAAGTCATTCCATGCTTGGTCTTAATAGGTGTAGTGTAATTCACCTTATTTGCCTTGTATGCATCATGCCTTATGCGCTTCATGCTAGCTTGTTTTGGCTTCCTTCCATGCATGTTTTAGACTTATTTTAACATGTTCTAGGACTGTTTTGGGTTGCCTTTGCCATATCTTTCATGCCTTGTATAGCTGTAGTGCAATTGGCCTTGCTAGCTTTGTGTTTTGGTAACTCATGCATGCTATCTTTGAGCTATTTAGATGATTTGGCATCATTTAATACTTCATTTCAGAGCTTATAGCATGGCTATATTCCCACTTCATTCATGCTTTGAATGCCTTTAAGTGTTGTGCATTATTGCCTAGTTTGTGGCCTAGAATGTATGCCATCTTGCCTAGGTACTTGAGCCCCCATCTTAGCATGTTTTGGTCTTTGTTTAGACCTAATTAAGCTTTGTCCATGGTTGGTTCATGCACTTGTGCCATGTATTATATGCTTCCTTTGTAGTCCTCTCTATTAGCTTCATGCTTTAAGGACCTTTGCATGCTATGCTTACTTTGTTTGAATGATTTGGCATCATTTGTTATTTAATTTCAGTGCATTTAGTGTTGTTACACTTCCATGTTTATCACTCTTTGAGCACTCTTGAGAGTTGTGCTCTTAGGCCTAATTGGTTGGCCAATGCATTGTGCATGCATGCCTTGCCTTTTTGTGCGTTTGTTTCATCATTATGGCCACTGATTTGGGCATGTCTGAGGTCTACCCCCTTTTGGTTTAAGTCCATTTAGAATGTTTGTTTATATGTTGTTCACATGCTTATTGTTCATTGCATTGAGTATGCCATCCTACATTGCATTGTGCATGCCATGTGGTTATTTGCATTGTGTATGCCAAGTTGTTTCTTTGCATTGAGTATGCATGTTCCTAACATTGCTAAGTTGCCCTTATAGCATTGCATTGTGCATGCATGCATTAGCATTGTTTGCATGCCATTAGCCTTGTTAGGTTGTTCATGTTGCATTGCATGTTTGCATGCTTAAGTCATATTGCATGTCTGCATGCTCGAGTCGTATTCTGTATGCCATGTTATGTGTTGCATTGTTGTTTGGAATAGGTGTTAGTCCAAACACGAGAAACGAGGGACGTTTTATACTTGAAGTGATGAAATGTGCCTCAATTTTCGGTCGTCGACGCTCTTGATCATACATGATAGAGTTTTAGGCTTTATGTGTTTACTTGTGCATTTCTTTCATATTAAATTGTGCAACTTCGCCTCTCGGCCATCATGCATTGAAATGCGCGATTAGTGGCCCGAGGGTCGAGAACTACACTCCCTTGAGCTCATGTAATGATAGCGGGGATGGTTGTGCACACATATCTTGCAAATACATTGCCATGCCCTTTCTTGCTCTCTGTTGCAACAAAGTGGAGTCTGGCAGCAACAACTGGTCGGCCGACCAGTAAACCTGGCTGGCCGACCACTTTTTCTGGGTTTCAACATAGAAAGTGGTCTGCAGGTGGTTGGTGACACCAACAACTGGTCGGCCACCCTTCCACAGGTTCCCAAGGTGGAGTTTCAGCTTTCTGGAGCTTGGTGCAAGGTTCTGAGGACAATTGAGAACAGAGGCAAATCGAGACATCGCATTGGATTTCCGAACGAGGCGACCGGGCATGCATGCATTCTTCTCCCTCTCGAGGCTCCTGTTTTATTGCTTTCCTTAGCTGCCATGCTTAGATAGCTAGCTTATGCTTTGTTTTGTACTTCTACAGTTAATGCGTTTAGCTATTTTAATTTGTTTTGTAATAATTAGTTAACTAGGATTAGTTAATTAGTTTGTTTTGTAATAATTAGTTTAATTAGCTTAGATTAGCCAGATTAGCTCTTTATTCGGTCCCTCCGTCGAGAGGGCGTACTGTTGTAATAAGCGTGCGTGTGTGTGATGCATGTCTTCCAACCCCCGTTTCTTTCTCCCTTTTACTTAACTGCTTACGATGGTTAGTTTTAGGGCATGTTTCATTTAGCATACCTTATTCTTGCATGCGTGCATCCATTCATCTGTATTGCATGCACCGAGCTCAGGGCATCATACTAACTACATTGTATTTTCAATACATTTACTTGAATACGTGTTCAATAGCATGTTATCAAGTTGCATTTCACATGACATTCTAGATAGCCGAGCCTATTTTAGTTGCATTGTTGCATATGTTGCATTAGCCATCTTAACATTAACTAGGGTCATGTGTGATTTCTAACTAGTTCCCTGTTTTGGCTCAGAGTACACTGTAAGTGTTTTCGCTTTAGCATACTGCATGTGTGTTATTGACTGCCATGTTAAGCATGCTTGCCATGAGGCTAACTGCTTATTTGATATAACTGCCTGAATGCCTGTGCGTGAAGGTTGGATTATTTGAATTGGAACAATTCATTAAAATCCCCGATTTAGCCTACTTGTGAGTAGCAAACTTCAAACCATTTTGAAACGAACATGCAATGTTTTGTTCCAAATTAGGCAATCTAGTCTATACTTGTATGCTGTGCACATCACGTAGTAAGATTAGCTAATTAACCGGAATAAGAGCACATGTGTTTTCAGAAACAAAATATCATGCTTAGTACAGGCCGATCTTTGATCGGGCGAGCAGGGGTGCTCATTGCATGACCTTCCCCTCTCGTACCCAAGTTCCCGAGCCGAGGTAACTTTGGTGATGACGGACACGTGGCCTTAGGCACGAGTCAAGGTTTCCTAAATTCCCCCAAAATAAAATATTTAGGTGGCGACTCTGTATCTAGCAAAGCAGTCCATGTTTGGCACTTCTTTATAAAAATCAATTTTCCAAAACGATTTGCCGGATTTGGACTCTTTGGTAATTTATCGATCTTACATTGCACATTGTAAGATTAGATTCAGAATCGTGACATTTGAGTCCGAACTGTAGTAGCTCAGAACAAAACGATTTCGCGCCCTCGAGCGACTCAAAGAGGCGGACTTTGGGAGTTAGAGAACTTGACTCGAACTCATAATATCTTGTTTTGTTTACACTTATGTGTTTCTTTGCATTGCATTTGCATTGGTGCGCCTAGGACACCGTGTCCTCCGTCTGCTCTTCCTGAACGGTTTGTCGAAGGCCGCGTGCTATAAGATAGACCGGTTACGGGCTCTGCTACGACGGGAACACCAACCCCAGTTTTTTCCGGCGCACCCCTTTTGACCATTCGACCTAGTGCATATCGGAATCCATAGTGACTATTCTAATCTAGGACAGGTTGCTTACCCGGTTGTAGGTTGTTTGAAACCACTGCGTACATAGTGAAACCCTGGTTCCTGACAAAATAGGACAGGGAAACCCTACCCCAACATAGGGGTGTTTTGGCTCTCATTTGCTTGCTATGTGCTTTTAGAGTGTGCCTCTACAGGAATGCATATATCAGTTTGCAAGTCTGGGTATCAGGCCTGCAGGCATCAGTGTTTGAGAAATTAGTTTTACCTGAGGGTGTCGGGCTTACATTTAAGCATTTTAAGAACTGAGAGAGAATGCATTCGGTTCTGGCGAAATTTTTAAGCTGAATCAATAGAGAATGCAATCATTCAAATTTTTCTGGTGAATTCAGGTTGAGATGCTGTCTGTTTTCTTCTTTTGCAAGGTAGTCGCAGAACTATGGGTTCAGAAGGCTCCGATATCCCCCGGGTGCATTGAACCTCTCTTGATAGACTTTGTCAGGGTTAGTGATTCAGTTCAGAGTAGCCAGTGCTTTCCTTCGCTGAGGCAAGGTAGAGAAAGGCCAGTCAAGGTTCACCGGTTCATCTGATCTGTTAGTCACCAGTTACATCACCTCTGTTCAGTTCAGTAGACTCATGATGGCACAGAGTTCAGAAGAAATTATGGTCATGACAGCAGCATTAAACCAGGGAATCGCCATGCAGGGTAAGACCGATGCTGAAATGCAACACCCATTTAGGGCACTTACCACACATCCAGTCTTGGAACCCCAATCATTTCAAACCCGTGAGCCCACTACTTTTGAGCTAATGGGAATGATCAACGATCTTCAAAGAACTGCGGCTGATCTAGCCTTCAGAATGTCGGCTCTACCATCAACCATATCACATGCCGAAAATTTCATGCCAAAAGAGCCCCCACTATTGGGGCAAATTGTAATTGAACTCAGCCAACCTGATGCCATCCTAAGTTCAGTAACGACAGCGTCAAGAACAACCCAAGACTTATGTACCAACCGGACACTGCGACCCGGTTGGAAGGTGGTAAGAATAAGATAGGGACAGACATTGATCCCTATGAACAACTTCTGTGCATTGTTGAGGCTTTGAAAGCCGAAGGATTGAACAAACAACAAGTACTCACAGTTGTTGAAAAAACTGTAGATGACACTTTCATCATTCAAAATGAGAGCAGTTTGAACCAAAAGGAGAACAGGGAGAAGGGCCGTCGTACCAGAAACGATCCTGCTAACTCTAATCCCGCACTCGGAAGAGATCAAAAAACCAAATCGGCACCTGCCGACCCCTTTGCTAGTGCGTCTAGTACAAATCCACAAACCTCGAAGTACCAACCCCGGGGTCGCAAGGTCTTCCACGCCCTCTATATTCCTTTGTCCAAGGCATTTCAGATCCTTGTTGAAAAAGGCCATCTCAAACCCCTAGAGCCTCGGCCTCTCCCGAATCCCTTTCCAGCTAAGCATGATGGTACCCAGTACTGTGCATACCATCAACAAACCAGTCACAGCACCGACAATTGCTTTCGTCTCTGCCACGAAGTACAAGACTTGATTGACAACAAGGTAATCATCCCACCAATCTCAGCAAATTCTATCGTCACTGGATCAGTGAACTTGGGGGATAGTACGAGTATGTGATCAGGGGATGAACCACCTGCGGGCAGCGTTCAGTTTACTCTAGATGTAGTGTATGGCACGCACTGTTTTGAGCATTTGCGAATGCTGTTTGTCTTGCGTTCTGGCTTGGGTACTGAGTCAGTTTTGTTATGTTGCTTAGAGTCTCTCTCGTTGTTTTGAGTCAGTCTTTCCTTATTAAGTCAGTTGGGCCTGTCTTGTTGTATCGAGTCAGTCCTATTATATAGGAGTCGAGTGTTTCCGGGGGTGTTACCTCGGATATCACTATTTTGTTTTGTGTTTGTTTTTTTTCTTTTGAGTCTGTTTCTGCCGTGGAGCCAGTTACACCAATAGATCTGAATGAAACAACAGTGGTTTTTCATGCTTTTGTGCTTGTTCTTGCCTTAAGCCAGTTGTGCCAGAAGATGTGTTGAAACGGTAGTGCTTTTCACTTACTTTTCTGTGCCTTGAAATCATTGCATTGACATAAGTTTTTTCAAAAACTTTTTGAACATTGTGATGAAAACAAAGAGGAAGAAATTCCTCAGGTTTTGCAAAGTTTGATCAACTAAGAGAAAGAGAGGCGTGCTAAGCCCTTAATGAATGAAATCATGTTTGTTAACGTGAGTACTGAGAAGGATCCTGGTTTGATCCAGATTGGTTCTACATTGTTTTCAGCGCGAGCGACTAGTCGCTTCCTCAAAAGATTTCAAAAAACGTTTTGCGCCGTCCTGCGAAGACCTGTGCGGAATCGCTCTTGAGATTGTGCAGCTTAGGATTGCTCTTAGCCTCGAGACCCCTTTACTTTCAAACCTTGAACTTGGATTCAGAATGTTCAACGGTCAACCACAATGTGAGGCCTGTGTGGCCAGATTTGAAGCAGCCCATGAACTAGGGGCAAGAAAGTCATATCAAGAAGATTAGATGTGATCAAAAGAAGGCTTGTAAAGCTAGATAAGAAGTAGCCCTTGAACTAGGGGCAAAAAGAAAAAATGTCAGACGCGCTCGAAGAGTAAAAAATTGGGACATTTCTCAAGCTAACGAAGATCGACAAGAATGCTAAATCCCATAAGGGAGGAAAGAAGAAAGTTTTTGCTGAAAGACAATTGAATTCATAGCCACAACACTAGGGGCAAATTCAGCCCCCATTGGATGGAGTTCTACATCATCAGTGAACAACAGCTATTCTCCTGGATTCAGATGGCTTCGAGATCCTAAAACCATTTGACATGGACATATTACAACTTTTTACCCTTGAGAGGCTTGCTAGGCTGAAAACCCGGAAGGGCGACCTAGGCAAAAGTTAGAGCAAGAAAAAGAAGAAAAAAAAATAAAAAAGAAAAAATGCAAAGAATGAAAAAAGAAAAGAAGAAAAATGAAGAAAATGAAAAGAAAAGAAATGAAAAGAAGAAAAGAAAAACATAGCTCACAAGGTTGAAAACCCGAAAGGGCGGCCTTGGGAAAAGTTAGAGCGCAAAAGGAGAGGTTAAATACCCGAGTGTACCTTAACCCGGAACTACGTCAGACTTGATTCCCATGTTTGGGATACGTAGGCAGCTTCATTCTGAAGTCCAGCCATAAACACTTCCAAATCGATTGTGTCCATGTAGTGGTTCTGAGTTCGGTTGTGATTGTCATTATGAGAATTGGTTACAGTTTGCTGCAGTGCTATTCAAACAATGGGCAACTTTTTGTTGCCATACAGTGTTGCTGCGGTGCTATTCGAACAAGGGGCAACTTTTTGTTGCCGTACAGTGCCATTTAGGCAAGGGGCAATTTTCCATTGTTTTGGATTTGAGGTTGTGCATCTCAAGAGTAAATTCCGTGTTGGTCGAGCAGTGGCTATTTGCAAAAACAGTTTTTGAGAATTTTTTATTAAGGTTGACTAATTTTCTCGAAAATTATTCCATTTTCCAAAACTGGACCATTTCTTGGACCCAAAAAAAAAAAAGAAAAACTTTCAGTGCTCATAGCCTGACTTGCATGATTTCAAATCAAAAAGTCCAACAAGTGTGTTAATCTAACTCTCATATTGATTAAAATTGTTTTAACAGAAAGCAAAAACAAAGAAAATGGTCAAAAT
The DNA here is from genome assembly GCA_025200525.1 of Camellia lanceoleosa. Taxonomy (NCBI): domain Eukaryota; kingdom Viridiplantae; phylum Streptophyta; class Magnoliopsida; order Ericales; family Theaceae; genus Camellia; species Camellia lanceoleosa. The sequence continues at coordinate 27,221,986 of CM045767.1, forward strand.
GATAATCTAGGGGCACAGTTGAGTAAGGTGTTCTGTCTTGTCTCCATTGTCAACATACTTGCCAGGAAGGGCACTCTACTTGCCAGAGAAGGGCACAACTAAAGCTAATAACAAAGGGCTAAAAACTCTCAGCATCCTCAAAGCAACGAGGTTTCAAGCTAAGTACGAAGCACAAATTGGAATGGATCAATATATTCCACTCCCTCATCTAGGGCATCGACTAGACGTCGTCGGAGGAAATAGCCGCGAGCTGAATATGCTGGGCATGAGCCCATAACTTCCTGTTTATCCATCAACTACCCAGGAGAGGGATAAAAAATGAGAGATTGAAGAATAGAGAGATGTGCACTGAGAGAAAAAGTGGGAAAAGGGCTTTTCAGAAAAACAGAGCTAGAGGGCCGAGTGATGTGAGAATCACAAATAAGAAAGGGTGGGAAACAATACCCGAAGAAGCTGGCTCCTTGTCAACCGAGAGGTCTCTCGTCTTTGGAACACATCCGAGTGTCGTGTTGTGTTTTTGTTTGTCTCGATTCTTGTTTTTAGTCATTTCAAGTGTTTCTTGATGTGTTTAGGTTGTTTACCCTTTTTTTTTTTTTTTCCTTTTTTGAGTCGTTTTTGCTATGGTCAGTCGTAGACTCAATACTCGGTTAAAGAACTCATTTCTCAACTTCAAATTCAAAGTAAATCCTTTTGTGCTCCGAGTGCTATGCCGTTCTCTACATTTCTGCAAAACAAATTTCTTTCTTTCATAAAACTGCAGGGTTCAACCCAGGTTATATGAGAATAGTAGAGCCAGGACCTATCTGAAGCTATATGGATTCCGGGTTGCAAGGCAAAAGAAAAGAGGAAATTTGGAGCATCTGAGTTTATTTCAACTTCTGTAAGTTCCGTTATTGCATCCCGTATGAGCTGTGTGTTTAGAGTGATCAGTGTGTTGTACGAGTTGTGTGCTAAATAAACCAAGTATTGTGTTATGAACTGTGTGTTCAGAATGAGCAGTGTGTTGTATGAGCTGTGTGTTCAAAGTGAACAAGAGTACTGTGTTATGAATTGTGTGTTCAGAATGAGCTGCGTGCCAAGTGAACAGAATACTGTATCGACTATTTTCATGCCAGAATGGCAATTAGAAGTGCTCTCCCGAAGTACCAGTCCTTGCCAGAGGCATCTTGGCTGTGTTTGCAATGTGTTCCTAGGAGATCAATTGCGATGGTAGAAACTAGAGTTCGAATGGTAGATGCCTAGAACACAAAGGTTTGGAATTTTCGAGACTAAAGTCTGGTTTGAATACCCAGGGATACTGAGCCAACCTAGTCTGTCACCCCGTTAGAGAATAGGGAAAGTTGTGAACATGATCAGGAAGAAAAGTGGCATCCGTGGTTTCCCCAGCAGATGTTGCTCCTTGTCAGCATTTCAGGACCTTTGTACTATGAGTTGAAGGTAAGAGTTCAAAGAACACAAAGGGGGGTCCTCGTCGGAGCAGAGCAGTTCACCGCCACTCACATCATGAGGTGCTTTCTAAAGCACCGCTTTGTCTGTTCATTGCATTCCTTAAACATCATGCATTGTATTGCATTGTGCCTATCAAGTTTCCTTCTCATTCATGCACGGTATTGTATGTACTGTTCATTCAGAGAAGTTCTGGTTCAGTTTGACTGATACCTTTTTCCTTTCGCGTTTGGCACACGTTTGGTTTCCCTTTCCTCTCGCGTTTGGCACGCGTTTGGTTTTTACTTCCTTTCGTGTTTGGCACGCATTTGGTTTTCCCCTTTCCTCTCGCGTTTGGCACACATTTGGTACGCGTTTGGTTCCCCCTTCTCCTTTCGCGTTTGACACGCATTTGGATGACTGTGCTTTCTTGCACAGTCCTTTCCTCTCTGGCGTGTGATACGTTGAGAGGTTTTACCTTTCCTCTCTGGCATGTGATACGCTGAGAGGCTTTTCCCTTCCCCTCTTGTGTGCGCTACGCTGAGAGGTTTTACCTTTCCTCTCTGGCATGTGATACGCTGAGAGGTTTTACCTTTCCTCTCTCACGTGTGATACGTTAAGAGGTTTTTCCTTTCCTCTCTGGCATGTGATACGCTGAGAGGTTTTCCATTTCCTCTCTCGCATGTGATACATTGAGAGGTTTTTCCCTTTCCACTCTCATATGTGATACACTGAGAGGTTTTGCCTTTCCTCTCTTGTGTGTGATATGCTGAGAGGTTTTTCCCTTCCCCTCTCGTGTGTGCTATGCTGAGTGGTTTTACCTTTCATCTTTGGCGTGTGATACGCCGAGAGGTTTTCCCTTTCCTCTCTCGCGTGTGATACGTTGAGAGGTTTTACCTTTCCTCTCTCGCGTGTGATACGCTGAGAGGTTTTTCTTTTCCCCTCTCGCGTGTGATACGCTGAGAGGTTTTACCTTTCCCCTCTTGCGTGTGATACGCTGAGAGGTTTTTCCTTTCTCCTCTCGCGTGTAGTTTTTCCTTTCCTCTCTCGCGTATGCTATGCTGAGAGGTTTTCTTTTTTTTTTTCCCTTCTCGCGTGTGCTACGATGAGAGATTTTCCCTTTCCGCTCTTGCGTGTGATACACTGAGAGGTTTCTCCTTCTTTTTTGAAACACCGGGATATGTCCCTATGTCTCTCCCTTTTCGGTTAAGAGCATTTGGAATACGTTCCAATGCCTAAGCCATTCTGAAACACCGGGATACGTCCCTATGTTTCTCCCGTTTTGGTTAAGAGCACTTGGAATACGTTCCAATGCCTGAGCCTTTCTGAAACACCGAGATACGTCCCTATGTTTCTCCCTTGACCATTCCGAAACATGGGAATATGTCCTTATGTTTCTCCCCCTCTCCCTTTCCTCACACGATTTTTAGCGTGTTTGGAATTTATCTCAGGTTGCGTTGTGTACGCGCATGCGCAGTTTGTTTTCGGACCTCCTCTCATGATTTTAGCATGGTTTGAGCATCCCTTTCCTCACACAATTTCAGCGTGTTTGGAATTTATCTCAGGTTGTGTCGTGCACACACCTAGGCGGGTTGTTTTTGGACCTCCTCTCACGATTTCAGCGTGGTTTGAGTGTCCTCTTTCCTCACACGATTTCAGTGTGTTTGGAATTTATCTCAGGTTACGTCGAGTATGCGCCTGGGTGGTTTGTTTTTGGACCTCCTCTCACGATTTTAGCGTGGTTTGAGTATCCCCTTTCCTCACACGATTTCAGCGTGTTTGGAATTTATCTCAGGTTTTGTCGTGCACACACCTGAGCGGGTTGTTTTTGGACCTCCTCTCACGATTTCAGCGTGGTTTGAGTGTTCCCTTTTGTAGACACACCATTTTTGACTGTCCTCAAGACTTGGACGTCGCCGTTTGAACACTTGGTGATCATCTATGTTTGTGTTCGTTTTGAGTTCCCGAAGGTCTCAGCTATACGCCCTGCCTTAGGATCTCTCAACTTGTTTTTTTTTTTTGTGTTTGGTTTTGCACCAAACACTTGTTGTTTTGCTTCTGAGGGTGGGAAATAGCTTGTTGACCATCCCCATACCTCACCGGCCATGGCTTGAGGCCACCAGCCATTGGTGATGGCCGGTCGGCATCTTTGGTGGTCAGCCGGCCCTTAATTTGGTCAATCGGCCACATTTTCGGGTTGGGGCTTCTTTTTTTCCTTTTCTAGGCATTGTGCATGCTAGCTGTGCCAGCTGGAGCACACAGATCTGTCCTCTATACATGTGTATGGAGGACTTGCACCCTTTGCCCCCTTTTTGTTCTAAGCTTCTTGGAGAAGCTTGCACCCTTTGCCTTAGCTTCTTGAGGAAGCTTGACCTTTTGTCTTAGCTTTCTCAAGAAGCTTGCACCCTTTGCCTTAGCTTCCTTGAGAAGCTTGACCCCCTTGACCCCTTTTGTTTAGCTTCTTTAAGAAGCTTAGGTCTTTATCTTGCTCTATATAAGAGAGCCTTCCCTCTCCTTTGAAGGGGTTGAGCAAAAACCAGAGATATATGATATATACAACTTTCTCTCTCTATATCTCCCTCTCTCTCTTCATTTGTGTGTGTTAGAGGGCCTAAAAGGGTGTTTTGTTCTTAGTTTTGCACCAAGGCACCTAGTATTACACCATACTTGGGTTATTGAGGTGTTGGGAGGTTGTTCTTAGAGCTTTTAAGCTAGTTTTGATTAGAAAAAGGGCCTGAGGTTGCTGTTCTTCAAGGGTGAGCATAATTACTTTATATTCCCCATTCTTGCACTAGCTTTTAACCCACTTTGCATACTGTTTTGAGCTTTGTGTATAATTGATAAAAGTTCTATTTTTTGATGTTTGAGATGTTTCATTAAGGTCATTTTGGTGTTGGGGGTCGACCTCCCCCTCTTAGGCCTCGTTTGGCCCCTTTTGTGCCTTCTTTGTTGAGCTTTGGAACCTTTTGTGTATTGGCCTTCTCACCATTGACATCCATTGGATTTTCAGTGGTGGTGAAGGGGTCTTGAAGTCTTGTATAGGGGAGGGACACCCCTCTCCCTTTGTGTCTCATTTGTTCATGTTTTTGGCTCATAAGGGTAGCATACATGCTTGGCTTTACTTAGCTCCATTTCGGAGGTTTTTGGGTGTCATTTGGTCATTTTATACCTCGATTTTTGGTCAGATTGGTGGTCCGTTACATGCATCATACACTTGTCTAGTAATCCCCTTTATTGTCATAACATGTGCCATGCATTTGCTCCTCTATGCTTGCATGCTCTAGTTGGACTTCATGAAGCTTTTGGTCATATTTCATCATGCTTGAGGTCTGTTGGGTACTGATTTGATCATATTTGCCTTGTTTGGCATAGCCACCATGCATTTTGGCTTGTGAGCCTTGAGTGTGTGAGTCATTAGCATGCTTTAGTTGGGTTATTTCAGTGATTTGGAATCATTTCCCATGCTATTTCAGTCCAGAATCCATGTTTGTATGCTTGCATTTATCATCATTTCCATGCTTTGAAGAGATGCTCTTTTGTGCCTTAAAATGAGTCATTGTGCATGCCTATGTGTTTGAGGCCTTGGGCGGCCATATCAGTGGGTTTTGGGGCTCATTTTTGCATGTTAAAACTCTGTTTTGCATTGATTAGTCCATGCCATATGTGGTTGGGGTGGTTGTAATAGAGTGCCCTCATTGGTGCCTTAAATCCCCCTTTGTTTTGCATTCATTTCTTAGCATGTTTTGACCATGATCTATGCATGCTTTAGTCTTGTTTGGGAGTGCCTTAGGACTGTTTTAAGTCATTTTGGTCCTTTGGGGTTTGGTTGACATAGCTATGGTTTCGACCCCTTTGTTGGCTTCAAGTTTTGGTCATTGTTGCATGCCTTGCTTGCATAACATGGTTGATTTGGCATCACCTTCTATATACTTTCAGAGTTTAACATGTTGGCCTAGTGTCCATGTTTATCATCTTTTGAGTGTTCTTGAAAATTACCTTTTGTGCCTTAGCTTTAGGTCCATTGGTGTACATGTTTGCATGAGCATTTATCTATCATTTCCATAGCTTTTGGCCACTGTTTTGGGGTGTGGCTGAGGCTCCTCCATCTTAGTATAAATCCATAGGTCATGCATTTGTGCATTGTTGCATGCCTATCCTTTTCCATAGTTGCTTATCTAGGTTGCGTCATAGTATTGTATATCTATATGCATTGCCATATTGTTTGCATGTTATGTTGCATTGCATTACATCTTGCATGCTTGGTGCATTGCACATTTGCATGTTTAGTTTGCATTGCATTTAGCATGCTTTGCTCACTTTGAGTCATGTTGCATACTTGAGCCACATTGCATACATGCATTACATTTTGTTTGGTTTGGGGTGTCAAACCAAGTATGAGGAATGAGATGTGTTCGAACTTAAAGTGACAAAACACGTCTCAATCCTTGGTCGCCGATGCCCTTGACCTCAACATGATAGAGCGCGAAGCATTCATTTGTTTTTTCCCATGCATTTACATTGATTTACAAACTTGGTGCCTTTGGCCATCACGCATCGAGATGTGTGATTGGTGGCCCGAGGACCAAGGGCCACACTCCCTTGAGTCCATAACATAATAGGGAGTGTGGCCATGCATACATTGCTTTGAAATTTCCTTGCCATGCACTGTCTGTCTACTGTTGCAGCAAAAATAGGATTTTGCAGGAATAAGTGGTCGGTCGGCCACTTTCAGTGCCGACCGACCATCAGAGTCCAGCCGGTGACCCAATTTATGGTCGATGATCACATTTACATGGTCGGTGGTGCTTTTAAATGGCCAGTGACATTCCAAAATGATCAGGGAATGGTTATGAGGTGCCTCAAGAATTTTCACATCCCTCAGAGATGCAGAACAGTGCAAACAGAGGCAACAGTGGCATGGTAATGGGTTTTCGAGCAACGCAAATCGAGCATACATCATCCACGCATTCCGAGGCAGAGCTGCGGCGGTCTCTTTAGTTTCATATTTAGGCTATTTTTGTAATTAATTTGTTAATTAATTAGAAGTTTTGTAATAATTAATTAGCTAGGATAATTGATTCATTATTTGGCCTGTATTATTCTTTCAGACCCTCCGGGCGAGGGAAATTGTGTAATAAGTGTGTGTGAGTGTGTGTATGTCTTCCAACCCTCACTTCTTTCTCCCTTTTATTTACCTACTTTCAATGGTTAGTATTAGAGCATATTTAAATTAGCATACCTTATGCTATGCAAGCGTGCATTTATTCATCTGTATTGCATGCACTGGGCTCAGCGCATCATACTAACCGCATGATATTTCAATTCCAAGTTGAATACATGTTATCTGTTGCATTTCATCTGCCATGTTTAGAATAGCCGAGCCTATTGTAATGGCATTTTTGCATGTGCTGCATTAGGCATCTCAGCATAGCTAGGATTCATGCATGTTTTTTCTAATTAGCTTCTTTCTTTGGCTTGGAGTACTCGGTAAGTGTTTATGCTTTAGCACCCTTGCATGTGTGTGAGTGACTGCCATGATAGCATGCTTACCATGAGGCTAAGTGCTTATGTGATATAACTGCCTGAATGCCTGTGGGTGAAGGTTGGATTATCTAAATTGGAACAATTCATTGATTGCGAGTTTTAAGCCCACTAGATAGTGGCAAATCACCATGTTTTCTAAGCCCACTTGAGGGTGGCAAAATCCGCATTTTAGCCTACTTGCGAGTAGTAAACCGCTTTAAAAAACAAACGTGAAATGTTTTCTTCCAACTCAAGCGATCCAGCCTATACATGTATGCTACGCGCATCACATAGTAACTCTAGGCTAATAAACCGGAATAAGAGCATATAATGTTTTCAAAACTCGATATCATGATTAGTAGAGACCGATCTTTGATTGGGCGAGCGGGGGTGCTCATGAAGTGACCTTCCCCAATCGTACCCAAGTTATCGAGCAGAGGCAACTTTGGTGATGACGGACACGTGGCCTTAGGCACGCGTCAGGGTTTCCTAAATTCCCCCAAAATAAAATATTTAGGTGGCGACTCTGTATCTGGCAAAGCAGTCCATGTTTGGCACTTCTTTCTAAAAATCTATTTTTCAAAACGATTTGTCGGATTTGGACTCTTTGGTGATTTATCGGTCTCACATTGCACTTTGCGGGATTAGATTCAAAACCGTGACATTTGAGTCCTGAACTGTAGTGAGCCCAATGAACAAAATGGGACTTTCCCTCCCGGGATGTTCGGGGACGTCTACAGTTTCTGGCGACTCTGCTGGGGACTTAGAGAACTTGACTCGAACTCATGATATCTTGTTTTGATTACACTCATGTGTTTCTTTGCATTTGCATGTGCATTGGTACGCCTAAGTCACAGTGTTTGCCGTCTGCTATTCCTGAATGGTTTGTCGGAGGCTCGTTTCGAGAAGCGTGCCATAAGGCTGACCGGTTACGGGCTCTGCCATGATGGGAACACAAACCCCGATTTTACCGGGGCACCCTTTTTGACCATTCGACCTAGTGCATATCCGGAATCCATAGTGACCATTCCAAGCTAGGACAGGTTGCTTACCCGATTATAGGTTGTTTGGAACCGCTGTGTGCGTAGTGAAGCCCTAGTTCCTGACAAAATAGGACAGGGAAACCTTACCCCAACATAGGGGTATTTTTGCTCTCACTTGTTTGTTATGTGCTTTAGAGTCGGCCTCTACAGGAATGCATGTATCAGTTTGCAAGTTTGGGCATCAGGCCTACGGGCACCAGTGTTTTGAGGATCAGTTATTTGCGGGTATCAGATTCGGTTTTGGGGGCAGTGATTTGGGAACGATGATCAGTATTTGAGAACAGTGTATTCAGCTTATCAACTGCGTGTTGTGATGCCCAACTGTGTGTTGTGTGTTTATTTACGTTGCTATGCTATCCATTTTTCTGGTTGTTTATTTCCATATTATGCTTTATTTATCTTTTTGCTCGGTAGTTTAGCACAATTGCTTAAGACCAAGCAGATATTCCCCAAGTACTCTAGACAAGAGGTCGTCGACTCCATCGATCTGAGGATCTGGTAGACGGACAACCAGTGTATCATTCTCTACCCCCGGTTACCAGATGGAGGGCAGTTAGGCAGAGGATATCAGATCGGCAGTTAGTTTAGAGGGCTTCGTCTACCCTGCCTGGGTATAGTAGGGATCAGAGTCCTGTTTCTCCCGTAGAGAGGGAACATATACCAATGACAATAGATCGAGGCGATATGGCAGGGATCGAAGAAATGATGTGCCAGCTCTAGGAGAGCATGAGAACCATGCAGCAAGACGCTGTTTGTCGAGATGAATTTTCGAAACAACAGGCCGAGATCATGGCCCAGCAGGCAGAGTTAATTACCACGCTGCAACAACAGACCGGGGCATTTGCTTCACACTAGGCTCCTCCCCCACTAGGAGTTCCAGCACCCGGGGAGGCACCAAATGCCCAGAATGTCCAAGAGGATACAGACATCCCAACGGGGCCACCTCTGCCCCCGATTCTACCCCAACTATCCAAGGCACCTATGCCTATCAATCAACCGGACTCTCCCTTTGAGTTCGAGGTGGACCCTACAGCGTTGGAGTTGAGTAAGCTTGAGAAGTTGTTCAAGAAATCCCAAGGGGTAAAGTCCATCCCAGACATTGAGGACGGGTATACTGACGCGGCTGTCATGCTGCCGGACCGGTTCAAGATGCCACAAATCGACCGCTTCGATGGGTCCAGGGATCCCATTGTGGATCTACGTTTGTTTTCAGACATACTCCGATGGGCCTCACCAGACTACAGAAGCTTTCATTATTTGGCTGGACCCTATTGGGTGTGGCGGCCATCTGGTACGCAAAATTGGAAGACGATGCCAAGCGGAACTGGGATGGGATGGCCGAGGCTTTCATCGCACAGTACTCTTATAACACGCAAATCGAGATTACCACTCGTGATCTCGAGACAACAAGGCAAGAGCCTAAGGAGACTTTCTCTGAATTCATAACCCACTGGAGGGCCAAGGCCTCATTGATGACCACTAGGTCCACTGACAAGGATCAGATTCGGATGATTGTGCGCAATCTCCAACCCAAACTGATGCAGAAAATGATCGTGCTCCCTTTCCCTACCTTTTCAGATTTACATGAGATGGAGGTACAAATTGAGGATGCGATGAAACAGGGTCTGATCGACCAAGACAGAGAGCAAGCTAGGAGAACCTTCAACCGCAACGCCAATACAGGCACAAGCAATGCCGTAACTACTAGAGCTTCAAAAGTAAGCATGGTCACCACCAATCCCCTAAAAAACCTTGCAGCTACGCCATTCACTGGTGCGTTCGGGAGTAGTTCGCAATCAGCCAAATACCAACCCAAAAGCCAAAGAACCTTCACTCCACTATATAAGCCCCTGTCCAAAGCTCTAGGGGTTTTAATCAGAAAAGGGCACTTGAAGCCCCTAGAGCCGCGGCCATTGCCGGAAAAACTTCCCCCTTCCCACAACCCAGCCAAATATTGCGCATTTCACCAACAGCATAGTCATGACACCGACCAATGCTTCCAACTACGTCATGAGATTCAAGATCTCATTGATAATGGGGTGATTGTGCCTCCAGAAAAACCCAATGTCATAACCAACCCTCTCCCTCCACACAACCAAGCTCCACCTCCCAAACGCATCAACTTTATCCAGACTCGGGTCGTGTCTTACGATCCTAGCATCTATATCACTCATTCTCACCTACCCAAGCCATAGGTGTTCTTTCCCGACAGCACTGACTTGTGCATGTTGGACATCTCCAGAACCCAACCTGAACCAATGGTGGTGACTGTCGAAGACAGAACAGGGGAGATTTCAGGGGAGAATGGGATTGTTGAGTTAGAATTTGAGGAATCTGGGAGTTTTGCTGAGGAGGTATTCAGTCCGAGTGACTACATTCTTTCAGTAGGCCAGGTTGGGCCAAGTGTGGAATTGCCAGCAGGGGCAGAGCTTTGTGTGATACAGGGGGATGAATCTGGTCAGAGGATAGATGACTTGGCAGCTGTGGAAGGGGACTTTGCCAACCTCCAATTTTTTAATGAACAAGATCCAGAGGGCATGGTAGTCAACTGGTCAGATTTTGAGGAGTTAGTAGAGGTCACCGGGTGGCTTGATGACCTACCAGATGTTGTCGACGAAACTCAGTTGGAACGGGGCCCGGTAGGGGAAAGAACATCAGTTGTGGCCAAAAGGGCCAAAAATCAGAATGCATCACCGGAGAGCGCCGGTGCTAAGAATTTCGCTCAGGACTTGGGCATTGTGAATATGGGAAGTATTGAACAGCCAGCTGTACTAACGCGATTGGAACAAGAAAGGTTCGGGGATTCTAAGAGAATCAGGAAAGCTAAGGTCCCTGAGGGGACTGAAAGTGCTGTGTGCACAAGGATAGAGAGTGCTGCGAGCATGTGGACGGAAAGTACTACGAGTACAATTGTACTGAAGCCAGACAAGTGTCTGTCGGCTGCCGACGGAATGTGGTGGGAAGACAATGATCTTTGTCTTGCCCACATGGATGAGGATTGGGGGAGCAACCAGCTAGACGATACCTGGTACATCGGCGAAGTCGATCATATGACTAGAAGCGGGCGATATTTCATGTCCCCACATCTAGATCAGCCAGAGGCGTCTGGGAAAGATAAGGAGACGGAGAAATAGAAAGAGAAGCGACTCGAAAAAGAAGCTGTACTGAAGCAATTGAAAAAGATACAGGCAGACATCTCCATCTGGGGACTACTTATGGCATCGTGAGTGCATCGACAAGCTGTCTTATCGGCCATGGACAAGGCCAAGCTCTCAATAGACACCACGCCCGAACAGCTGGTGGGCTTAGTTTTTCCAGGAGGGGCTACCCCGATGTTGACTTTCTCCAACAAAGAATTGCCACCTGAGGGTGGAAACCATAACAAGCCACTCTACATCTCTGTGGAGTGCAGAAACAAATGGATACCCGTGGTCCTTGTCGACACAGGGTCCCCGATTAATGTGTGCCCAGCAAGGACTGCATATGCAATCAGTTTAAAGACGGGGAAGCCTTTTGAGCTAATGCATCGACCCATCCAAGGTACCCTAAACGGACGCTTTGTCCGGGAGGGGGAGGACTTTCCATTTTGTGGCTTCCCAGAGCCGTGGCTGAATGCCGAGAGGAGGCACTTGCCAGGGTTTGAGATCTTCTTTGACCTGTAGTTATCTGGGGATGATGTTGCCGAGAAGCAGACAAACCAATCAGCTGAGGTTGAACAGAATGAGAAAGTAGATTTCGAGAGCACTAAAATTGAAATGGGGGTAGCACTGGCTTGTCTACTTTCAGATCCTCCGATCATACAGAAGTGCTTGTGGGATAACTTCGCGGTGTCCATGATTGGGAATGAAACGGCTGCGGGCCTACCAGCAAACATTTTGGATGCATCTATCGCACCCTCTGTCATTTGGCAGTATAAAGAGGGATTTTTGTCAAGTAGCACCGGGTCAGGTAGTGAGCCAGAATCTGATTCCTCCGAATCTGTTGAGTCGAAATCAGGTTCCAGCTCAACTGAGTCTGAGTCCGGTATTCCTGGGGGTGATAACCCGGATGCCACAGTCCTGTCTGGGTCGTCTTTTTCTTTCTTTTTTGAGTCTGTTGTAACGGAAGAATTAGACGATTTGGAAGCAATTAATGAGAATGATATGGCTGTGGTTTCTGAGTACTTTTCTGTACCTTTGATTTATTGCTTGAATCAAGACTTTCAAAATTTTAATGAAAACAACGAGAAAGAAATTCCTCCGATTTTGCAACGATTAATTGATCAAGAGCAGGAAAGATTTGTTAAACCTTTAGTTGATGAAATCGCTACTATTAATGTTGGTACTGAGGAGGACCCGCGGCTGGTCTAGATCGGGTCCACGTTGTCTTCGGAGGAACGTGAGCGCTTAGTCGCTTTATTAAAAAATTTCAAAGATGTTTTCGCGTGGTCCTACGAAGACATGCCTGGGATCGATCCTGAGATTGTACAGCATCGGATCCCTCTTGACCCCGAGACCCGACCTGTTAAACAGAAACTCAGAAGGATCTGCCTAGACTGGGCCCCCAAGATTAAAGAAGAGGTCACCAAGCAAATTGATGTAGGATTCCTGCTGGTATCCGAATACCCGACTTGGTTGGCCAACATTGTTCCAGTGCCGAAGAAGGATGGCAGGATTCGGGTATGCGTGGATTTTAGGGATTTGAACAGAGCCAGTCCGAAGGACGAATTTCCCTTGCCGCATATTGATGAGTTGGTGGACTTCACAGCGGGGCATGCTTTGCTTTCGTTCATGGATGGATTCTCGGGCTACAATTAGATAGTGATGGCACCTGAAGACCGGGAGAAGACTACTTTCACCACCCCGTGGGGGATATACTGCACCAGAGTGATGCCATTTGGGCTGAAGAATGCTGGAGCTATATATCAATGGGCCGCAACCACAATATTACATGACATGATCCACAAAGAGGTTGAGGTGTATGTGGACGACATGATTGTCAAGTCCAAAGATAGAGAGCGCCACTACACTGCCTTACAAAAGTTCTTTCAAAGGATCAGAGAATTTCGGTTGCGGCTGAATCCTCAAAAGTGTACGTTCAGTGTTACAGCGGGAAAAATGCTGGGGTTCTTGATTACACAAAGAGGTATCGAAGTCAACCCTTCCAAAATCAAGGCCATCTTAGAAATGCCACCACCAAGGACTAAAAAGGAGGTGCGAGGCTTTCTGGGTAAAGTGCAATTCATAAGACGGTTTATCTCAAAATTAACCTTGACTTGTGAACCACTTTTTGGCCTCCTGAAGAAAGGAAAGAAATTCCAATGGGATGGCTGATGCCAAGCTGCTTTTGAACAGATCAAGGAATACTTACAGAACCCACCCATGTTGTTACCGCCAGAGCTGAGGAGACCGTTAATATTGTACCTTTCAGTGACTGAGACTACAATAGGCTGCACGCTCGCGTAAGAATTAGAGGACAAAGTAGAGAGAGCCATCTACTACCTGAGCAAGAAGATGCTGGAGTATGAGACTCGCTACACACCATTGGAAAAGGCTTGCTTAGCCTTGGTATGGGCTACCAGGAAGCTGCGGCACTACTTGTTAGCCCACTCTATAATGTCGGTTTCGAGATTAGATCCCATCAAATATCTCTTCGAGAAACCAGCACTTACGAGTAGGCTAGCTGGTTGGTTGCTATTGCTCTCTGAATTCGATCTGAAATATGTGACTCGCAAGTCAGTCAAGGGAAGAGCAGTAGCAGATTTCTTAGCTGCTGATCCAGTGGAAGGAGGTGAAGCAGTTGAGTAGTTATTCCCAGATGAGGCCATTTTGCATATCGACGACGAGTTTTGGATGATGTACTTTGACGGAGCGTCAAACCAGTACGGGTATGGGGTAGGTGTATTGCTGATAGCACCCGACAAGTCCCGTATCCCTCTAGCATTTAAACTCCAGTTCAAGGTCTCGAACAACGATGTAGAATATGAAGCGTGCATTGCTGGTTTAGAAGCAGCCCTAGAACTCGGGGCAAAACGGTTGGACGTCATCGGAGACTTGAACCTTGTTGTATCTCAAGCGAAAGGAGATTGGAAAGTCAAAGAAGAAAAGATGATAATGTATCACCAGACCTTGGACTCGTTAATTCCTCGGTTTGAGAAGCTAAACTTCGCTCATCTATTAAGAGAGAACAATAGGTTCGCAGATGCACAAGCAATTCTATCTTCTATGATAGACATCCCAAAGATAAGAGGGCAATCAGGAGAATAGCTGCTCAGTTCATCATCTGTGGGGGTAAACTGTAAAAAAGAGGTCATCTGGGAATGCATAGTTGTGTGTTGATGCCGAAGAATCGAAGAGCCTGATGGAGGCCATCTATGGAGGAAAATGTGGTGCACATATGAACAGGGTGATGTTAGCCCAGAAGATCCTCAGATAGGGTTACTACTGGTTCACCATGGAGGAGGATTGTATCGGCTTTGTACAGCGATGCCACAAATGTTAGATCCATGCAAATCGCATGAACATTCCGCCGTCAAAGCTGTACAATATGACTTCGCCATGGCCATTTTCAGTTTGGGGAATCGATGTGATCGGGGCTGTCACTCCGAAGGGGTCGAATGGGTATGAGTTCATCCTGGTCACGATAGATTATTTCACGAAGTGGGTTGAGGCCCAATCTTATGCGGTGTTGAAGGCTTCACATGTTGCAAAATTCATCAGGAACAACATCATCTATCGCTATGGGGTCCCGAACGAAATCATTTCAGATAACGATTCCCACTTCAAGAAGGAAGTGATTGACTTGTTGGAAAAATACAACGTGGCTTTTCATAAGTCATCTACCTATCGGCCGCAGACCAATGGAGCGGTCAAGGTAGCCAACAAGAATATCAAACACATACTGTAGAAGATGGTGGAAACCTACCGGGATTGGCCAGATAAGTTGCCATTTGCTTTGTGGGGCTACCAGACTTCAATTAGAACGTCTACTGGGGCGACTCCGTATTCATTAGTCTATGGGATGGAGGTCGTTCTACCTATCGAGATTGAAGTTCCATCTTTGAGAGTCTTTGGTGAGTGTCGAGATAGCGAAGCGCAGTTAACAGAGCAGATTTGAAGAACTCATGCTCTTTGACGAGCACAGACTGAAAGCACTATACCATGTTCAAGGTTATCAGCGCAGAATTGCCAGGACTTTCAACAAGAAAGTTAAGTCCAGGAATCTGAAAGAAGGAGATTTGGTGCTCAAGGACAACCGAGCTCCCATCCACGACCCAAGGGGCAAGTTCAGACCCAATTGGACTGGTCCCTACATCATTAAGTCTATCTGGTCAGGTGGAGCTGTGGTTCTGATGGACCTAGATGGCCTAGAGTTCTCCCAACCGATCAATATGGACAAGTTGAAGAAATATTACCCTTGAGAGGCTCGCTAGGCCGAAAAACCGAAAGGGCGACCTAGGCAAAAGTTAGAGCACAAAAAAATTTGAAATGATAAAAACTGAGCTCGCAAGGTTGAAAACCCGCAAAGGGTGGCCTTGGCAAAAGTTAAAGCGTAAAAGGAGAGTGAAAATACTCGAGTGAACCTGAGCCTGAACTACGTAAGGCTTGATTCCCATCTTTGGGATACGTAGGCAACTTTATCCTGAAGTTTAGCCATAAACTCTTCCCCGATCAACTTTGTCTATTTGATCATCTCGGTCATTTTTGTCTATTCGGCGTTCAAGAGCTTTGGTTGTGATCTCCAGTACAGTGCTACTCAGACTAGGGGCAACTTTCCAGTTGCTGGGATCCGGGGTTGTGCATCTCAGTGACAGATCTTAGACGTGTTCAGTTCTGATCCATATCGAAAATGGTTTTGGCAAGTTTTAATAAAAGTTGATTTTGCTCAAATTAATCTTTTTACAACTTAAACCATTTTTGGACCAAAATGGAAAATTTTCAGTACTCACAACCTTCAATTTTATTGATTTCAATATAGAGTCCTCTTGCTCTTGCATACAAATTGAAGTTGCTTTTGGTTACATTCATAAAGAAAACTTGAAAGTGCTAATAAAGCAATAAATCCAGGGCATAGCTAAGTCAGGTGTTCTTGCGCCCCCTTCCAGAGCTGGTCGAAGCTTCTGACGCCAAAGTGGGCCCAATCTATGCGCTCATCAGTCAAAATGCAACTGAAAGTGGGAGCAGGGGCCAGGAGCTCTCTAGTCCTCCATCCTATGGCATACCGAGCAAGGCAAGGCTCGCCTCGATGGGAATCTGACAAGGTACTCTATCCCTGGCGGGCAAGTTCGATCATGGCTAATGGCCAAAACTGGAAAAGGAAGTAAAATGTGTCAGGCCAATCAACTGAATCCCAGGCTGCCAGGACATGCTATAGCTCATTGCTAGTAGATTGAGCCAAGGACAACACCAAGTAATGCGGTCTGCAGACAAATTGCACATCTAGTCGAACCACCATCCCTCATCCAGGGCATCGACCTGACGTTGTCGGAAGAAATAACCGCGAGCTGAGTATGCTGGGCAAGAGTCCACAACCTGCAACTTGTCCATCAACCACACCTGGGGAAGGATGAAAAATGAGACAATAAAGAATAGAGAGATGTACAATGAGAGAAAAGTGAGAAAAGGGTTTTGTGAAAAAAACCAAGCCTGAGAGCCGAGTGATGTGAGCAATACATATGTGAGATAGGGTGGGAAACATTACCTGCAGCAATAGTGGACTCCCCGCAAATCTGGTCATCTCCCAGCGATGGAAAGCGTCCAAGCCCATTAATGTCTCGGCCAATGTCATGGCAATGCAGCTTTTGCCCTTCTTCAAGCCTTGGGCAACCTTGATCAACCGGACACGAGATCCACTGGAGCCTGAGGCAAGAAAGAAATGAGATAGCATGCACAAACAAATGGTGTGTCGCCGAAAACCCTACCAATGATGGTCGCCGCGGTCACCGGCATCAGAAAACCGGCAAATCAAACTCGGAATATCTAGCATTCTATCACCAATCAAAGATCGAGCGTCATGCATCCTGAGCCCACAATTCACCCTAAAGCTTGGGCGTGGCCGAAGCGAAGTTGGGGCAAGATTTCTTCGTTATGCTTAGATTCCATCAAAACTTGGAAATCTTCGAAGGTAGGACATACCTCTTGCCCGCCAAAGCTAAAGACATGCGTTACTGGGTTCCAAAACCTTGTCGCGGCATGGAGGAACGGAAAGTGCAGTGGAGTACGACTCAGAGTGAATAGTGCGTTTATGCCGAACCCCCGAAAATTCAGCCTTTCCGAGCCATCCAAGTTGGCAATCCAAGCTATGAGATTTTGGGCAAGAAACTCTTCCATTTGGAGCAAATCAGTGTTGAATTGAGAAAAACTACGAAGTTGAGTCTTTTTGTAGGGGATAAGGTGTGAGTGGAAGACAACTGTTAGCATTCTGGTGATTCTTGCCATTTATGGCCGACCGGCCAAAAATGGTGCCAACCGACCACCACTGTTGGCCGATGGAAATTTATTATGGCCGGTGGCCTTTCCCTATGGCCGATGGCCTTCCCTTTTGTTCCATTAGCTATTTAGAAGTTGAACGTGTTGAGGAATTGTAGTCGGAACCTTTCCTAATGTCTTCCGGTGGCGATTTTGCGAAGTCATGTCTATTTGTTTATCGAGTTGTTGTACATTTGCTTATCGAGTTATATTTCACATTCTCTCAGTTTTTGCTCTACTTATCGAGTTGTATCTACACTTGGTTAGCTTATCGAGTTCTTTGTTTTGCTTATCGAGTTGTTTTTGTCATTAGTCATCTCACTACCTGCTATTACGAGGCAAACGCTTACTTTTCAAATAAAGATTCAAACCTCATTTACGTTGTTGTGTAATGCGATGCGATGCGATGCATGAAAAGTACAAGTGTAACATCTCTTTGGACCAAAATAGCTGTTTCATTTCCATCATATCTTTTGCAAAAAATATACACAGTTTTGAAAAAAAAAATAAGATCTGCCTGCGGCAGCACAATGTGCTTAAACTACCAGTAAAAAGGGAAGTAAAGCAAAAGGGGAGAAGGGCAGCAGAGTGTTTGGGTTAATACCGGTGGCCTCCCCTTGTGGTCGATGCACCTCCCGCGCCCTTGTCCGGGTCAATTATATGGTTTGGCACCTTCATTACTCGAGACAGTGCAAGAAAGTGCACCTTTGAACATTAACTGACCTTCGTGTTGACCTCGAGCCATGTCTTCTGTGTGCGATGCTCGGTGTGCGCAAAGAGTACCCTTCCTCATATCCTTTTATATGCCTTGCAGATTCCGCAAATCGCTTTAAACATGTGGTATTACATTGTTTTGTTTTGACTATAATTGTCACGCTCGTTACGCGTCTCGTGTTACACAATGCCTCGTCTTGTTCTGAATTTGCATCTCAACATCATGAATAACATGGCTTTACCATGCTTTAGTTGAATATGCTCCCTAGTTCCTATACACATTGCATGCGTTGTCGCGTATTGCTTTACTCACATGTGTTCAAGTTCCTTTTATACACGTTGCATGCGTTGTCGCGTATTGCTTCACTCACATGTGTTCAAGTTCCTTTTTATACACATTGCATGCGTTGTCGCGTATTGCTTTACTTACATGTGTTCAAGTTCCTTTTATACACATTGCATGCGTTGTTGCGTATTGCTTCACTCACATGTGTTCAAGTTCCTTTTTATACACATTGCATGTGTTGTCGTGTATTGCTTTACTTACATGTGTTCAAGTTCCTTTTATACACATTGCATGTGTTGTCGCGTATTGCTTTACTTACACGTGTTCAAGTTCCTTTTATACACATTGAATGGGTCGTCGCGTATTGCTTCACTCACATGTGTTCAAGTTCCTTTTTATACACATTGTATGCGTTGTCGCATATTGCTTTACTTACATGTGTTCAAGTTCCTTTTATACACATTGCATGCGTTGTCGCGTATTGCTTTACTTACATGTGTTCAAGTTCCTTTTTATACACATTGCATTCTTTGTCACGTATTGCTTTACTTACATGTGTTCAAGTTCCTTTTATACACATTGCATGCGTTGTCGCGTATTGCTTTACTTACATGTGTTCAAGTTCCTTTTATACACATTGCATGCGTCGTCGCGTATTGCTTCACTCACATGTGTTCAAGTTCCTTTTTATACACATTGCATGCGTTGTCGCGTATTGCTTTACTTACATGTGTTCAAGTTCCTTTTTATACACATTGCATGCGTTGTCGCGTATTGCTTTACTTACATGTGTTCAAGTTCCTTTTTATACACATTGCATGCGTTGTCGCGTTATGCTTTACTTATATGTATTCAATTTCCTATACACATTGCATGCGTTGTCACGTTATGCTTTACTTATATGTGTTCAAGATTCCTATACACATTGTACGCGTCGTCGCATGTACTTTACTTACCTAACATGGTTATGCTTGTTTCAAATTGCATTGTTATGCGCCACTCAGCATTGCATTGTCACGCATGCCCTTCTTGCATTGTTATGCATGCTTCACCTGCCTTGTCACACACTTCTCACTTGCATTGCTATGCATACTGCTAACAATATTGTATCTGTTAAGTTCCCTTTCTCTTATAGGCATGATATTGTATGTACGGTTCATTTGAAGCTAGAGCGACCAGACGAACCGCACAGGTATTGTATTCTCCGCGTGAAATGTAGCGAGAATCACATAATTCTCTTACATCCTTTCTGCATTGTAATGTAGTTGGGTTTGTGTTTGCTAGCTTAAAACTGTTGCATGGTATGATTCGTTACAACTTTCTTTGCATGATCATAAGTTATGCTCGGCTTCGTGCATTGTTTTGCATTTTACCCCTGCCTCTGGGTGCATATCTTTATCTGTAGCTTGTATGCTTTGTCTAAGCCTTCGGCCTTGTCAAAAATGGGTCGTCTCTGGGCTTTGACATTCACTCCCGTCATTGTCATGACTTTCAAGTTCTGTCAAAGAGGGGCAACTGTAGACACCCCATTTTTTACTGTCCTCAAGACTTGGATGTCACCGCTTGAACACTCGGTGATCATCCATGTTTGTGTTCGTTTTGAATTCCCGAAGGTCTCGGCTACGTGCCCTGCCTTAGGATCTCTCAACTTGTTTCTTTTTGTGTTTGGTTTTGCGCCAAACACTTGTTTTTCTTCTGAGGGTAGGAAATAGCTTGTTGACAATCCCTACACCTCACCAGCCATGGCTTGAGGTAACCGGCCATGTTCTCTTGCCACCGGTTATTGGTGATGGCCGGTCAGCATCTTTGGTGGTCGGCCGGCCCTTAATTTGGTCAATCAGCCATATTTTCAGGCTGGGGCTTCTTTTTTGCCTTTTTTAGGCATTGTGCATGCTAGTTGTGCCAGCTGGAGCGCACAGATCTATCCTCCATACACGTGTATGGAGGACTTGCACCCTTTGCCCCCTTTTTGTTCTAAGCTTCTTGGAGAAGCTTGCACCCTTTGCCTTAGCTTCTTGAGGAAGCTTGACCCTTTGTCTTAGCTTCCTCAAGAAGCTTGCACCCTTTGCCTTAGCTTTCTTGAGAAACTTGACCCCCTTGACCCCTTTTGTTTAGCTTCTTTGAGAAGCTTAGGTCTTTATCTTGCTCTATATAAGAGAGCCTTCCCTCTCCTTTGAAGAGGTTGAGCAAAAACCAAAGATATATGATATATACAACTTTCTTTCTCTATATCTCCCTCTCTCTCTTCATTTGTGTGTGTTAGAGGGCCTAAAAGGGTGTTTTGTTCTTAGTTTTGCACTAAGGCACCTAGTATTATACCATACTTGGGTTATTGAGGTGTTGGGAGGTTGTTCTTAGAGCTTTTAAGCTGGTTTTGATCAGAAAAAGGGCTTGAGGTTGTTGTTCTTCAAGTGTTCTTCAAGGGTGAGCATAATTACTTTATATTCCCCATTCTTGCACTAGCTTTTAACCCACTTTGCATGCTATTTTGAGCTTTGTGTATAATTGATAAAAGTTCTATTGTTTGATGTTTGAGATGTTTCATTCAGGTCATTTTGGTGTTGGGGGTCGACCACCCCCTCTTAGGCCTTATTTGGCCCCTTTTGTGCCTTCTTTGTTGAGCTTTGGAACCTTTTGTGTATTGGCCTTCTCACCCTTTTAAATAGTCCTAGAACATGTATGGGTTGCCTCACCCGTCTCTGATTGCCTTTGACAATTGAGAACAGAGGCAAATCGGGGCATCGCATTGGATTTCCGAACGAGGTGACCGGGCATGCATGCATTCTTCTCCCTCTCGAGGCTCCTGTTTTATTGCTTTCCTTAGTTGCCATGCTTAGATAGCTAGCTTATGCTTTGTTTTGTACTTCGACAGTTAATGCGTTTAGCTATTTCAATTTGTTTTGTAATAATTAGTTAACTAGGATTAGTTAATTAGTTTGTTTTGTAATAATTAGTTTAATTAGCTTAGATTAGCTAGATTAGCTCTTTATTCAGTCCCTCCGTCGAGAGGGCGTACTGTTGTAATAAGCGTGCATGTGTGTGATGCATGTCTTCCAACCCCCATTTCTTTCTCCCTTTTACTTAACCGCTTACGATGGTTAGTTTTAGGGCATGTTTCATTTAGCAGACCTTATTCTTGTATGTGTGCATTCATTCATCTGTATTGCATCCACCGGGCTCGGCGTATCATACTAACTACATTGTATTTTCAATACATTTACTTGAATACGTGTTCAACAGCATGTTATCAAGTTGCATTTCACATGACATTCTAGATAGCCGAGCCTATTTTAGTTGCATTGTTGCATGTGTTGCATTAGCCATCTTAACATTAACTAGGGTCATGTATGATTTCTAACTAGTTCCCTGTTTTGGCTCAGAGTACACTGTGAGTGTTTACGCTTTAGCATACTGCATGTGTGTTATTGACTGCCATGTTAAGCATGCTTGCCATGAGGCTAACTGCTTATTTGATATAACTGCCTGAATGCCTGTGGGTGAAGGTTGGATTACTTGAATTGGAACAATTCATTAAAATCCCCAATTTAGCCTACTTGCGAGTAGCAAACTCCAAGCCATTTTCAAACGAACATGCAATGTTTTGTTCCAAATTAGGCAATCTAGTCTATACTTGTATGATGTGCACATCATGTAGTAAGATTAGCTAATTAACCAGAATAAGAGCACATGTGTTTTCAAAAACAAAATATCATGCTTAGTACAGGCCGATCTTTGATCGGGCGAGCGGGGGTGCTCATTGCATGACCTTCCCCTCTCGTACCCAAGTTCCCGAGCTGAGGCAACTTTAGTGATGACGGACACATGGCCTTAGGCACGAGTCAAGGTTTCCTAAATTCCCCCAAAATAAAATATTTAAGTGGCGACTCTGTATCTAGCAAAGCAGTCCATGTTTGGTATTTCTTTATAAAAATTAGTTTTCCAAAACGATTTGCCGGATTTGGACTCTTTGGTGATTTATCGGTCTTACATCGCACATTGTAAGATTAGATTCAGAACCATGACATTTAAGTTCGAACTGTAGTAGCTCAGAATAAAACGATTTCACGCCCTCGAGCGCGGACATCGAAGAGTTCCCAGGAGTGCGTCTACACAAAGGTACAAAAGAATGATAGAGAAGAGTTGTAGCTGTCTCAGTGATATGTCTATGCTTCCTCTCAGCAATACCATTCTGAGAGGGAATATAGGGACAAGAATGCTGATGAATAATCCCATGAGTAGTCAAATATGCCTTCATTTTGGATGTAAAATATTCTGAGCCTCCATCAGTTCGTAAAATTTGCAAAATAGTGGTAAACTGTTTCTTAACATAAGCCTTAAACTCCATGAATTTAGCTCAGACTTCACGCTTATAAGCCAAAAGGATAAAGCGAGGTAAACCTACTATAATCATCAACAAACAGAACATAATACTTGTAACCAGAACTAGAAGCATATGGGCCCCAAAAAATCACTATGGATGAGGGAAAGTGGTGCATTTACAATAGAATTGGACAAATGAAAAGGAAGCTTATGACTCTTAGCTACACAACAGTCAATACAATCAGAAGTGGTAGACTTATGATTAGACTTAGAAACAGACAAGTAAGGCATGAGATGATGCAACTTTATTACAGATGGATGACCTAATCTATTGTGCCAAACAGAAGTAGAAACAGGTACAACAGCATGAAAAGAATTGAGATGAGCATACAACATAAGAGGTGGGATGGCAGCAGTAGAAAAAGATGGATGAAAATGATATAAGGCATTGATATTAGAACCTTGATGGAGAATTTTCCTCGAATCCTTGTCCTGAACCACAAATGTATAATCATCAAAAGTAATGGAACAATTATTATCTTTGGCTAATTTGTGAACAGACACAAGATTAGAGGAAATAGAAGGAGTATGTAAAACATTGTTCAGTCTGACGGAAAAATGAGGTGCAGGAAGTAATCCTTTACTAGTGTGATGAATAGGAACTGTATTACCATCACCAATTGTTATTTGATCAGATCTGTGATAAGGATGAGAAGAACTGAGATTATTCAAATCAGGTGTAATATGCTCAATGGCTGCAGAGTCGAGGTACCAAAGGGTTGAAGAGGAAGAAGCTGTACGAGAGGAAGCAAGAAGGCTTAGTATGATCTTTGTAGTGTTTAGACTCAACATGTATGGCTTCAGAGAGAAGCAGAGAACTCAGTTCATCCATTGAAATGGATTCTAAACGAGCTCTAATTGTTGTCTTGAATGCATCATATTCTTCTGGAAGTTCATTCAAGATCAGAAGCACAAGATCTTCATCATCAATGAATGTAGAGGCAAGAGCTAATTAACTAACTAACTCTTCTATTTTTGTGAGATATGCCTCCATGGAATCATTTTTCTTGGTAATAGTGTTCAATTTGTTCTTGAGCTAATGCACATGAGATCGAAAAAGTGCAGTAAAGTGCTTGTGCAATGCACTCTAGACCTCAGAACAACTATGAAGATGAAGAATGGTGGAATATATTGCAGGTGATAAAGTTGCAGTTGTGCAACTAAGAAGATGTGCATCTATGAGTTTCCATTGGAAATAGGCAGGATTATCAACATTTGATCCAGAAGCATCTTTGATTGTGATGGATGGACAAGGTGATGTACCATCAACAATTCCAAGCAAATTATTAGCTTTCAAAATATTCTAAGTTTGATTTTTCCAAATCAAAAAATTTAAAGCATCAAGTTTGACAGTGATAAACGAAGACAGATTGGAAATTAAAATAGAAAGATTAGAAGGAATTGAAGAATTGAATAAGAAGATGAATTAGATTCGAACATAGATGAAGATCAACTCGCAAGAGATTGAAGTTCTGATACCATGTGGAAAGTTAGAATTCAACACAGAGATTTAAGATTTATATATTTTCATTTATTGATAGCTTTCACTCATTAATTACAATTCAATCAAGATAGTTGTAATATCCTTGTTCTGTAGTATGCTAATTGGTCCTTAATATGAGCATGATTATGTGTTTAATATGATTTTGTGTGCCATTATGTGAAAATATGTGGTTTTGAATTTCTATCTGTTCACCGTAAGAATATCTGTTTGATTATCTGCTTTGGAAATTAAATTGAAGGCCTTATCGGCCATAGAACCCGAAATTGATTACGTTATTGCGATTGGCATAACTTTTAGAGCCTACAGTGAAATTTAATTGGAAATTGATTTGGATCAAAACAATTAGATTCAGAACGACTAATTAAGTGCTCAATTATTTGATATTAAAATAATGTGACTTAGTGGGGCTTTATAAGGGCCTTATTATATTCATTCCTTCTCTTTTAAAATCATTTGGCTGATATCAACTCTAAGAGAGGGAAGAGAGGGAAAGAAGAAGGATTGCATGTTATGGCTCAAGGTTTGTGAGATTGGGAAGTTAAACTCAAGATTCAACTAAAAATTGGGAAGATTAAGGCTCCTAGGTGAGTAATCAACCCTTGACTCATGGATTTTTGTTTGTAATTTGTAAACTCAAGTTTGATTAATGGTCAAGAACATGAGTTAGAGTGATTATGATGAAATTGAGTTGGTTTTATTGAAATTGAAGTCTTAGAACACATGCATGTAAGAATTTGCCATAAATTTTCATATTTGAGCACAATGTGTATGATCCATGTTGAGTTTTGATTAATGACCAAGTATTTGATCATCTCTTCACCAATTAAGTGGAGGATATTGTGTATATCTCACATGCAAGTGCAAATCATGGGAGTTTGAGTCTTGCATGTTTGAATCTAGTGTGTTGGTGATGAGTTTGAGTTAATTTGAGTCATGCATGTGATTAAATTATGAAATTAAGCTTCATTGTATTGTAATTTGGTATCCATACCATGTTAGAATATGTATATGTGAAGTTTGAGCCAAAATCATGCATTTGGGACCTTTGAACATCAATTTGAAGCTCAAGAACATTTTCTGCATTTTCCAGAATTTTGATGTCCGCTCGAGCGGGAAAACCGCTGCTCGAGTGTGAAATTCGTGTTCCCAGTATTTTCTGCAGACATGGTGTCCGCTCGAGCGGGGAAGTTCACGCTCGAGCGGGGAGCCATGTAGTGAGGCCTTCCGCTCGAGCGCCCGAGTTCATGATCGAGCGTAAATTTGACATATCCAGTACTTTTGCAGGCCTCAAGGGTCCACTCGAGCGGGGAAGTCCACGCTCGAGCGGGGACCCTGTTTTCTGAAATTTTGAAAAGACATTCTGCGTTTCATTTTTTGTTCTCTTTCACTTCCAAGTACTCTTAGGCATGCATTGAGCATTGTAATTGAGTTAAAGAGATAAGAATGAAACCTAAAGAGGAAAATGTGAATTTAGAACGGATCAAATTGTTTGTGATCCTTTTGTGTTCATGGAATGTGTAGGGTCGAGCTCCAGGGCAAACCAACCAACCGATCACTGTGAGTAATATCGATATTTCGAAGCTTGTCATTTGTCCAACTGCTTATTTCCTTATAAGCCTTATAAGTTTGCTAGTTTGAATTATAGACAAATGTTTGATATGAATAGCTGAATGGGCCGAAGGCCAGTCTGTCATAAACGAATGAATGAATAGGCCAGAGGCCAGTTTGACATGAATGAATGTGCCAGAGGCTAGTCTGACATAAACGAATGAATGAATGGGCTAGAGGCCAGTCTGACATGAATGAAAGTTTGAATGGGCCAAAGGCCAGTTTGACATGAAAGTCTGAATGGGCCAAAGGCCGGTTTGACGAATGGAAGATAAATGGGCCAAAGGCCAGTATGTTCGGAACCACAGTCACTTGACTTAAATTGCGCATATATATGTTAAATAGAAATATGAATTGGGCCCAAGGCCATTTGAAGCATGTTGTTCTATATATCGTTTGTATAACTGCTTTATTTGATATTATTCACTGGGCTATCGCTCACGCTCATTCATGTGTTTGTAGGTGAGCCAAGAGAAGTCCAAACCTAGCCCCAGTGAAGTCTGTGTAGAACAACAAAGATTTTGAAGAGTCAGCCCTTGTGTCTCACGCACGAGACTCGTCTTCGCCTTTTGTTATGTATTTATATTTTGTCATGATTGGCGAGAACTTTGAAACTTTGGTATATAGTTTTCATGGGTTGACTTAGACTTAAATGATCCTGTTTGTACAAAATCTTATGTTGCTATACTTTCTGTTTTGAGTTATTAACAGCTATGTGTATGGTTTGTTATGACGTGCCATGTAAGCACAGCTCTATGGACAAAATTTTAAATTTTGCTTCCGTTTGGCCCCTTTACTCTGATGAGTTATGTTTGGTCTGATTTGAGGCCGTAGGTAATCTCATGATTACTGGCCGATTATGGCCTAAACCCATAGGGGCGGGTTCGGGTCGTGACAATAGTATTTATATATAAAAGCCTAATACATTCTTCTAGAATCTCTAACAGATTTGCATATATCAAGTTAGTTACAACTGCCATATCTTTCAGCACACGTGGAATGCATAACTGCTCTTGCAACTGTGGCTGAAGTGTGGGTTAAGCTAAAGCTGAAGCTGAGACTGCAGCTGAAATGTGTTCAGTCATTGGCTCAATAGTCTCAACATAAACCACCCATTATATCCCTTCCTTTCTTTGTTTTGGTGATGTTAATAAGCTTCAACCATGCAATTTATAGTCAATTGGGCACTGTTTAGTAAAGTTTATTATTAGCGCTGAGTAAAAAAATCGAAAAAAATAACTTTCGGTTTGTTCTAGATTAAATTGTGCAATTTGGTTTGATTTTTTTAATGCATGTTTCGATCATGATTCTTAAAATAGATAAACCGCACTTTACGGTTCAATCAGAACCAGTTTGGGACCGAACAAAGCCATTTAAACATACATACATACAATGGCAGAGCCAGAAAACTAAATCAGAAAGGACACTTATTAATTATAACTTCAATTTTTTTTTATAACCAACAATAAGAAGATAGTAATACTTTTTGAATTAATATTAAGTATAAAAACTTAAATAAATTATTACAAAAGTATTTCACATAAATTTTTATAATTAACTTCAAGTAAAATCAAAAAGAAAATATTACATATAACTAGTATATCATGGACAATGTGAAAAAGTCATATATTTTAAGTCTTAAAATAAATTATATAATGGTGAGATAAATTAAATTTTTACAAAATTTGAGTAAAAATTTCATATAATAGTGATATCACGTCATTATTGACATATGATATCACCAACCAATAATAAAGTAACATATGAAGGGTAAATTTCACATGCAACTATAACTAACATTTTAGTAACTTGTTTTTGAAACAGCCAAAGAGAAATTTTATTGATAATGATGAAGCAAATACATTGACAATTATCAATAAAAAGACAAAGAGCATTAGCTAACACCACCCACAGTTGGTAAGACACCAACCCAAGGGATAGCACATTTTAGTAAATTATACATATAAATAGTGAGATTAATTATATTTACATATCAATAATGATGGATATTACCTTTATATTGAGATCTTTTCACAAAATTTTCATACATAAAAATATAATTTGTTGTTGTCCCTTCATTTTCAATAAAACAATCACTATTGTTCTCATAAATCTAGAAATGCCATTGACATTTTATTCTAAATATTATTTTTGTTTAAAATTTTATTTATATACATATGTAAAATAAAATAAAATTGTAAATCCAAAACCAAGGGGGGCACTAGATCCCCCCGGCCTCCATGTGGCTCCGCCACTGCATACATACATATATATATATATGAATATGATATATTTTCTGTTGTAAACACTCAAATATCTTATTAATATCATACATATATATATACATAAATTGTAACCTTTTTGTGTAACTAGTTCGAAACAATTATCTAATCAATTTTTAGGTACTGAATAATATTTTGTAAATGATGACAAAGTTTCCAACGATATTGGTTATAAACCAAACCAAACCGCATTTTACTGGTTCGGTTTTAAGATTTTCATAATCTAATTTGATTCTAAATTTCATAGAACTTTAAATAATAATTTGATTTAAAATTTACTTCTAAATTGAATCAATTCCAACCATGTTTACCGTATTTATTATTATCTTCAAGTCCAAATTCAAAGGGTCACCTACCTTTTTATTTTTATTTTTATTTTTATTCATATAAGAGACGTGACATGATAAGAATCTTATGTTAATTAAGAAGCCACAACCATTCTTTTCACAACATCCTTGGTCATTATTAGGTTTTTATTCTTGGCAATCCCATTTAACAAAACTCCTTTCAGTTGTAATTTTGTTCAACTTTTATTTCAGTGAGGCTATGAGTTTTTAGATGCAAATCCAATCCAAATTGTGCCTTGCAGAGATGTTTCAGAAGTTAATTCTTTCATGTTTGCCACTTTGCTGACTATGTCGAAGTTGCTTGTTCGCTCAAGCGGCCATTTGTGCGCTCGAGCGGAGAATCTTTGGTTCTAGAAGTTTGATCTATTTGCAAAAGTACTGGAAGTTGTGTTTTTGTACTCGAATGGCACTTCCTGTGCACGAGCGGAGATCGCAGAACAATTTGCTATAAAAGGTGCGGTTTAGTCAGATTTTAGGATATGACTTCTAGATCTTCTTTTTGGGAATTAGGGTTTTTATCTGGAGCTTCTTTGCTAGTTTCTTTGATGTTTATTTGAGTTTAACTCATGGTTTGAGAAGTATACATCAAAGGATTGTTTGTTTCATTCAATACAAAAGAGAGAGGTGTTCTTCGGTGGATTCCATGGAATTCGAGCCTGAGGCTTTGGTGGATTCCAGAGTGGCTCTTCGTTGTGATTCGACATTGGTGTTGTGGATTCAACGTTGGGCAAGGCAATTCTGAGGTGAAGACGGGGCTGGAAGAGGCACATAGGGGTCGGTTCGATTCGGGCATGGATTCGCTAGGTAATTGAGATTACACTTGTGTAATTCCTTTATGTCTTCTTAGTGGATTGTTTTGTGACTTTTGCCCATTGTTTTTTTATCGCAATTGGAGGCACTACAATTGTGGTTTTTCTACCTAAAATCATTGTGTCTATTTGTAATGCCCACAAATTACACAACAGATATAACTCAAAAGCAACATTGATAATTGCATACAACAGAGTGAAAACTCCTTTCATTACACGAAGTTAAGGAAACAAATGTGTTTAATATAAATAAATGCCCTATTGGCTTACACCTTTCCAAGTCTTAACTTGGTTAAAACAAAAATGAGCTTCGCTCTTTAGATATTCAGCCATAGGGTATACAAAATAAACAAAACATGAAGCTCTTGCTTCCCAAAGATCCCTCCAATGCTATTGCCTTAGTGGAGTGTGGCACATATATCCTTCGAAGGTTTTAGGAAGTGTAGTTGAATCGTTTATTTTATTTTGGAAATCTTTGGTGTTGTTGTATGTTGGTTTTTGAGGAGTATGATTCGAACTAAACTTGTTCGGTTTGTTTGTTCGCACTTGTTCTTGTCAAAAGTTCCTTGGAGACTTAGAAATTCTATTCTAGGGTTGACACCAGCCTTCCTAAGGGTCGACCCTTACCTGTTGGTGAAGTTTCTGGAAGTGTTGCTGGAATATAAGGTCGACACCAGTCTGGGAAGGGTCGACCCTCTTATATTGCAGAATCTGTGTGTTAGTTGCTGGAAATTAGGGTCGACCCCCTTGCTTGTTGCTAGATTGTCTTTTCTGCATAAAGGGTCGACCCCCCTACCCGAATGGTCAACCCCTATGTGTTTGTTTTCAGAATTTTGGGGTTCGAATGGGCCCTACCTTTGGGGGTTTTGGGGCCTATTATTTTATTTGACCCTAGGGCTATTTGCTACTACTATAAATAGGCCCAAACTACTTTTCTCTCATTATTTTCCGCCTCTCCTTCTTTTTAAACCGTGAGTTCTCTTATCTGTCTCTAAAACTCAAACTTTTTCACTTAAATCTCTAGATCTACTCACCTAGAGTGATCTTTTCACCTTGCTCCTTTGAGAATAAGTGTAGAGTTTGTCAAGGGCTATCTTTTGATCTGGGCAAATCATTGTTTCGTCGCCGTCAATTTTTGAGCTTTTCTCTCTTCTCTCTCATCTAAGCTTGAGGTCGGGATCTTTTCTACATTTCCATATGATATTCAGCTTAGTTTTTGTATCTTGCGTAACAATGATGTGATTTGGGTGTGTTTAAGGCAAACCTAGGGTTTGCGCATAAAACAGAAAGAGGGGTTTTTGGGTGAAGGTGAAATAAATGATTGAGGGGTTTGAAAATGATGTTGTATTGTGTATGATTTGATGATTTTGGCACTTGGCTAATATTTGGGGGAAAGGAAGAATTTTCCCTAATTGAATCAAATCATTATTTTGTATAAATAATGGAAATTGACATTAAAAATGTGGAATTGAATGGGTATTGATATGAATGGTGGGATTAGTTATGTGTTATTCCATTCTTTGGTAGTTTTGAATAAACTATATGTTATGAGATTTTATATCAGTTTATAAATAACTGTATTGGGCTATCAGTGGAGGATAGCTATGATTGTTATAGAAATTGCATGTGGATTAGGTAAATTGAAACTAATCACTTGTGCTTGTCATTGAATATGACTATATTTATATACATTGTATATGTGTGGTTACTTGGGAGTGGAAAGAGGATGTACTCCATTGTTTGAGTTTGTAATTAAATACATTGCATATGTATGAATGATTGTTTGGGGTGAGAAAGGGGATGAACTCCATTATAATTAAGTTGGCCGGAGTGTCCTGGGTAAAAGTCCCGAAATTATACATGGGTGCCTAGCTCGCGGACGAAATATCCGTAAAATGGCAATTGTAGTGCTTGTATGGCCTATGTTTACATGGGTCCCATTTGACGGTTGCCGTGGACGAAATATCCGTGAAAGAAAAGTTTGAAGTGCTAACATGTTGATAATGTGGTTCTAGAACTAATGAGTTGTAATCTCATTTGGGTTGTTGAGAAATGATGAAATTGGCTTATGTAATTAAATGAAACAAAGGGAAATGGCTTAATGATTGAGTTTGCTAATTTAGGACTATAACTAATGTGGATGCCGTTATCTTTGATGTTGTATATGCATAGTGTACTTATACCTTTGCTAAATTTCGTATACTGTGTTAGATGGTCTCTACTGGGCTGTGGCTCATCCTACTTGGGAATAACATTTTCAGGTAATGATGGCATGTCTCCACCAAGGCAATAGCGTTGGAGAAACTTTTGGAAGCAAGGGCTTCTCATTTTGATTGTATATTTCTTGTAAAGCCAAGGGCTTGAGGATGTAATGAGTGAAGCTCACTTTTGATTGTAACCAAGATATGTCTTGGAAAGATGCAAGCTAGTAGGGCATTTAATTTGGTGTTATTAATTTGCATTACATGCTGTAGATTCTGAATGAACGTTTATAAATGTATAATGCATGTAACCCCTTTTGTAATAAGAATTCTGTTGTGAGAAAATGTACCAATTATGTTATATTCATTCCTCTTATGAGTTAGGTTATTTGTATTATTTTCAGGGCATTAAAACTTGGTATCAGACCGTACCAGGTTTGAATACTTTGGGTACATGGGAAGCGGTTAGTACCATAATGGGTTTTTCTCGCTTGCTAGAGACTTAAGTGTGAACGATATGTGCTTATATGACAACATGCTTATGTGACTATTTGGGTATGGGATTAAATTTCTTGGATGTTGATTGGGTCTTCGGGTTTCTAGGAGTCCTGTTAGAAAAGCCCTTGATCACTGCTATTTCTAATTGGAACTCTAGCAACGCTGCGGGATGGTCATTATCTGGAGATGAAATTCGTATGTGTTTACGTGATTACATGCTTATGTGGAGTGAATTACTGTTGTCCAATGTATTAGGACGCGAGTGAATTAGCTTCTGCACATTTGTGAATGTGCTAATTTCTTGTGTTACCTTTATTAGGATGTCAGGACGTAGTTGTGGAGGTAGGTATGGCAGGCCTAGGAGGCGCGAGGTGTCTATACCGGATGAGATTTCGGCGCAGGAGGAAGGGGTTGGTCAAGCCAATATGGCAAAACTAGCAGGTCTACAGGCCAAGGGCGCCTTAGCTCGTGAAATGGCCAGAGCATTAAGGGAACCAATGGACATTCTCATAGCTGAGAATCAAGTCCAGGCCTAAGTAGCTGAGGCAGGGCCTTCTTTTTTGAAGATGGAGTTTTTCTGGTCAAATCCGGATGAGTTTGGGCAACCCAAAGGAACCACTGAAAGCAGATGAATGGTTGGAACAGATGGTGAAAACGTTGGAGATGCTTGGCATCGAAGATAGGGGATTGAGAGTGACCTTGGCGTCCTTCCAGTTGAAGGGAGACGCGGGTCAATGGTTGAAGTATGCGAGGGGACGCATTGGAGGGACTTGGGAGGTTTTCGTTGATGCCTTCCAGGACAAGTACTTACCTCCCACCGTTAGGGAGAAGTTGAGGGATCAGTTTTCTCGCCTCAAGCAGTTGAACACACCTATAGCCGAGTTTGAGGCCACTTTCACTAGCCTCTCTAGATTTGCACCTGAGTTAATGGCGACTGATGAGGGTCATTGTTTGGAGTTCGAGAAGAGGCTGAGGACCAGACTCATGTTTCAAGTGGCCGGATCCATGATTAGAGATTATTAGCGCCTTGTGGAGGCAACGGCCCATCTAGAGACTATTATGCAGGCGAGGAGAAGAAGATAAGGCGCTCCAGGAGGAGTCAGGATAGTTAGGGGAATGGTAAGAGGCAGAGGGATTCTAATCCTCAGCAGTCCCAGGGAGTTCAATCGAGGTCTACCTTTCCAGTGCCAAGATCGGGTTCTAGAAGAGGTGGCTAGAGAGATGTGACCTGTTTCAAGTGTGGTCTGTTGGGCCACAAGTCTCCAGCTTGCCCGCAAAGAGGAGGAGGGCAGAGAGCAGCTTCGTCTTTGGCTCGTTCTCAAGGCCAGAGTCAGGGTAGAGGATAACCACCCACTTGCTATCAGTGTAGCTAGGCGGGGCACTTGAAGAGGTCTTGCCTATAGTTGGGTGGCATACCTGGTGTGTCTGGTTGGAGGCAGATACACAGTCACCAGTCAGCACAGGCCTCAAGGGCCAATCAAGGAGCTTCTTCAGCTCAGTCAGTACAGCAGGCCTATGCTCCAAGGGGTGAGCAGGTAGATCAAAGGCCAATAGAGCGTGTGTATGCTTTTACCGTGCCACATCCTGTATCGACTCCATCTGTTGTGAGAGGTACCTTCTTGTTCTGCAATTCAGTTGCTAGTGTATTGATTGATATGGGTGCATCCCATTCTTTTATCTCGTCTGCATTTGCATCGGTTTTGGGGTTGGGGTTAGCACAGTTAGCATCTCCTATTTGTATAGAGTCACCTATTGGTGGTGAGGTCATTCTGAGACAAGGGTGTCGGGGTTGTGATATAGAGGTTACTAGTCGTCGACTTCCATTTGCATTTGTCTTGCTTGATATGACTAGTTTTGATGTTATTTTGGGTATGGACTGGTTATCGTCATACCGGGTTGTTATAGATTGCTACCATCAGAGGGTTATTATATGTGCCTTAAGCAGGGATTGCTTTTATTTCTTGGGGGACCGGGTGGATAGAATCTTATCACCGGTTTATGATCTGCGTAAGCAGAGTGAACTTAATTGTCTTCTTGCTAGCTTTCAGAATAGTGAGTGTGATGAAATTCGAGTTGAGCTACCAAGGGTGGTGTGTGAATACCCCGATGTCTTTCCTGAGGATCTTACTAGTTTACCACCTCACCGAGAGATCGAGTTCTCTATTGATTTAGTACCTGGCACGGCACCGATTTCTATGGCACCGTATCGGTTTGCGCTCGCTGAGTTGAGTGAGTTGAAGGTTCAACTCCAAGAATTGTTAGGTAAAGGTTTTATCCATCCTAGTACTTCACCTTGGGGAGCGCTGACCCTCTTTGCTAAAAAGAAAGATAGAGTCTTGCGACTTTGTATCAATTATTGAAAATTGAACCGGGTTACTGTTAAAAATAAGTACCCAATGCCTCGTATAGATGACCTGTTTGATCAATTGAAGGGGTCTTGTTGTTTCTCTAAGATAGACCTGAGGTCGGGTTACCATCAATTGAGGTTAAGGGAGGAGGATATCCCGAAAACGGCATTCCATACGCGGTATGGCTATTATGAGTTTCTAGTAATGCCTTTTGGGCTAACCAATGCACCAGTTGTGTTTATGGATTTGATGAACTGGATTTTTCGTGAGTTCCTAGATTGTTTCATGGTCGTCTTTGTGGATGACATTTTGATTTATTCACCTTCAGAGAAGGAACACGAGGAACACTTGCGGGTAGTGCTTGAATTGCTTAGAGCCCATAAGTTGTATACTAAACTCGGGAAGTGTGAATTCTAGCTGAGAGAAGTTAAGTTCTTAGGCCATGTGGTATCTGAGGGAGGGGTGACGGTAGATTCATGCAAGATTGGGCATAACTTAAGAATGCCTATGAGATTTGTAATTTTTTGGGGTTGGCTGGATATTACCAGAGGTTTGTGAAAGATTTCTCTAAACTAGCTTCACCTTTAACTAGGCTGACGAGAAAGGGGGTCAAATTTTTGTGGGATGAGACTTGTGAGAAGTTGTTCCAAGAACTTAAAGTTAGACTCACCGCTGCTCCAGTTTTGATTATCCGAGAGAGGGGTTTGGGTTACTCGGTTTATTGTGATGTCTCACGGGAAGGTTTGGGTTGTGTTTTGATGCAAGAGGAGAAAGTAGTAGCCTATGGCTAGTGGCAGTTGAAAACACATGAGAGGAACTACCCTACTCACGACTTAGAGTTAGCGGCAATGATTTTTTCTTTAAAGATCTGGAGGCACTATTTGTACGGTGAGAAGTTCGAAGTATTTTCTGATCACAAGAGTCTGAAATATCTGTTTACATAGAAAGACTTGAACCTGAGGCAGAGGAGGTGGATGAAGTTCATAGAGGACTATGACTTCGAGTTGCATTATCATCCCGGAAAGGCCAATGTAGTGGCCGATGCTTTGAGTAGAAACCCTATCAGTGGTGTGGCTTGTGTCGCCATCCGAGAGTGGGAAATGTTGGGTACCCTTGGGGAGTTCGATTTGCATCTTGGCGAGTCCATTGAATCTGCAAGCTTGTTTTCTGTGGTTGCACAACCTACACTCGTGAACCGAGTGTTAGAAACGCAGAGGGGTGACCTTGAGGTAGAAACCCTTAGGGAGAAAATTTCAAGTGGGAAGGTAGAGAAGGGCTTGAATGTGTATCCTGACTAGAGTGTGAGATACCGGCACTATTTGTTTGTGCTAGAGTCTTGCCAAGAGGAAGTACTCCAAGTGTTTCACCATTCACGCCTTGCAGTGTACCCGGGAGGCACAAAGATGTATCAGGATTTGAGTCGCCAGTTTTGGTGGAGGGGTATGAAGAAGGATGTAGCCGTATTTGTATCAAAGTGCCTCACTTGTCAGCAAGTGAAGGCCGAGCGTTAGAGGCCAGCAGGTTTGTTGCAACCCTTGCCTATAGCCGAATGGAAGTGGGAACATGTCATGATGGATTTTGTTGTGGGTCTTCTGAGGACTCAACGGGGTAGTGATACCATTTGAGTGGTAGTTGACTGGTTAACCAAGTCTGCGCACTTTATCCCTATGCACATGAGTGATTCAGTAGACTATCTTGCTGACCTGTATATCAAGGACATAGTGAAGTTGCACGAGGTTGCTGTGACGATCGTATCGGATAGAGATCCACATTTCACAGCCCAATTGAGGCAGAGTTTGCAGAGTGCCTTGGGCACTAGATTGATCTTTAGTACTGCGTATCATCCTTAGATCGACGGGCAGTCCAAACGTACTATTCATATCCTTGAGGATATGCTTCGAGGTTGTGTCCTTGACTTTAAGGGGTCGTGGGAGAGGCACTTACGCTTAGTGGAGTTTGCTTATAACAACAGTTTCCAATTGAGTATTGGCATGGCACCGTTTGATGCCTTGTATGGTCGACCTTGTAGATCTCCGGTGTATTGGGCCGAGGTGGGTGACGTGCCTTTGTTAGGCCCATAATTAGTTTGGGAAATGACTGAGAAAGTGGCTCTTATTCGTAAGAGATTGATTACGGCTCAGAGTCACTAGAAAAGCTATGTCGACCGTAGGAGGAGACCCTTGTCTTTTGAGGTGGGCGATCACGTCTTTTTGAAAATTTCACCTAGACGGGGTTTCATGAGATTTGGGAAGAGTGTGAAGTTGTCCCCTCGGTTTATTGGCCGTTTTGAGATCCTTGAGCGGATTGGGGAAGTCGTTTACCATTTGGCATTACCGCCACAGTTTTCCAAGGTTCATAACGTGTTTCACATTAGTATGCTTCGAAAGTATGATCCGGATCTATCACACATGTTAGATTGGACCGACTTAGAGGTAGATGAGGATGCCTCGTATAAGGAGAGATTGGTGAGGGTCTTGGATAGACAGGACCAAGTCTTGCGAGGCAAGACAATTCCCTTAGTAAAGATATTGTAGAAACATCACGGGGTCGAGGAGGCGACTTGGGAGCGTGAATTGGAAGTCCGAGAGAAATATCCGGACTTGTTTGTTGATATCTATACATGTATTGGAATTTTAATTACGATGATGAAAGGTATAAACATTGTACACATTTTGAATTATAAGAACATTATATATGTTACGGGCATCTTGGAAACATGAGTTTATTATAAACTTTTGCGTATGTTTGAGAATGTGGAATATCACATGTATTATATCACTTTAGGAGCATTGTTTATGCAATGTTAATTTCTTGAAAACTCAGATTCTGGCTAAACATTGTAAATGTTTTGGGAAATTGCAAATTTCATTTTAATATGGGACTTGTGTATCGAGTCGATGAGAATGGATGACCAGAAAATGGGTCATGGTGATGAAATTGATTGATTATCATTGTTGGGATTGGTTTAATCATGGCTTTAAAACTTACTTAAATTTTGGGGATGAAATTTCCTAAGGTGGGGAGGTTGTAGCACCTGTATCCTTCGAAGCTTTTGGGAAGTGTATTTGAATCCTTTATTTTATTTTGGAAATCTTTGGTGTTGTTGTATGTTGGTTTTGGAGGAGTATAATCCGATTTAAACTCGTTGGGTTTGTTTGTTCGCACTTATTCTTGTCAAAAGTTCCTTGGAGACTTAGAAATTCTATACTAGGGTCGACACCAGCCTTCCTAAGGGTTGACCCTTACTTGTTGGTGAAGTTTCTGGAAGTGTTGTTGGAATATAGGGTCGACACCAATCTGGGAAGGGTCGACCCTCTTATATTGCAAAATCTATGTATTAGTTGCTGGAAATTAGGGTCGACCCCCTCCTGTCTAAGGGTCGACCCCCTTGCTTGTTGCCAGATTGTCTTTTCTGCATAAAGGGTCGACCCCCTGCCCAAAGGGTCAACTCCTGCGTGTTTTTTTTTTCCAGAATTTTGGAGTTCGAATGGGCCCTACCTTTGGGGGTTTTTTGGCCTATTATTTTATTTGACCTTAGGGCTATTTGCTACTACTATAAATAGGCCCAAACTACTTTTCTCTCATTATTTTCCTCCCCTTCTTCCTTTCAAACCGTGAGTTCTCTTCTCTCTCTCTAAAACTCAAACGTTTTCACTTAAATCTCTAGATCTACTCACCTAGAGTGATCTTTTTACCTTGCTCCTTTGACATTAAGTGTAGAGCTTTCAAGGGCTACGTTTTGATCGGGGCAAATCATTGTTTCATCACCGTCGATTTTTGAGCTTTTCTCTCTTCTCTCTCATCTAAGCTTGAGGTAGGGATCTTTTCTACACTTCCATATGATATTTAGCTTAGTTATTTATATTTTGTGTAACAATGATGTGATTTGGTGGTGTTTAAGGCAAACCTAGGGTTTGGGCATAAAATGGAAAGAGGGGTTTTTGGGTGAAGGTGAAACAAATGCTTGAGGGGTTTGAAAATGATGTTGTATTGTGTATGATTTGATGATTTTGGCGCTTGGCTAGTATTTGGGGAAAAGGGGGAATTTGCCCTAATTGAATCAAATTATTATTTTGTATAAATAATGAAAATTTACATTAAAATTGTGGAATTGAATGTGTAAATCAATTAAATAAAAAGTCTTGATCAAACTAACTAACAACTTTTTCTTATGTTTGGACTTTAATCAATAAGTGGGTAGGAAGAGAAGAAGAAAACAACCCTAAAAATTGCTTGCAACGTCTTAGGACTGTAAGACATGAAAAAGACTTGACGCGGGTTGGATTGTTCGTCCTCATATTATTTTTTTTATATCTATTGATGAAAAATTTTAATTGGGTCAATCATTTTTGCATTAAAACTCTATTTGAATTATGAATTTAGGTAAAAAAAAAAAATTAAAAAAATAAAAACTTTTATGTTGTGTTTAGATCATAAAACTGGATAAAAATTTAAAAATGGAAATAAAACATATATGTAAAAGGTAGGTGAAATGTATTTATATTTTATAAAC
The DNA here is from genome assembly GCA_025200525.1 of Camellia lanceoleosa. Taxonomy (NCBI): domain Eukaryota; kingdom Viridiplantae; phylum Streptophyta; class Magnoliopsida; order Ericales; family Theaceae; genus Camellia; species Camellia lanceoleosa. Next base: position 27,260,913 of record CM045767.1, read on the forward strand.
ATTTCACTTACATTTTCTGCTCTTTCCAAATCCCTATTCAAATTCATGAACAAAACACAGTGTTAAAAATATGAATGAAATATAAGTTGATTTTTTTTCTTTTTAAATTTATAATCCAAACACAATGTAAATAAAACTCCATTCGTGGATTTACAATCCGTTCCGATCGTGACATAAGATTAAAAATAAATAAATAAAGTGATTGGAGTTTTTTTATTTCTAGATGAGAGAGAGAGAGAGAGAGAGAGAGAGAGAGAGAAAAGAAAAAAGAAAAAAGAAATGATTGTGATTTTTCACTTTATTTCATAATGTCTTGAATAATACATTAGAAAATGCTAATTATCGCTAAGTTTATTACATCATTTTATTTTAGTTCTTCCTTTTTTTTAGACCAAAAAATTTTGGATAAATTATGCAAATAGTCCTTATAGTTCATACGATATGTCAATTTAGTCTGTATTGTTTTAATTTGCTTGATTTTGCCCCTTAATTTAACAAATTATGTCATATCAGTCAAATAAATAACGGTTGTTAGGTTTGGTGGTCGAAAAGTCAAATAATGTGTCAATTTGGTCCATATTGTTTTAATTTGCTCAATTTTTACAAGAATCAAATTGACATATTGTGTAAACTATAGAGACCGAAATGATATATCATTTGAGCACGTGACGACTTTTCATCTATCAAATCTAACAGCCGTTATTTATTGGACTAATATAACACAATCCGTTAAATTAAGGGACAAAATCGAGCATATTAAAATAATAGTGACTAAATTGACATATCATGTAAACTACGTGGATCATTTGCATAACTTAGTGAAACGGGGAAAAGAGGAAAAGATTGCAACCGGTAGTGTGAAGGAAGTAGGAAGATGGCAACCGGTGGTGCATGGGAGAAGGAAGCAGGTACGGAGGTGTGAAAAGATTGACAAAAAGGATAATGCTATTTACACAGTTTTCGTTGATAACATCCCATGGTCCATGACTCCAAAGGGTCTTTACTCTCTGTTTGGAAAGTTTGGGGTTATTAGTGATGTGTTCATTCCAAACAAGATAAGGAAAGTTACAAAGTCAAGATTTGGCTTTGTCAGATACGATTGTCGTGTCGTAGCATCTATGGCAATCCAAAAAGGAAATGATTTGTGGTGTGATGACAAGGCGTTGAGGGTCAAGGAAGCAGAGTTCGGGAAAGATCCAATGGTAAAACTTAGGGATACAATCCAAGCAGTCACCAATAGAGGAAGGGAAAGAAATGTTGTAGGAAGCTTAAATGAGCAAATGGGTAAGATAGGGCTAAGGTGTACAGGATTTAAGTCCTATGCTAAGGTTGTGAAAAATGACTCATGCAAAGTGTATAAAGAACACACAATTATCGCTCATGAAGTGGGGAATAGGTGGCTGTTTGACAGCCTCTTTGTGAAGTTAAAGAGTTATCACACTTTTTCCATTTTTTAGAAAGTAGTTATTGAAAGAAGGACATAAGGTATCCTTGTTCGGAAAGGGAGAAGAAGGATGGCTGTAGTTTCATTTAGCTCACCAGAACACTTAAAGGAGAATCAAGTTTTACTCAAAGAATGCTTGCAGGAATGGTGTGAATCTGTCTCAGGATGGAGTGAGGGTACCCACGTAGAGCAAGAAAGGGGAGTATGGCTTTGTTGTTATGGTGTGTCGTTTAACCTCTGGAGTACTGATACGTTCACAAAGATTGGCAAACTTTTGGGGGGAGGTAACCAAGCTTGACGAAGAAACATCTTGACAAATTTCGTTTAGGTGTGGAAGAGTCAAAGTGGCTACAAAATATATGGATTCCATCAATACATTTATTCAGGTTTGTTGTAAGAATAGAATTTTTCCTATCAGAGTTTGTGAAGAGCAAGTCATGGTATCTAAAGTGGTTAATGTGGCGTGTATGTGCACTATGCATGATTGTTCCAGCTCAAACACACTGGAAAAGCAGGAAGGCAGCCATGGCAACAGCTCAGAGGATGAGACAGATCGGGTCGTCAGAGTGAAGATGAATAATGTGGCAAATGTTGATGATGTGGCAAGATCACAACGGAATGAGGTGGCAATTGTTGATGAGGTGGCAATGGATCGAGTTAGTACTGGGGAGAAGGAGAAGAACGATTCTAATTCCTTTTTTGTGGGGGAAACTGTTAGTAATTGTTTTGGAAACATAATGGTGTCAGAGGCATGCAAAACCCAGACAATTGAGGAGGCACCATTTACTAACCAGAGGAGTAATCATATTGGAGAAAGTGCAAGGGTAGAGAAGGTTACGACGTCTAGGTTTATGAAAAGCTTGAGTGGGAATGGATGTGAGGAGCCTAGAATAAATATTCAAATTCTATTGGGTAGGGCCCAATTCGCAAACAGACTGCTTAAGCCCAAGCCTACACCAACAGTGATGGATCATAATCACAGTATTAAGAAGGGCAATCACGCCCTGTTGGGGTCTATTCTCTCATCACCTAAAACCCAGCCCATAACCATGCATGGGCTATTTGTAAAGGAATCAAGCAAGGCCAAACTCCAAAATAGCAAGCTTTTTAGATCTAAGAAAGCTGTTGCTCCAGCAAAAGGAAGCAGGGGAGGAAGGTATGCTCGAACTAAAGGGAAGGGATTAAAGGGTGGAGGGATGTCAGTCACAAATAATTGGCATAAAGGACCAATGTTTAGAGGTGCAGCATTAGCTCTTTCTCGTTCAAGTTCGAGTGAGCAATGTTTAGCCAGAGTGATGAGCATATTAGCGGAGGCCAGAGAAACTATAAAACTAGGTAAAGATCTAGGCATCGATTTTGATAACAACGATGAAGAAGCTATGAAAAGAATTGTTGAGCTCGAAGAAGATGATGTTTTGAAAGTGGCGCAGGAGAATGATGTTGTTCATAATTGAATGGTATTATTTGGTGGTCTCGGTGTTTTTCTTAAGTTTCAATGAAGCTACTGTCGTGGAATGTAAGGGGTTTAGGGAGACCAGAAAAAAGGAGGTCCTTTAAAATCTGCTCAAAGAAAGAAGAATTGATGTTGTGTTTTTGCAAGAAACAAAAAAATCAGTACTGACATCTGACATGGTTAAATCGCTATGGCCTGGCGATGATATGGAATACATGTCAGTAGATGTTGAAGGTTTGGCTAGCGGACTTTTGTGCATTTGGAAGTCTAGTGTATTTTCACTTTCACAATGTTGCAGCACAAGGAATTTCATTCTTTTATTAAGTACGATTCATCCAGATTTTCAATGTGTTTTGATCAATATTTATGCTCCTAATGATGTTGGTAGAAGAAGTTATCTATGGAATGTACTGGTAAATTTGAAGTCACAGTTTAAGGAGCCTTGGTGTATAGAGGGGCATTTTAATGAGATTAGAAAGTTGGGTGAAAGAAAGAGGTGTTCAAGGAGGGATAGAGGAATGAGGGCTTTCAATGATTTCATCGAAGGGCTTGAATTATCCGATTTACCAGTGCAAGGTAGGCAATTTACATGGAGTAATTTAAGTAGAAGAAGGAAGGTGGAGTCGAATTGACAGAATTTTACTCTCAACAGAGTGGTTGGAAAAATACAATTTTAAACTTCGGGGCCTTCCAAGAGGGGTATCTGACCATAGTCCTCTCTTATTAATGGAGGATGTTAGGGATTGAGGGCCAAAACCATTTCGTTTTATTAATGCATGGGTTTTACACCCTCAATTTTTGTCAGTTATGAAGAACTCCTAGTTGGATTCAGTTGTCTCAGGTTGGGAGGGGTATGTCATTCAAATGAAACTTAGGAAGCTCATATTGAATCTTAAGAAATGAAACACTAACGTATATGGGAATATCACTCACCCTATCAAAGCCGCTAAGGTGGAACTACAAAAGCTTGATTTATTGGTTGAGCTTACGGATTTGTCTGAAGGTGAAGTTGAAAGAAGAAGAGCGCTCAGAAAAGAATTATGGTCACTAAACAAACTAGATGAATGGATGTGGCTTCAAAAATCTAGAATGGATTGGGGTTTGAAAAGGAATAAAAATATGAGATTTTTTTCATATTGTGGCTTCCAGTAGGAAAAACAAAAATCTATTAAATTCGATATCAGTGGGAGGGGTTTTATTTGATGATCCACACGGGGGTAAAGCATGAGATCTTTAAGGATTTCAAGAATCTATTCTCACAAGATTGGAGGTCTAGGCCCAAACTGACTACGCATTTCATTTCTATTGGCAGTGACTGTCTTGCTGAAAATCTTGAAGCCAGGTTTACTGAAGGAAAAATATGGGATGCTGTCAAAAGCTCTGGGTCCTGATGGGTTTAATTTATTGTGCTTTCAAAAGTGTTAGAAGATTCTCAAAGATGACATCCTTCAATTCTTCAATGAGTTCCATGAAAATGGGAAGTTAGTAAGGGGTATTAATAGCTCTTTTATCACTCTTCTCCCTAAAGTGGATGGACCAGCCAAAATTTCTTATTATAGACCAATCAGTCTAATTGGGTCTGTGTATAAAATTCTAGCCAAAGTTCTTACTAATAGGCTGAAACTAGTGGTCCATAGAGTGATTGGAGAGGCACAGTCTGCTTTCCTTGGGGGGAGGAATATTATGGATGGGGTATTAATAGCAAATGAAATGGTTGATTGGTGGAAGAAAAATAGAAAACAAGGCCTGATCCTAAAACTTGATTTTGAAAAAGCATACGATTCTGTCAGTTGGGAGTGTTTGCTTTCTATGATGAACAAGTTTGGTTTTGGAGATAAATGGTGGAATTGGATTAAGGAGTGCCTAACCTCATCCCGAATTTCAGTCCTTGTCAATGGGTCTCCAACTCCTGAATTCACTCCAGAAAAGGGTCTCAGGCAAGGGGATCCAATGTATCCTTTCCTCTTTAATCTTGTAGCTGAAGGTTTAAATCTGTTGTTGCAAAGGGCAAGATCAAGAGGCCTAATAACAGGGGCTGTGATAGGTCATGGTGAAGCCAAAACAACGGTAACCCATCTTCAATTTGCTGATGATATGATAATTTTTTATGAAGGAGGTGGGGAGGAGGTGATGTTAATTAAAAGGATTTTGAGATGCTTTCAGTTAGTTTCAGGTCTAAAGATAAATTTCCATAAGAGTATTGTGTGTGGTGTTGGAGTGTCTAAGCAAGTGCTGGAGTAGTGTAAAACTAGACTGCACTGCACAAGACAAAAACTACCTATTATTTATCTTGGGATGCCTCTAGTTGCCAATCCCAAAATGAAGAAAACATGGTGACTTGTCATTGATAAGATGAAGGCTAGATTAGCCTCTTGGAAAAGGAAGTTGCTGTCTTTTGGTGGGCGGCTCACCCTCATTAAATCTGTTTTATCCAGCCTTTCTGTGTTCTATTTCTCTTTATTTAAGTTGCCGCAATCAATAGCGAAGGAAATTGAGAGCATTCAAGCAACTTTCCTTTGGGGAGGATCTGGTTTAAAGAGGAAGATCCATCTTATCAAATGGAAGAAGGTTACCAAACGAAAGGATCAAGAAGAGCTAGGCATTAGAAGAATCAAAGATGTGAATGACTGTTTGTTAGTTAAATAGTTGTGGTGTTTTGGTTCTGAAGATAGTACTCTGTGGAAAAGAGTCCTGTGTAGTAGGTATCAGTCTATGGTGGGCGCTGGCTTCCTTGTACAAACTTTAGTGGCAGGCTATTCATCATTATCGGGTGGGATATTGAATATTGGTCAGTCAAATCCTCTTTTACTAAGCCTTTTTCTGGATAATTCACAGATAGTTGTGGGGAATGGGCGTAGAGTTCATTTTTGGGATGTTCATTAGTTGGGGAATTATTGTATCCAGAGTGATTTTCCTAGGCTCTACTGTTTATCATCTGAAAAGGATTTATCTTTGAGCATGATGATTGAAAGGAGAAGGAACTCAGGTAGTTGGAACCTCAATTTCAAAAGGCCCTTATTTGCTTGGCAGTCTGAGGAGTTGGCGAGATTATACTCTATTATGAATCAAGTGGAGTTGATGAGTTCAAGTAGGGAGGATCATTTGAAGTGGATGGCATGTCAATCAGGTCAGTTTAGTGTCTCTTCCCTCTATAATCTGTTAGTTCCTACAAATTCTATGCTAGTTACTAAGCTACTGTGGAATAATGTGGCTCCACCAAAAGCCCAATTCCTTAGTTGGTTGGCTTGGAAGGGAAGATTGAAGACTGCTGGCTTTTTACATCGCATTGGTGTACTGAATCAAAATACTTCTGTCACTTGTGTGTTCTATGATCAAGCTGTGGAAACAGTAAACCATGTTTTTCTTTGGTGTCCTGTTGTTTGGAAAGTGTGGTCATGCCTTATGAATTAGTGGGGGGTGCACTGGGTAATACCTGATAATGTTAATGGGCTACTGCAGTGGTGAAGGGGTTATAAATGGAGAAAGTTTGAAAATAAAATTTGGAAGGCCATCCCGATGGCTATCATGTGGTCATTATGGAAAAGTAGAAATGATGTGGTCTTTAACGGAAAAATCTTCCAGTTGAATGAATTATGTGAATTGATTAAGGTGAGGATTGCCTTTTGGGTTAAATCTCTGTCAAAGGAGCCTCCGTATTCAGTTCAGGATATTATTATTAACTTGCAGCATATCAGAGCTATTGGTTGCTAGACATTGTATCTGTATGTTGGGGGTGTGGATGTTCTGCAAGATAAGTATGTAGCTGTCTGTCTGTGCATTGTTCTAGTTTGGGAGTATTGCTGCTGTCTGTTCTGAGTATGCTGGTTTTGTGATTTCAAGACCTATATGTAGAGACTTGTAGGTTGTGGGTGTTGAACCGAACTGTATTTGTTGTTTTAAAAGGTTTGCTGGTTGCATATGCTATCTTTCCTTTGGCTTGGATCTCCAATTATAAGCACATGCTCTTTTTATGTCTCTGTAATGTTAACAGAGGATGCATTGGGGGAGGTTGAGATGGTTTTGAGCTTGGGAGTAAGGCTGTTGTGCCTATGAGTAAGGTAAGCTGCAGTGGAGGTTAACACATTGATGGTCAGGTATAAATAAGAAGGATAAGGTAATGGAGGAATCTGCTAATTGCTGGTCTCCTGATGTTGCTAACTGTTGCTCTGCTGATGGTTCTACTGATAATTGCTGCTAAGTCGGAAGCAAATTCTTTTGGTACTGTCCGGTGCATTCTTTTAGTGGGAAGCAGATTCTTTTGGTAAAGCTCTTGTGAATTACTCGAGGTGTGAATTGCAATATGGGTTAAAGCTCAATCAAAGGGGTGTCCATATTCAATCCAGGATTTCATTTGTAACCTGCAGCAGATCAGATTTGCATCCAAGTCCTAATGCTACTGAGTTGTGCATTGTTGTATCAGACTGGTCTTGGTAGGGGGTGTGTTGTACTAGATGGGCTAGGGGAGTTGTAGGTGTATTGTTGTTTGGTCTTTGTGTCCTGCTTGTTTTGTTTGTTTTGTTTTCTTCTGTGGTGTTGGTATCTAGCCAATCCTTTGGCGTAAGCTCTCAAATGATTGGGCGTTACTCTTGGTGCCAACTTAGTTGGGATGAAGGGTAATACTATCATGCTCGTTGCTCTTCGCCCTTGCTTTATTGATGTAATCCATTTATTGATATCAATAAAGTTGTTTACTTTGCTTATCAAAAAAAAAAAAAAAAAACGTGGATCACTTGCATAATTTACCTAAAAATTTTAATCCCTTAAATCCTTTACTTTATATTTTTATTATGAAAAGAACAACTTAGACATTTTTACCCACATCTTCCACAACTCTCTCTCTCTCTCTCTCTCTCTCTCTCTCTCTCTCTCTCTCTCTCTCTTGTTTCATTCAGATCCATCACCGACAACCACTGTCTTTATCGTCAACATCCACTATCTCAAATCTACTAATGACAAACTTATATCCAAAACTCAGATTGAAGAGATCTAAGTTTGATGACCTCATATCTATGAGAAAAAGGTTATTGGTGTTGTCCATTCTCTCTTTATAGCGAACATTAAAATTTTATTCTGGTCTCATATCTGTAGAGAAAGAATGGACAACTCCGGTGACTATCTTCTCACGGATCTAAGATCGTTAGCTTCAGATTACTGTCCACACAAAATAAAATTTTACTTTGGTAATATTATATTTATTCAATGTTTTAATAATTTTTTTTGTGTTTAATATTTCTACTAATAATGGTACAATCAACGTATGTTTGGTGGTTAGTTATGAAGATGATAAAAATTTACTGTGTAAATGCCAAAAGTCATATAGTAAAATTTTATTACCTTCCAAACATTGAGTTTTGATTAGCTTTCTTGTTATTTACTTACTGGTAATGTTATGGTAGTGGTGGCGGTGGTGGTGATCGTCGTTGAAAGTCATTGCAGATAATTGATGATTGTTAGAGGTAGTGGGTGTTAGTGCCCAGTAGTGAGCTGTGGTGGTGTGAGGTGGTGGTAGTGTGAGGTAGTGAAGAAGGAGGCTAAAGAAATTTACTTGGGATATTTTTGTTATGTTTTAGTTATATTTTTTTATTTGTCATTATTGAATAAAAAATTTGTAGCATGTTCTTTGTGAGAAAAGTTGAGATTTATGCGGTGTTTGGTTAGGAAATTTGGAGAGAGATTTGGAAATGGAAAGAAAAGATGTATGAAATTAAGTGAAATGTAGGTATATTTTATTCACATTTTACCTATCTTTTCGATTTTTCTTTCTAAATCATTTCTCAAATCTCCCAACCAAACACAGTATTAAGGATTTCTCACCAAAAGCCTCAATTTATTACTATAACACTATACATGTAAGCTATCCAACCTCATACTTGAGTAAAATCACCATTTTTCTTGATGTAGGGTTCATTTCATTTCCAAGTCAATGTTTCTACCCAGGGGCTCCTTTTGTTTGAATCAAAAATATTTCTCCAAAATAAAATATTTCCTCCAAAAGTATTTTCTAAATTTTTTAGTGTTTGGTTTCAAATAACTAAAGGAAAACACTTTACATGTAAAATCTTTTCCACTAAATCAAGCAAAATGGTTTTTAGAAATGAGTATTCACATTGGTATTATTGAGTTCTAGTGTTGAGGAGTGGTTCGATAAGTGTGGTGCGGTGTGTTCAATGTCAAATGTCACGTTAGTACAAATTTCGGCCACAACCATCAGTATATTTGTCAATATGTAACCAAATATATATCGTATTTAAGAAAAATTAGTAATACATTGAGCAAAAATTTAAGAGTTTAAGTCCCTCAATTTTAAAATTTAGAAAGTTAAGTTGTTGTTATTATTATTATTATTTAATTAATTAATTAATTTTTTTTTTTTTTATTAAACTTTTTTTTTTTTTTTTTCAGTTTGACATTCATGTCCGAGAATGTCTGCATCAAACAATTCAAATTTAAGGACTATGAATGAACCGATGAATATATATACATGTATAATTATTATTATTTTTTTATAGGCAAAAGATAAAATTGGTTTGCTATTATTGTGTGAATGATTTGCCTTTTATTTGCATACACACCTCAATGATTGTTCCAATAGGAACCCCTCTGTGATAACAATCAACAAGTCTGTCAAAGTTTTACCAATTACACAATATAATTTCGGAGGACTTATATATATATCTTAATAGATGGACTTATTATCCAATAGGTTCTATAATAATTAATGACATTTTTCATAAAACACTATTAAAAAAAAAGTCACTAATTGTTAATTTTCAACAACTGTTTAAAAATTTTGTCACAAAAATGTCACTAGCTATAAGTTTTAATAAAAGTTTAAAAAATCCTCACAAGTCATTAATTTTGAAGTTTCAATGACAATTTGAAATTTTTGTCGCAAAAAAAGTTAGTAATTATAAGTTTTAAAGACAATTTATTACCGTGACAAAAAAAAAAAAAAAAAAAATCACTAATTGTCAATTTTAGCGACATACAAAAAAAAAAATCGTCCTAAAAAATTATTTTTAACGACGATTTTACTAAGACTTATTTTTAATAAAATTTGATATAAATTAGGTCTAACTATTGAGACTTATTGATAGTTAAAACAACAATTTCTTGGTGGAAGAAAGTGATGGATCATTCCTCAAGCATCCCTTAGATCCTCCAGTTCATGTCTCGTGAAGAGATGGGTCACTTCCCAATTAATTTGAATGGTGCGGGTCTATTAACATGACTTAAAAATTTAAGTTCAAGTCATAAGTAGGAATCCACTTGGATAATTATATAGCATACTAACAATTTCATTTTGCAATTTATGCACAATGTCCCACACTCAAATACATTGCATATTTGAAGTATTATAGGGCGTAACGAAGACGTTGCATATTTGAGTAGGAGCTATTGTGATTCCCACATCGATTGGATATGAAATGCTAGTGCAGTATGTAATAATCCAAGCGCACTACTAGAAATTGTATTGGATTTTTTTACCAGATTTTATGAAATTTCTTCAAAAGCTATAATTACTTCCATTAATTGCTAGAGAAGAAAAGTCTTTTATAATTTAATTGACGAATAGACAAACTTCTTTATTACCACAAAAAAATAAAATAAAATAAAATAATGGAGAGTTAATTTATTTTAGAGGAATTTTCAATAATTGAAATTGAAATGAAACTTTCCCCTCAAATTTGAAATTTCCATACTTCGTCAAATGTACACAACTGTATTTTTTTTAGTTTGAACTCATGATAGGTATGCCTTGGGGGGTTTTTCATAAATAATAATAAATCAATCTATATCAGTCTTTTTGTAATAGTTATTTAATTATTTCATACACATTTTGAGCTATAGTAAAATTTCACTATTTGATAATAGCTAATTTCATGAAATTTCACTATTTGATAATAGCTAATTTCATGAAATTTCTTCAAATTTTAAGTGTGGCAATTTTGGATCCTTTAATTTGAATTTGTAGTCATAAATTTGACGCAAGTGTTCGATTTTGCAATTAGTCTTCAATTTTATTATTTTTAGCCAATAATTAAAAATTTTACTACACTGAAATAGTGATATTTCACTCTCTTTACGTAGTGAAATTGCACTGTGATAGTTATGGAATGTCTACATGAGTTAGTTGATAATTTTCATTTACAGTATTTAAAATAAAAAAAATAAATAAAGAATTTTCATCCAGAAATAAGGGATAAGTCAATGACCAAATTGATGTATTTGAAATATGAGAGACCAAAATAACACAAGACGTCAATGTTCTAAATCATAATACCAGGATATGTAACACTAATTATTATAGTAGAAGCTGGCTCGGATATCCGATTATCAAAAAACTATTATAGTATAATATTAAGAATATCAAGGATTATATATTGAGAATCAGGTGACAAATACGTGAATTTTTTTAAATCACTAACAATGTCTCTAAGGCTCAATGATATGTTTCTTTGAACTATTTTAACTACTTTTTCATATGCATTTTATAAATCAATAAAACTAAGGTCAAAGCATCACCATTATCAAAAGTCCAAGTAAAAACCCAACCCCACCCATGTCCCACACTGAATTAGAGAAGTATAGTAAAAATAATTGGTATTTTTAAAAATTGGTTTTGTGATTGATTTGGAACAACCAGGATTCTATCTGATTTCCTTCTCAGAATGTTATTTGAAATTATTATTTTTTTAATTTGAAATCAATTTTCATAAAATTAAGAAAATCAATTTAAAAAACATTTAGAAATTAAATTGATACAATTTCAATTTGAGGTACTTAAATGCCACAATACATTGGAACCATTAATCAAGAAAATCCAATAAAAGTTAGTGGAAATTTTACTTTACTTCCGAATGATTACTCAAAAGTTAATTTGACCCATATTTTTATAATTATATCAAATTTTCACCTAAATTATTTAATTTCGAATTAATTTTACCTCTGTTGTTAGTTGTAATTAGACAAAACTTGGTAATGTGACGCTAAAACTTGATTTGAAGTTTCATTTTACCTCTCAAATTATCTTAAAATATCAATTAGACCCTTGAATATATTAAAAAAAATAAACTTAAATACTTTATTAATAATTTTTATCTCAAAAATTAAGAAAAATAAATGGATGCTTAATAATTTATCAGGTAGATGGATGTTTAGTAGAGATTAATAATCATGCTTAGTGGACATTAACTACATGGTTAAGCTAAATAAATACTAAATAATTTGCTTGCTTTTTTTGGTTGCAAATGACTTTGTGTCATTTGCCAGAATTCTAGTAGTGCTAGTATCTATCTCCCATGTGCATAATAAATATAAATATAAATATAAATAAATAAATAAATATATATATATAATGTTAGTTGAAGAAATTAAGTAAATAGGTTACAAAACAAATATAGGTGTTAAGTCACAACCTGATCCAAGTTCAATCCCAAATCTATGCACATGTACAAGCTCAGGCCTAGCCCATACCAAGGCTAAGTCCAGTACATGCATAAGCCTAGGCCTGTCCAGACCAAGACTAAGTCCAAATTCAAGCCTAAACTTTAAGCTCCACTAGGCCTAGTCTAGACCAAGACTGAGTCTAAGACCTAACTTTTATTGATACCCACTTTATAAGATAATTTCTCATTCAAAGTTCAATTGTTTCAGCTCATGCTCTTTGTGTTGTAATCATCTTACTTAAGAAAATATTAAATCACTTGGACCCACATCAATCGACAATTGAGTCCTACTTTAATCTAATATTAAAGCTATCGAAAAATTATTCACTGTATTTGGTTTCAATTTTCCGAATTCAATTTTTTTAGAAATTGAGTTTTTTTTTTTTTTTTTTTTTTTTGTGTGTGGATTTTTTAGTGAATATTTTTAAAATTTTAAACAATTTTTTTAAAAATATTTTTAGAGACACCTTACTTAGATGTATTTAAAAAATAAATATTTGTAATACAAAAATTTTAAAATTAATAAATAAACAAGAATACAAAAAATGTACTGCATTTTGGGTTTTTTTTTTTTTTTTGTACTTTTGGTATTTAGTGAATTTTTTTAAGTTTCTTTTCACAAATATTATACTTTTTAAGTGTATTTATGTCAGTTGCATCAAAAAAATAAAAATATTGTTTAAAATATTTTAAAAAATCAGTAAAAAAAAAACACGAAATACAAAATACTTCAATTTTTCTGGGAAGCTCATTTGGGAAGAGCTCATTTGGGCTCTTTTGGCTCTTTAAGCCACAAAAGACAGAATAGGCTATTTGAGCCACAACAGACAAAACATCACATCTAATTCATAATCATTACACTCTTCTCTCACAAAAAAAGTCAAAAAAGCCAAAAAGTCATTCCCAAACCAAGCTTCTGAGCCTAGGCTCAAATAGCCAAAAAAGTCAAAAAGCCAAAAAATCAACCCACTTTCCAAACGGAGGTGTAGTTTCATAACTAAAATCATAATAAGTCATAATTAATGGTCATAACCAAAATAACAGCCATAACAAATCATAACCAAATTATAACTATCAATATAATGAGTCATAATTAACATTATAATGTGTCATAAACAAATACTACAAAGATCATAGCTAGGACATACAATACACGTTGTTTTTGCTATGTGTTTTATAAAATTTTCCTATTAAAATATATCATTTCTATCTCGACTTATTTTCTTTTGTTATTTTTCAATGTACTTATAAATTCAACCTTAGATCCCTTAATTTGAAATTCATATTTATCTAAACGGACTTAGTAATATTTCATTATTGTCTATTATGAAGAAGAAAAAAATCAATATTATCATTGATTTGTGCACTCCCTATGCTAAATTCCTGACTCCGCCACTTAGTGTAGAATATCATTATTCTAAAACTATACACTAATCCCCTTAAGACACTTGATTAAGAATAATGCTATATGTTCTAATTGGTATATCAATTAGTGTACTAACGAATGATATGACATAATTTTAAAGGTTTTGCATCATTGTAATTTGTATAATAGGTGGTGTCATAATTTTGAAGTGATAATGTCATAATATATGTTACACTAATTAATATATCAATTAATGCATGTAACACCATCACTTGATATTAATATTATCATTGTTCAACTCATTAGAAGTTGGTTTGAAATTGATTCATAAGTTGAAAATAAATACATTTTCAAGTTTATTAGATCTTCAAATCAAAGTTTAAACTATTTATTATTTAGCTTGAGTTGACTCATTCCGAATTATAGGAATCTTCATCTCTCCCACTTTAGAATATAATAATAGTCTCATTCGACCTTGATTTTGAATGTTAATCAATTAAGTAAAAAGTCTTGATCAAAGTATGTATAAACTTTGACGTATGTTCACTACAAGAAAATAAATGTTTGGCGACTAAAATTGGCGACTAAACCAATTTTAGTCGCCAAAAACACAACATTCATCGACTAAATATCAGTTTCCGCCGGCATTCATTCAAACCTTTTAGCGACTAAACTATTTTAGTCGCCATAAAGTATCATTGGCGACCAAATTCCACTTTAGTCGCTGTTTTTACCAGTTTAGGCTACCAATGTTTTATTTTGTCGCCGTATGGTTTATTTGGCGACTAAACATTTTTGTCGCCTAAAAAAAGGACATTTTCTGATTACTTTTTGACGACCAAATCTCTGTTAGTCGTTGTATAGTCAGTATTGCCGACGAATTTTGAATTTTAGTAGCCACAAAGGCATCTTCGGCGACCAATTTTTTGTCGCCAAACATATATTTTGGCGACAAATTGCGGTTTAGTCGCGAAATGTTAGAATTTTTTTATTAGAGGGAAAAGTAATTTTCGCGCCCAGTACATATATATTACACACAGAGCCTTTTGTTCTCTTTTGTCTCACTCTCACACACCGACAGCAACATTACAAACCCGTCCCTACGAAACCAGTCGCTCACCACCACCGATCATCACGATCGCAAGCCACCGCCGCTCGCCACCAGCACCACTGCAAATCGGCGATCATCACCATCGCAGGTATGTTTCTGTCGTCTCTCTCCCTCTCTCTCTTGGTCTGGTTCTATCTGCTTTTATCTGGTTGTCGATGTCTCTTCCACCCCCTTCTCTCATGATTAATTTTAGGGTTTGATATGTTTTTGTCCTTCCATTTTCCATTTATTTCATACACAAATTTTTAGGGCTTTTCCTCACTTCGTGAATGGGTGTGGTTGAAATTGCGGATTGCCCATTTGGATTTGGGATTTGGATTCTTTTTTGTATCGTTTAAATGTGCCTCTGTATTGGCGAAAATGTTCCAAATCGGTTCGAAAATGTTCCAAATGTGCCTCTGTTTTTTGAGCACAGTTGTTGATTTTGGAGGCTTTTCCTGATTTACTCTTATCATTATAAATGTGCCTCTGTTTTTTGCATCGAAAATATTCCAAATGTTCCGATGGTGTGACTCAAATTCGAATTAAGTAAAAGAATTTGTTTTTTTAAAAAGATCACAAATCGGTTCGATTCAATCCTACTTCTTGACAGTTAGGTCCATGATTTTATAGTTATGATTTTTATTTGAAATTTAGTTCCATTTATTTAAATATATATGCATATATATATATATATATATTCTCAAGTATATATATTTCTCATACACTTAAGTATCTTCTCAATATCACTTATGTATTCATAAGTTTTTTTTTCCCTTTTCTCTTGCAAATAAGTCCTTAACCCTCTTCTCCTACAACTGTGTTCTTATATAATGATAAGACTAATTTTAAACAATTATTCAAATAATTATTATCTTTAAAATGATTATATATTGTATGATATTTGAGAATGTTGTCATTATATTGTGCATGATGAATTGTTTATAGAAATCGTTGTTCCAAATTGAAATGAATCCCGTTTTCATAGTTTGGTTGAAAACTTTCAATCTTTTCAAGATTCAGTTTGATTCCAAATTTCATAAAACCATAGCTAATAATTCGATCTTAAGTTTACTTCAAAACCAAACCAAATTCAACCTTGCTCTCCCCTAACTCGAATCGTAACCACCAAATCAGTTGAGAATAAGCCTGATGATCATAGTATGAGATCATCTATCCCAATTCCTATCTACCAAAACACTTCAGAATAAGCCCCTGACCACTTTATTCAAGAGACGAAAGACAAGTGATATACTTCAGCTACGCATCCACATTGGGTTAGGTAGTTGTCGTTTGAAACACCTCAATTCAATATATATTTTTTGGACCTTAAAGAATTGCAAGTTTAAAATTATAAACTATCTGCATTTTCCTTTTAAAACAAGTAGACACATCCAAATTGGTTTGTTTTTGTAGTGTATACTCTTCATGACCCTTAGATTATTGTCTGACTTAAAACTCAGATATTTCAGTACTTCTCTCTACACATTTCAAGAATAGTAAGACAAAGATAGTTCAAAAAATATAGAACTACCTTTCAGGATACATGGGTTAAACATATACATTATGAACACATACCCCATCACGGGGTGTTGATGACCAATCAAGAAACACACTACGAAAAACTTGAGGTTTACACTGTTGTTGATTTCTATAGTTGAAAATAATTTCTTTAAAAGTCAGCCTTAGTTCAGAAATCTGTGGCCAGCACATAAGACATTAGGATTATAATGTGTGATTAATCAATATCCTAAATACTCTAACATTTTTGTATTGCAAACCTTTGGAACTCCGTAGAAACAATAGACGATAATCTGGTCAATATGACGATTACAGAACATGGTCGTCCTTTTACTCATAATTTGTTGAAAATAGATGAAAAATAATCTCTCTGATCTCCCGGGATAGCTGTACACTTTCAACCATACCGTTGATTCTGAAAGCACCTAACTTGACAATCTAAGTTGCACAAGAAGGTGCATTATCTTACTGTAGAATGGGGACAATAATAGAATGGCAATGGCCAATGTAAGGCACCAAACCATATTCTAACTACATTTCATTTGTCTAGGCCCTCAATAGGCTTGGGCCATCTCCAGTTCTTCAGTGCTCCTGTGATATTGTTTAATGTCAAAATTAGCGTGAAAAATGCTAAACTCTACTTGTTGAGATATTGTTTAATCTCAATATCAAACTGAAATTTTTTTGAAAATATGTGAGAAAGAGTTTTCAAAGTTAAAGACAAAGTGTTTCTGAGATTGATGAAATACGTTTTTTTTTTCTCTTTTTGTAATTTTTTTTTTTTTGTGGCAATCTAAATTGAGAATATGAGCTATGCAATAATAAATAAACCCATTTTCTAATGAGAAGAGAGTGACAGTGGCCATTGTTGGTGTTTCTATCTAAATGTATCAAGGGTTCAAGCCTTCTTTTTGCAACATACACCTCAAATGTACTTGACATTAGTGCATTATTGTTTCTTTAAAGACAAATCTTGATGGTTCATATTAAAGTTGTGTAGATTTGGTTTTTCTGAAAGGGATAAAAGGTTACATTCTACAAGCTGAGACCGATATGTTATTACTATTTTCTTCACTTCAAAAAGCAATGCTAATCGAGCCCGTAAACTTACTTAAGCTCTCTTCCATTACAGAGTATTTTTCCAATTTGCTGTCGATTCCCAGGTTCATCTTCACTTCATGTGTACTATTCCAAGAATGGACAAGAGTTGGATGATGATAACAGATAGACTAAAAAGTAAAGAGTATATACAAGGTGTTCAGTCATTATGGAGTTCGCTACGAAGAATTTAGGGCCGCAGGATGAAATCCGTTGTCCTTGTGTTGATTGCTTGAACGGCACGAAATTACCTCGACATGTTGTTCGGTTGCACTTGCTTCGAAGAGGAATCACATGTTCTTATCGCACTTGGGTCCACCACGGGGAATGTGTTCCCCTATTTTGTGGTCCTCCTACTATGCGAAACGATGATACTCAAACCGACCGAGCTGGAATGACAACCAATCACGAAAATGTGGATGAACTTCCAACCATGTTACAAGAGATTTACATGAGTGGTCTCATGGATGATCATATCGACGAAGAACGTACTAGTTCGGAAAGGCACAATTTGTGTAAGTTCATGAAGTTGTTCGATGATGCTCAACGTCAAGTATATCCAGAGTGTGAAAAGTTCTTCATTTTGTCCTTCGTAATTAAGATGCTTCACGTGAAGGTGTACAATAAATGGAGCAACAAATCTGTCGATATGGTTATGCAAGTTTTCAAAGACATTCTCCCAAAGTGTGATGAAAATGTTCCATGGACCCTTTATGAAGCGAAAAAGTTCTTACGTGAGTTGGGTTTGGGATATGAGCCCATTCATGCATGCAAGAATGATTGTACTTTATTTTGGAAGGACAACGCCACATTGGAGAATTGACCTACATGTACCGAGTCTAGATACAAGTTGAATGACAAGACGGGTAAAAAAATTCCACAGAAAATACTGAGGTACTTTCCTTTGACACCGAGGTTGAAGAGATTTTACATGTCGAAAAAAACAGCTGCATATATGAGATTGCACAAAGATAAGTGTGTGGATGATAGAGTATTGTGACATCCAGCTGATGGTGAGGCATGGAAGGACCTTGATAGGTTGCATCCTACGTTTTCTGCGGATCCTCGAAATGTACGGCTAGGGCTTGCCACGGATGGTTTCAATCCATTCGAACATATGAGTACATCGTACAGCATGTGGCCCGTAATCTTAATGTCTTACAATCTACCCCCATGGAAGTGTATGAAAGATCCATTTCTCAAGATGTCATTGCTTATTCCTGGACGATTCGCACCTGGAAGGGACATCGATGTTTACTTGCAACCATTAGTAGAAGAGTTAACTAATCTGTGGGAGCATGGTGTGGAAACATATGATGCCTCTACCGGCCAAATATTTACAATGCATGCAGCAGTCATGTGGACCATCAACGATTTCCCTGCATATGGTTCGTTATCTGGTTGGAGTACAAAAGGTTACTTGGCCTGCCCTAATTGTAACGTGGATGCATCATCTCAGCGTTTGCGCAATAAGATAGGGTTTATGGGTGCTCGGCGGTACTTACCTGAGAACCATAATTGGCGTAGAAGTAAGCTATTCAACGGTGACATTGAGAATCGGTCCAAACCTGTGGAGCTATCGGGAGAACAAATACTGGAGCAAATTAATTTGGGGATGTACCTGCCATATAGAAAGCATCCAACCAACCAAAAAAGACAACGGACTGAAAATCCAACTCGGAACTGGACAAAAAGAAGCATTCTTTTCGATCTACCCTATTGGAAAACACTTAAGCTTCGAGATAACCTTGATGTCATGCACATAGAGAAGAATATATGTGACAATCTACTTGGGACACTATTGAGCATTGATGGCAAGAACAAGGACACCGACAAAGCACGTTTGGATCTAGAGGACATGCGAATACTGTCACGCCCCAAATCCGCCCCTAAAAATTTGGGCATGACCCATTCGAAATGGACACCAAACCTGATAAATATTATCTATGGGGCCTGAACGGAAGCATTTAATATCATATAATAGTATAAAAAAATATCCATTGAGCTATCACTATTATGCCAGATCAGCATGTAACATAATGCGATAAATAAGCAATGACGTGTATCGGAGATAGCTAATTATATATACATATACAGACCCAGCCCTTAAGTTCGGGCGTATAACGAAAACATGGGAAGATGTACAGATTATATACACATCAAACTTCATAGACATTTAGGGTACAAATTGATAACTTAGTAAAACTCCATAACATGAGCGGTCATCTTCTAAGGGTTTAGATACTCGAGGATTGACAACTGGGTGGCGGAAGCCAGGCTAAAGTCGACCTCCGGGTTGCGTGCCTCACAAATGAGACATAAAACAAAGTGAGTCAAGCTCAGTGAATAATAGCACATAACAATTCAATGCTCAACATGACTTATAATACATATCATGCCAAACTGCAACAAAATAGATTAATAGGACAGAATACATAAACGGAATAAATAAATAGGATAGTATAATCCCACATTCACGTGAATCTTGTTACACTACGGTGTACTCCATAACATGAGCGGTCATCTTCTAAGGGTTTAGATACTCAGGGATTGACAACTGGGTGACGGAAGCCACAGGCTAAGGCTGACCTCCAGGTTGCATGCCTACAGCGACAGACATAAAACAAAGTGAGTCAAGCTCAGTGAATAATAGCACATAACAATTCAATGCTCAACATGACTTATAATACATATCATGCCAAACTGCAACAAAATAGATTAATAGGACATAATACATAAACGGAATAAATAAATAGGATAGTATAATCCCACATTCACGTGAATCTTGTTACACTACGGTGTACGCAAATTATCACAGGGTTCGTTACGAACCGACATAATCGTCTCGTACATGTATCAAAACATTATTAATACTTCTTGATAAGGACAGAATAATTTACCTCACACCAGCCGTTGTAGGTCCATATAGCTATCTTGTAAACAACAGAATGTGAGTATTCGACATCAATCATAAATAAAGCATACTACTTAATATTGCTCTTAGATTCCCATGATTTACTATAATAGGAACAACAATTATTTACAAGAAGTATATGTATCATTCTAGTACTATTCTTGGAAACAGAACCAATTCACAATTTAATGCACATTACATAATGATGTTAGACTGTATTGTTCATCTTATAGGCTCCGAACAACCTTGTCGGTTCACAATTTCACAAGTTGGCCCTTGGCCTGAGGAGTCACACATTCACATATCGGCCTTTAGCCTCATAGTCACATTTCACATAGCGGCTTTACGCCACATTAGTTCACAAATTCATACTTTCCTTGGTACATTTCAGAAGTTCACAAGTTCGCACATATGACGAGTATGACTTCACAACCTTTCTGATTTTCCCATAATTCCATAATGATTCGTTTATCAACAATCTGGATCATTTCCGTTCACAAACTCATAATGATTTATTATATCGTATCACCATCAGTTTAACAGCAAAGTTTGTAACATCAAAACATAACGTCAATAATGATAAAATTAAGGATTCATTGAGATACTATTACTCACAGCTTTTAGATGCTTGGTCCACTCACAGAATGACCCTACACAATTTATCATAGCACAACACTATTCAAATTCCAATATTATTCATACAACATGATCCAACAAAGTCAAGATCACTTGGTTCCTCAACACTACTTGTAACTTAACATAATTCAAAATAAATCCTTGAATCCTATTTCCACATTTTAAAATCAAGTTCATGTCATCTATATCATTAATAGATTATTTCCTCAATTTTCCCCTTCGCGTTACAGTATGAATTATAATGTTTATAACATGGTTCATTCGCAATTTCAAAGCATCATTTTCAAATATTCTTAAATTCCAATTAAACTTGAACACATGTAATTCAACACCCTAATTTCATTATTTTATTTCCAATTTGGCCCAATTCATGGGTTATCAACATCACTCAACTTAGGGTTTCAAGAAACAATGAGGATTGTCAACAACAATTCCAATTTCTTAAATCACCACTTTCTATTCCACTATTCCCAATAATCATACATTTAGGATTTCCAATTCACCACTTTAACTCATCAATTAACTCCCAACACCTTCAAACCCCAAAACCCCCAATTCTTATACTATACACTACATGCTCCAAATATGGAAAATTCGACTTAATACAATGAAATACCACAAATCTAACTCTTAAGGTAAGTATTGAAGAGATTTAGAACCTTTACCTCAAGAACCAAGCAAGAAAACTAAGCTTTGAGAAGAATCCTTCACAATCCCGAATTCCAATCGGTTGAAAATATAGATCTTCAAGCCTTCTCCATCTTTGATGTAAGAACCATGGTAGATTGTTGGTAAAATGGATGAAATCAAAGGTTTTAGAGTTAGGGTTTCGAACTTAGGAAGAGAGGGAGGAAGAGGAAAAAGAAAAATATCTGAAATGATCCAAAATCCCGTTTTTAACGCTGCTGTCCCGTAATTCCCGCTCGAGCGGACTGATTCCCGCTCGAGCGGACCTGCCCTCAGCACAGATTTCGAAACTTCAAATAGGTGTAACTCTCCCATCCGGACTCCGTTTTAGGTCGTTCTTGTGCTCAAATTGAAGCCCCGGAAATAAGCTTTCCAAT
Organism: Camellia lanceoleosa; assembly: GCA_025200525.1. Taxonomy (NCBI): domain Eukaryota; kingdom Viridiplantae; phylum Streptophyta; class Magnoliopsida; order Ericales; family Theaceae; genus Camellia; species Camellia lanceoleosa. The sequence goes on from CM045767.1 coordinate 27,282,948, forward strand.
GGTTCTAACCTCACATCCATATTCAAAATGGGGAAAAAGAAAAGGGTAAATGAGTGACGGTTGGTCGTAAACGAATTATTCCAATTAAAGTTTTTAGTCCCATCTTACTTTACCATCATCTTATCATCTCAATTAATATCCCAAAATAAGGTAAGGACATGTCAAATACACTAAGAAGAACATCAAAATGAGTCCACATGCTTCGAATCAAACTTACCCAGGCGACCAGCGCCCAACCTTGCGCCGGCCTTGCAGACCAACAAAGTCGTCGCCGGCGTAAACTCCCCGCCGGCGGAGAACCACAACTCCTGAATCTCGGGCCGTGAGAAAAATTGCTGGAACCCCCAAAAGCCCGCCCGAGCGGCCACTCCTCCGCTCGAGCGGAGGAAAGGATTTCTGGGTCGTTACAAATACGGAAGGAGTTACACTTGATAAGGCATGCGAATGGCTCTTTCCAAAAGCCTCCGGCATTGTACACATTGTCCCCGGCAGAACGAATAGGGTTTTCTGATTTCTTGAAAGCAATTAAGTTTCCTGATGGCTATGCGGCAAATGTATCCAATTGTGTCACCGCGAATGGTTCTAAGTTAGTTGGCCTCAAGAGTCATGACTGTCATGTCCTTCTACAATGACTTCTTCTCATTGGGATGCGAGGATACCTTCCTAGCGAGATTGGGACCACATTGTTTGAGTTTGGAACTTTTTTTAAACAGTTGTGCTCGAAGACATTGAGGGTGACTGATTTGGAGAAATTGCAAGAACAAATCGTACTTATACTTTGTAAGCTTGAAAAGATTTTTCCTCCTGCTTTCTTCGATGTGATGGTCCACTTGGCAATTCATTTGCCTTACGAGGCTAGGTTTGGAGGGCCTGTCCAATATCGATGGATGTATCCTATTGAGAGGTATAACAACGAGTCAGAAATTTTTTCTTGTAATTATAGTTCAATATGAACATACTGACGATCACGCCGATGTTTACGTGTAGGATGCTTGGACTTCTTAAAGGATTTGTGGGCAACAAAGCTCGTCCAGAAGGATCCATTGCGGAGGCCTACATATCCAAAGAGTGTACGATGTTTTGTTCAATGTATTTGCATGGAGTTGAAACGGTGTTTAACCGGGAAGAAAGGAACTACGATGGGGGTGACAATGGCCCGGGGTTGGCGATTTTCACTCAAAATCTTCGTCCTTTTGGTCAAATCCCAAGGGCAGTTGATGTGTCCGTAGCTGACCGCGAATTGGCTCATTGGTTTGTCCTACACAATAGTTTGGAAGTGGACGAATATCTAGAGTATGCTTTTTCGTCATATACGCAACATACCTTTCCTACATGGTTTTTATTTTTTAAAGTCTTCATTATTCCAATTACTTATGACGTACTTCGTTTTAACTAGGGAACACAAGCTCATGTTGCAACAAAAATATGGAAGTTCATGCAACATTGCAACGCGACAATGCAAAGAATTTCCTAAATGGTGCAAAGATCGCGTAAGATTCTCAGAACGATATTCTTTGTAAAGTGTGGAGCTAACGTTGAATTATTCTAACTTTGAATTGACATGACATACTTTCTTGTGTAGATGAACCAATTGCGAAATGAAAACTCACCCGAAGCAACCGATGAGATGTGGGCATTAGCCAATGGACCTAATGCCTTAGTCAATACATATTCGGGATGCATTTGTAATGGCGTCCGATTCCATACTATCGACCGTGATAACCGTCGTAAATGTCAAAATAATGGGTTGGTAGTGGAAGGCGACCACCAAGGCCAGTTGATCAAGTTCTACGGCTACCTTTGTAAAGTGTGGGAACTGACCTATTTGTTTGGACACCGTGTTGTTTTGTTCCAATGTGAATGGTATAACACCGGTAGTACTCGAACTTTGCGTGTCGAACCACATGTGGCACCTGGTGATGTAAGAAGTCGATAGTATAAAGATGACTCCTTTGTGTTCCCAGGCCAAGTTCAACAAGTTTTCTACGTTCCTGATACGAAGTTAGGGCTGAATTGGCAAGTCGTAGAAAAGTTTCAACATCGACGAACTTGGGATGTGCCAGAGTTGGATGTGCCAGAATTTGATGAAGTGTTGCAAGATGATGAAAATAGTACCGTTGTACCGACTGAGCCTATTGATGATGTTGTTGTTTTACGTCGGGGTGACATTGAACCGTAAATTATTTCAATGGAAGTTTCTCAGTCCAATAAGCGTGTCCAACCGGAGGGTATTATGGATGATGATTTCATCTGCGATGACGACGATGAACTAACAATCTCGGGTGATGACGAAGAACATGAGATGGAAAGTGATTTTGATGCAGATACGGACCTAGAATTTTAACTCAGTTTGTTTCTTTGTTTGGCTTGTTTTGTTGATGTCATGAAGGCAATTAAGAATATTGAAGAAATTGTATTTTGAATTTCATGCCTACTCTTGAATTTCATGTAATTTGAACCTTCTAATTTTAATTTCCTCTACACTTTGTATGAACTGTGAGTGCAAATTGAGAATCAAATTCATACTAAATTCAGTTTTTCCAGTCGGACACCTATGCTGTTTGGCTGCTTGTCCCACAATCTGTGCAGATTTGTACGTCTGCTATGTCTTTGTTTGCTGAGTTTGACAGTTCGCCGCTATTTTTGTCCACATTGGCTGCTTCATGCTTCACTGCTATGCTTAGGTGCTAGGTCCCTTACATAGAATGTAAGTTCTTTACATTGTTATTACTATTATGTAAAATTCTGTGTGGTGCTCTAGTCAACAAGCCTTCAACGAATAGCTCAGGATACCAAAACTGTACATAAAGCTGAAAATGCAACCTTCATGTCAAGAACCAGTGGTCTGTGAATGGTGCTGCATAATTATGTGTGGTGCTCTAATACAGTTCAGAACATCACATGCACACAAACTCTCCAGGCTGCAGCTATTACTCTCAAATATGTACCTCACCATACAAAGAAATATGTAACTCACTACACTCAACCCTAAGGGGAAAGACCCCAAACACTCAACCCTCCGCTCACCACACTCACTGAAGCCTATTTTTGAACTCACAACACTTAACACACATCCAACAGATCTGTCCAGCGTTGTCGTCTAGTCCAGCAATTGCTCAGTATGGGTGTCTGAAAGTCAGTCATGTCTCTGATATATAGCAACTCTCTCTCTCTCTGATAAGTCTTACATTATGCTTATTCCTGAATTTGATTATTGTTACACATGCTATTTTAAACCTTATTTGGAAGTGAAGTTGTAATACCCCGACCCTCATATCTGATTCTGCTGTCTTTATAATTCCCTATTCTGTGTCTTTGAATGTTATTGTGAAAATCTATGTGAAAATATAGTAAAAGAGCATGGAACTTAGAGATATGAGTTTCTATATGTTGAATTAGAACGTATCTGTTACACTTGAATTACTTAAAATGGAAATTGAGCATCTTAGAGATTTAATTTGCAGAAATTGATTTGATATTTGGAATCTACATGATTTTTAAGCTATAAGGGGATTTTCTGTGAAATTTTTATTTCGGCACCCTAAAGCGATTGATTTTCGTCTTTTATGCCCTTATATATATATATATTGTTATATCTATCTAAGACTTGTGGGATTGAGATCAAAAACGTGGCAACTTTGGAAAGAAAGGAAGAGAGAAACGTGAGAGTTGAAGGAGAAGAATTGGGGGAACTAAATTTGACTCACCAAGAAGCTCAACCATTAGTAGGATTGGGAGTTTGAGGTTAAGGTAACCAATTCCTAGTTTAACTTCTCAAGAATTTCATCTCATGCTTGTGTTGATTCATGGATAATCTATGTTTGCTTCATTAGGGTTTCTCATTGATTTGGTGCCTTGACACTTTGGACCTCAATCTTTGTTTCTATAGCATTAATTCATACCAATATGTTACTACTATGAGCTATGTTTGTTGAATTTGTAGAACTTAAATATATTTGGGTCATTGGATGGAATTTGTGAAAGTGTTGGCTTGTTGAAGCCTTTAACTTGGTCTAAATTGGCATGATTAAGTTTTCCTCCATGTTGTGGTGTTGTTAAGTGGAAGTATTGCATGAATTTGACCCTTGATTTCATAGAAATTGAGTTTGAATGATGAGTTTTGGCTTGAAAATCGGGCTGCCCTGAATCTGGGTCGACGTCCGCTCCGGGGGTCAGGGCCGCCCGAGCGTGAAAATGCACCTCTCAGCAGTTTTTCTGAAAATTACCCTGTCCGCCGAAGGAGAACTTTACGCCGGCGTAAAATCGACCATCAGATTTTAGCGAGATTACACGTCATCGCCGGACAAAGCTACGCCGAAGCGAGGACTGCTTTCAAAGAAGAAAAGATGTTTTGTTCAGTTTTTCATGCTTGATTCTTTGATGTTATTAGAATGTTTTTCCGATGAGTTTATGATGGTGATATATTCATATCCATAAAAGCTGTAGTGACATATGGAATGACCGATAAGGATTTAAAAGGAAGGATGCTAATTTATTAGTATATTGTGCGCAGGCACACTCGTATGAACCGACACGCCAACGCCGTGAGTAATAGTGCATTACATATACATTTATGTATACGTTACAGAAGGCATAGTTGTAAATTATGTATTGATTCGGAAATGAAAAGTGATAACCACATTCGTATACCTGTTGTGCCGAAGGCTACCACAGCCGAAGGCTACCCGAGTCGAAAAGACTATCTGCCGCAAGGCTACCCGAGTCGAAGACTATCTGCGCAAGGCTACCCGAGTCGAAAAGACTATCTGCGCCGCATACTACCAGCCGCAAGGCTACTCACAGCCGCAAGGCTACTCACAGTGCCGCAAGGCTACGAGCCGAAAGGCTATCTGTCTTAAGGCTATCTCTGGCCAATAGGCCAATCATATCTCAAGATTTGGTTTTGGATACACATACTCAGATATTGTGATTTTATCATTGCGCACTACTATTCACTGAGCTTGTCTCATTCTGTAGTTTTGTTTGATTCTGTAGGAACCAGCTTGAGGAGCCGATCTAGCACACTTCATGCATTTTGTCAGCCTAAGGATTACCAGGCACTGGAGGAAACCCTTGCATATTAGATCAGTTTTCTCTAAATGTAATTTTGGTATCCACATCGCTGGTCAGGGTTATGTATTTATTGTTTTGTATGCCTAAAACCTGGGCTGGATTGTAAATGTTTATGTAACCTCTTTTTGTGTGCATGCTATGTTATGTTCAATGTTAAGATGGTCCTGGCTTGTTGATAGTTGCTCAATGGATATTTCTAGATGTCGTTTTAAATTTAATGCTTCCGTTCAGGCCCCCAATGTATACCATACAGGTTATTCTGTCTGTTTCTGCTTAAGTCATGCCCAAACTCATAGGGGCTGGGTTGGGTTGTGACAAGTGGTATCAGAGCACGAGTTGCTATCTCACACACGGATCCATTGAGCGTTAGGATGTCTAGTGTGGTAGGCATCATACGGGAAAGTAGGAATGATAGCAACGTGATATGATTTCTGCTAACCCCAATGCTAACAATTTGACTTTCTTGTACACCTTTGTGTATGGTATAATGATTTGTTTTGTAGACTATGGTGAGAACAAGGGCTGATGAGCCAGAAGATGCTACCTCGGTGCGGTTGGATAGGATGGAAAGAATGATGAGAGATATGGCTGAAACTCTACGACAACAACAGCAACAACAACCTCAGCCGCCACCCCCGCCAGTACCCCCACCTGTAATGCAAGATATTCACGCTGAGGATCGTACCATCACACTTACAGGGGAGTTTAAAAAGATGAACCCACCTTCGTTCAAAGGAGGAATTGAACCGATGAAGGCGGAGGCAGGGGTGCTAGGGATAGAGAAACTATTCGAAGTCTTCCCTTGTCTTGAAGTTCGGAAAGTGCGACTTCTGCTTTCACGCTTGAAGAGGAGGCACGGAGGTGGTGGATGCTTACGAACAATGCACAGGGTTGACTTGGGGATGAGTTCTTGGTGTTATTCTATGACAAATATTTTCCTCGAGTATGCGAGACAAGAAATGGCGAGTTTGAAACATTGAGACAAGGAAACAAAAGCGTGGTGAGTATGAAGCCGGTTTGCAGGCTCGGTTTGCACCTCACATGGTAGAACCTGAGTACAAAAAGGCGGAAATTCGAGGAGGATTAAGGAATACCATTCAGATCGGATCAATGTGTTGAAGTTACCGACGTATGTTGATGTCTTGGAAGCGAGTCATCATCGCAGAAGGAAATTTGGCTACTCAGACTCGGATTTCTGAATGGAAAGGGAAGAGGCAAAATACTCAATGGTCTAAGGGATCAACAACTATACCAAATAAAAACCAGAATTCGGGAAACTTCACCAGTACAACATCTCAGAATTCGACTCCTGAGTGTCAGGAATGTGGGTTGAAACATCGTGGGGTTTGTCATCGGTTGACTGGAGCTTGTTTCCGGTGTGGAAAAACAGGACATTTGATTAGGGACTGTCCACAAAGGAATCAACAACCCGGTAGTAAAGCCGCCACAAGCTCAGCTGGGTCTACACCGACTCCTAGTGCCAAATCCATTGTCAAACCAAATAATAACAAGGACACCATGAAGCAAGGTAGGGTGTTTGCGTTGGTTCCGGGAGATATCTGATGCAACAACGATGAGTGTCGGTACATTTACAGTTTATGGCCACTCTGCTTATGTTTTGTTTGATTCTGGCTCTACCTACTCTTTTGTGTCAAAGCAATTTGCAAAGAACTTAGATACACCTGAAATAGAATTAGCCTATGTGTTGTGTGTTACATCGCCTATGGGGACTTCCTTGATCTGTACTTCTGTCTATCCTACTTGTGAAATTCTCATTGGAAATGCTCGTGTATATGCTAATTTAGTCCCACTTGATATGACTTCATTTGATATTATTTTGGGGATGGATTGGTTGGGAGAATACGGGGCTACCATAGATTGCCTAATGAAACAAATTAAATTTCATCCTCCGGGCCAGTTAGAAACTATCTTCCAGGGTCAGGAAGTGACATCACCACCGTATGTGATCTCTGCAGCTAAGGCTTACAAATTGATTCAAAAAGGATGTCGGGGGTATTTGTGTAATGTTCTGGGAGGCCCAGTAGAGAATGAAAATATTGATGCGCTTAGGTTGTTTGTGACTTTCGGATGTCTTCCCAAAAAGGCTAGGAGAGTTAGTGGACCGTGAAATAGAGTTCACAATTGATGTGTTACCTGGAACTCAACCCATCTCTAAAACTCCGTATCGAATGGCATTAGCTGAAATGAAGGAATTGAAGGGTCAACTTCAAGATTTACTGGATAAAGGGTTTATTCGTCCAAGTGTCTCTCCAGGGTGCACCGATCTGTTTGTGAAGAAGAAAGATGGGACACTTCGGTTATGCATAGATTAAGGGAGCTTAATAGAGTAACGATCAAAAACAAGTATCCTTCTGAGAATTGATGATTTATTTGATCGATTACAAAGGCGAGTTTTCTCTAAGATTGATTTGCGATCGGGTACCATCAATTGAAAGTCAAAGCCGAAGATGTCGAGAAGACAGACCTTAGAACCCGCTGGTCATTATGAATTTTGGTTATGCCCTTTGGGGTTACAAACGCGCCAAAGACATTTATGGATCGATGAACCGAAGTTTTCAAACCTTATCTGGATGAGTTTGTAGTGGTCTTTATAGATGACATCCTTATTTATTCGGGAATGTAGAAGCTCATGAGAATCATCTTCGTCGAATCCTCCAAACTCTCCGAGAAAAGAAGGCATCATAAAAGCGAAGAAGTGTGAATTTTGGTGCATGAAGTAGCATTTACGGGACATGTCATAACTAAAGAAGGAGTTTCCGTTGATCCAAGTAAGATTGAGGCAATTGTAAAGCCGCCAACCGACTAATGTAATCGAAGTCTTGATTTTATGGGACTAGCGAGGTTATTATCGGAGATTTGTCCAAGACTTTTCTAAGATTCTTTGTACCACTTACGACTAACGAAGAAGGGCATTGCGTTTGAATGGGTGAGCAGAGAATTTGCTTTCGGAGTTAAAAGCGGTTAACTACGCGATTCTTGCATTACCATCGTAACGAGGATTTGTAATTTATAGTGACGCCTCACATAAGGGGCGGGTTGTGTTCTTATGCGAGCGGAAGAGTTATTGCCTCGCCTCTCGCCAGCTTAAACCCCATGAGAAAAGTTACCCCACACATGACCTTGAATTGGTAGCAGTTGTCTTTGCGTTAAAGATTTGGCGACATTATCTGTATGGGACTTCTTGTGATATTTATACTGATCATAAAAGCCTTAAATACCTCTTCACCCAAAAGGAGGTGTATATGCATGTAGCGGTGGCTAGAACTTATTAAAGACTATGATTTGCAGCTTCACTACCATCCTGGCAAAGCTAACACGGTAGCAGATGCACTCAGTCGGAAAAATATGGGAACACTGGCGAGTTTATTGACACAAAGTAAAGACTTGATAGGGGATCTGAATAAGATGGAAATTGACTTAATACTACCTGGGCAAAGAGCAACAATGGCGGCAATGATGGCTCACCCGGCATTACTGGAGGAGATCAAGATGCGTCAAATGGAGGACGACGCCCTCAAGAAAATATGTAATGAAATGGAGACAAAACCAAAACTGGGATTTACTTTGACCGATTCCGTGCTAAAATTTCAGAGTCGAGTGTGTGTCCCTAATGTGGTAGAACTTAAACGGAAGTTGATGAAAGAAGCACATGCCTCGAGAGTCTCAATACATCCAGGAAGTACCAAAATGTACCAAGATTTGAAACAACATTTCTGGTGGCCAAGTATGAAGAGGGAGATTGCAGAGTTTGTATCTAAATGTTTGCAGTGCCAGCAAGTTAAGCGAACATCGAAACCGCAGGGTTGTTACAACCCCTTCCAGTCCCGGAGTGGAAATGGGAACACCTAACAATGGATTTTGTAGTAGGATTACCACGGACGCCTCGAGGTATGAATTCGATATGGGTTATTGTTGACCGATTAACCAAATCCGCCCATTTCTTGCCTGTGAAGACCCAATATAACGCCGACAAACTTGCTTTGCTCTATATAGATGAAATTGTAAGGCTTCACGGAGTCCCGGTTTCAATTGTGTCGGACAGAGATCCAAAATTTGTATCACGGTTTTGGCAGAGTCTACAGAATGCAATGGGTGCAATTGAAGTTGATGACTTTCCATCCTCAAACCGATGGACAGTCCGAAAGGACGATTCAGACGTTAGAAGATATGCTTCGCATGTGTGTTCTGGATTTTCAAGAGAGCTGGGAGACTCATCTACCATTGATTGAATTCGCGTATAACAATAGCCACCATTCGAGTATTCAAATGGCACCTTATGAAGCTCTGTATGGGAGACCGTGTCGCTCACCAGTGTCTTTGAAATTTGAGGTAGGAGATAGGCCTTTGTTAGGGCGAGATCGTTCGATTAACTCTGAGAAAGTGAAGATTATTCGAGAAAGTGGCTTGCTCCAAGCAGGTAAGAGTTCTGTGAATAACCGAAGAATTTGGAATTTGATGAAAGCAGTCATGTCTTTGTGAAAGTTACTCCAATGAAAGGTCACCCAAGATTTGGAAAGAAGGGTAAACTAACACCCGATATGTCGGTCCCTTTCGATTTTCTGAAAGTTGGAGCAGAGCTTACTGAGTTGCCCTTCCGCCACATCTGAGTCGGAGTTCATAATGTGTTTCATGTTTCTATGCTCAGAGTACCTTCCGATCCATCCCATATTATTGACTATCATCATATTGAGCTAGCAAGCGGGTTAACATATGAAGAAAAACCGCTCCGATACGGATCGTCAGTGAAACGATTCTGGGCAGGAAATTCCAATGGTAAAAGTAGAGTGGCAAGAGCACTACGGGACTGAGGCAACCTGGGAAAAAGAGGATGAAATGCAAAATCAATATCCGTATCTGTTTTCGTCCTAAGGTAAAAGCAAGTTTGGAGGACCAAACTTAAATAAGGGGGGGAGAGTGTAATACCCCGACCCTCATATCTGATTCTGCTGTCTTTATAATTCCCTATTCTGTGTCTTTGAATGTTATTGTGAAAATCTATGTGAAAATATAGTAAAAGAGCATGGAACTTAGAGATATGAGTTTCTATCTGTTGAATTAGAACGTATCTGTTACACTTGAATTACTTAAAATGGAAATTGAGCATCTTAGAGATTTAATTTGCAGAAATTGATTTGATATTTGGAATCTACATGATTTTTAAGCTATAAGGGGATTTTCTGTGAAATTTTTATTTCGGCACCCTAAAGCGATTGATTTTCGTCTTTTATGCCCTTATATATATATATATATATATTGTTATATCTATCTAAGACTTGTGGGATTGAGATCAAAAACGTGGCTACTTTGGAAAGAAAGGAAGAGAGAAACGTGAGAGTTGAAGGAGAAGAATTGGGGGAACTAAATTTGACTCACCAAGAAGCTCAACCATTAGTAGGATTGGGAGTTTGAGGTTAAGGTAACCAATTCCTAGTTTAACTTCTCAAGAATTTCATCTCATGCTTGTGTTGATTCATGGATAATCTATGTTTGCTTCGTTAGGGTTTCTCATTGATTTGGTGCCTTGACACTTTGGACCTCAATCTTTGTTTCTATAGCATTAATTCATACCAATATGTTACTACTATGAGCTATGTTTGTTGAATTTGTAGAACTTAAATATATTTGGGTCATTGGATGGAATTTGTGAAAGTGTTGGCTTGTTGAAGCCTTTAACTTGGTCTAAATTGGCATGATTAAGTTTTCCTCCATGTTGTGGTGTTGTTAAGTGGAAGTATTGCATGAATCTGACCCTTGATTTCATAGAAATTGAGTTTGAATGATGAGTTTTGGCTTGAAAATCGGGCTGCCCTGAATCTGGGTCGACGTCCGCTCGGCGAAGTCGAGCCGCTCGGCGGAAAATGCATCTCTCGGCGGCTTTTACGAAAATTACCTGTCGCTCGGCGGAGAACTTACGCTTCGGCGTAAAATCGACCATCGATATTTTAGCGGACACTACTTGTCGCTCGAGCGGACAAAGCTACGCTTGAGCGGAGGACTGTTTCAGCAAGAAAAGATGTTTTGTTCAGTTTTTCATGCTTGATTCTTTGATGTTATTAGAATGTTTTTCCGATGAGTTTATGATGGTGATATATTCATATCCATAAAACTGTAGTGACATATGGAATGACTGATAAGGATTTAAAAGGGGAAGGATGCTAATTTATTAGTATATTGTGTGCAGGGCACACTCCGTATGAACCGACACGCCGCAATTTGTGAGTAATAGTGCATTACATATACATTTATGTATACGTTACGTAAGGCATAATTGTAAATTATGTATTGATTCGAAATGAAAAGTGATAACCACATTCAGTATACTGTTGTGCGAAAGGCTACTGTTGTCTTGAAAGGCTACGAGTCGAAGACTATCTGTCATAAGGCTACTGAGTCGAAGACTATCTGTCTTATAAGGCTACCTGAGTCGAAAGACTATCTGTGCCGCAAGGCTACCTGAGTCGAAAGACTATCTGTGCCGTAAGGCTACCTGTTGTGCCGCAAGGCTACCTGTTGTGCCGCAAGGCTACCTGAGCCGAAAGGCTATCTGGTCATAAGGCTATCCGGGCCAATAGGCCAATCAAAGATTATCTCGATATTGGTTTTGGATACACATACTACTGTATATTGTGATTTTATCATTGCGCACTACTATTCACTGAGCTTGTCTCATTCTGTAGTTTTGTTTGATTCTGTAGGAACCAGCTTGAGGAGCCGATCTAGCACACTTCATGCATTTTGTCAGCCTAAGGATTACCAGGCACTGGAGGAAACCCTTGCATATTAGATCAGTTTTCTCTAAATGTAATTTTGGTATCCACATCGCTGGTCAGGGTTATGTATTTATTGTTTTGTATGCCTAAAACCTGGGCTGGATTGTAAATGTTTATGTAACCTCTTTTTGTGTGCATGCTATGTTATGTTCAATGTTAAGATGGTCCTGGCTTGTTGATAGTTGCTCAATGGATATTTCTAGATGTCGTTTTAAATTTAATGCTTCCGTTCAGGCCCCCAATGTATACCATACAGGTTATTCTGTCTGTTTCTGCTTAAGTCATGCCCAAACTCATAGGGGCTAGGTTGGGTTGTGACAGAAGTTGCAGGGAGTGTCAGATGGTGGCATGATTTGCTCTTATTTGAATTCTGTCCTTGTGTGAGTAATGAGCATATCGTACTTATGAAATCAACTGTTCTTATGATTGAGTGGCTAAGTCACTTGTAATTATTTTGCTTTTTTTCTTCCTGTCAGGGAGAAAGCGTTTACAATCCATATATACCTGGAGTGTTAGAGGAATTGGATAAGAAAGGATTAATTGAAGAAAGCAAAGGTGCTCATGTGATCTTTATTGAGGGGAAAAATATACCATTAATTGTTGTGAAGAAGGATGGTGGTTTCAACTATGCTTCCACTGATCTTGCGGCTCTTTGGTTAGTGTTTTAAAATTTGGAGTTGATTAAAGTGTAAATTATATGACCCTTCTATATTTTTTTGTTAGCCATACATCCACAAAACCCCACTGCTGTGCCTCTTGAAAATCATCAAACACAGGAAGCCCACTCAGGGACTAAGATGATATAAAAAATAGAATAGGCAGAATAAGCCTCTGCTGCTGCCCAGACAGAATGAACACCCTTTACACAAACAAGTAGAATCCCACCAAACCAGAATGATGAATGCCACGAACAGGTAATACCCTTATACCAGCTGATGTTGAGCCCATAAACCAAAGAGCAAGATGCTCCCAAATTTCAACCAACCACACCCAAATTTCACCCACCCAACCACACCCAACATACTGCACCCAAGGAATGCTGCCTTTGTATGCTTATACCACCTGAGTTTTCCTTCTTTCAAAAGTGTTCTGAGCTCTCACGTGCTAATGCAATCAAGAGAAAGTATTCTTCTTTTCTGGTTAGCTCATTCCTTTCTCTTCCATGTTTTCAGAAATAAAACACAGCAGCAGCCAAGATATGCTACCCAAAATTGAAACACATCAGCAGCCTCACTTGACAAGCTTTACTTTCCAAAAAAAATCTGAAGCAGATTCCAACCATGGCACATAGCAGACCACCCTCCACCCAAACAGATAAGCTGCAATACACCTACCAGACCACAACAGATGCTAACAAACCACAACAGGACCCCAGCTGATAAGCTCCCAACAGATCAAGTGCCTACCCAAAAACTAACACTTATATGACCCTTCTATATGTCATTCATTCTTGCATCTACACTTATCCATGTTTAATCTAGCATCTGATCTGCATGATTTATCTAATGCATCTCTCCATGTTTCTTCCTTTGAAGATATAAATTATATGATAGAATCATCTTGTGGTTCATGTGATTGAAAAGAGGTTTGCTAGATAGAATTTTATGACCCATTTTTAAAGTTTACAGGTAATATGTATTCTGTTAGAACTTAAATGTTTTGGTTGGGCATGCACTGCTTGTGCACTTTTTGTTGGAGTGGTAGCGGAATGAGTGCATTTCAGTTAAACCAGCTGCTTTCAATAATTAGGTATCGTGTTAATGAAGAAAAAGCTGAGTGGATAATCTATGTTGCTGATGTTGGCCAGCGAGAGCACTTTGAAATGTTTTTCACTGTAAGTATCAAATGTCATGTCCTATGCGTCATGACTTTTCATGCTTTGTAGAGAGATGGGTAACATACCACCATGAGTTTGACGGCCTTCCTTTCTATCTCTCCTTCTATTAGGCTGCGAAACGTGCGGGTTGGCTTCTATCTGGTGAGAATATGTATCCTAAAACTAACCATGTGGGTTTTGGTCTTGTTCTTGGAGAAGATGGGAAACATCGTACTTGAAATTTTGCAATTGTTTGGGAAAACATAGTAGTCTTATTAAGTTAATTCTTATAGTTTACTGTTCATAAAGGATTTGTTTCATGATTTTATTTTTCCTGATTTTTTGCTTTTAGTAAATCTATATGTTATTGTGGTGAAAGTGTAGCTATTACAATCCTATTTTGAAATTAGTTGTTGTAACAACGCCCGCGAGGGGGCCTCGCTACAGTTCGGACTCGATTTTGTTGCGGTTCCAAATCTCGAACCAAAGAGTCCAAATCCGGCAAATCGTTTTGAAGAAAAACAAAGTTTTTGAAAAAAGTGCCAAACATGGATCGCTTTGCGGATATGAGTCGCCACCTAAATATTTTAAATGGGAAATTTAGGAAACCCTGACTCGGTGCCAAAAGGCCACGTGTCCGTCATCACCAAAGTTGGCTCGGGAACTTGGGTACGATTAGGGAAGGTCACATCGTGAGCACCCCCTCTCGCCCGGTCAAAGACCGGCCTCTACTAATCATGATATCTGTTTTTGAAAACTTTGTATGTTCTTATTCCGGTTATTAGCCTAGGTTACTATGTGATGCGCGCAGCAAACAAGTATAGACTGGGCCGTCTGATTTGGAACTAAACATCTCATGTTTGTTTGTGAAAGATGGTTTGCTACCCGCAGGTAGGCTTAAAATACAGATTTTGCCACAATCTAGTGGGCTTAACAAACAATTGATGAATTGCTCCAATTCAGATAACTCAACCTCCACCCACAGGCATTCAAGGCAGTTATATCACATAAGCACATAGCCTCATGGTAAGCATGTTTTTCATGGCAACACTCACACGCATGCAAGGATGCTAAAGCATAAAACTTACCGAGTACTCCAAGCCAAAACAGAAGCTGATTAGAAATCATGCATGATCCTAAGTATACAGAATTGCCTAATGCAACACATGCAAAAATGCAACTATAGCAGGCTCGGCTATTCTAAAGATGGCATATGATGATGCTACAACTAACATGTATTCAACTTGGAATTGAAAATACAGATGCAGTTTGTATGATGCGCCGAGCCCGGTGCATGCAAAACAGATGAATGAATGCAAACATGCTATCATACTGTATGCTAAATGAACTATGCCCTATATCTAACCATCCAAAGCGGATAAATAAAAGGGAGAAAGAAATGGAGGTTGGAAGACATACATCACACTCACACACCCTTATTACAACATTGCCCTCGCGCAGAGGGTCCGAATAAAATAATAATACAGACCCGAATAAAAGAATATTACAGATTTCTAATTAATGTACAGATTAAACTAAGAAAGCTGTAAAGCTGGCATGCAAGCCAGGGGCTGCCTTGCTTCTGATGAATGATGTATGTTGGGCTGCCTGGCGCGGAAATCCACTGGGATGCCCTGATTAGCCTCTGTTTGCAGTATTTCTCGAAATGCGCGCCGGACTCCGAAAAGTTGTTGATCCTCGATTTTGCTGTAACAGAGAGCAGGAAAAGGGCATAGCAATGTATTTTCACAAATATATGCATGCCTCGATCCTCGTGCCACCAATCACGCATATCAATGCATGATGGCCGAGGAATCGGATTGCACAACTCAATATAGGATGAATGCAGATGAATGCTACAACAAAAACCTAACTCCATCATGGGTAATCCGGAGTGTGAATCGGGGAATTGAGACACACTCCGTCACCGAGTACTGGAATGTACCTCGTTTCCGTCGATATGCTGGATATGCATGAAATGCAACTAATATACACCTTAGCATGCACAATGCTATGAAAATGAGATGAAAATGAGATGCCTCAAAGCGTACTGCAGGCACGCATAAGCGAACCGAGGCGAAATGACATGCGAAATGTAATGATGGACTTATACCAACATGAAGGGGCCTCGGCCACACTCACATAGGATGCTAATGATAAGAATGAGGTGCCTCGAAATCGTGCCCAGCACGCAAACCGAGGCAATGATGAAATACAAATCGGATAAAGCGAGTGCCTCGAAATGCGTGCACGCGCACGCAAACCGGCGGAGGCATACGCAATGCAAACCGAATAAAAGCAGAATGTCTCGAAATCGTGCACCCGCACGCAACCGAGGCGGAGGCATACGCAATGCCAAGCGGATAAAAGCGAGTGCCTCGAAATCGTGCACGGGCACGCAAAAGCGAAGGCATACGCAATGCCAAGCGGATAAAGCGAGTGCCTCGAAATCGTGCTGCACGCGCACGCAAACCGAAGCTAAAATGGAGATCGATAAAAGCGAAGTGCCTCGAAATCGTGCACAGACGCATAACCGAGGCGATGATGTGCGATGCAAAATCGGATAAAACCGGTGCCTCGAAATGCGTGCACGGACGCATAAACCGAGGCGATGACGTGCGATGCAAAATCGGATAAAACCGAAGTGCCTCGAAATGCGTGCACACAGACACGCAAACCGAGGCGATGACGTGCGATGCAAAATCGGATAAAACTGAAGTACCTCGAAATGCGTGCACACGGACACGCAAACCGAGGCGATGACGTGCGATGTAAAATCGGAAAAAACCGAAGTGCCTCGAAATGCGTACACACGGACACGCAAACCGAGGCGATGATGAAATGAGATGAAATGGCATACGGAATGCAACGATGGGCTTACACCAACATGGGAGAGCCTCAGCTCACTCACATAGGAGGCCGTCAGATAAAAAAAGAAGTGCCTCGAAATGCGTGCTCAGGGGCACGCATACCGAGGCAAGGGCATACAAGCATGAAAATGCAAATTGGGCATACGCCAACATGAGAGGGCCCCAACCACACTCACATAGGCTGCCGGATAAAATGAGCCGCCTAAAATGCGCACTCGGGCACGCAAACCGAGGCGATGATATACACAATGCCATGACATGGAAAATGTAGATTGGGCTTATACCAACATGAGAGGGCCTCAGCCACACTCACATGGGATGCCGATGAATGAAAACGGAGCGCCTCGAAGTGCGTGCCCACGGGCACGCAAACCGAGGCAATGCATTAAGGCATAAAATGACATGGGAAATGATATGCAAGCATGCAAACCATATTTCGGCTACTAAATGAAGGGGAAAACAGCCCCGAAATGATACGAAATAACAACCGAAGCATGCAATCATCCCGAAATGTGAAATTAGGCACCCGAAACGGCCTATAGCCATACTAAACATGCAAAATCAGCACATGGCAGCAAAACCAGTGGCAAGACAGTCCCCAAAAATAGCATTTTTCAGTACAGAACAAGGCCAAATTATGATCACAAGTATGGCAACAATAGTTTGCAAAAATGGGGGAAATAAGGGGTATTGAGACAAGTGATATATACAAACCCCAAATGAACAAACATGCTTCTACAAAATTGAAGAGGGCCTAAAAATAAGCACATTTTCAGAAGATGGAAGCCCCAAAAACAGAACATAAACATGCTATAAATTCTATGCAAAATGGAGCCCAAAAGAGGTTATAAAGAGAGGTACCACAAGAAATGACAAAATAGCTTAATACCCTTAATAAAACTTGAAGAAAAGACCAAAAAAAGACACTTTCTAAGCCTGATGAAGGCCAGAAACAGAAGCTAGAATGGCCTAAACAAACATGCAATTTTACGGTAAATTTGATGGATTTCAAAGGAAGTACCAAAAATATACACCAAATGGCTTAAGGCCCTCAACATAACATGAAAAGGAGACAAAAAAAAGGCTATTTATAAGCCTGATGAAGGCTGAAATCCGGAGCCAAGTAAGCCTAACAAAGCATGCAAGAATTAGGGCCTAAAGTGAATTTCCAAGAGAGGTGGTATATAGAATGGCCAAATGAAGTTGAGCCCTTCTACAATGTTGTAGAGGGGATCAAAATAAGCACAAAACCAGTAGGGGTCGGAGCCCCAAAAACAAATGCAAATAGGCCAAAACTAGCATGCAAATTGGTGACATACAAGATGGATATTGAAGGAAGTGTATCATGGAGACACCAAATGAAGTTGAGCCCTTCTACAAAGTTGTAGAGGGGCTCAAAATAAGCCTAAAACCAGTAGGGGTCGGAGCCCCAAAAACAAAAGGAAATAAGGTAAAAATTTGACTCAAGATTATGCTACAAAAGATGAATTTGGGAACTTACCCTTGAAGATCCGATTATTGCAACTTATTAGCTGGAATTTGTTGATCCTTGACCACTGAAAATCATCCCTTTGCTGCTGGAATGGTGTTGTGGATGAAGGAGCTAAGGGTTGATGAAGGAATTGGCCAAGACTTGGAGTTATCCTTGGAATTTTGGCTAAGGAAATGAAGGAATTGGAAGAGGAGCTCTTCAAGAAATTTTTTGTAACCCTCTTAGCTGCTGGAAAGTGCTGGTTTTAAAGGCCAAAAGATGGAAATATCTTCCTCAAAATATCTAGATATTTTGAGGGCAAACAAAAAAAAATTTTGTTCGGCCACGAAGTGGGCATCTGAGACCGCAGTGTTCCTCGGAATGATGAAACAGGTACTGCAAAATTGAACAAAACCGATGCAAAAGCAGCTCGGGGACCAAAACCGCGCGGGGTCCCGAAAATGGGCTGCCGGGCACCGGAAGTGGTGTTCGGTTGCGAAGTGGGTATCAGAGACCCCAGTGTCCCTCGGAAGGACTAAACAGAGGTCTCTGCCAAAAACCAAAGAAAACGGATGCGAAATGAATGCTCGGGGACCAAAACCGCGGTTCGGTCCAAATGAAACTGCACGCTAAGTGGTGTTCTGCGAAGTGGGTTTCGAGACCCAGTGTTCCTCGAACGATAAAATAGAGGTCTCCGCCAAAAACCGGAGAAAAGCGGATGCGAAATGAAAGCTCGAGACCAAAATCGCGATTTGGGGTCGAAAATGAAATGCCGCACCTAAGTGGTGTTCGGTGCAGTGGGTTTCGAGACCCCAGTGTCCCTCGGAAGGACTAAGCAGAGGTGTCGCCAAAATGAACAGACATCGATGCAAAATGAATGCTCGGGGCCAAAACCGCGGTTCGGGATCAAAATGAAATTGCCGCACCAAGTGGTGTTCGGTCAAGTGGGTTTCAGAGACCCAGTGTCCCTCGGAAGGACCAAGCGAGTGTCTGCCAAAATGAAGCAGACATTGATGCAAAATGAATGCTCGGGGCCAAAACCGCGTGGTTCGATCCAAAATGAAGGGCAAGCACCGAAAATGGTGTTAATTGCGAAGTGGGTTTTCGAGACCCCAGTGTCCTTGGAAGGACCAAGCAGTGTCGCCAAAATGAACAGACATCGATCACGAAATGAATGCTCGGGACCAAAACCGCGCGATTCGGTCCCGAAATGGTCGCCGCACCGAAGTGGTGTTCGGCTGCGAAGTGGGCATCAGGGGCCCCAGTGTTCCTCGGAACGATAAAATAGAGGTCTCCGCCAAAAACCGGAGAAAACGGATGCGAAATGAAAGCTCGGGGACCAAAACCGCGCGGGGTCCCGAAAATGGACTGCCGGGCACCGGAAGTGGTGTTCGGCTGCGAAGTGGGCATCAGGGGCCCCAGGGTTTCTCGAAATGATAAAACAGAGGTTCCTGCCAGAAACCGGAGAAGGCGGATGCGAAATGAATGCTCGGGGCCCAAATCACGCAGCCGGTCCCGAAATGGGTCGCCGCACCTAAGTGGTGTTCATTGCGAAGTGGGCATCAGGCCCCGTGTTCCTCGGAACATAAAAGCAGAGGTCTCCGCCAAAACCGGAGAAGTCGGAGATGGTTAGGCGTCCGAGCCGAGGCATACAAATTTAACGGCTCAAAACCGGGGACCGGGCCCCGAAATGGGCAAAATGGCCTACGGCCATGAAATGTGGTTCACGGCCACCGGGAGATAGCCTCTGAGACCACTCCTTCCCTCGGAAAGAAAAACAGAGAAAACCGAGTCAGTTCGCAAACCGAGACAAGGCACGAAAGAGGGTTCGAGTCTTGAGGCGCTGCAACTGACTCGAGACTTCTGAACGAGCACAGTATGCAACATCACCGAGCGCTCAATCGGTGACGTCTGAGTCTTAAGGTCGGTCAAAAATGGGGTGTCTACAGTTGTATTGACCCTATAAACAAAATCCACTGCTGCAAGTACTGTTCTAATTGAATAATAATTTCTTTCCCATACCCTACTTTTTGTGTTACGGATGCAATGATTTGTTAAGCAACTAATTTTATTTCTTGCAAAATCTTCATCAGCCTAAAAGTTGATGAAGAAGATGTTTGTTTTGTATCATTCTATCTGCAAAACGATCATTTTTAGTCTGCTGAATTTTAGAATCATCAGTTTCTTTTGTCATTCAATTATGCATTTAACAATTATGTCCTACTAATCTTTCTAGCTTGCATCTTGTTTTATTTATTTTATTATTTTTCAAATTCAATCCTGACAAATTTTACTCTATTGGGACATGTGTGTGAAGGATCCAATTGATCTCCTACAAGGACACTACATTGTTTCTGTTACCCGAGATTTCACACGTACATCTCAAAAAGGAGGCCTTCAGGCTATAGCTGTGAGTACAATCCAAACAACTGTTTAGTTATATGCATTTAAAAAGTGAATGATTCTCTCTGATTTTCTTGTAACTTGTGAAGAGAAAACCAGAAAAACATAAACATAAACATAACAACTAAACAATTGTAATAATGTTAGAAAGGCTGACAAAAATACTAACAAATATATAAACACATGATTAAATGAAGGGAAGAATTAAGTAGTGAAATCTATATTTAAGCTTTGTGTCTTGATTAGTATGTTCGTTGATAAATTTGTTATGCCTAGTCCAACAATAGACTCTCTATATTATACTTTCTTAGCATTTAATCCAACTAAATTACAACTTTTATCCTCCGAAAAAATAAAGTAACATACTAGACATTTAATCCAACTAAATTCCTTCTAAGTGAACCATGTAGATGATACATACAGGTTGTATACGTATTACAGGTTGCGGTGGATACATACAGGTTGGGAAGAAATTTAGTAAAATTAAACAAACAAAACAAAAATATAAAATGACGCTTTTGGTGACGAATTAATTGGTAATTAAAAAGAAATAAATCTTTTGGCGACTAAATTTTTAGTAGCCAAAACAAATAAAAAAATAGTTATGGCGACTAATAATTTAGTAGCCAAAAAAACTGGAAAATAGTTATGGCAACTAAATGTGTAGTGGCCAAAGCTCAAAAGACTTTTGGTGACTAAACATTTAGTAGCCAAAACAACTCCAAAACAGCTATGGCGACAACCTGTTTTAGTAGCTAAAACCTAACAAATTTTTGGCGACTAACTCTTTAGTCGCGAAAACATAATAAAATAATCATGGCCAACAAAACATTAGTAGCTGAAGTTGCACTACTAGCGACTAAAAATCTCGTCGCCGTAGATTCTGTATTTTTTGGCGACAAAACCCTTAGTAGCTAAATAGTTGAGTTAAAATATTTACTAAACGGTTTGGGCGACTAAAATGTTAGTCGCGATTGTCAGTTATCCGCGACTAATAATTGTTTCGTCGCCAATGCCATTTATTTTTGCCTACTAACACGTTAGTCGGTATTTTCTGCTACCTATGGCGACTAAATGGATTTTAGTCGCTAATTCCTTCGGCGACTATGTATGGCCGACAAATCCAGAGACCAAGTTATTTAGTCACGAAAGACTTTTGGCGACTAAAATATGTACTTTTGGCGACGAATTTTTTAGTCGCCAAAAGTGTATTTTCTTGTAGTGGTTTGGATTTTAATCAACAAGTGGGTAGGAAAGAAGAAAACAAACCTACGACAGAAATTAATTTTTACAAGTGTGGGACATGAGCAAGACTTGACTCCTTCGGTTTCAATTGTTCTTCCTCAGATTAGTTATTTATTTATTTATTAATAAGTGTATGTGTATAGAAATTAAATATAAAATAAGACACAAATTACAAGGGATGGGGACAGTGACAAAGTCAGAAATTTAGTACAAAAATGACAATATTGATTTTTTTTTCTTCATAATAAACAACAACGAAATATGACAAAAATTAAATATTATAAGTCCATTTGGATAAATATTTCAAATTAAGGAATTTAAGGTTAAATTTTATAAAAATGTTGTAGAGTAGCTATTATAGGTAGATTGAAAAATTATAAGAAAAAATAAGTCGAGATAGAATCGGTATATTTTAATAGGAAAATTTATAAAACACAATGCAAAAAAGTGTGTATTGTATGTCGCATTATAATCTTCATAGTCTTTGATTACGACACATTGTGGTGTTAATTATGACTTATTGTGGTATTGGTTATAATTTAGTTATGATTTTTTCTGACTGTTATTTTGGTTATGACTCATTGTGGTAATAGTTATGACTTAGTTATGACCTATGGGGATTATTTTTAGGTAATGACCGAAGATGTGGTGTTTGGTTATTATTTATTATGGTCCTTTTAGTTATAACCGGAAATAATTTAGTTTTAACACTTTCTAGTGTTAACACCATAAAATATCATAACTTGTATATGATATATCTTTTTGAAGAGTGTACGGTAAAATGACTCATTTTAGTAGAAATTTTGTAATTTGTAAGAAAATCCTTAATAGAGGGGACATTATTACAATTTTGAGGAGGCACTATTACAATTTTAAGACATAAGATATAATTTATATATGTTAGGGCACTAGTAAAATTATTAAAAATTTAGGGGGGCACATGACCCCCTATTCCTACTATAGCTCTGTCTGTGATGACTAGTTCGAAAGCCGTCTCATTTCTTTTTTAGTTAGGTTGGGTAAGTTGTTGAAAATTCTTTTTCTAAATATTTTCGGTTGCATTGTTTCATTTCCGAGTTTTCACCTGTCCCGGATAGTGCGAGGTCGACTCTAGAGTGACGGGAGAGAAGCCGATTTTTTTTCCGGGCTGGAGAGATAGGGCCATACGTGCGGGACCTTGGGCTACACGTGCGGGAGGGGCCGCACGTGCAGGAGATCAGGCCGCACGTGCGGGAAGTAGGGGAGAGGGCTATGTGCACACTGCATAGAATGCAGGTGCGGAAGTGGAGGTGCAGGGGAGACCGCACGTGCGGGGGTGAGAGCTGCACGTGCAGGAGGCCGCTCCGCACGTGCGGGAGAGGGTGCCGCAAGTGCGGCCAGACGTGTGAACTGTCTCATTTTTCGTGCATTTTAGCTATGTATTGCTCTTTTGTCCATTTTCCTCTCATTTTCAGATTATATGTCTCTCTCTACAATGTTTCTCTCTTTTCCTTTCATCTCTCTCTACTCAAACCCTCAAAACTTTGCATTTTCTTTTGGTCTCAAGAATCCATTGGGATTTTGGTACTAGTTCTTTATACTAAAATGATGAGCGTGTCAAGGGCTTCGTTTTGACCGATGGAGATCGAATTTCGGTGAAATTGATTTTTGGGGGTTTTTTCCTCTTTTCTCTTCGAGATAGGGATTTCTTTGATCTTTTTCAATACTTCTCTTATAGATAGACATGTGGTATATTCTATTGCATAAAAACCATGTTGTTATGGATTTTTCCTTGAAAATCATGATAGGAGATCTAAGGTTTGATGTTGAGGAATTTGATAATGAGTTGGTAATTGATTTGAGATTAAATTGGACCTTATGATTTTTGTATTTACCTTGTGCTGGGTTGATTATATTTGAATATGATGGATGGATAATTTATTAAGTGTTAATAAGGAGTTAATCATGAGATTAGGAAATTTGGGCAACGCCCTATATACCGACCCTGGTTTTGACCCGTCTCTTGTGGTGTTCCGCACTCGGGTTTGTATGGTTTGGATGGTGGTTCACGTCTTGTTTCCCTCGTCTTCCCCTTAATATTGGTTATTGGGTTGTAGTTGTGTGTTTGGAACATGTTGGTTGCTTGTTTTTCCAAAACCTTGTTGTCCAGAAATTTGCCTCTTCGCTCGAGCGAGGCTTCTTGCACTCGAGTGAACTCTGTGGAAATGTGTCTTCGCTCGAGCGATCACTCTTGCGCTCAAGCGTGCGTCTACGTCTCTGAAAAACTTGAAGGTTAGCGTTCTTCGCTCGAGTGAGCTTTCCTTCGCTCGAGCGTGCTTCTGCGTGCAGACCTAAAGCTTTGCATTGTTCGCTCGAGCGAGCATTCCTTCGCTTGAGCGAGGCGACCTTTTGTGTCTGGTCGCTCGAGCGAGCCTGTTTGTATCAAATCGTGATTGTGACATTTTAGGTCACTTTCAGCAGCCCACTGTCTCTTTAAAACCCTAAAAAACAAAGATCTTCATATTCTCTCTCTAAAATACACATTCTCTCTAATATTTCATCTAGATCCGTTGTGTTCTTGACCCTAGTGTCCTTGAGAATAAAGTAGAGGGAGTCAAGGGCTTCGTTTTGATAGAAGAAGAAATTGGTTTCGTCATCTTTGGAGTTCTACCTTGTTGCTTGGGTTTTCTACACTTGAGGTAGGGATTTTCTACACTCTAGTATGGTTTTTAGCTTAGTTTTTTGCTATTGTGTACAGATGATGAGATTTCGTTGTGATTTGGACAAATATAAGATTTGGATGTAAAATGAAAAGAGGTGTATTTGATGTATATGAGATAAAAGGGTAAGGGGTTTGAATATAAACTCTTGGTGTACCAAAATAGTTGATTTTGGGTATTTGGGTTAATATTGGTAAAAGGAGAATTTTTGCCCTAATTTGATAAAATGATTATTTTGTATAAATAATTGGAATTAACATTGAATATGTTAAATTGAATGGTTATTGATATAGATGGTGATATTGGATGTGTATTATCTCACCTATGGAAGTTTTGAATAAACAATTAAATCCGATATTGAATATATCTTGGAAATAATTGTATTGGGCTATCGGTGCAGGATAACTATGATTGTTGTAGAAATTGTATGAGGATTAGGCAATTTAATGCTAATCTATTATTGGTGTCATTGAATATGACCATGTTGTAAATACATTGTATATGCATGTTTATTGGGAGGAGAAAGGAGATGTACTCCATATATGACCATGTTATAAATACATTGTATATGTATATGCATTGAGAGGAGAAAGGGGATGTACCCTATATACGAATATGTTTATAAATACATTGCATGTGTATATTTGTTTGAGGAGGAGAAAGGGGATGGACTCCATTTAAAGCAAGCTGGCCTGAGTGTCCTGGGTAAAAGACCCGAAATCTATCATAAA
Source organism: Camellia lanceoleosa (assembly GCA_025200525.1). Taxonomy (NCBI): domain Eukaryota; kingdom Viridiplantae; phylum Streptophyta; class Magnoliopsida; order Ericales; family Theaceae; genus Camellia; species Camellia lanceoleosa. The sequence continues at coordinate 27,308,047 of CM045767.1, forward strand.
TGGGTGCCGGTTCCCTCGGACGAAATATCCGTAAAATGGTAAGTTTGAAGTTCTTAAGAGTGTGTTTTGCATAATTGGAGAACCATTGAGTTGTAGTCTCATTTTGGTTGTTGAAGGATAATGAATTTAACTCATGCATTGAGTGACGTATATGAATTGAAGGAAAATGGAATTAGACTGGCCTTAGTGGGAAATGGATGTGTAGCCCTTGTGGATGCTTCCATATCGGCATTGTTTATATACGTAGTATTTATACCTTTGCTAAACTTCATAAATTGTGTTAGATTATTTCTATTGGGCTGTTGGCTCACCCTATAAGGGAATACCGTTTTTCAGGTGCAAATGAGATGCTTCCACCAAGGCAATAGCGTGGATAGACTTTCGGGAAGCAAGAGCTTCTCAATTATGTATTGTTGTGTGTTTGTTGGTATTTGTAAAGCCAAGGGGCTTAAGATGTAATAAACGAGACTCAATTTGTGTAACCGGGCAATGGCTTGGAAAAATGTAAGCCTACATGGCGTTTAATTGTTTGTTAAACAGTAAACTCTGATGTATGAAAGTATGTTATTTCTCATAGTTATTCCGCATATGAGTTATCTTTATTGTATTATTTTGGGGACGTTACACCCTTGTTGAGTTGAAATTGAGCGGATTATGGCTTTGTTATCCGTGGGTTGAGTGTTTGGTTAAACGAATGAAATGAGTCTCATTTATTTTACACACACACACACACACACACACACACATATATATATATAATTGATGTATTGTGAATTGGAAGATTGGAAATTGAGTTTGGAAATTGACTCTCTTGCAAATTAAGAAAGGACCTTGATAAAAGTTAAAAACCTTGGAATATCATTGTTGTTGTTGGACTTAATGCCTCATAAGAATTAGATGATTGTATTTCGTGCGTTCAATACATATTGCTTAGAGGTTTTGTCCTTGGTCATCGGTGGAGGATGACATTATGAATGTTGAAATGGTTATGTGTCTGTAGTACACTCGAGTTATCTATGATGGTTGTATAAATGTATAATGCGCTGAAAATGAGAGGTACCATTACCTTCCAGCTAGCGCTTCTAGAATTCGCAGAGGTACCATTACCTTCCAACTGGTGTCTGGCAAATTGGCATTTCACTATGAAAATATGTATTATTGGCTTACCTTGCTAGAGACAGGTAGAGCGTAAATTATTTATTATTATTGCTTCAGTATATTTGAGAATGTCATGTGTTATGATGGTTGTGTTTTTTTTTTGGAAGGCCGAATTACTAAAATTGTAGAAGCAGATAGTTGTTGGATGCTTGTCGTGTTTCCTTTGTACTAAAGGTATACTTGCATGGGCATGGATGTATGAGAAGTAGATGTGAGTAATGTGTTGAGATTGTAAGAAATATAAAAGTTATCGGATACGCGTAAACATGTTTTTTTTGAAAAGTTAAATCAGGTGTAAGTTTAAAAAGGGTGATAAAGTGTAAAAGGTTTTTGGTGAAAGTCCTTCTTTCAAGAATTTGTTATTTGTCATATAAAATTTGGTAAAATGGTGTTAAGAGGAAGGAAAGGTGAGTTGTCTACGTTAACGTATGAAATGAATGTTTTTGAGAAAAGTACATATGTAAGTATACTTTGGTTATAAATTGTAACATTACTTATACAGTATGAGACTAAGCATTCATGATTATAGCTCTCTATAGGTTGTTATTGTTGAGGATCATGTTGAGATTCCTACTGGACTATATGTTCATCCCACGTTGCTAATCTTTTCAGGTGAACATGGAGAAGTGTTTCAAGGTTATGGATCTTCCTTATCTATTGGCCACGGGGCCTTATATTTGTGGGCAAAATGCCATTGTTGTAAAAAGGGTTAAGTCCTTTCTCTACCTTTTAAGATGTAAGCCTTCGGGCAAATTATTTGGAAATACTCCTGTTGCATTCATTTTATATTCGAATGAGAGAATTATTATTTGTGTATTCCTTGTAAATATAACGAGCTTTTGTATGATATCTCTGAAATTGAATTTATAATAATGGTTTTGGTGATGGAATCCGAGTAATAAAATGCGGGGTATGACAACTTGGTGTTAGAGCGAGCTGGGTTTGAATACTTTGGGCTCGTGGAAAGTATAACGCCCCGAAAATTGGGCAGGGTATATCTATTTATGCTACAAAACCCACCTGATGAACAAACATATATATAGTTAACTATTCCATACATCCATTTTCATTAAATCCCAAATGCCAAATACATGCTATTCACATCTTAATGCTCCAGTTCCAATCCCAAGCATACATTTTACAACAAGTATGAAATGGAAGCCAAACAGATAATAAGTGTCCTACAGGCTTACAAATTTATCCAAGAACATTCTTGGTTACACAAAATGGAGTTTCAACTCAACGCAAATACATCCCTGGGCTTACATTCAACAAATAACAATAAAACAAAAATGAAGCCTCAGCTCCGAGTCCTCCCAAGTCAATGCCTTGGCAGAGGCATAGCACTTCTACTTGAAATGGTTTCTCTTATAGGGTGAGCCACAGCCCAATAGAGATATACTACACAACATATGAACCATGACAAGACTAAAGAGGAGTATGCTCATGCCATGCTTATGATAAAACAATTTATCTCTCTTTTTATAAAACATGCAATGCTGAGATGCAACAACAGATATAAAACCATATTTGTTACATGAATACAAGCTCTGTGAATCTCTAGGTGAGTGTCTACAAGTAAGCCTTAATGCACTACCATTGTCATTTTTACCAGTAAACTGGAAGGCTCGATACCTAACCGCGCGGTTCTACACCCTCTACCCAGATTCACCAAATATTCATCTTTTCGCAAATAGATACATTTCCAAACATTTCTCAAAAGCAGATACATTTCCAATAAAATGAATGTAATGTAATGCAATGCAATGTCCAACGCAACAAATGAGGAATGTGGCTCAATTTACCTAAGTCTCACGCATTTCTACAACCATCATGGCTATCCTCCACCAATAGCCCAAAACAGATATTTCTAAATAGATATTTAAACAATTAAATTCTAAAAATTCCGATAAATACCATCTATTCCACATCTCATCAAATATGAACAACTACACTAGTTTTCATATCACAATCACGTCCGGCAACCTCTCAATATCCATTTCTAACCATGTCGGTTTTATTCCAACAGATACATTAAGCAAAATAATACCGTTAATGCCCAAGAAAACATCATTTTCTTTCCAAACTCATTCTCCAAGCATTATTCAACTATGACATCCTATTTTGATCAAAAGCCCCAAAAGTTAAACATAATTCTTTGTTTTCTTTAAAAATACTCTTTTGGTCGTAAATCGGTAAAAATTTCAAAACGATCGAGTCGAAGTCCGTTTTTGTTCAAATTTAAAAAATAGCTCTTTCATAACCTTACAAACATATTCCAAGTTTACACTTTTGCAATTTGGGCATCAACTTTTTATTTTTCTCAAAATTTCTCTTTTAAGCAAATAAATCATAAATTTTTCAAAAATTCTAATTAAATTATATACAACTCTAAACTCCATATAATCAAGTAAAAGTACATAAAGAAGTGTAGGAAAAATCCCTACCTCAAGCTAGAAAAGGAAACAAGCAAAAATCCAAATTTTTGATTTTGTCGGATTTTGATCTCCACCGATCAAAATTTTGCTCTAACCAAGCTCTTCACTTTGGCCTCAAGAACTTCAATTTCTTAGCATCCATTCCAGATGTAACCTCAAAAAAAATGAAATTAGAGTAGCTCGAATATGGATTGAGAAATGGTACTTCTTTTAAAAGCTTAAAGAGTCTCTCACGTTCTTACACCAAAGCCTCTTTAACCTTCTCGAGATAGGCCGGATTTTTCAGTGTTGCACATGCAGAAACTTCTGCAGTAACAAACACATTATATGGTTGTTTTTCTCTCCAAAGATACACTCAATAATACTCGAAGGAAATGCACCATATCCAATGCGGAGTCCACCTAAACCAACTCTTTTACTAAATGTGCGAAAGACAATTAGATTTTCATACTGCTTCACCCATTGCATCTTAGATTCAATTCCTGAAAATTCAATGTATGCTTCATCCAGCACAACCAATATAGGCAAATCAAGGATCTTCAATAAAACTTCATCACTGATTATACTCCCATCAGGATTGTTGGGTGAAGTTAGAAATATGCACTTTGGTCTCTCATTGTAAAGGTTGGAGGGCAATTCACAATTTTGTCACCGGGATCCAGAACACAACGCATAATCAAATTAATGAGTTCATCTGCACCACACCCTACAATAATATATTTAGATTCAAGACTCGAATCCTGGGCAAGAGCAGCATGCAATCTACGGCTTTCATGATCAGGATAAACATAAGGGAATTTCAGTGACCCCAAAGCCTCAAAAACCTCTGGAGGTGGACCACATGGGTTTTCATTTGCATCTAATTTGACAATATCCTCAGGCTTTCTACCTAGACAAGTTGATAATACCTCAAAAGGCAAAATGGGCTGATAGGAAGACAACTTGCGAAGATGATAACGAATGAAAGAATCTTCAATCAGTCGTTGTTAACCTTCTTCTTTGACTTGTTGAATGGGTATGGTGGATGCCATACAAGTGACCCCTGACTGGTTTCTTTCAAATGAGCAGCAACGGGGTTTATAAGAAGATGTAGATTTGATCATGCAAATAGATGATGACATACTGTGGAAATCAACCACACCCATGAATTTGGGATGAATAAGGAATGAAAAAGTGAAATGAAGATGATGCAACAAGTTTTTCAGTGCATATAGTGTACCACACTAGCATGCGTATGTGGTGCCCTTCACCAATTATAGCCTGACAACAGTTCGGCTCTACTTGGTTACCAATCGCCAATGCTTTTCTTGGTATGGGTCGTTGCTAGCTACTACCGCTGCTTACTGCTATACATTGATAGATACATAGATATACATAGAGAGAGAGAGAGAGAGAGAGAGAGAGAGAGAGAGAGTAAAATGATGCTGTGTCTTTGTTTTCTAATAGACCCACAAGCCCTCTATTATGCACCCAGAGAGAGATATCTTAAACAAAACCCTTTCCACTCACTCTTGTCCTAGCTTTTTCTCTCTAAAGAATATATTCCATCGCCCCACACATCCTGATCCTGATCTCTCTATCTTTTTTTTTTTTTTTACTATTTTCTATTTTCTCAAATCATGGTCTGAACACCCAAAACTCAAATTTTAAATTTTGCATTGACTATTTGTAAAAAAAAAATTTGGGTCTTCACAAGAAGTGGTTTTTACCACAAGAGGGTTTACTATGCATAGTGAGGACGTTGCATACAGTTAGGATAAATGTTAGGACTTATATGTTGCATTTATGTGAGCATAGGATTAAGTTTCTTGGATAGTACGTGTGGCCGGTGAACTTACTTTGAGGTCCTCTTGGAAACACGCCTGATCAACGTGGTTTCTAATAGGAATTCTTTGGGAGTTTCAGGACCGGTGGCTATCCTTGTAAACTAGATTCGATTTTGTGTTTAGATGTTTAAATTGCTTATATGCATTGGGAATTGTATGTTTTGGGGGTTAAATGTGTTTTGTAGTTTAGTGGTGATGAGTGTGTGCCTCTGGGAGGTCGTTGCGATGTGCACTAAGTTGATTTTGTTTTGGGATTTTATAGGATGTCTACACGAGGGAATGGAGGACGAATGAGTAGTAGGGGTGTCGGTAGGGGCATGGCGGTTCCCCTAGCACTTGTCGTTACAGCATTGGCTGTCGGTGAGGAAGTTGCACACGAGGTTGTGAGAGCGGTACAAGACGCTCTAGCTCGCAATGAGGGGGACAACAGGCCTACCCTCAAGCTTACTAAGGAGTTTCTTCACTCCAATCCAACAGAGTTTTTGGGGGAGGCAAAACCGCTGGAGGCGGAGAGTTGGTTAGAACAGATTACCAAGACTCTTGATATGCTCAAGGTCGAGGATAAGGGGTTGAGGATTTCTTTGGCGACCTTCCAATTGAAGGGAGATGCGAATTATTGGTGGAAGTATACGAAGGGTACTGTAGGTGCCACATGGGTTGCGTTTACCGAGGCCTTCTTGGCCAAGTATTTCCCTCCTTCTGCTCAGGAAAGGTTGAGGGAACAGTTTGTTTAGTAGGATTCTATTCCTTTGGCTCAGTTTGTGATGAGGTTCACTAGTTTGTCGAGGTTTGCTCCAGAGTTAGTGGCAACAGAGGAGCGCCATTGTTATGAGTTTGAGAGGCAGTTACGAGGTGATATCTGGAAGAAGGTGGTTGGATCCATGAGGAGGAATTATTTTTCTTTAGTTGAGGCGGTGGTCCATGTGGAGGCCATGGTTAGCAGTGTTGGTCAGGTTAGGGAGGAGGTCACTTCGGTAACTCCTACAGTTCATAAGCACTCTAGGCTTAGTAAAAGGTGGAGGCGAGCGCATGCTCACTCCCAGACTCGGTCCTTGTCTTCGTCGGGGGTTTTGAGCTCGTTCGTTGGGGGATCTAGTGAGGTTCGCGCTCCAAATTAGGTTCAGAGTTGGGAAACTGTTGTTTGTTTTAATTGTGGTCAGCAGGGCCAAGTTAGATGTTTTTTCCCTTTGCGTGTAAGTTCTTCAAGTGTTTCAGAATCTAGTCGGACTCTGTCCCATCAATCCAGTCGGGGACGATATCAGTACCAAACCCGAAAAGGCCAAGCTTCGAGAGCTTCGCAATGGTCGACTTTTTAACCAGCGTGGTAGCATCACCCTTGAGAGGGACTTTTGTTTTAGAGATCTATGCTATAAATTGTGAAGCTTTTGTTATTGATCAGTGTACTGTAGGATGTTAAAGCACTGTGGTTGTGTGCTATATATGTATATGCATTATTGTTCATTTACCCTCATGTGTTGGGCATGTAATGAGTCTTGAACTCTCTTTTATATATGTGTCATGAAAAGTTGTTAAGGGTATTGATGATCCTAGTATTATTGTATATCAGATGGTGAATTTTGTGATGGTCATTTGATGACCTTTGATTCTTGTTTAGTTTGGAAATTGTTGGTGGAAAATGAGAAGTCTGTGGAATTTTTGTGACTAGCGTAGTGTTATGATGAGGGCCAAAATTTGAAAGCTTTTATAGTGTTAAGTTTAAGGAAATGTGAGACCTTAGAGTTTTGTAAAGGTTGGTGGAAGTGATGTGGGAATTTCTAAGGGAGTGCGAAATTTGTATCTCAGCATAGGGAGAATGGCACTTGTGTGTGTTACTTAGTGTCTTGAGTTGTTGATTAGTGAGTTCGTTGTGGTCCTATCGACCGTGAGTGGGGTCAGTGTTGTGCCATGGTCAATTATGAGTGGAAGATGTTATTAGATTTTGGGTAGAGTTTTGAGTGGGAAAAGAATTTCATGGGTAGATGCTTGAAATATTACTAGGGTGATGAATGGTTTGTGTTCTTAGGTAACGAGTGTATCATTGGTAAGAATTGTCTTGGGTGACTGGGATCGTGTGATCGCCATTGACCTATTCAGTCTTGTGTTCAATATAAGAGCGTGTTTGCCATCTAGGAGTGTGGGTAGAATTCCTACGGGAACAATAATGGAGTAGTCTATTTTGGGGAAGCCAAAAAGACTCTAAAAGTATGTGGGAACGGTGTTTGGAAACCTGTCTCTAGGTAAACGGAACGGGAGTGGAATGTAGATGTTAGAGTGCCAGGGGTGAAAGTTCTTGGGTGATTATCGGTATCAAAGTGGGTGACAAATAGTCACTTTAGAATGGTTAGCAGAAGTGTGAGGTTGGATTTTTGGAAATCTAATACGGATTGGGCTATAAGGCAATGTAGTACTAAGGGTTGTGTTTGGAGGCGTTGAGCCTTGCTTATGTGCGTGCGGTTATTGATGTGCGCTTTTTGGAGTAAGCTTTTGAAACTCGTGAATCGGGGATAAAGTGTTAGCTTCTTGGTTGGGAACACTCGTAAGCCTTTGTGTATCGATGGTCTATTTCAATCGTGTTTGTATTAGTGTGAAACTTTCGGAGTTGGAAAGTTATGCGTGTAGTAATTGTCTCTTTTAGCATTGTGTTTAATTCTAATTGTTGTTGTTATAGAAATGTAATTGTCGCATTTTGAAGTCACTGTAAGTGTAAAGGATGTGATTGGGTGATGGTCGAGATTCACTGGTTGGTTGTTGAGGGGATAAATTGGAAGGTGATTGTCAGCTTTTGAAAACTTGCATGGCATTTTTATTTCAACTAAAACCCATGGAGTGAGATTTTAAGGTTTGTTTTGCAAAAATATTTACAAAATAAATTGGTTTTACTCGAAGTTTATGACATGAATCTTTTGTTGGAAAACGGTATGAATTTGGGTAAATTTTTGAGAAAAGGTATAAATGAGAAAAAGAGTTTTTATTCAAGATGTTATGAACAATCCTCGTTGTGACTAGTTTATGTGCACGTTTTGTTACCTTGTGTGGATGATAAATTGCATAGTACCAATAATGATCTTGACTGAATGAAATTGCATAATAGTGGTATTTTGTGTTTATGGAACAATTGTTATCTCTGTTAATTATTATTGTGGAAATGTATGTTGATGTTGGTTGAGGTATCACCATGTGAGTGGTAGGCATTTTGGGTGATGGTAGAGACTCACCAGTTGTTGTGCTGGAACAAAATTGGAAATGAATAAAATTTGGGTCTTGCTTGAAAGGCAGGAAATGTATTCTTGACTTGTAACCGGTGTGAATTTTAAACATCTCTAAGAAAATGTTTTATATGCAAAGAAATGATTTTTACCAAGAGTTGAGAAAATGATGATTTTTTTTTTTTTTATTTTTAAAGGAAGGGTTGAGTTGTTAGTTATTATACCCTTATGGTTGAGATGGTGTAACCACTTCATTTTAATTGCTAAATCTTGGGTTTGTATGTTCAGTTATGTGGGTCGATTGGAGTTGTATGGGCTTGTTAGGCTGGAGTCTTGCCTTGGGTCGGGTTTTGTTGTAGTCCTTTCCTTTTGAGTGAGTTAACCAAGGATCTTGTAGTGAAAACTTTATTTTCCTCCATGTTGGGGTGTGAAGCGTTCGGGAGTGTTCGGGCATGTGGTGGTGGATGCCTTGGGTATGCGAGTTGTTGTTGGTTGTTGTTGTTTTTGTCGTTGTTGTTCTTGTCTCATAGGCCCAGCAAGTGGGATGGGTCGAAGAGATGTCTGTGAATCTCTTCCTTGTGTTCTAGGTAAGTCCGGTATCCTTGGAACTTCGAGAGGTCAAACCGGAGTCGGGGTGATGGAATTCCAAGTTTGATTGTAGCTAGGAGTTGTGTTATGTTCCTTGGTAGGTTGGGAAGTCTTCCTTGGTGTCGCGTTTTCTTCATGAGGTGTTGACCTTACTCCGATGTTTGTTTAATTTTAGGGACGATATTTCCTTAGGTGGGGAGGTTGTGATGACCGGTTCGCAAGCCATCTTGTTTCTTTTTGAGTTAGGTTGGGTAAGTTGTTCTTGAAAATTCTTTTTCTAAATAATTTCGGTTGCATTGTTTCATTTCCGAGTTTTCACCTGTCCCAAAGGGTGCGAGGTCAACTCCAGAGTGTCGGGAGAGAAGCTAAAGTTTTTCTGGGCGGAAGGGCCAGGGCCGCACGTACGGGAGGGGCTATACGTATGGGAGATCAGGCCGCACGTGCGGGAAGCAAAGGAGAGGGCTATGTGCACACTGCATAGAAGGCAGGTGTGCAAGTGGACGTGCGGGGGAGACCGCACGTGCGGGGGTTAGAGCCGCACATGCGAGGAGGCCACTTCGCACGTGCGAGAGAGGGCGCGTCACATGCGGCCAGACGCGTGAACTGTCTCGTTTTTCGTGCATTTCAGCTATGTATTGTTCTTTTGCCCCTTTTCCTCTCATTTCAGATTATGGCCCTGTTTGGTAGGGCTTATTTTTAGCTTATTTCAGCTTTTAGCTTAATTTAAGCTATTTTGACGTGTTTGGTTCAGCTTAACAATACAGCTTATAGTTTTTTGTAAGTCAAAAATCAACTTATTCTTTGAGTGGGGGAGGAGAAGCTTAATTTATAAGTCAAAAATCAGCTTATGTTCACAGTTATAAGTTATAAGCTGTTAAGCTATAAGTTATAATCACTTTCCCACAGCTCTACCAAACGGGGCCTATATGTCACTCTCTCTACAATGTTTCTCTCTTTTTCTCTCATCTCTCTCTACCCAAACCCTAAAAACTTTGCATTTTCTTTTGATCTCAAGAATCCATTGGGATTTTGGTACTAGTTCCTTATGCTAAAATGATGAGTGTGTCGTTTTGACCAGTGGAGATTGAATTTTGGTGAAATTGATTTTTGAGGCTTTTCTCCTCTTTTCTCTTCGAGGTAGGGATTTCTTTGATCTTTTTCAATACTTCTCTTATAGATAGACATGTGGTATATTCTATTGCATCAAAACCATGTTGTTATGAGTTTTTCCTTGAAAATCATGATAGGAGATCTAAGGTTTGATGTTAAGGAATTTGATAATGAGTTGGTAATTGATTTAAGATTAAATTGGACCTTATGATTTTGGTATTTACCTTCTGTTGGGTTGATTATATTTGAATTTGATGGATGGATAATTTGTTAAGTGTTAATGAGGAGTTAATCATGAGATTAGGAAACTTGGGCAACGCCCTTGTTGAGTTGAAATTGAGCGGATTATGGCTTTGTTATCCGTGGGTTGAGTTTTTGGTTAAACGAATGAAATGAGTCTCATTTATTTTACACACACACACACACACACACACACACACACACACACACATATATATATATATAATTGATGTGTTGTGAATTGGAAGATTGGAAATTGAGTCTCTTGCAAATTAAGAAAGGACCCTAATAAAAGTTGAAAACATTGGAACATCATTGTTGTTATTGGACTTAATGCCTCATAAGAATTAGATGATTGTATTTCGTGTGTTCAATACATATTGCTTAGAGGTTTTGTCCTTGGTCATCGGTGGAGAATGACATTGTGAATGTTGAAATGGTTATGTGTCTGTGGTACACTCGAGTTATCTATGATGGTTGTAAAATGTGATGGTTGGATAAATGTGTAATGCACCAAGAATGAGAGGTACCATTACTTTCCAGCTAGCACCTGGAGAATTGGCAGTGCTGAGAATGAGAGGTACCATTACCTTCTAGCTAGCACCTGGAGAATTGGCAGAGGCACTATTACCTTCCAGCCGGTGTCTAGTAAATTGGCATTTCATTGTGAAAAGATGTATTATTAGCTTACCTTGCTAGAGATAGGTAGAGCAGAAATTATTTATTATTATTGCTTCAGTATATTTGAGAATGTCATGTGTTATGATGGTTGTGTTTTTTTTTTGGAAGGCCGAATTGCTTAAATTGTAGAAGTAGATAATTGTTGGATGCTTGTCGTGTTTCCTTTGTACTAAAGATATACTTGCATGGGCATGGATGCATGAGAAGTGGACGTGAGTAATGTGTTGAGATTGTAAGAAATGTGAAAGTTATTGAAAACTCGCAAATATGTTTTTTTGAAAAGTCAAATCAGGTGCAAGTTTAAAAAGGGTGATACAGTGTAAAAGGTTTTTGGTAAAAGTCCTTTCAAGAATTTGTTATTTGTCATATAAAATTTGGTAAAATGGTGTTAAGAGGAAGGAAAGGTTAGTTGTCTACGTTAACGTATGAAATGAATGTTTTTGAGAAAAGTATATATGTAAGTATACTTTGGTTATAAATTGTAATATTACTTATACAGTATGAGACTAAGCATTTCATGATTATAGCTATCTATAGGTTGTTATTGTTGAGGATCATGTTGAGATCCCTACTGGACTATATGTTTTTCCAACGTTGGTAATCTTTTTATGTCACGCCCCGTATTTTATGACTCGGATAACATTATCAATTTTCATTAATGAAGTTCATTTACAAATAACATTTCATCATTGGATGAAATGATGAATAATTAAATATACTTATTCCCTCTCGTTATACAACAATGACATTTACATAGAAATAAAAGAAATGCCCTGAGGGTTACAATAAAAGAGAGAACACTACTCTTTATTAAAAAAATAGCACTCAGCCAAACAACAAATGAAGTAGTACAATCCATCACTACATTACACTTATGAAATGGTAAAACCCATTGTTTGATCTTCAAATCTGAAAAGCATTCCCTGTACACATGTACAGGGAGGGGGTGAGCAACCACTAGCTCACCAAGCAATCTCATATTAAAGTATTAGAAGATATGCGGGTATCAAAATACCCATACATATACGTGAAATTATATCATGTCAAAACCATATGATTTTATTACATAATCTCTTAAATCCAATTTCTTTAATTAACCACAAGAAGTTAATTTAAATAAATAAACATGTTTCTGTGGAGATATGGTTTGGAAATACTCTTCTGATCTTGGGGGACGCTAATGATCCTCTGCTAGTCACCTGAAAAGGAACAAACACTCCGGTCGGGGGTGCCGGAATTAGCACTCCGACGGGCAAGTCAGTCTCTACACTCAAGATTACTTGTATTCTAAGTTAAGCATAATAGTTCTCACATACCTCTTTCTGGATGATGTTCTTCTATTTATATATTTTCTTTCTTGGGCCTCGGGGCAGGGCCTACCTTTAGTTCTCCATTCGGCTTCTCTTAAAGCAAACTACTTTTCACTTGGCCTCTTACCCAACCGGCCTTCTGACCGAATAGGGTAGGAATTGAAATTGCGGGATGAAGCCAAATACTATATTTATACTCCAACTCCCCAAGTTCATCCATTCGGCCTCTTTACGATCCCAAATATTCGGCCCCCACAATTGCCTCCCAAGCACCTCACTAATGACAATTGGTTGGAGTGTTTGGTTTCGAACTCGAAAAGTTAGGGCCGAAATTCGGCGACTGACCTCATTCCAATGCAAATTTTCGAGCACACGCTTCTTGGTCATCATTTCAACTTCCCACCGCTTCGTACACTTCTATTTATTATGATTTAAAATTTGGACGTCCTTTCAAATACATACCCACTTTCAGATACTTGTCTCTAAACTTCCTTCTGAATTATCTCTACAACTTCCTTTCCTTCACTATCCTCTTTGTCTCTTGTAAGTTTTCTCCCTCTCTGCTCTAAATCCTTTTTTCCTGTTTTGTTTTTGGTTTAGAATATACCTTTAAACTGAAGAAAATGGCAAAACATTTGAAAGATCTCCTCTCTTCGGATCGAATTTCTGGCTTTCGATGCCATTTTTCCATTCCTGATGACGTCCATCTATCTCTCATGACAGACGGCACCCTCGATATGGAGAGGGTTGATGAAACCACAATCGTCTTCCCTCTCTTGTCAATCGCAGAGGGTGGTGTCCGATTTCCCCTTCACCCACTCCTTAGGGCTGTGCTCTGCCATTGGGGTCTAATTCCTTCCCAACCCAATGTCAACTTCTTTAGAATCATAATGGGAATTGTAGAGCTAAACCATCGCCTTAGGATCAACCTCGGCATTCTTGCCATTCGGCATTGTTATGCCCTGGCCAAGTCTTCCGGTCGGCACGGTCATTATTTCCTCAGGGCCAAGGACACCGACCATAAACTAGTGACTATGCTTTCCAGCTCTGGGAAGCGAGTCAATGACGTTATGGTCATTATCCAAGGCAACTGGGAATTCGGCGAAGACGAGGATCGCCTCGATCCTATTCCTAGACAGAGGGGCGAACCAGGTGGCCATATAGCCTCTTTGTTTATTTTTCCTTTATTATATTTGTAAAGCTTGATTTTTGAGTCCTAATGGTTTTGCTTGTGTAGGGAACGATTTGAAGAAATTTTCGACCTCGACCGACGACGCCATTCTTTCGAAGATAAAAATCGCGTTGAAATACTTCGGCCATCCGATCCTTCAGAAACAAGGGAGGGCAGCCCATATTCTGCTTCAGTAAGAGCCAACGTACACGACTTTCTCGGCAGTAGAAAACATCCCGATTCCAAGGGGCGAGGAGTTTTCAACGACTCTTATTTTGACCAACTTCAGAAACTTGCGCCAAATCGGCCTTGAAGGATCCGACTCGCAGCGTGCAGAAGTTGAGGTCACTGAAGAATCAGGCCAGTCCAAGGCCGAAGTAGATGAGGCTTTAAGGGTAGCTTTTGAAGAAGCCGGCCTCAATTCAGCCAACCCTCCGTCCACCTCGGGTCGAGGGAAAGTTTACGACGATGTCTTTATCGGATTAGAAGATCTTCCCGGCATGTTTCCTGAAGATATGGCTAGCTTGTCACTTACAAAACTCACCAGAAAGGCCAACGCCGAACGAATGGTTGTGCGGCGGAGAGCGGAGGCCATTTGCACAGAGGCCAATCGATCCGAAGTGGCGCCTGTCGTAGATGTTGAACCGCCCTTGCTTGTTACTGAGGAGACGATTCAAATACGAGATGCCGAGTTTGAGCCGATCGTGGCAGCAAATGATGAGGCTAAACGACGGTCAGAGAAACGTCCAGTAGAGGAAGTGGGCTCTGGAGAAGAGCCTGCCGACAAACAGCCGCGTTTAGAGGAGTCGGATACGGTTGTGCCTTTTATGGTTCAACCAAAGATAAGAAATATGCTGATCTCCTCTGACGCGTCGGCTATAAAAGACCCAGCTGTTGCGCTGAGCATGGCTTCATCAGTTTCATTGTCGTTTGATAAGGCAACTTTCCGCTCGGAGCCAGACGTTTTAGCAGTAGCGCTAGCCGCTCAATTGGCTCTTCTGGTAAAGATCTTGATCTTGTCTTTCCTTTCTATGCATATATTTTTGGATCTAATCTCCTGTTTTGCAGACGGTCAGAAGGATAGCCGAGTTAGGCCGCCGCCAACACGAATCCATCGAGTAAATTAGCCGTTTACAAACCGAAGTTGAGGGCCAAAGGAGTCGGGCCAAGTTTAAGGCCATGAGGGAAAAAATGGAAGCTGTAAGGGCGGAGGCCAAGTTGGAGAGGGCTAGAAATGTGGACCAACTCAGATTGGTTGCCGAGCAAAGAGCAGACGCGAGCGAAGCTGCGCTCAAGTTAGCCCAAGAGGCGATCGCCAAACTTGAGGCGGACTTGGCGGAATCGAAGGCGGCAAAGGAAGTTGCCGATTCTGAAGCTTCGGAGGTGTATGAGGCCGGGCAAGGCGCTGCCCTCAATAATTATGTGCAAGAAGTCCCCATAATTTGAGAATCGGAGATTCAAACACGGCTGGCTCAAAGCCCTTGCTGCTGCTAATGTGACATTGGCTATGCCAATTCCATACGAGCAAGTGGATGTTGAGCCACTGGAGTCTGACTCTGACGATTGATTAGGGCAACAGTAGTTTTTGTTTACAGCTTTTGTTTAGTTTTTTATGTATGGCTACAGGTTTTAAGTTTTCTCTAGGCATTTCTCTACCAATTTGTAGCCTCTTGTTTAGTAGTTTTCATATGTAAATGGCTACAATTTGTGCCCAATTTACTTCATGAAAATTCCTTTTGCACTTTGCTATTATTTGTGCTAAATTGTGTTATTGGATCATTCATTCATGCATACTTGCCGACTAGATAATTAGGCAATTTTAACTTCAAAAAATGGCTTTGGCAAAGGTCAATGGGCATGGGGCCTAGATATTTGGCGGGTTAGACAACTAAATCTGCCCTTGCCCCAGCCAGTGCAGGAACTTCAAGGCATTAGTATATAATTTCCGTTTAGATAATTAGGCCATTTTAACTCCAAAAAGTCAAAAATTAGTCCATGGAGTGGCAGTGGCACATATCGATCGGCATAGGGCCTAGATGCTTGACCGGTTAGATTAATAAATCTGCCATTGCCCCAGCTAGTGCATGAACTCCAAGGCATTCATGTATAATTGTCGTTTAGATGATTAGGCAATTTTAACTCCAAAAAGTCAAAAATTAATTCATGGAGTGGCTGTGGCACATATCAATCGGCATAGGGCCTAGATTCTTGGCCGGTTAGATTAATAAATCTACCTTTGCCCCAGCCAGTGCATGAACTCCAAGGCATTCATGTATAATCACCGTTTAGATAATTAGGCCATTTTAACTCCAAAAAGCCGAAAATTAGTACATGGAGTGGCTGTGGCACATATCGATCGGCATGGGGCCTAGATGCTTGGCTGGTTAGATTAATAAATCTGTTCTTGCCCCAGCCAGTGCATGAACTCCAAGGCATTCATGTATAATTGCCGTGTAGATGATTAGGCAATTTTAACTCCAAAAAGTCAAAAATTAGTACATGGAGTGGCTGTGGCACATATTGATCGGCATGGGGCCTAGATGCTTGGCTGGTTAGATTAATAAATCTGCCCTTGCCCCAGTTAGTGCATGAACTCCAAGGCATTCATGTATAATTGCCATTTAGATAATTAGGCCATTTTAACTCCAAAAAGCCGAAAATTAGTACATGGAGTGGCTGTGGCACATATCGATCGGCATGGGGCCTAGATGTTTAGCCAGTTAGATTAATAAATCTACCCTTACCCCAGCCAGTGCATGAACTGCAAGGCATTCATGTATAATTGCCGTTTAGATGATTAGGCAATTTTAACTCCAAAAAGTCAAAAATTAGTACATGGAGTGGCTATGGCACATATCGATCGGCATCCGTCTTTTGGAGTTTAGCGTTAATGAAATCGCCTCAGGGTCGCTGCAAGCATTAGAAATAAATGGGATGGACTCTTTGCGCCAGTAACTTCACTTACTGTGTTCAGACTCAATTTAAAACAATTTGTTGCATGGGGTTAGATAAGTGCGAATGTCAAATAGAGTTTTCTTCAACAGTAGAGGAGAAGCGCAAACTTTGGCTGAGCTTGATACTGCAATGAATCGCAGCAGTGAACCCACCCGCGCAGGAGGTACGGCGTCCAAAGAACGGGAAAAACGTCAGCCTCCAAATCGTCGGAGCAAATTACCCCGAAAGGAGAAACAGCAACGAGGAAGTTCTCCGCGACCACGACTGTGACCGTGACCGAGAAATGAGGCCGACATGGTGCCGCGACCGTTGAGTTTTGCAGTTTTCATGGGGAATAAACCGATGACGGAGGCGGACTCCATTATCAAGGACCCAGGTGTGGCGGTCGAGTTTGCTCGATAAATTTTTCCACCAGAGGTCCAGCAGTCGATGGTTGGTGGACAAGATTTCGATGTATTTCCAGAGGGCATCCACGGGGCGGTGAAAGGGCTGTATACCGCCTATGAAGTCGGCATACACCTGCGCGCCGTTCGACGTGAAATAGAGAAGAAGGAGGAAAGAATCCGCAATTTGGAGGCTCGCACGGAGAAGGCTGAGCGTGAGCTCAGGGAGCTTAGGAGGGCTCAAACCACCGAGCCACGTGCGATGGGTCAATCTAACCCAATCGTAGAGGAGAGGGTGACTCAACGGCTATTGAGCCACACCATCGCCGACCGAGACACGGCAAGCATGTTCGCCATAGAGAATACGAGGTCTATAGGTTACGAACAAGGCTTCCATGCGGGCCGGAAGGTCGGCATCGACAAAACCAAAGAGAAACTTGTAGAGGAGGTCTGCCAATACGAGAACCAGGGATTTAGGCACGGTTGGATCGAGGTGCTTCAGGCCGCAGAGACTCTCCACACAAAGGGTGTTAATTCAGCGTCGCCGCTGTACCAGCGTGATCATTTGCCCTTTTCCACTTTTGAAGTCGAAAAGAGTGATGATGAGAGACACGCCGGATAAAAACACATTGTGATGCTGAAAATGCAGATTACGTTAAAAACTATGTAATCATTGGCTGATTGAATAAAATGTTTTGTTTTCAATGTTCGTGTTTCTTTATAATTTTTGTTCGGCACACATATGTTTGCATGTTTTGTGCTTTATTGCATGAATGGTTGAATAAATGTGTTTTAGATGATTGGATAGGCATTGACCATCTGGAGTTCATTTCAAATGTATATATGCCTTAATGTGCAAACGGTTTTTGTCGGCTCGTCATAACAGAGCGCTCTCTATTAAATATTTATTCAGAATGCGTGTTATACACAGCCCTGGCTCCGAATCCAGAGGCTTTATCGGCCTAAAGACATCATGCGCTGATGGGGCTCCGAATTCGGAGACTTTATTTGGCGAATGGTGATATCCACGAAGTGCGCTCCGAATCCGGAGGCTTTATCGGCCCAAAGACGTCATGCGCCGATGGGGCTCCGAATCCAGAGACTTTATTTGGCCAATGGTGATATCCACGAAGGGCGCTCCGAATTCGGAGGCTTTATCAGCCCAAAGACGTCATGCGCCGATGGGGCTTTGAATCCGGAGACTATTTGGCCAATCGTGATATCCACGAACGGCACTCTGAATCCAGAGACTTTATCGGCCCAAAGACGTCATGCGCCGATGGGGCTCCGAATCCGAAGACTTGCCAATCGTGATATCCATGAAGGGTGCTCCGAATCCGGAGGCTTTATCAGCCCAAAAACGTCATGCGCCGATGGGGCTCCGAATCCGGAGACTTTATTTGGCCAATCATGATATCTACGAAGGGCGCTCATAATCTGGAGGCTTTATCGGCCCAAAGATGTCATGTGCTGATGGGGCTCCGAATCCGAAGATTGGCCAATCGTGATATCCACGAAGGGCGCTTCGAATTTGGAGGCTTTATCGGCCCAAAGACGTCATGCGCCGATGGGGCTCCGAATCTGGAGACTGGCCAATCATGATATCCACGAAGGGCGTTCCGAATCTGGAGGCTTTATCGGCCCAAAGACGTCATGTGCCGATGGGGTTCCGAATTCGGAGACTTTATTTGGCCAATCGTGATATCCACGAAGGGCGCTCCGAATCCGGAGGCTTTATCAGCCCAAAGACATCATGCGCCGATGGGGCTCCAAATCCGGAGACTTTATTTGGCCAATCGTGATATCCACGAAGGGCGCTCCGAATCCAGAGACTTTATTCGGAACACTTTTGAACTGGATTTTGCAGTGAGTAAACAAAGATCATTGCATTACAAAAGTGGTGCACGTACACGTTAAACCATTCAGAGCTAGTATCATTCCCCACAAGTCGAGTTTAATGATAGAATTTTCGTAAGTGCGTTGAATTCCAAGGCCGTGGGAGGCTCCTTCTAGACATGTCTTTAAGCCGATACGCCCCTACCCCTGCGATCGAATCGACCTGATAGGGGCCGTCCCAGTTAGGGCCCAATTTTTCATCAGCCGATTTCCTGGCTGCCAGAAGTACTTTCTTTAGGACCAACTCTCCTGGTCTATAGCGGTGAAGTTGAACACATTGATTATGTGACTTGGCAAGCTGTTGCTAGTATCGTGCCATGGAGGCAAGGGTACGGTCTCTTCGTTCTTCGATCAAAATCAATTCCAAAGCCAGCATCATGTCGTTTCGGCCCATATCAAAAACTTTCGATTTCAGGGTTGGGTGGCCGATCTCCAGGGGTATGATTGCTTGGGTACCAAAACATAATGCAAGCGGCGTTTCTCCAGTTGATCGCCTCGGCGTAGTTCGATGTGCCCACAATACACTCGGTAATTCTTCAACCCATTTGCCCTTAGCTTTCTCCAACCTCTTCTTGATGCTGTCTAAGATGGATTTGTTAGAGGCTTCTACTTGACCATTGCTCTGGGGGTAAGCCGGCGTGGAAAAATAGGGCCGGATACCATACTTGCTTCATAGCTCCCGGTAGACGCCACAATCAAACTTGGTGCTGTTGTCTGAGATAAGAGTTCTTGGAATGCCAAATCGTGTTATGATATTTCTCCACACAAAGCACTTTACATCAGTATCTTGAATGTGCGTTAATGCCTCCGCTTCGACCCATTTTGTGAAATAGTCTGTGGCGACGATCAAGTATCACTTGTTGCCCAGTGCCCTCGGCAATGGTCCTATGATATCAAGCCCCCACTGTGCAAACGGCCAGAGACTGGTGATAGAGCTCAACTCTTCAGTAGGCAGATGGGTTAATGGGGAAAACTTCTGGCACCGTTCACATTTTTTCGCATAGCATTCGGCATCGGATCTCATTGTCGACCAATAATACCCCTGTGTTATAGCTCGATGGGCCAAAGAACGCCCACCAGAATGTGCGCCGCAACTGCCTTTGTGTATTTCGGCCAGAAGTTCTTCAACTTTGTCCGGATGCACGCATTCTAGGTATGGGCCAGAAATGGACTTTTTGTAAAGCTTTCCTTGTGGATCCAAGTAGTAACGCATGGCTTTGTTTCGCAACTTCGGCGCTTCTTTCTTGTCTTCTAGGAGCTGTTCGGAAGACAGGAATGCGGCGATGGGATCCATCCAACTCAGTCCAGATTCTATAACATTGACCTGGACTTCCTCCGAAGGGCCAATGCTCGGCTCCGGGATGAAACTTACTTCGATGGTCCGTTTAATCTCTGAATTAATTGCGGAGGCTAGGCAAGTAAGGGCATCTGCATGTGTGTTCTGATCACGTGTTATTTGGTTCAATTCATGATGGTCAAATTTTGCCAGCAAGAAGTTAGCCGTTTTCATGTAAGCTGCCATACGGTCGTATCTTGCCGCGTACTCCCCCTTTAGCTGATTGATCACTAATTTTGAATCTCAAAATACAAGCAAATGCCGGGCACCCAGAAGATGTGCATTCCACAAACCGGCTAGAAGGGCTTCGTATTCGGCTTCGTTATTTGACGCTTCAAAGCCAAGCTTAACGGCCTGCTCAATTACTGTGTCGTTGGGTGCCATGATTATAACTCCGGCTCCGCTGCCCTGCTGATTGGATGATTCATCATAGTACAACTGCCAAATGTCCCCAACATAAATTCTCCAGTTCGGCTCTGGTCAAATCTCATCGGACTTGAAAGCGGCCAAACCCCCAGTGAATTCGGCAACAAAGTCGGCAAGCACCTGTCCCTTGATTGAGGTTCTAGGTAGAAACTGAATGTCGTACTACCCGAGTTCAAGAGCCCACTTTGAAACATGTCCTGATACTTCTGCACTTCATAGTACTGATCGGAGGGGATAATCTGTTAGCACCCCAATGCTATGTCCCTGGAAGTAATGCATCAGTTTTCTTGCCACCATGACTAGGGCTAGGATGAGTTTTTCCAGCGGAAGGTAGCGTGTTTCGGCGTCAACCATTGCCTTGCTCACATAATACACTGGCCGCTGCTCCCCTAGCTCTTCCTTTATCAATACGGCGCTGACAGCCCGGTCAGAAACTGCTAGATACAAAATGAGTGGGTCACCTGCCAAAGGTGTTGTCAAGAGTGGTACTGATCGGAGATAGGTCTTAAGGCCGTTGAAAGCTACTTCGCACTTGGCGGACCATTTGAAAGCCTTGCCCTGCCGTAGTGTATGAAAGAATTGTCGGCAGCGATCTATGGACCGACTGATGAACTTGTTGAGTGTGGCGGCCATCCCCATTAACTTTTGAACTTCCTTGACTGATCGAGGGGAGCCGAGTTCTAGGATTGCTGTGATTTGCCTTGGGTTGGCTTCGATTCCTTGGTGATTGACAATGTATCCCAAGAATTTGCCAGAGCTGATCCCAAACGCACATTTGGAAGTGTTGCATAGAATGCCAAATGTCTCTTCCAGATCGGCTATATGATTTTGCTCTTCCTTGGACTTGACCACCATATCGTCAATGTACACTTCCATAGTGTGGCCGAGTTGCTCCTTGAACATGGCAGTAACAAGTCTTTGGTAGGTTGCCCCTCCATTCTTCAGCCTAAAAGGCATAACCTTGTAGCAATAAGTTCCTCTTGGGGTGAGGAATGCAGTTTTGTCCTAGTCCTCTGGATGCATGGCGATTTGATGGTAGCCTCTGTAAACATCGAGGAAGCTCATACGTTGATGGTGTGTCGTTGCATCTACAAGTTGGTCAATTCTGGGTAGGGGAAAACAATCCTTGCGGCAGGCTTTGTTCAGGTCTGTGAAATCGACGGACACTCGCCAAGTCCCATTTTTCTTCTTCACCACCACTGTATTAGAGAGCCACGTAGGGTAGGTCACTTCCCTGATTGCCCCGGCGTCAAGCAGCCTGTCAACCTCCTCAACAACGGTGGCAGTGTGCTCTGTGGCTGACCGTCGGCTTTTCTGAATGATCGGTTTGCACTTAGGATCAACATTCGAACGATGTTGTGAAATAGACGGATCTATACCTGGCAACTCATATGGAGTCCATGCAAAGACATCGAGGTTGCTGAGTAGGAAAGAGATTAACTACTGTCTGTCGGCCTGATTTAGGGATGTGCCGACCATGAAGAATCTATCTAGGCTTCCATCGATTTCATCTCGGTCTAAGCCTTCCGTGGCCTTTTCACTTGGGAGCCGCCCAACATTGTCGAGGCTCTCTCGATCTGGCACCTCAATAGAATTCACCTGCAGCTCCTTTGGCATTTTTTTCAGCAAGGAGATAACATGCTTAAGCCGATTTCTGGGAGCCACGGATTTGCTCAAAACCGCGCTCTGTCGGAATGCGTAGCAGCTGATGATAGGTGCTTGGCATGGCCTACATAGTATGTAACCAAGATTGCTCCATGATGAGATTATACGGCGACGGCAGCTTGACGACCAAGAATTCCACATCCACTGTTCGGGAGCCTGCTCGAACGGGTAGTGTGATCTTCCCTAACAAGTATTCTGGATTGGCGTTGAAGCCGAATAGTGGATACGAGGCTGGAGAGAGATCCGATTCGGAGAAGCCGAGTTTGGTAAATGTCTTATAGTACATAACCTCCGATGTGCTCCCTGAATCAATGAGTATGCGCTCGACTGTGAACCGGTTTACGCGTAACTCAATTACCAAGGGATCAATGTAGGGCAGGGTTACTCTGGCCAAATCTGAATCAGCAAAAGTGATGCACGCGGTTTCATGGGGCCGTTTAGCCGGAGTGAGTTGATTTTAAGGGTCGGAGCTCGACTGAATCGTATGCACCGCCGATGACATTGGCAGGCTGTATATCATGTGGATCACACCGAGTGGAGGTGAATCCTGTCTTAAGGCTATTGCTTTGGTCGGGTTGCCTTTTCGGACGTACTGTTGTAGCCGGCCATCTTGTACCAATTCCTCCAAGTGATCTTTTAATACATAACAACTCTCAGTATCATGGCCATGGTCCTTGTGATACTCACACTGTCTATTCCGTTTTCTCATGTCAGAAGGTCCCACCATTTTCGACGGCCATTTGAAAAATGGAAGGTGTTGGATTTTGGACATAACCGCACTGATCGGCTCTGTCAACTCCGTATATTTCTTGTCAGCACGCCTCGTGCGCCTGCTATCAACTTGCAGTTGTTCATTTTCTCAGTGGAAGCATTGGTCGCTTGATCGGCGAGAATCCCGTCTCTTGTCTCGTTTGGCCCCGATGCCGTGGTTCAGGGCTCTGAGGTGGTACAAAGTTTATTGGCCGAGCAATTTCAGAAGGAGCCGTCTTGCTGGCTGTGTTCCCAGCTTTAACTCACAAAGCGTCATCTTCCACTTTGCAGTATTCTTCAACTTTTTTCATCAACGACCAAACCGTCTTGGGGGGTCTCCTGGTCAAAAAAGTGCGGAGAGCACTGGCAGGATGCAAACCCATTTTGAAGGTGGTGATGGCCATGGAGTCGTTGCAAGCGTCGTTAACAAGATTAAAGCACTCCCAATAGCGCGCCGAATACGCTCTTAGTGTTTCTCCTAGCTAGATCTGCATTGCCTAGACAGAGTCGGCTTGTTTTGGTCGGACCTCGTTGGTAATGAATCTGGCCCTGAAAGATTTCTGTAATTGATGGAAGCTTTTGATCGAAGCCAGCTCCAATTTATAATACCACCTGACAGCCAATGGTCCCAAACTGCTGGGAAATATTCGGCACATAAGGGCCTCGTCGTATGCAAGCAATGTCATGGCTTGCTTGTAGTGACGGATGTGAACGGTGGGGTCTGATTTTCCATCATAGAGAGTGAACGACGGACCTTTGAACTTTTTGGACAGAACCGCCCTGGTGATCCGTCGTACAAAGGGATCATGCTGGTCTTCTTCATCTGAGCTGTGATATCCCTGTTCTATAGTATGCTAATTGGTCCTTAATATGAATATGATTGTGTGTTTGATATGATTTTGTGTGCCATTATGTGAAAATATGTGGTTTTGAATTTCTATCTGTTCACCGTAGGAATATCTGTTTGATTATCTGCTTTGGAATTTAAATTGAAGGCTTTATCGGCCACAGAACCCGAAATTGATTATGCCATTGTGATTAACGTAATTTCTAGAGCCTATAGTGAAATTTAATTGGAAATTGATTCGGATCAAAATAATTAGATTCATAACGATTAATTAAGTGCTCAATTATTTAATATTGATAAATTGACTTAGTGGGGCTCTATATAAAGGGTCATATACACTCTTATTTGTTTCTTTGGAGCTCAAAATCTGAGTTATACACTTGTGAGGGTGAGAAGGCCGGTAATAGAGAGAGAAATGGGAGAATTGTGCAATTTTGCTCAAGAAGCTTGGTGATCTTGAAGGCACACTCAAGAATTTACCATAAATTGTGAGAATTAAGGCTCCAAGTTGAGTAATCAACCATTGACTCATGGATTTTAGTTTGTAAATTGTGTAATCAAGCTAGTTGGGTAACCAAGAATGAGAATTGAAATGAAATTGAGTTGATCATGTTCAATTGAAGGTCAATGTATGCATGCATGTAGGAAATTGCTATGAATTTCCATGTTTGGGCATAAAGTATGTAATCCATGTTGATTTTTGATTAAAGTCCATGTATTTGATCTTCTCTTCACCAATTAAGTTGAGAATAATGAGTATCTCCCACATGCATATGCAAATCACAGAAGTGTGAGCTTTGAATGTTTGAAATTAGTGTGTTGGTGATGAGTTTGAGTCAATTTGGAACATGCATGTGTTTGATTCATGGAATTGAGCTTCATAATGTTGTAATTTAGTGTTTGTGTAATAACTCGACTCTCGTACATGTTTATGATACGTTATTAGTCTTTTATTACGTGTGAATACATGTTTATTATGTTATGTTAAGAAGTCTATCTGTTGCTCAAGAACGTATCTGTTTGATTATAATGTGTGGATCAGAAATTGGAGGCCTTAACGGCTTAATTATCAGAAATTAATTTTATATTTGAGATCAACGTAATTTTTAGGTAATATTAAACATGTTCGCGAAATTTTGATTTGGGAATGATTAAACGATTCATTTTTGTCCTATGTGCCATTATATATAAATCTATATCTAAGTTTTGGTTAAACTTGAAATAAAAAACGTAAGCCCTCTTTTGGAAGAGCAAGGGTTTGTAAGAAAAAGGGGAAATAGGAGAGGAAGAAGGGATTCAACAAGAAATTGGGCAAAATTGTTAGAAGTTTGAGATTAAATTCAAGGTAAGCTCAAGATCTTCTTGTTATGGCAACTTAGAACTTGTAATTTATGTTTAAGTGTGATCCATGTATAATTTATGTTTGATTTATGTGTGAATCAAGTTTGATTTGTAAGGGCTTCTCATCAAATGGGTATTTTGATACTCTACTTACGTGTAGTATGAAATTATACTTCACTCTTTGGTTTTGTACCACCACTCTATGGAATTATGTGTGCATGTCATGTAATATGGTCAAGATCATGAAGAACTTGAATCCAAAAGTAGAATTTGAGAAAGAAATGGTTTGATTAAGTTATTAGTCTTGCTTAATTTATCATAATCAAGGTAAAATCCATACTATAGTGATGTTGGGATGAAACATAGCCTTAAATTCAATTGGAATTGCCTTAGATGGAATGAAGTTGTTAGAATCGAAGTTCAGAGGTTTCTGAAATTGCGTGGTCCGCTCGAGCGGGGGTTATGGACGCTCGAGTGGGAAAAACCACCTTCCAGCAGTTTTGCGAAATTTACAGTCCGCTCGAGCGGCCAAAGTGGCGCTCGAGCGGGGGACCAATTTTGAGAAAGAAAATATGCATGTTCGGTCTTACGTGCTTGATTCCTTGACAGTTTTAAAATATGTTTTTAATGATTTAAGTCCATTATCAACTCATGTGACGTGTACTAACGCAGGAAATGATTTTCCAATGATTTAAGAAGAAAGCAAACTAATTTATAAGTTATGATTGTGTGCAGGGCACACTCCGGAAGAAACTAGCACGCCATCACAACGCTGTGAGTAATAGTGCTTAAATGCACCTTATCTGTTATTAGTCTATATTATGAACTGTATTTTCTTTATGTGAGAACTATTGCATGACAACCTGTGTTAACCGAGAACATTCTGAAATATGGAGACGCCGAAAAAGTTTGTGAATTCATGTGGCCAAGGGCCATCTGTGTACCAAGAAATTGTGAGGCTAATGGCCAATATGTGTGAATGTGATTATGAGGCTACTGGCCAATAAGTAAGAAATGTGATTACGAGGCTAATAGCCAATATGTGAACTGTGATTACGAGGCTAATAGCCAATATGCGAAATGCAATTATGAGGCCAATGGCCAATATGTGGGAAATGTGATTATGAGGCCAAAGGCCGATATGTGCAACATGAAAATGTGTGGATAAGGGGCTGAAGGCCATTTCTATAAGCTGTGAAGTTGCAAGACTTAATGAGTTCATTTGTGAATATGTGAAGTCCTCAGGCCAAGGGCCAAATGGGAACTTGTGAATCAACAAAGTGTCCTATAGATACAGAAGCAGACTAACTACAGGGCTGTTATGTTATTTTGTTTTACATGTAGAAGTACTATTATTCACTGAGCTTGGCTCACCCTATGTTATGTTTATTCCTGTAGGTAACCAATCCGGAGGTCGACCTTAGCTCGTCGTCAGCACACTTTTGTCAACCTAAATACAGCCAAACTTTGAGTCAAAACTGTGCTTGTGTGGAGCTGTTAGACTATAGCTTATACTCTAGTTTTTGGCTTAGGATGTGATGTACATAATAATTTTTGTTATACGCCCATCCTTGGGGCGGGATTTGTAAATGTATGTATGTATGTACGTAGCTCTCAAAAGTATATCTTCTTTGGTTTATTTCTGGAATAGTTCATCTTGCGTATGTCTGTGATCCTGGCATGGTTTAGTTGCTCAATGGATACCATATTTTCCTATTATGTATTACTCATTGTTATTGCTTCCCTTTAGGCCCCTACGTTCTATATATATAGCAGGTTAAGTGTCTTTTTCTGCTTAGGTCATGCCCAAACTTCCAGGGGCAAGTTGGGGGCGTGACAGTTTGTACCATGTTAGTACATGTATACGTGGAGTTTAAGCTGAAATCATGCATTTAGAGCCTTTGAATATCAAGTTGAAGCTCAAGAACATATTCTGGAAAACCCAGAATTTTTGATGTCTGCTCGAGCGGGGGAACTGCCGCTCGAGCGGGAAAAACAGGCTCCTAGTATTTTTGCAGACTTGGATGTCCGCTCGAGCGGGGGAAGTTCACGCTCGAGCGGGGAGCTATGTAGACTGAACTTCCGCTCGAGCGCCCAACTTCACGCTCGAGGGTAAATTTGATGCAACCAACACTTTTACAGACATATTGGGTCCGCTCGAGCAGGGACCCCTGTTTCTGAAATTTTGAAAATGTGTTCTGTGTTTTGTTTTCTGTTCCCTTTCACTTCTAAGTACTCTTAGGCATACATTGAGCGTTGTAATTGAGTTAAAGAGATAAGAACGAAGCCTAAAGAGGAATATGTGAATTAAGGAACGGATTGAACCAATTGTGACCCATATGTGTTATGTGATTTGTAGGGTCAAGCTCCAAGGCAAATCAACCAACCGATCACTGTGAGTAATATCTTGACAAAGATATCTGAAATATGTTGTTGTCAAATTGGTTACTTCTATGTAAGTTTATAAGCTTGTTAATTTGATTGGTGGACAATGTTTGCTATGCCAAATGAATGGGCCAAAGGCCAGTTCGACATGGAAGTATGAATGGGGCAAAGGCCAGTTTGACATGAAAGTATGAATAGGCCAAAGACCAGTTTGACATGAAAGAATGAATCGGCCGAAGGCCAGTCTGACATGAATGAATGAATGGGCTGAAGGCCAGTCTAACATAAATGAATGAATGGGCCAGAGGCCAGTACAATCTGAATGATAGAATGAATGGGCTAGACGCCAGTATGATCTGAATGAAAGAATGAATGGGCCAGAGGCCAGTCTGACATGAACGAAAGACAAATGGGCCAAAGGCCAATTTGACATGAATGGATTGGGCCTGAGGCCGTATGATGTGTTTGGAACCACAGTCACTTGACCTGTATTTAGATATATATGCTAAATAGAATATGAATTGGGCCCAATGCCGTTTGAAGCACGTTGTTCTAAATACTGTTTATGTAACTCCTTTATTTGATATTATTCATTGGGCTTTCGCTCACGCTCATTCATGTGTTTGTAGGTGAGCCGAGAGAGGTCCAGACCCAGCCTCAGTGAAGTCTGTATGGAACAACTAAGGTTTTGAAGAGTCTGCCATTGCGTCTCACGCACGAGACACGTCTTCACCCTTTTGTTATTTTATGTTGTTTTGTCATATTGGCGAGGAATTTGGTTCACGTTTGTATATAGTTTTGATTGGCTGACCTAGACTTGAATGATCCTGTCTGTACAAAACTTTACATTACTGTATTTTCTGATGTGAGTTGTTAACATATTTATGTATGGAATGTTATGATGTGCATATAAGCACGACTCTATGGACAAGGTTTTAAATTTGCTTCCGTTTGGCCCCTTTACTCTGATGAGTTTTGTTTGGTTTGATTTGAGGCCGTAGGTAATCTCATGATTACTGGCCGGTTATGACCTTAACCCATAGGGGCAGGTTCGGGTCGTGACAAAGTGGTATCAAAGCATGAGTTAATAACTCACACACTTGTCCAAAAGAGCAATAAGCGTCTAGAAAAGATCTGGGATGCATTCATGTGATAAGTATGAATCTGAAAGCACCTAGAATGCACTTAAATATTTTAATTTGAACGATTATGTATTATAAGTTTGTGATTTCCTTGCATTGCGAATTAACTGAATATGTATGCTCTTTAGTATATGCGTACCTGTGAATCTCTTGTATAAAGTATAATGCAAGTTTAATTAGATGGTGAGAACAAGAGGTGATGAGATAGAGAAGTCTTCTACTGCCAGAATGGATAGAATGGAAAGACTGATTTAGGAAATGGAAGAGACCTTGAGGCAACAACAAGAGTGGCAACAACAGTGGCAGCTGTAGACACCCCATTTTTGACCGTCCTCAAGACTTGGACGTCACCGTTTGAACACTCGGTGATCATCCATGTTCGTGTTCGTC
Source organism: Camellia lanceoleosa (assembly GCA_025200525.1). Taxonomy (NCBI): domain Eukaryota; kingdom Viridiplantae; phylum Streptophyta; class Magnoliopsida; order Ericales; family Theaceae; genus Camellia; species Camellia lanceoleosa. Next base: position 27,337,291 of record CM045767.1, read on the forward strand.
TTGAGTTCTCGGAGGTTTCAATCGCGCGCCTTGCCTCAAGACCTCTCGACTTGTTTGCTTTGTGCTTGGTTATGCACCAAACACTTGTGTTTTTTCTTCTAAGGGCAGGGAATGGCTTGTTGGCCATCCCCACACCTCACCGGCCTTGGCTTGAGGCCACCGGCCCTGTTTTCTTGCTACCGGCCAAAGGTGTTGACCGGTCGGCAATGGTTTTGGTCGGCCGGCCATTTTTATTAGTCAATCGGCCATATTTTCCAGCCGACCCCTTTCCATCTGCTTTTGGCAGATATTTTATGCCGGCTGTCACAGCTGGCATCCACATTACCCCCCCTCCATACACGTGTATGGAGGGATTTGCTCCCTTGTGTTAGCTTCTCCAAGAAGCTTAGGAATTGAATTCATATAAAAGGAGAGGCCCTCCTCCCTTCTCAGAGGTTCTGGAATTTAGGGTTAGAGAGTTGTATCTATCTATCTCTATATCTCCCTCTCTTCACTCATTTGTGTGTGTGTTTGTGGCCTAAAGTGACTTTTGTTCACACTTTTGCACTAGAACACCTAGCATTACACCATCCTTGGGTTGTTGAGGCCTTAGAAGATTGTTTTTAGGGTTCTTGGACTGGTTTTGACCAAAGAAAGGTGCTGGAGCTTTGTTCCTAAAGAAGGTCTACAAGGGTGAGCATCCTTACTTTAGTTACCCCTTTCTTGCTTAGGCTTTTAGCCATTCTTGCTTATTGTTTTAAGCTTCTACTATAACTGATAAAAGTTCTGATTTTGTGTTCTTTAGAACTTTGTTTAAGGTCACTTTGACGTTTGGGGTTGTCTCCTCCCTCCAAGGCCTTGTTAGGCCTTGTTTTAGGCCTTACCTTTTGGCCATTGTTTTTGGTCTTTGCATGACCTCTCTACCACTGAAATCCAGAGGATTTTCAATGGTGGAGAGGTGGTTTTGAGGTCCTAAAAGGGAGAGGGTCATCCCCTCTCCTTATTGTCTCTAATGCTTGCATAAATGGCTTATGTGGTAGAATGTGTGTTTAGTTTGCTTTAGCTCCATTTCAGCATGTATTAGGCTTTGTTTTTCCATGATACACCTCTATTTTGAGATGGTTTAGACATGCCTTGTATGCTTCATACACTTGTCTTGTAATCCCATGATTTGGCCTTAACATGCATCATGTTGTAACATGTGTTTTTAACATGATTTTGGCTCAACTCCATGAAGCTTTTAGCCTTGTTGTAGCATGCTTAAGCTCTGATTTTGGTCTTCTTGGTCATGCTTGCATTGTTTTGTATAGCTACCATGTAATCTAGTTTGTTGGCTTCGGGTGCTCAAGTCATTAGCATGCTCTATGTGGATCATTTCAGTGGTTTGGCATCACTTGTAATGTTATTTCAGTCCATATTCCATGCTCAAACACTTGCACTTATCACTCCTTTAATGTCTTAAAGAGTATGTGTTTTATGCCTCATGAATGTGTCATTGTGTATGCCATCATGCCTAGGCCTTTGGGATGCCATCTAAGTGGGTTTTTGGGCTCATTTTAGCATGTCATACCTCTGATTTTGGTTGCCTAAATCATGCCATGTTTGGTTGTATTAGGTGTAGTGTAACACCCTCCTTTTGTGGCCTTGTATGCCTCATGTTTTGTCCCTTTGATTTGGCTTGTTTTGGCTTTGGTCATTGCATGTCTTAGTCTCATTTTGACATGATCTAGGACTGTTTTGGGTCATACTTGCCATATGCTTCATGTTTCGCGTAGCCTTGGTTTGAGTCTCTTGGCTAGTTTAAAGTTTTGGGCTTTCTTGCATGCCATGCTTGCATTATTTGGTTGGTTTGGCACCTCCCCATGCGTGATTTCAGAGCTTACAATGAATGTCATTTGTCCATGTTTATCTTCTTTTAAGTGTGCTTAAGAGTTGCCCTTTTATGCTTAAGTACTAGACCATTTAGCATGCATGTTTGTATGTGCATTTGCCCTCATGTACTTAGGATTTTGGCCACTGATATGGACCTATTAGAGAGCTGTCCATCTTGGTGTAAGTCCATCCTTTGCATATTGTTGCATACTTGCCTTGTGTGTTGTTGCATACTGGGCTTATTAACATGTTGTTGCATGTTTAAGTGGTATTGCATTTGGCATGCATCTCTTGTTAAGTTGCCTAACATGTTGTTACATGTTTGCCTCACATGTTGTTACATGCTTGAATGTTGTCACATGCCTTGCATGTTTGCAAGCTTGTTTAGGTTGCATTGCATTTAGCATGCTTGTTACTATTAGCCTTGCATGGTATTGCCATTAACATGTTCACGTTGCATTAGTTTTGCTTGCATGTTTGCATCCCTTGCCTCTTGATCAATCATGATAGGGGTTGGGCTCTTCTATGTATTTGTGTGCATTTCATTTGACATCAAAATGCACATTCGACACATTTGGCCATCATGCATCGAAATGCATGATTGGTGGCCTGAGGGTCGAGAACCATACTCCTTTGAGTCTCAAACATGATAAGGTGGGTGGTTGTGCAAACATTGCTTTGAAAATGCATTGCCATGCCTTGTCTGTCCTCTGCTGCAGCAAAATAGGATTCTGCAAGAAAAGATGGCCGATCGGCCATCTTCAGTGTCGGCTGGCTATGTATTGTTGGCCGATGGCCTCACTTTTGGTCGGTGACTATATTTCCATGGCCGGTGGCCTCATCTCTTGGTCGGTGACATACCACAGTGCTCAAGGAGTGATTCTGGAGCTTCCTTGGGATTTGTGAAGTTTTCAGAAGTACTGAGCAGTGTAAACAGAGGCAACATGAGCATGGCGATGGATTTTCGAGCAAAGCCGAGCATGCATGCATTCGTCCCTTTTCCCGAGACTGTTTCACTGTTTTAGTAGCTTAATTAGTTTGCTTAATTAGTTAAGTGTTGTGTAATAATTAATTAGCTTGTTAGTTAGTTAATTTGTACTATTCATTCGGTCCCCTATCGAGAGGGCGCAATTGTGTAATAAGCGTGCGTGTGTGTGATGCATGTCTTCCAACCCCACGTCTTTCTCCCTTTTACTTACCTGCTTATGATGGTTAGTTCTAAGGCACGTTTCAATGAGCATCCTTATGCTATGCATGTTTGCATTCATTCATCTATATTGTATGCACCGGGCTCGGTGCATCATACTAATTGCACAGTACTTCAATTCCAACTTGAATACGTATATCGAATTGTCGTATCTCATATGCCATTCTTAGGGTAGCCGAGCCTATTTTAGTTACATTTTGCATACGTTGCATTAGCCATCTTAATATGAACTAGAATCATATATGATTATTAACTAGTTTCTTGTTTTGGCTCAGAGTACACTGTAAGTGTTTATGCTTTAGCATCTTGCATGTATGTGAGTGCTAACATGACAGCATGCTTGCCATAAGGCTATATGCTTATGTGATATAACTGCCTGAATGCTTGTGGGTGAAGGTTGGTTTGCTTGAATTGGAATAATTCGTCGAAACCCGTGCTTTAGCCTACTTGCGAGTAGCAAACTTCAATCCATTTTCAAAACAAACGGATATGCGATGCTTTGTTTCAACTTAGGTAATTTAGTCTATAGTTGTATGCTGTGCGCATCACATAGTAATTCTAGGCTAATAAACCAGAATAAGAGCACATATGTTTTCAAAAACAAGATATCATGTTTAGTAGTGGCCGATCTTTGATCGGGCGAGCAGGGGTGCTCATAGCTGACCTTCCCCAATCGTACCCAAGTTCCTGAGCCGAGGCAACTTTTGTGATGACGGACACATGGCCTTAGGCACGAGTCAGGGTTTCCTAAATTCCCCCAAAATAAAATATTTAGGTGGCGACTCTATATCTGGCAAAGCAGTCCATGTTTAACACTTCTTTCTAAAATCAGTTTTTCAAAACGATTTGCCGGATTTGGACTCTTTGGTGATTTATCAATCTTGCATTGCACTTTGCGAGATCAAATTAAGAACCGTGACATTAGAGTCCGAACTGTAGTGAGCCCCAATGAACAAAATAGGATTCCCTCCCGAGACATTCGGGGACGTCTACAGCAGCAGCCACATCCTCCACCTCCACCTCCGGCACCACCCATGCCAGATAATCAAAATGATGACCGAATCATAACTCTCACCAAAGAGTTCAAGAAAATGAAACCACCACAGTTCCATGGGGGACTAGATCCGTTGAAAGCCAAAGCATGGGTTCTCGGCATTGAGAAGCTATTTGAAGTGTTCCCTTGTTCAGAGACACAGAAGGTGCTTCTAGCTACCTTTATGCTAGAAGACGAAGTAAGAAGGTGGTGGATGTTAATGCGTGAAAATCATAAAGATGCTGACTGGGAAAAATTCTTGGAAATTTTCTATGATAAGTACTTCCCGCAATGTGTTCGGGACAGGAAAGTGTCAGAGTTCATGGAACTAAGGCAAGACAGTATGACTGTAGCTGAGTATGAGGCAAATTCACTGAATTGGCCAAGTTTGCACCACATGTGATTGATACAGATTACAAGAAAGCAAGGCATTTTGAAGCTGGGCTTCGAAGCGACATTTTAGAAAGGGTGAATGTCTTGAAGCTAGAAACCTACATTGGGGTACTAGACAGGGCCATAATATCAGAGGCTAACATAGCCAGACAGACTAAGCCAACAACTGATTGGAAAGGCAACAAAAGACAAGGATTTTTTTCAAAGAAGAAATTTTCAAAAAAGAAAAACACGGGCTCCTTAAGCACTTCGAATTCTTCCCGAGACACATCTCCTATGTGCAACATTTGTAGTAAAAGGCACCGTGGGGTTTGTTACCGTGTGTCGAGAGCCTGTTTTAAATGTGGGAAACAAGGGTATATGGCCCAAGATTATAATCAAAACAGTGGGAAGGTAGCTGCTAGTTCCACTACATCGATCCCGAAGACAGGAAATACTATGAGATCTACTACCACCGGAGATACCGTGAGGCAAGGGAGAGTTTTTGCGCTTGTTCCGGGTGATACACGGAATGCCAACGCAGTTGTCTCAGGTACTATCTCTATATGTAATCAGGATGCTTTTGTGTTAATTGACTCCGGATCCACACACTCTTTTGTGACATGTGCATTTGCGTCTAGACTAAGTAGACCTCTAGAATTACTGTCATATCTACTACGTGTGTCTGCTCCATCTGGGGAATCTGTATTGTGTGAATCCATATACCGATTTTGTGACATGCGTATTGAGGATGCTATCCTATATGTAGATTTGTTGCCCTTGAACTTTAGACATTTTGATGTAATTTTGGGCATGGATTGGTTAACTAAATATTGTGCCACCATTGATTGTGTGACCAAACGAGTTGTATTTAAACCACCAGAACATACAGAAATTGTGTTTGTGGGTAATGGGGTAGTACCTCCACCTTATTTGATATCTGCAATGAAAGCATGCAAACTGATCAGGAAAGAGTGCCAAGGTTATTTGTGCTATGTGTTGTCTGAACAATATCCCTATTGTTAGAGAATTTCCAGATGTGTTTCCAAATGAATTACCATGAGAATTGGTAGACAGGGAGATAGAGTTCACTATTGAAACTATATCAGGCACCCAGCCTATTTCTAAAACTCCCTACAGGATGGCTACTGCTGAAATGAAAGAACTGAAAGAACAGCTGAAAGACCTGCTTGACAAAGGGTTTATCTGACCTAGCACTTCGCCATAGGGTGCACCTGTATTGTTTGTGGAAAAGAAGGATGGAACCCTACGTTTGTGTATTGACTATCGAGAACTGAACAAGGTAACAATAAAGAATAAATATCCGCTACCCCGTATTGATGACTTATTTGACCAGTTGCAGGAATCACAAATGTTTTCCAAGATTGATTTGAGATCCGGGTACCACCAGTTGAAAGTAAAGGCAGAGGATGTTGAGAAAACTACATTCAGAACATGGTATGGTCATTTTGAGTTTCTTGTTATGCCATTTGGAGTGACTAATGCTCCGGCAGCATTTATGGACTTAATGAACCAAATTTTTAAAACCTACTTTGACGAATTTGTTGTGATTTTTATTAATGACATTTTGATATATTCTAAAGATAGACTTGAACATGAACATCATTTGAGAATTGTCCTACAAATACTTTGGGAAAGGAAATTATTTGCTAAACTAAAGAAATGTGAGTTTTGGTTGGATGAAGTTGTTTTCTTAGAGCATGTTATCAACAAGGAAGGGATTTCAGTGGACCCCCAGAAAATAGAGGCAATTGTGAATTGTCCTACACCGACAAATGTGACAGAAGTTCACAGCTTCATGGGCTTAGCTGGGTATTACAGGAGGTTTGTGAAAGACTTTTCAAAAATAGCAGTGCCTCTCACCCAACTGACACGCAAAGGGCAATCATTTGAATGAAATAATGAAAGAGAATCTGCCTTTCATCAATTGAAAATGAGACTGACCACTGCACCAGTATTAACCTTGCCCATACGTACGAAAAATTTTGTAATTTTCAGTGATGCTTCTTATAAAGGTTTGGGTTGTGTATTTATGCAGAACGGAAAGGTTATTGCGTACGCCTCCCGACAGTTGAGGCCACACGAGAAGAACTACCCAACACACGATTTAGAATTGGTCGCAATTGTGTTTGTTTTGAAAATCTGGCGGCATTATTTGTATGAGGCAAAGTGTAAAGTCTACACGGATCACAAAAGTTTGAAATACTTCTTTTTACAGAAGGAGTTGAATATGTGGCAGAGGAGATGGCTGGAACTGATAAAAGATTATGACCTAGAGATTCAGTATCACCCCAGGAAAGCTAATACAGTTGCTGATGCCTTGAGCAGAAAATCAACAGGGAGTATGGCTTGTTTGCTTACCGAACAGAGAGAGATCTTGCAAGATTTTGAGAAGTCTGCACTTGAAGTGGTAATGTGTGAACTGGGTGGATTGATAGCCGCTATTACAGCCGAGCCGGCAATCATTGAGGAAATTAAACAGAAACAAAAAGAGGATGGATTCCTCAAGAAAGTGATTAATGAATTTGAGACAAGTCCAAAAGCAGAGTTTAGTATTAAAAATGAAGTATTGAAGTTTCGAAACCGAATGTGCATCCCGGATATTCCAGAACTAAAGAGAAGGGTTTTAGATGAAGCCCATAAATTAGTGTTTGCTATGCATCTGGGTAACAATAAAATGTATCGGGATCTGAAACAAACCTATTGGTGGCCTAAAATGAAGAAAGAAATTGCAGAATATGTGTCCAAATGTCTTCAGTGTCAGCAAGTTAAAGCTGAACATCAGAAACCAGGCGGTCTACTTCAACCCCTCCCTATTCTTGAATGGAAGTGGGAGCATGTGACTATGGATTTCGTTGTTGGTCTACCTCGGACGTCTCGAGGTATGGATTCTATTTGGGTTGTAGTTGATAGACTGACTAAATCTGCACATTTTCTACCTGTTAGAACTACATTTAATGCTTATAGATTGGCTACCATATATGTTAATGAGATTGTCCATTTATACGGTGTTCCGGTATCTATTGTGTCGGATAGAGATCTGAAATTTGTATCTAGATTGTGGAAGAGTTTGCAGGAAGCTATGGGGACAGAACTGAAATTTAGTACTGCATTCCATCCACAAACAAACGGGCAATTAGAACGGACCATACAGACATTAGAAGATATGTTGAGAATGTGTGCCTTGGATTTCCAAGGGAGTTGGGAAGATTATTTGTCACTTGCAGAGTTTGCTTACAATAACAGCTTTCACTCCAGCATCGGTATGGCACCATACGAGGCTTTGTATGGTAGAAGGTGTAGATCACCAATTTGTTGGACAGAAGTCGGGGTTAGAGCCTTACTTGGGCCTAAAATTGTGCAAGACACTTCTGAGAAGATCAAAACCATTCAGCAAAGGCTCAAAACAGCTCAGGACCGACAAAAGAATTATGCAGATGTTCGGAGAAGACCTCTTGAGTATGAGGTTGGTGACCATGTGTTCATCCGTGTGTCTCCGATGAAGGGCCAAGTCAGGTTTGGAAAGAAGGGCAAACTGTCGCCCCGTTACATTGGGCCGTTCCAAATTTTGGAAAGGCTCAGTCTAGTTGCTTATAGAGTTGCTTTGCCGCCGGGATTTGAGCAGATCCATAATGTGTTTCATGTGTCGATGTTGAGGGGTTATCTTCGGGACCCGTTTCATGTGATTGATTATCACCAAGTAGCTCTTGATGAGAATATGGAGTACACCAAATGGCCGGAACGAATTGTTAACCGACAAGTGAAACAATTGAGAAGCAAGTCCATCCCGATGGTGAAAGTGGAATGGAAAGAACACTACGGGACGAATGCTACATGGGAAAAAGAGGAGGAAATGCGACTACGCTATCCACATTTGTTTCTCAACGAAGGTAAAATAAGTTTGGAGGACCAAACTTCCTAAAGGGGGGAAGACTGTGATATCCCTGTTCTGTAGTATGCTAATTGGTCCTTAATATGAATATGATTGTGTGTTTGATATGATTTTGTGCGCCATTATGTGAAAATATGTGGTTTTGAATTTCTATCTGGTCACCGTAGGAATATCTGTTTGATTATCTGCTTTGCAATTTAAATTGAAGGCCTTATCGGCCACAGAACCCGAAATTGATTACGCCATTGTGATTAGCGTAATTTCTAGAGCCTACGGTGAAATTTAATTGGAAATTGATTCGGATCAAAATAATTAGATTCAGAACGATTAATTAAGTGCTCAATTATTTAATATTGATAAATTGACTTAGTGGGGCTCTATATAAAGGGCCATATACACTCCCATTTGTTTCTTTGGAGCTCAAAATTTGAGTTATACACTTGTGAGGGTGAGAAGGCCGGCTATAGAGAGAGAAAGAGGAGAATTGTGCAATTTTGCTCAAGAAGCTTGGTGATCTTGAAGGCACACTCAAGAATTTACCATAAATTGTGAGAATTAAGGCTCCTAGGTGAGTAATCAACCATTGACTCATGGATTTTAGTTTGTAAATTGTGTATTCAAGCTAGTTGGGTAACCAAGAATGAGAATTGAAATGAAATTGAGTTGATCATGTTGAATCGAAGGTCAATGTATGCATGCATGTAGGAAATTGCTATGAATTTCCATGTTTGGGCATAAAGTATGTAATCCATGTTGATTTTTGATTGAAGTCCATGTATTTGATCATCTCTTCACCAATTAAGTTGAGAATAATGAGTATCTCCCACATGCATATGCAAATCACGGAAGTGTGAGCTTTGAATGTTTGAAATTAGTGTGTTGGTGATGAGTTTGAGTCAATTTGGAACATGCATGTGTTTAATTCATGGAATTGAGCTTCATAATGTTGTAATTTAGTGTTTGTACCATGTTAGTACATGTATATGTGGAGTTTGAGCTGAAATCATGCATTTAGAGCCTTTGAATATCAAGTTGAAACTCAAGAACATATTCTGGAGAAACCAGAATTTTTGATGTCTGCTCGAGCGGGGGAACTGCCACTCGAGCGGGAAAAACAGACTCCTAGTATTTTTGCAGACTTGGATGTCAGCTCGAGCGGGGGAAGTTCACGCTCGAACGGGGAGCTATGTAGACTGAACTTCCGCTCGAGCGCCCAACTTCACACTCGAGCATAAATTTTGATGCGACCAACACTTTTACAAACATATTGGGTCCGCTCGAGCGGGGAACCCTGTTTCTGAAATTTTGAAAATGCGTTCTGTGTTTCGTTTTCTGTTCCCTTTCACTTCTAAGTACTCTTAGGCATACATTGAGCATTGTAATTGAGTTAAAGAGATAAGAACGAAGCCTAAAGAGGAATATGTGAATTAAGGAACGGATTGAAACAATTGTGACTCATATGTGTTATGTGATGTGTAGGGTCAAGCTCCAGGGCAAATCAACCAACCGATCACTATGAGTAATATCTTGACAAAGATATCTGAAATATGTTGTTGTCCAATTGCTTACTTCTATGTAAGTTTATAAGTTTGTTAATTTGATTGGTGGACAATGTTTGCTATGCCAAATGAATAGGCCAAAGGCCAGTTCGACATGGAAGTATGAATGGGCCAAAGGCCAGTCTGACATGAATGAATGAATGGGCCGAAGGCCATTCTGACATAAATGAATGAATGGGCCAGAGGCCAGTACGATCTGAATGATAGAATGAATGGGCCGGACGCCAGTATGATCTGAATGAAAGAATGAATGGGCCAGAGGCCAGTCTGACATGAATGAAAGACAAATGGGCCAAAGGCCAGTTTGACATGAATGGATTGGGCCTGAGGCCGTATGATGTGTTTGGAACCACAATCACTTGACCTATATTTACATATATATGCTAAATAGAATATGAATGGGGCCCAAGGCCGTTTGAAGCACGTTGTTCTAAATACCGTTTGTGTAACTCCTTTATTTGATATTATTCATTGGGCTTTCGCTCACGCTCATTCATGTGTTTGTAGGTGAGCCGAGAGAAGTCCAGACCCTGCCTTCGTGAAGTCTGTATGGAACAACTAAGGTTTTGAAGAGTCAGCCCTTACGTCTCACGCACGAGACACGTCTTCACCCTTTTGTTATTTTATGTTGTTTTGTCATATTGGCGAGGACTTTGGTTCACGTTTGTATATAGTTTTGATTGGCTGACCTAGACTTGAATGATCCTGTCTGTACAGAACTTTACATTACTGTATTTTCTGATGTGAGTTGTTAACATATTTATGTATGGAATGTTATGATGTGTATATAAGCACGGCTCTATGGACAAGGTTTTAAATTTTCTTCCGTTTGGCCCCTTTACTCTGATGAGTTTTGTTTAGTTTGATTTGAGGCCGTAGGTAATCTCGTGATTACTGGCCGGTTATGACCTTAACCTATAGGGGCGAGTTTGGGTCGTGACGTGAGCTGTTTCTTCTGCGCTTATGCCTTATACGTGGACTCTCTTCAGAGGAACTGGAAGTTTCAGATCGCCCCTTCTTCTTGCGCTCTGGGGATAATGAGTCGGAGTTGTTATCAGTGTCTTGTTGTCGGGCTCGAGATCGTCGACCACCTGTCCTCACAGGTCGTTCCAGGTCTTGGCGTACAGCTTGTTTGGACTTCGCCACCTCCAAGGCGAAATCTTGACGGAGACGTTCGTTCTCTGTGATCATGTTCTCTAACCTTTGTTCATTTTGCTTTGCTTGTTCCATGATTGCTTGCATTGCTTCATGTTCTGGAGTCGAGGGTGAGGCGAAGTTCAAAGCGCGTCTTGCGGGGATATGCGGGGATAGTCTCCGGTCCAAGCATGTTTGTTGGATTGAGGTCGTCTCTCTGCGTTGTTTCATCAGTGGCTATCGAAGGGTCTTCCGTTACGCCCGCCATGGATGTGTTTGAGTATTCCCACAGACGGCGTCAATTGTGGAGATGTGGTTTGGAAATACTCTTCTGATCCTGGAGGACACTAATGATCCTCTGCTAGTCACCTGAAAATGAACAAACACTCCGGTCGGGGGTGCCAGAATTAGCACTCCGACGGGCAAGTCAGTCTCTACACTCAAGATTACTTGTATTCTAAGTTAAGCATAATAGTTCTCACATACCTCTTTCTGGCTGACGTTCTTCTATTTATATATTTTCTTTCTTGGGCCTCTAGGCTGGGCCTACCTTCAGTTCTCCATTCGGCTTCTCTTAAAGCAAACTGCTTTTCACTCGGCCCCTTACCCAACCGACCTTTTGACCGAATAGGGTAGGATTTGAAATTGTGGGACGAAGCCGAATACTATATTTATACTCCAACTTCCCAAGTTCAGCCATTCGGCCTCTTTACGATCCCAAATATTCGGCCCCCACAATTTCAATAGTAACAGGACATCCTTTTCAATTCATTCAATTATCTTATTATCATTTGAATCAAATAATTAAACAATTCATCAAATCCATTTTATACGGTCTTATGAGATGAATACATATACCATGTCATGCTCAAAATATTTTTTCTCATCTTTTGAAAATCTTACGCGCAATGCCATTTTGAAAACACATTAATCCAACAATTTCAATAAAATTCCAAGACGGTAAATACGACTCAGGAAATCCCTAGGCTAGTGTCTGCAAGTAGACTATACAAGTAGTACAAAATTTGTCATTTTTACCAATATTAATTGGAAGGCTTGAGACCTGTAATCTGTCATTTTTACCAGTATTAACTGAATGGTTCGACACCTGTAATCTGTCATTTTTACCAGTATTAACTGGAAGGCTCGACTCCTATCATCTACACCACCTTTCAAGGCTTACCACTGTATTTACCTCAAAATCATTTCATGAAAACTTGTTTCCCAACATTTCTTTCTCAATGCAAAGTTTTCAAATCAAATTTCAAAGCTCATCATTATCAAATGAATTGATATGCCAATGCGATGATTAATAATACAGTGTAATATTTCTTTCACTTTCAATACTTCCACACAATATTGCCATTGTGGTCAAAATTCTCATTTCTCATTTCAATATAATTTCTCAAGACGCATATAAATACTTTTATTCCAATTCATCCATGGGACAACAAAATTCTCACCCTTGAAGTAATCTCAACCATTTAGTCACTTCAAGACTATATCAACATTTTTAACAACAATTTCCAAAACTTCAACAATTCTCATATTCCATGAAAGCCATCATTTATATGTAAACAAATAAACAATTTTTTAAACATCATTTATTTTGACACACAAAATAAAAATAAAAATAAAACAAGATCTTCAAAGATTGTCAACATCTTTCTTAAAAACCCCCAATTTCTATGTTTTCTCACCAACACCACTCATTTTCATTTATTGAAATAAAGTCACCAAAAACATCTCTCTTCAATCCTCAAAGTTCAAAACCCTCAATTTCTATTTTAAAAGGAACAAGAAAGTAAACCCACTTTCAAAAAAATCTCTCTTCTTGAACCAACAATCAATTTTCAAAATAAATCAAAGGATCATTTCGAAAATCATCTAGATATTGCAAGAAAACATATATATAAATTTGATGTTCAAAAGCAACATGTTAGCATACTCCAACAATTAAAATCAAAAATCCATTTCTCAATTGTCTTGACTCACACAAAACTTTCAATAAATTTTGTTCCACTTCAACCAAGATAACCAAAATAAATTTCTCAAATATCTCATACTTATGAAATATTAGCATTTTCATCCTACTATATTAAAAGTTATGGTATAATCTCAATAACACACTTTTAACCATAAATGATATAAACTTTTAACCAAACTAATTTAATCCACTAAATTAGTGATTTTCTTATATTCACATCTTTCTAAAAGCAATAATACCAAACATAACTTAACACAACTCATCTTTCAAGCATAATCATATTTCATGAATATAACACTTTTAGAGTTTTTAATTCCAAAACAACTCTATAATATCAACTTAACAATTTACACCATATTCACAACATCAATTTATTTTTCTTCTCAAAATAAATTCCAAAACTCAAACATTAAAAAAAAAAAAAAAAAAAAAAAAAAAAAAAAAAAAAAATCAACTTTATATTTCTCAAAGTAAATCATCTAATCATACAACTATTAAATTTTATTTTCAGATTTTTTTGCAAAATTATCAACACAAAATGATTTTTCCAAATCAATCTCAAAATGCCAACATTCATAACATTTCAACATAATTTTTCTTCCAAAAATTACCAAACAAAAATCAGAATATATATATATATATATGCAATACCTCTTATAATGATATATTTTCTCAAAATAACCCTAACATAGTTTTAATGTAAAAATATGAATAAAGTCCCTATCTCAAATAATGAAGAAGAGCAGATCTGGAAAGAAAATCTTGCCCGATCATGAATCCGAGACTACCATTGCGAGGATCACGACGAGCACTCCGACTCTCATTTACAACACTTTTGCAAAATCTCACTCTAAAGGCTCCCATTTCAAGCTCAAAGATTGAGCATCAATGGAGGAAAATAAAAGAGAGAGAGAGAGAGAAAGAGAGAGAGAGAGAGGAAGAGACGCACAGGGGAGGGAGAAAGAGAGCCAAGATCTCTGCCAACTTAAGCCAAACAAATGCAAATGAAATAGAAAGGAAGAAGAAATGATGGCCAAGAGACAAAAGGGGGGCTCACCCACATGGGTTTGTTTTCCAAATATATATATATATAATTTTTGTAATAATATCTCAAAATTTATAATATAAATTATAAAATAATATAATTTTTCTCACCATGAAATATATACACATTTTATTCACTACAAAAATATATAATTTTTCACCACATGTAACGCCCCAATTTTCTAGCCCAAATGATAATACAACAATCATGGCTCTTTCAAAGAAAACCGAATATAAATCTCCAAACTTACATTACATGATACAATAGTTCTTCATGCAACAATACATTAATCCAACAACAACTAAATAAACAAATAAATAGCCCCAATGGTTTACAAGTTTCTAAGGCTTGAGCTTGGTTACACATAACGGTTATTTAAACCCACACACATACAGCCCTTGGCTAACACACAGAGTCATAGCAAAATGAGAGTCTCGTATTCTCAACACACATTTCTTCGCCTTTAGTTAGGCGACATCACCACATCTTTTCTTGCACAAAAATCCCGTAGGGTGAGCATAAAGCCCAGTAGGAAATCCTTAAGAAAATATATACATTTTATACAAATCTCAAGAGATGGAATGCGCATGCCATGCTATGCCATTTTTGAAGATAAATCACATTTTCATCTTTTGAAAACCATCATGCTCAATGATGTCATACAATTTCAATTGTTTAAAACTTAACAATTTATTTCAAGGGCGGTAAATACGACTCTGGTAATCCCTAGGTCGGTGTCTGCAAGTAGACTATACTAGTACTATCAATTTGTCATTTTTACTGGTATTAATCGGAAGGCTCGACACCTATTTGCGCGGGTTTTCAGTCTTTCACCTCGGACTCTCAGGCCAACTTATCCAATATCATCTACACCACCAATCAAGACTTACTAACATATTTACCCCAAAACCATTCCATGAAAACTTGTTTCTCAACATTCTTTTCTCAATGCAAGTTTTCAAATCAACTTTCAAAGTTTAATGTAATCAAATGAATTGATATGCCAATAACACGGGATGAATATAAATATTGTTATTCCAATTCATCATCTAAGGAATAACACAATTCCCTCTTCTCAAGTATCCTCAACAATTAGTCATTTCAAGACTATTTCAACGTTTTGAACAATAATTTCCAAAATGAACAACAATTATCATATTCCCAGAAATTCATCGTCTATATAAATATAAATCAAAAAATTTCCAAACATCCATTTATTTTGACACACAAAATAAATATAACAATATCATTCATAGATTTTCAGTCTCTAAGAAAAAAAATCCCCAAATTCTAGGTTTTCTCACCAAAACTATACAACTCAAATCTTTTGAAAGAAAAATTTCCAAAATCATCTTTTCTTCAATCAACGAAGATCAAAACCCATAAGATCATTTTAAAAGAACAAGAGGCAAACCCACTTTCAAAATCGTTCAACTTCTTGAGTCAACAATCAGTTTTCAAAGCTATCGAAAGATGATTTCAAAAATCATATAGATCTTACAAAAATATATATATAACTCTAAGAAAATCCCTACCTCAAGTTTTGAAGAAGAAATGAGATGAAACCCCAAAATTTACGGTGTCAAAACTCGATCTCCACCGCACACAACGAAGCCCTAGAGAAGTTACACAACTTTGATGAAGAACTTTGGTCTAACTTCCAACGGATTTGGAGGAATCAAAGAGAGAAGATGACTTCTAGAGAGAGAAGCTCTAGGTCTGAAAATTTTGGAGAGTTTTAGAGAGAGAGAGAGAACTGAAAAAGTGATATGAAATCTCCCCTTACGGACTGATATAACATGGTCTGCTCGAGCGTGAAATACACTTTTCCGTAAACAATTTTGAATGCATTTTGCATTTTTGCTTTCGGCGAGCTCAACCCCTATAAGTTGACCAGGTCAAAATCGGGATCGCTACAACCTCCCCCCCATAAAGAATTTTGTCCCCAAAATTTCAAATCAAACTACCCAAACAAAGGGGGTTTCTAGCGATCAAAACCACGCTATTTCATTTTAAAATCACAATATTAACTCTCAACCAAATTTTTATTTTTATTTTTTTTCCACCATGGTTATCTCATGAACAACAACCATCCACATCAACCTAAACATGAAGCAAAGAAATGACAATCCGTAACAACTTCATGCTTAACATAACAACATGTGGTCAACAATTTTAACACATTTCCCTCAAACACTAGGGAATATTACAAGGAAAAACAACTTAAGCATTTTCAAACAAATCCAGATACTTAGAGCAGACTTCCGCCTCCCGTTCCCATGTCACTTCTTCAACCCCATGGTGTCTCCATAACACCTTTATCAACGGTATAGTTTTGCCCCATAGCACTTGCTCCCGGGTATCGAATATTTGAACCGGTCGTTCTTCATAAGAGGCATCTTCATCTACCTCCAAGTCAACCCAATCAAGCACATGAGAAGGGTCGGGTTCATACTTCCTAAGCATAGCTACATGAAACACGTTGTGAACTCCCGAAAGTTGTGGCAGTAAAGCTAACTGGCATGCCACTTCCCTAATTCACTCTAAGATCTCAAAAGGCCTAGTAAACCTTGGAGATAATTTGCCACTCTTACCAAATCTCATCAAACGCCGCCTTGGTGAGATTTTTAGAAACACATGGTCACCAACTTCAAAACATAAAGGTCATCTCCTCTTATCAGTATAACTCTTTTGTCGGCTTTGGGCCGTAGCTAACCTCTTCCGAATGAGAACAACTTTCTCAATTGTCTCTCTAACAATTTTCGGACCCAGTAACGGTACATCACCCACTTCGGCCCAACAAACCGGTGATCTACAGGGTCGGCCATACAAGGCCTCAAATGGTGTCATCCCAATACTAGCTTGGTAACTATTGTTATAAGCAAACTCAATCAATGGTAAGTGCCTTTCCCAAAGCCCCTTAAAATCAAGGACACAAGCTCTAAGCATGTCCTCCAAAATCTGAATGGTACATTTCGACTGTCCATCGGTTTGAGGATGATAAGCGATGCTAAGAGTCAACTTAGTTCCCAATGCCTCTTGAAGGCTTTGCCATAACCGGGCAGTAAATCGAGGATCCCTATCCGACACAATAGTCACAGGGACTCCATGAAGTCGAACTATCTTTCTAATGTACAACTTTGCCAAGCGTTCAACTGAGTCACTGGTGCACATCAGAATGAAAATGGGTAGACTTAGTCAACCTATCAACAATCACCCAAACGGTGTCATTGCCTTATTGTGTTCTAAGAAGCCCAACTGCAAAATCCATGGTAACACGCTCCCATTTCCACTCGGCTATCGGTAAGGGTTGTAACAAACCCACTGGTCTTTGGTGTTCGGCCTTCACTTGTTGACAAGTTAGGCACTTCGATACAAATAAAGCGACATCCCATTTCATACCCCTCCACCAAAACTGCCGACTAAGATCATGATACATTTTAGTGCCTCCTGGGTGTACCGCAAGGCGTGAATGATGGAACTCCCGAAGTACCTCCTCTCTATAAGGTTCTGGAACAAACAAACGGTCTAGGTAACGCACACTCAGATCCGAGTGAACGTTCAAACCTTTCTCTTCCTTCCAATTGGAAATCTTAACACGGATTGATTCCACATCACGGTCTCCTCATTATGCCTTTATGACCTTACTAACCAAGGTAGGTTGAGCATTCAAAGTAAACAAGGTAGCACTCTCTCCGGACTCACCCAAGTGCAAATCAAACTTGCCAATAACATCTAGCATATCTCATTCCCGAATGGCCACACTTGCTGAACTACTCACAGATTTTCGACTCAAAGCATCGGCCACCACATTGGCCTTCCCTGGATGATAGTGTAACTCAAAGTCATAATCCTCCATAAATTCCATCCACCTCCGTTGTCATAAATTCAAGTCTTTTTGAGAAAACAAATACTTTAGACTCTTATGATCGGAGAAGACTTCAAACTTCTCACCGTACCAATAATGCCTCCAAATTTTCAAAGCAAAAATCACCGCTGCTACTTCTAGATCATAGGTGGGGTAATTTTTCTCATGAGTTTTCAATTGTCGTGAACCGTAGCCCATAACCTTTCCCTCTTGCATCAAGACATAACCAAGACCATCCTAGGACGCATCACAATAGACAGTGTAATTCAAGCCCCTTTCCAGAATTATCAAAACCGGTGCGGTAGTCAATCTAGTCTTAAGCTCTTGGAATGACTTTTCACAAGCCTCACTCCACACAAATTTGATACCCTTTCTAGTCAACCTAGTCAAAGGTGCGGCTAGTCTAGAGAAGTCCCTTACAAAACGTCGATAATATCCCACTAATCCTAAGAAACTTTGGATTTAAAAAACATTCTTGGGTGGTTCCCAATCCTATACAGCATCTATCTTTGAGGAGTCCACAGTCACTCCCTCTCTAGACACTACATGCCCCAAAAACTTCACCTCTGTTAACCAAAACTCGCATTTTTCAAATTTGGCATACAATTGGTGCTCACTAGGTAAACCCAGCACTACCAGCAAGTGAGTCTCGTGTTCCTCTTCAGAGGTTGAATAAATCAAGATGTCGTCCACAAAGACGACCACAAAACGGTCCAAGTATTCCGAAAAATTTTGTTCATCAAATCCATAAAGGAATTCGGCGCATTAGTCAACCCAAAAGGCATTACAAGGAACTCATAGTGGCCATATCGAGTACGAAAGGTCGTCTTCTGAATGTCCTTCTCTCGAACTCTCAACTGATGGTACCCTGAACTCAAATCTATTTTTGAGAAACAATGATATCCTCTAAGTTGGTCAAACAAATCATCTATTCTAGGTAGAGGATACTTGTTCTTAACTGTAACTCTATTCAACTTGTGGTAATCAATACACAACCGCAATGATCCATCCTTCTTCTTCGCAAAGAGAGCTGGCGCTCCCCAAGGCGATATACTAGGGCGAATGAAGCCCTTGTCTAAAGTTATTGGAGTTGAATCTTCAACTCATGCAATTCAGCGGGAGCAAATCTATACGGTGACATGAAAATTGGTGCCCTGCCAAGCAGTAATTCAATGGAGAACTCGATCTCACGGTGAGGTGGTAAACTAGTAAGATCTTCTGGAAAAGACATCCGGGTATTCACAAACTTCCCTTGGTAACTCAACACGAGCCCCGTCACTCTCACTATCCAAGAGAGTTGCAAGAAGGCCACTAAGCTTGCTCCTACTATGAGGGTCAACAACTGGCGACAAGGCTCTACCAACTCGGTTCCCCAGAAAATAGAAATGATCCCACCCGAAGTGCACACCGTAACTCTCTGATGATAACAATCAATCACAGCTTGATAAGAACACAACCAGTCCATGCCTAAAATGACATCAAAACTCGACATATCTAGCAACACAAAAGCAAATGGAAGTTGATGCCCAGCAATTTCTATTTCACAATCACGACAACCCCGGTCTAAATCAACTGTACCCCTAACAGGTGACTCTACTCTGAATGGAGGCACTAACTGTGCTACCTCTAACCCCAATGCAGAAGCAAATGCAGTAGATATAAATGAATGAGACGAACATGTGTCTATCAATACATTAGCCAAAGAATTACATACAACAAAAATATCTCTCACAACTGAGGATTCTGGCAACTGCTCTGGCATGGTAACAGCATATACGCACCCTTGTGGCCCTTTATTAACTTGCTCCCCTCTCAGAGCATAGGCCTATTGTACTGACTGAGCCGAAGCAGCTCCCTGATTAACTCACGAAGCTTGGACTGATTGAGCCTGCTGGTGGCTTTGAGTCTGCCTCGACATTGATGCACCAGATGCGCCTCCCAACTGTGCACAAGTTCTCTTCATATGCCCCGGTTGATCACACTGATAACAATTAAACCCTTGACCTTTATTCTGAGACTGAGACTGACTTTGAGATCGGTTAGGTGGTGGTAACATTAACTGCCCTCCTTCCTTCTGTGGGCATGAGAAGGGTTTGTGACCTGGTTGGCCACACTTGAAACACGAGAAGCTACTCGATGCACTTTTTCCCAGACCCGCACTAGGCAAAGGAAAAGTAGATCTAGACTGTTATGGTTGGGACTGGGATGGATAGGTGTTCCTGCTCTTCTTGTTCTGCCTATAGTCTTCTTGAGACTCTTGGTCCCTAGACCTCGAACTCCGAAGCCTCTCCTCCTCGGCTTGTATGGAAATTTCTACGTATGTTGCCGTCTCCACAAGACAGTCATATTCCCGAATCATATTTCTGACAAGCTTGAACATAATTTTTGTTTTCAATTTCTTTTCAAATTCAATGCAACAGCGCTTTTCCGTTGTCACCAACTCTGGTGCAAATCTGGACAAACTAGAGAAGACCGACTCAAACTTGGCCACTGGCATGTCGAGTTGTTTGAGGTCTTTAAACTCTTGCCTCAATCTCTCCCTAGCAGTGGGAGGTATGTACTTATCTTGGAAAGTAACCGCAAAGGCTTCCCATGTCGGCTCCACTCTACCTTTGGCATATTTCCACCATTAACCCGCATCTCCCTTAAGGTAGTAACTCGCTAAAGTCACTCTTAGTTCACTATCTTCGATGTGAAGCATCTCAAATTTCTTCACAGTTTGTTCGAGCCACTCATCTGCTTTCTTGGGCTCAGGGCCACCATGGAACTCATCTAGTTTGGCCCGTAAGAACTCTCTAGTAAGGAAACTCGCCCTTGACTCCACGGTGTTCTCTCGAGCTTGATTCTCCACCCTCAACAAGTTCATAGACTCTCTTAAAGCCCGTACCATTTCTCAAGCTAGGGCCCCTATTGCGGTTTGACCCGCTTGTTCACCTGTTCAGCGGCTTAGTCGAACCCTTCTTCTTGTACCGGAACCCTATGGACCGGTACCTCATGCACACCTCGGCGAGCCCTACCACGCCTCCCGTCTCTACCACCATGGACTTGACCCCTTCCTGACATCCTAATAAAGGACACAAGAGAAATAATTTAGCACATTAACTCATATGTGCTTGTAACTTGACTCACACGTTCGACTACAACAATTCTATATATTTCGCTACCATATACACAATTCAATTTCATCCCACGTAATCACTTAGTCATGTAAACACGTACGGATTATACTCTTATGATGAGATTTGTCCCACGAAAAATCAAGAATTCTTAGTAGAATGAGTATTGATCGAGTACCCTTCTAATAAGACCTCAAGGAATTTAACAGGCGCAAACAACATCCCAAAAGTCCAATCCCATACCCATTTAGTCACATAAGAATGTTATCACATAGTCAAAAAAATGCATGACACTTCCTAAGCATGCTAAATGAACCCATTGCGGTTAAACAACCACTTTCCACGAGCTCCAAGTATTCAAACCCGGTAGCTTTGATACCAAGTTGTAACGCCCCAATTTTCTAGCCCAAATGAGAATACAACAATCATGGCTCTTTCAAGAAAAACTGAATATAAATCTCCAAACTTACATTATATGATACAACAGTTCTTCATGCAACAATCCATTAATCCAAAACAAGTAAATAAACAAATAAATACCCCTAAGGGTTTACAAGTTTCCAAGGCTTGATCCTGGTTACACAGAATGGTTATTCAAACCTACACACATACATCCCTTGGCTTCCAAACAGAGTCATAACAAAATGAGAGTCTCGTACTCTCAATACACATTTTCTCGCCTTTAGTTAGGCTGCATCACCACATCTTTTCTTGCACAAAAATCGCGTAGGGTGAGCATAAAGCCCAGTAGGAAATCCTTAAGAAAGTATATACATTTTATACAAGTCTCAAGAGATGGAATGCACATGCCATGCTATGCCCTTTTTGAAGATAAATCACATTTTCATCATTTGAAAACCATCATGCTCAATGATGTCATGCAATTTCAATTATTTAAAACTTAACAATTTATTTCAAGGGTGGTAAATACGACTCTGGTAATCCCTAGGTCGGTGTTTGCAAGTAGACTATACAAGTACTACCAATTTGTCATTTTTACCGGTATTAACCGGAAAGCTCGACACCTATCCGCGAGGGTTTTCGGTCTTTCACCCGGACTCTCAAGCCAACTTATTCAATATCATCTACACCACCTATCAAGACTTACCAACATATTTACCCCAAAACGATTCCATGAAAACTTGTTTCTCAACATTCTTTTCTCAATGCAAGTTTTCAAATCAACTTTCAAAGTTTAATGTAATCAAATGAATTGATATGCCAATAACACAAGATGAATATAAATGCTGTTATTCCAATTCATCATCCAAGGAATAACACAATTCCATCTTCTCAAGTATCCTCAATAATTAGTCATTTCAAGACTATTTCAAGGTTTTGAACAATAATTTCCAAAATGAACAACAATTTTCATTTTCCCAGAAATTGGCGAAAAGTCTACAATTGGCGACTAAAAAATAAGTTTAGTCGCCAAAAGTGGTCACTTTTAGCGTGGGAGAACTAAAATCCTAATGCGGGAATTAAATTTTTTTGGCGACCAACATTTTGGTAGCTGAAAGTGCATATTCAGCAACCAAATCCGATTTTGATCGGCAAAATTTAAGTTTTTTAGCAACTAAAAAATAATTAGTAGCCAAAAGTATAGAATTGGCGACTAAAAAATATTTTTAGTCGCCAAAAGTGGTCTTTTTTTATTTTGCTAGTAAATAGTTTATTTTACATAAATTATGTTCAATAAAATTATTATGTTTATACATATACTTTTATATTAATATAGATGTAGTATGTTGCATATATAATCATGTGGTGCTATAGAGGTGTAGTGGGAAGAGTGTGGTGTATAAGGCTTATGGTGCGGGAGGTTGGCGGTTCGAGTCTCCGCAAGAGCGAATTAAATTGTTGTATAACGAATTATCGTCACGAATGGCACTTGATAGCGTCACGAATAGTGCCTACCATGACATTAAAGTGTCACTGAAATGTTTTAGTTTTGATGATGTAATGACACTTATAAGTGTCACTAACTCTTTTTTTAATGGCGCTTGATAGTGCCACAAATAAAATGTCATTGAAAGTTTTTAGCCATGATGGTGTAGTGGCACTTGCAAATATCTACCGTGGCACTAGTATCTACCGTGGCACGGATACAAATGGCACTTGTTCAAAATGCCATAAGACTAAAAAATATCATTAAACCAATAATTTTGTGGCACTTTTAAATGTCACTAAACTAAAAAAATGTTGTAGTGAGCCCTCAGCCTAGAAAATTTTGCAGCTTAAGTGTAAAACCCCCAAATTCAACTTCAAGCCTCCCGAAACAAGTGGAACTCAAAATTTGAAATTAATAGAGACGAAAATTTTGAAAAATATCACTACAAGAAATTGCACTTTTTGCGACTACTTTTGGCAACAACGTCAATTTTTCATCGCCAAAAGTATATTTTTGGCGACACAGTGATCAATTTCGTTGGTAAAAGTATACCTTTACCGACGCAATTTGTTGCCGTCGCTAAAAAGGCATAACATTATTTTAGCGCCAAATTTTTTGGTTGGCGCCAAAATTTCATAACTTTTACCTACGAGGCTTATGTTTTAGCAATACAATGAGCGTTGCTATTAGTGTGCTTACTTTTGGCGACGATAAGTTGGCGTGGGCAAAGAGTTAACCATTTAGCGACGATGATACTATTCGTTGGTAAAAGTTTTGCTAATGGAATGATGTGATTTAGTGATTTGTGTTTTTTATTATAATTTTTGAAAAAGTTTTAAATATTTTAGTTACTGAATTGTAAAATTAAAATGATCATTGAATTAGATCACAAAATGAACCCATTGAGCTCAAACACACTCTCAAGTTGAGCTGACTAATTTGAGATATTTTTAAACTTTTTCAAAGAATATGATTAGATTATCAATTTCAATATGTTTGTTTTTATTTTCATAAACTAGTTTCAAATTTTTTTCCTAAAAAACTAAAAAAAAAAAAAAAAAAAAATTTGGGTGAAAAAAAAAACTTAATATTTTTTGTATATTTTTATCTTTTAGGTCATAAATACTTTTTAAATTTTGAAAAATATAATTTTGATTTTTATTGCTTTCAAATTATTTTTTAATTTTTTCAAAAAAAAAAAAATCTACATGTTTTTTTGATTTTTTTTAATCTTTTAGGTTATAAATACTTTTTAAAATTTTAAAAATATAATTTTGATTTTTATTGCTCTGAAATTATTTTTAATTTTTTTTTTAAAAAACAAATCTAAAAATTGTTTTGAATATTTTATTTTATTTATTTTTTTGGGGTAGCAGGTGCTGATCGGCGGTAAAATTCCCTCCTTTTTTTTTTCCTTCATCAAATCTCTCCAAATCAATCTCCATGATTTCACTCTTGCGCATCCTTATCTCAGAATTCGTAGTTCTCTCTCCCTCATGATTTCACTCTTGATCGTAGGGTTTGTCTTTGTTTCTTCTTGCCGTCTTGAGATCGGTGCTTCAGTCTGCCCTTACAGGTTTGTTCGCTTTTGCTTTGTATCTTAATGCCCCTGCTTCTCTTTCTCAATTTCTTAAATGAATCTATGCTTGTCTATTTTCACTATTACGAGTTTCGGGAGTCTGACCTCCATCCATTTAGTCAAGTTATGTCAACACCAATTGCATATGCAGTACCTATGGATTATTGATCCTTCGCATGCATTCCTGGATCAATTCCTTATGGGTAATTTAACTAAATTTGACTTGAATTGGTAGAATGATTTTTTTTTCTTCTTGGGTTGTTGAGATATGTGTGTATGATGCATTTGTTAATTTCATTGGTTAAAGTTCGCGGCTTTCAAAGTGGGTTTTTGTTTTTCTGGTCTGTAATCTGTCTAATTGCTTATTTATTTATTTATTGGTTAATTGGGTAAGTTTATGTTAAATTTGATTAAATTTTTCTGAAGGCTTCCATGTCTGGTGTGTATCGGGATGATCTGATCCCGTGTGATCTTATCCAAGAGGAAACAGCTTCTGCCCTAAATCTTCTCCAATCTCGGTGGTCAGACATCGTAGAAATGAAGGGGAGTGAGGAAGCTGTTGTAGATCGCTTTAAGTATATCCCAGACAGCGTCTTTCTTGCTAGGGCGAGAAATCTGGTATCGAAACTTGATGCCCTTCCGATGGCTGGGAGTGTCCATTCTCATGGAGTTGGTGGTGGTATGGCTGATTCGAAGGTTCACACACCGATTGGAGGTCGATCTGGGTCAGGTGGTCGTAGAGGAAGGGGAGGCAGAGGCCAAAATCCTGTGGCCCTAAATCCTGAGTTGAATGTGGTTGTAGCTGTGGACAATGCGGCTCCTGATAAGTCATGGACTTCAGTGGTGGCACCGAATCAGAGGTCATCTGTCAAACTTAGGTATTTCCCCCCTTCTTCTTCTCATTCTACCATTGTGGTTGACCTCCCTAGGAGGGAAAGTGTAGAAAGGTGGGAGGCTTGTTTAGTGGGGCATTTTTTGGGTAGGAATCTCAATTTTATATTTTGAAATCATTATGATCTGCTTTTTTTAGTTTGTGTTGCTCGAACTGTTATCTAATGTCAAGAATAGCATCTTTATTTGTGAGTTTGGAGGGGAAACATTACCATGAGTTGTTCATTTGTTTGTTATTGAATAAGCTTATGTTGCCATGTGATTTTAAGCACAAACTTCCAAGTGGTTTTAAGCTTGCTGTTTTTTTTCTAGGGGTGAATGTCTGCTTTGATGAAGCTTGGGCTTTTAGATCATCACTCTTCAGCTAGTCATGAGAAACGTGACACTATTGCTGCATTGCTTTGTGTACTTTGTCCAATAAAAAATTGATGAACTGATATATTTATGGTAGCGTTGGTTCTTGTACCAACGCATGAGTTATGCATGCAGGTATATGAAATCTTGCAAAAGTTATTGCACTGTTTTCATTGGATTGTCCCAGGCTATATAATGGGTGGTGAAAACAGGTCAAAAGAAAAGGCCAGGTTGCGCAAAGGTAAGACATCATGCATAATTGTAGTGTCATAACTTACATTTTCGAATTTGAACTTGCAGGTTAAGGTTTGTTAAGTACTATAGTATACTAAATTCTCTAGCAATTTGATGGGCCAGATTGTTAAGTTCAAATGTTGTAAAACCCACTTGGTTGTCAAGCAGGAATTTTGTGGTGCAGTTTTTTCAGTTATATTCAGTTGTCTGACCCATTAACCAATAACTAAACTATTGCCATATTTTGTGTTACGTAACCAAGATTTGGTTATAAAAATATTATTCACTGAATTTTTTATGTTCATTTAACTCAATGAACTGAAGGGTTCTTTACTTTTCACATTTTAGAGCTATTATTAGTGGATTTATTCTGCATCTTCGGCAAGATTTTGCGTTGACAACATATCTGTTGTGATAATACATAATTGCTACTTCTTCATTTCCCATTCATTTGTTCTTCTCTTCATTTTTCTTTTATCAAATTGGTTTTTAACCCTTGTTTTTACTACTAAATGATTTTCGTTGGTGCAATGTGGTTTTGGTTGGTCTAGTTGTTAATAGGATTTTCATTCTTTAAGCTTTCAAGTTTCAACTTTGATTGATAAGTAGATTCCTTTTTGGCCATTTAGCTTAAGCTTAAGTAAAATCCTGCATGAGTATGCTTTATTTATTACCTTGTCCTGCAATATGACGCCTAGTTATTTTTGGTCTTCTACTTGTCTTTTAGTCACCTCACTCTTAGCTTAATCAATTTTTCTAGCTACTACATAATTAATTTCCCATTAACATGACTTGACCTCTTCTTCTTCTTTTTTTTTAATTTTTTTTATTATCTTGTCTAGAATTGGTGCTATCTCTCTCTACCTTCTTGTATGTGCCTTCAATTCTTATTTATCATTTTTGTCTTGCCACTTATTTCAATTATGCTCATTTTATTAACAGGTTTTAGAATTTTCAGCATCTTGTGAAATAAAGGCATAGTTAGTTAGCCTGATAGACATCTCATAAAACATTCTATTCTCTGTTATTTATTCTGTAACACACAACTGTTTAGCATGGGTAACTTATGGTCATTTAAATATGTATCTATTCTTGTTGCAACTCCTGGACGCCTTTTGGATCATCTAAAAAAGACATCGTCCTTCGTTCATGTACACAAATTTGCGATGGATAATCTTTGATGAAGCAGATATAGGTAATATCTACAATCTAAAGTTGCAATTGTTTCTTGTTTCTTCTTCTTTCTGAGTTCTTTCATTTATCAGTGGCTTTGTTGTGCACCTTAACAAGATTCTTGAATTAGGATTTGGTAAAGACATAGAGGAGATACTTGATCTCTTGGGTTCCCGGAAACAGAAGTCTCTTAGCGAGGGGAATGCCATTTCAAGGATTTCTGAATTTCAGAGACAGAATTTGCTTTTGTCTACTACCTTAAATGAAAAAGTAAATAATCTTGCTAAAATGAGTTTAGAGAATCCAATTATGATTGGTCTCAATGACAGTAAGTTGCAAACTAGTCCATCTCAATATCATTTGGAATCTTTAGGATCTGATGTGGATAATGAATTAAAGCACTCAGGAAAGCTAATAAGTTCTTCCAATGAAGAATATAAGCTTCCAGCTCAATTAGTTCAGAGATACGTTAAAGGTAATGTGACGGAGACTCTGATTTGGTGATTTTCATGGATTTCGATTTCATATGCGAATTCTGATTGAATTTTTTGTATAGTGCCCTGTGGTTCATGGCTTGTGGTCCTCCTATCCATTCTGAAGACTCTTTTTGAGTTAGAAATTTCCTATAAGGTAAGGCCACCCTTCTATTTCCAAAGCCGATTGTTCCTACACGTCTTTGTAATGTTGTTCCTTTATGTAATGCATGCACATTCGGTATCATAAGAATCGTCTTTGGTCAATCGTGCAAGATCTGCATGTGCCTTTGAATTGGTAAATTCATGGTTAGATAACTAGTTAAACTACAGACCTACATTTACCTTTACGGTTTTTAAACTTCTTTCACATTTGAAAGTTAATGAAAGAGTGTTGCTCTGGTAACACAATGCCACTCACTAATCAAGAGGGTGGCATCATTATGAGTTTGGTTTGTAGGAGTCTCTCATGATTCATTCTCTAGAATGGTCCTTTGTATCTTTATACACTTCCAAATATTACTTCACACCGAGTACTTTCCTTTAGTCGAGAAGATCAAGACTTTGTTTTTCTCTCCTTTATTCATTTATTTATTATTTTTAATTGTTAAATATAGGAAGAAATGTCATATTATTTCTTATTCGAACTAATTTGGTATGAAAAGTTGTATTACTTCATTGCATAATAACTTGTTCTTATTGTCAAGTTCTCTCATGCATTCACTTTTACAGATTGTGGTATTCTTTTCAACATGCGATGCATCAATTTTCATTATTCACTGCTCACATCGAGGCAGTGCACAATGAATTTCATGAAAATGCCTTGCGGTATGGACTATGAAACTTTTGTAAATTGTCTTGTTTTTCTTTTGACATATGCTTTATCACATGTTCTCTTGAAAAAGTGTGTACATGTTAATGAGGGTAGAGTCCAATTATAAATTAATTCTAGTTCAGATATTTCTGCAGTGTCAAGAATATACCTTTGTAAATTCACAAAGGATTATTGGTGAGACACGAGAGATTATTAAGAATAAAACTCTATGTCAACTTCCTCTCCCATCTCTTCTATGTTTTTGACAGCCTATCATTGTCTCACTTGGGCCTATTAGTGTCATGTTTTGGTCCTATAATCTATTACCGTTACTTGGAGAAGGTGAGCCACCAGATTAGGTGTAAGATGTTATTAAGATGTTATCATTCATACTGGACAATTAGGCACCAACCATAATTGTGACAACTGAATTATATAGAGGTTCAATCCTTCATCTACTTTTCGGGTTGGGAGTCGTCTAATTGAATTATTATTGCAAATTGCCTATATCTGACCTCGGTGTCGATTATTTTCTTCTTCATGAGTTTATTTTCTTCTTCTTTAAGATCTTCATTCTAAATAAGCCCGATTGCTAATAAGCTACTTGTATGAGTTTGTGGGTTTCATGTCATTTGCCAATTATTTCCATCCACGTATTTGGTACTACTCCATCATAACTTTTGAGTAACCAAACCCGATCCATTTATTAGTACCACTGTTCCTGACTACGAAATGACAGTCCAGAGATATTAAGTACTTGAAAACTTAGGAAAAGAAGGCTCATATGCTATGTTGGCACTTTAAATTTGGGGTGTTGCGAACACGTTCGCTCTGCTATGATAGGACTTGAACCCACTCTCTTATGCTTGATAGGTTGTTTTGTTCACTTCACCAATCAATCAACAATCCCATAAGCTTTTAATAACTGTATAAGAAGCTGAGACCATTAGTTATGAAAGTTAGTTAAATATTCATTGCTTTTATGAAATTTAGCAACAGTTAGAAACAAAGTAAATGGAGAAATATAGCAAGAGAAATGTCATCTTTCATTTCATTGGAGCTAAGAAAAAATGTAAACTTTTTATCCATTCATGACCCAAAAAAAAACAATTTGTTTCCTGTTTTGTTGCCTATCTCTGGCTTCTCTGATGGATTTTTGTCTTTCAGTTGGGAGCAACTGCTGTCAATTTGGTTCTTTGGAGAAAAACCTGCGATGTTTACTCGAATTCTTTGCTAGGTAAGTAGCTTTTTCACAATGCAAGAAGCTTATATCTTTTCGTTCAGGTTTTATAGATATTAACAGAGTTAAATCACCTCAGTTGACAATTGCATGTTAAAAAATGCCATATTTGCCACGCAGAGTTCTAGATATAATGAGGAAAGATGCTCAGAAAGATCTTGAAGTATTTCCAGATGCACTGCGTGCAAGGCTTTGAATCAATCAGGTTGGTACCACTACCACGTCTACTATGACTACTAATCATTATTAGTGAAGTAAATTACATTGACCTCCTTGAGGTTTCCAGCCATTTCCTTGTGTTTTTGAAATATGCCCTCTCTTACTTACATCTAACATAACATTATGTATATACCTCCCCCCTGTTGACATACCATCAATGAGAATGATGGAAAAAGATAATGTCATCACTTTGTTAATTTGTAATGCCAATTTTACCGTTATTTAGTCAATGCAAGAAGACATTGTCAGTTATACCCACACCACTTGTCAAAGGAAAATATTATACTACTACCAAATTCATTTATGCCACATCCCATGAGAAAAAGAAAAGGAAATTAATTTAATTGAGCATCTCTCTCTCTCTCTCTCTCTCTCTCTCTCTCTCATTTGAAACCCAGCTGCAGTGATTGAACCTAAACACCATAATCCACCACCCCGACACAGAGAGAGATAGAGAGCAAGGTTGAAGAAAGCAACAGAAACCTTGCTTTATGACGAGTTGCTTGTTTCTCTCTCTTATTTTTGTCTTTTATTTTTTTTGGTTTGGTTTTGGTTTTTTGATTACTTCTTTCTCTGTATTGCTCTTATCATCACTGAATCTAGTTGGCCATTCAGAATGAAACTTCTTATACTATTTTTGTGCTTACTACAATTTTTCTTTTTTCATGTTTTTTAAAAAATAAATAGGTTGGTCAGGGAGCTCTTTTTCTAAACATTCTATCAAAGTACTCTGAAAGTAAAGTAAATGTGGCTCACCTACTTAGCTGTCTTTTGGGGCCACAAATGTCTATGTTCTTCATATAATCCTTATGTATTGTCAGTGCTGGAGCCTTATTGATGCATCATCAATTCGTTGTTGGAAACAGCATTCTCTTCAGTAATAGAAGGGAAAAATGAAGAAATGTCAACATCTGAGCTGTCTGGTGGTGCGCAGATCCATTATATCTTCCAGTCAATATTTGTGAAGAGTTTGGAGGTGTGTGTTCTTGACATTAATTGTGATTTGGCATGTCTTTTGGCATTCTAGATTGCAGGTCCTTTATTCTTATCAAGTATTTTCATATTTTGCCACCTTTTCTTAATCAAATAAAACTGCAAAAAGTTTCATCCCCCGGATTTCTACTTTGTGCGTTGTTTTTTTTTATTTATTTCTGGTGCTGCTGTCCGTAGAGACCTGACTTTGTGTCTTATATCATGCTTAATTTAGTAACTTGTTGAAGGGGGAACTGTGAGGAAATATTTCTCAACCATTCTTTCTACTTCGTGCATTGTTTTTCGGTCTTTGTCCCTAGAGGCCTGACTTTGTATCTTATATGGGAATGTTTAATTTAGTAACTGGTTGAAGGGGAACTGTGAGGAAATATTTCACTACCATTCTAAAGTTGCATGGTTATGAGATTTACTCTGCCTTGTCTCTTTTTTTCTCTCCGTCTGTGTAGCTATCAAATGGAACATAGTTTAAAGGTCGGTTCCTCCATCCATCGTAAAACTTATCTTTTGCAATAGCAAGTCGGAGTGTGCTTTTAGAAGTCCTTTGCCACTTTGATCCAAAAATTCGGATCACCGTGGCTTCTTATGTATGATTGTGATCATTGTTGTATTGATAAGCGAGGCAAAGATGAGCTTTAAGTGCGATTAGTCCATCAAATTGGAGAAGATTTTATCTGTCTTCCCGGAGGTGGATCCATGTGAGGACTTGGTGATGATGACATCCGATCGCCATTCGAATGCAACTGGTCCTAAATCTGCATTATTTGTACCAGAGGTAGGTCTTATTTTTATGTTTTTCATTCAGGAAGTTGTTTGATTTTTATTTTTCTTCTTGTGACTATAACTTTCATTATCTTAGTTTAATCCAAATTTGCAGGTTCCATTTGAAGTTCTTGTTCGAAGACGAATAGTTCGTTTGTTAGACCCAAGCCTTCAATGTGCTAGGTTTATCTATGATGAGTTAATTAAGGCAAGGAAATTCTCAATGTCTATTTTTGTGGTTTATGGAGTATGTTACCTGCACAAAGGCACTGATTTATTGATTCTATTTTAGATGAGCCATCGCTGTATGGTTAATGAACTACGGTTTCTGCTCGAGAAAGCATGGATGAGGTTATAGGGAATTTTTTGCGAGAAGGCCTTGAACCCTCAGAGACAATGATTGGGCACATTATTGAAATGGAGGTATGCTTGAATGTTTTGAGGTCAGCGAGGAGCTTAATATTCAAGGTCTGTTGTTTCTGAATCTCTTGGCTACGATAATTCGTATGTAGTTTTCTGTTTGGCAAGTATGACATGTTCACAAAAAAAACACCAAACATGCAACATCATGACACAAGAGCAATATAACTTATCATGCAGGCCTGTCCTATGACATATAACATAACTCCAATGCT
Organism: Camellia lanceoleosa; assembly: GCA_025200525.1. Lineage (NCBI taxonomy): Eukaryota > Viridiplantae > Streptophyta > Magnoliopsida > Ericales > Theaceae > Camellia > Camellia lanceoleosa. The sequence continues at coordinate 27,369,631 of CM045767.1, forward strand.
TGATGTCCTTTTTTTGATCAACAATGAAAGAAAAAAAAAACAAATCCACAATATCTTTCATGGATGGTTAACAATCTCAAGATTTTAATTGTGCATAACTCGGGTATTTTATTGTAGGGATGGATATATATTTTTTTTTCTTTTGTTTCCCCACTAGCAGATGGTGGGGGAAGGAGGTCAATGTTTCTGATCTTGTTTACTGGTACCTTCATTATAGAAGCATTTTGTTGACTTTCTCATGACTAATTTAATGATTTGAGTTTAATAAATTTGCCACTAATGGTTCTGAGTGAAATGATTCGACTTTGTTTCATATTTCAGTGCACCAGTCACATTCTAAAGCAATGAGGAGAGCTATCAGTGAACATTGTGTTGTATGGACAATCTCAATGCTTAGTTACTTTTACTGTTTCCAGTGCATTAGTATAAGGTTAGCTTTGTAAACATTGTGGTGTACTTGAATTGAGTGTTTTTATATAACTTACTCTCCTAGTGTAAACATGACAGCCAGTGAATTAGTTTGAATTTTTACTTAAATATAAAATGGGTGAGTCAAAATCTTTAAGGTGTGAAAATGGGTGGTGATTATTCAAGCTTGTTTGGTGAATACTTTTGTGCCATGATGCTGTGTTGCGTTGAATCTGGTGCTGATTGGCTCTGTTTTGTGTGCTCTGTCTCTGATGCAGCTTTTGATTGATGCGATCTGTTTGTCCTGATTTCTGATTTGGTTTAGTTGTTTTGTTGCAGGTTTTGTTTGATTTGTTTTCTGACAGTTCTGGTAAATAAGGTAAACTGTTGCGTCAATTCTGATTTGGTTATATGATTTTGTTTGGGTTGCTAAGTTGAAATGGTTTTCTGAACTGGTGATGATCTGTGTTGAATCAGTTTGCTGATCTGCTATACTAATCTGCTATTCTTCTGGTGCTGCTTTGATGTTGCTGCTGTTGCTGAGATGTTGTGGTGATGCTGCTGTGATGGTGTTTGTTACGATGAGGTGATGCTGTGTTGTTGTTGGATGTTTGCTGGTGTTGTTGATGTTTGGAAGGGTGCATGACTTTTTGTCCAATCTGTAATAGATCAGGTCTTCATTAATGGGGTTGTCATTAGGTGTAAGTTCGGGCAACTGCTGGTGTTTTGGCTGGAAGCGTATGGAGGGGGTATTTTGTGTGATTTCATATCAATGTTATTAGTTTGTTATAGTGGTGCCTGAGGGATGCCTCTTGTAAATCTGTAAATCTTTTAAAAAATTATAAATGTGTTTCAATTATTATTGCCGCTGCAAATTTGTCGTTGTTAAAAAGTAAAGCTTTCTTGACAAAATAACTTGTCGGTAAATGTGTAGCCAAAAGTTTATTTTTGTCCACTCATATTGTGTTGCTAAAAGTGTATTTTTTGCCAATGCCAATTTGTCGTTGCCAAAACTAAAGTTTTATCAACAACCAAATCGTTGGCAAATGGCAACATTTACCGACGTAAATGTGTCGCTAAAAGTTACTTTTCCCCACTCATATTGTGTTGGTAGAAGTGTATTTTTTGTCAATGCCAATTTGTCGTTGCCAAAAGTAAAGCTTTAGCGACAAACAAATCGTCGGCAAATGGCAACATTTACCGACGTAAATGTGTCGCCAAAAGTTTACTTTTGCCGACGCATATGTTGTTGCTAAAAGTATATTTTTTGCCCATGCAAATTTGTGTCGCAAAAAGTGCTACACAATCATCATATTTGAATGACTTTTACCAACGCAAGGTAAATTACCGACGATGGATGGAGGCTTTTAGCGACGACTATGTTCGTCACTAAAGACATTACTTTTATCAACGCAATGATAATTTCGTCGGCAAAAACTTTTGCCAACTCACTTTTGCCTTCGGGTTGCCAACGTAGCTTTGTGTGTCGGCAAAACTCTTTGCCAACGAATTTTTTCTTTTAGCAACATATTTTGTTGCGTTGCGAAAAATGCAATTTCTTGTATAGATTTCAAAAGCGTTGAACCCAACACGCACAAAAAAAAAATAAGACTGGTTACATACCCGATCATCACAGTATTTATAATTTATCCTATATATATAATTTCAAAAAGGTGTATTTGTCATCTCAGAAGGTGTATTTGTCAAAAAGGTGTATTTCAATCGCTAGCTTTAGGGTCTGTCAACTGTCCAGATTTATGGTAACTTGAGTTTAATTGGTCTGAGCTGAAACGAAGATACAGTGAATCATAAAATATATATATATTGGTCATATTGCTATTATGTTTATATTTTTGTTTTGCTTACTTAGGATTCGTTTGGCAAGAGCTAAACGGGGTTTTTTTGACTATTTTAGTCACAAAAGATAAAATAGGCTATTTTAGCCATGACAAACAAAACATCACATCCAATCTATAATCATTACACTATTCTCTCACAAAAAAAGTCAAAAAAGCCAAAAAACCAAAAAGCCCTTTCCAAACCAATCTTTTTAGCTCAAGCTAAAAAAGTCAAAAAAACTAAAAAGCCAAACAACCAACTCACTTTCCAAACGGAGGCTTATATAAGGCCTCTCGTTTGACAACTAACTATTTTAGTTAAAAAGTTAAAATAAAAAAAAGGTCAATAAATCAATAAATTTTTAACTCATACAAAAAAAAAAAAAAAAAAAAAAATTCAAATATTTGTTTCCATTCACTCTACTTTTTGTATATATATATATATTTATTTTGTAAAAAGCTAAAAAATGCATTCCAAGCATATTAATTTTTTTCACTTCATATTTTAATTGAAAAGCTACTAAAAAAGCCAGTTTCAAACCAACCATTATATTATAGAAATGATCCTATTTTATAATTAGAAATTTTATTAATACATAATACACTAGTTAGTTAAATTTTTTTAATAAGATTTGTTAATTTGAATAATATTTTTATTTTCAAAACCAAATTGCATCTTAATTTTTTTTAAATGATTTTTCAAACTTGACCCAAGTTTGACGTCTATCCGGAATTGACCTGTCCAAGCTCGAGTCGAAGTTTATCTCAAAGACTAAGGACTTCCGAATTCAAAATAAAAAATTATTTGAGGTGGAATATTAAGTTGTCCTAAACAATTATTGCTCTTTTTATATGTATAGAGTTGATTAGATTGAAAATGATTTAATTCAACGATGAAACAATAATTAGTATTTTATGTGCATATTTAATGTTGATTGCATAATATAAATTATATTCCCACGGTTTCATTTATTGATTTTGATTGCAGCAATACAAGGATTGAGGATTCTATTAACTTTTTCTATGTATTTCAAGTGATTTTAGTAAATCAAAGAGTTATTATTTCAAATTAGTTCACATCTTCAAGTGGTTTAGTTTAGCTGTGGAGTAGAGAGAACGGTACACCCTACCGTATTGGAGTCTCAAGTGATTTAGTTGAAGAACTTCAATTTACTGGACACTAGATAGTAGTCTTATACTTAAAAAGATTTTATTTCAAACATGTTTTGGAGTTAGATTTGGACTTTGGGTGGAATTAAAATGATAAACAGGTGTTTCTCATAAGTTTGACCAAGACTCTCAACGCCTTGCTTGCAGTGGAAAATCCTATGTAACATGAACTTTTATTCCTGGATTTTATCTAAAAATTAAGGCAGATTTAAAATTGCTAGAATGTGAGTTACATTTAAAATGATTGTGCTCCATCAGTGCACTTTTCTTAGCATTGTTAGCTCACAATTGTCCTCTCTAAACAATTAATGTTTCAATTTTTGAAATTGGACTAGGTCCTCCAGTCTATCATCTGGATGATGGATTGGAGGATATTGTTCAAATGTATGGGATTTACCATAAGTTCTGTTTCAATTATTTGAACTCTTTATTTTATAAAATTTTTTGTATATATTATCCACACACAAAAATTAAATCCATTTTATATGTATAACGTATTCTATTTATCACACTTATCACTAAAAATGACAAATGATAAATTTTTAAAAACACCTTTAGCAGTAAGTATTGGATTGTCATGCAAAAGGTATCGATCTCTAATTTAGGGAGAAATGACTATTGCAATATTGGGAAGAGAAAAGATACAATCACACTTATCCATCCAATGATACACTCATAGAGAGAAAAAGTGTGGCATGTATACATTGAGGCTTTTTGGTTCGGCCGATTTTTGGGAGTTGCTACCAAATTTTGGATAAATTATCATCAGGTCTGAATAGTTGGACTTAATATTCATTAAGTCCTATTAATTCGTCACTGAAAGTTAGTATGGGGATATATTTTTAGCATTGTCCACGTCGCCTAGGTTGTTGGCTAAGGTGCCATGTGGGGAACCTAGGGATGCCGAGATGTCACACCTTGAATAATTAACGCAATAAAGATTCATCGACTTTCAATTACATAATCTTAATTCTAACTCAATAACTTCCATTGTTTAATGTAAAAGGAAATAAAATCACAACATTGACATCATCATCAAATCTCCAACATTTGTATTCATTAATCATCAAGAGATTTACAAAAAGATTCCACATGCGAATATATATTCAACATTCCTATAATATGAATCTATATCATGTAGCACAATAAGTCAAGTACAAATTAATGCCTCCAAGGGCTACAAATTCCAAAGCTTAAGCCGGTTACACGAAAATGGCTTTTCAAACCCATACATGTAAAGCCCTTGACTTGTCAAAAATAACTACAACAAAAAGAAAAGAGCCTTGTGCTCTCAAAATATATTACACGCCTCTAACTCAGCGGGATCACCACATCTTTTCCTGTACAAAATCCCATAGGGTGAATACAAAGCCCCATAGGAAAATCTTAACAAAGTATATATATATGCATTTTATATAATCTCTTGAGATGAATGCATATGCTATGCCATGTTCAAAAATATACATCTCTATCTTTTGAAACTTTGTGTGCACAATGCAAATGTGAGAATTTAAGGTGGTAAATACGACTCAGGTAATCCGTAGGTTGGTGTCTGCAAGTAGACATAACAAGCACTATCAATTCCCACTTTACCAGTTGCTAACCAGAAGGCACGTGGTACTTCCTCCGCACGTGTTTTCGGTCTTTCATCATGGACACTCAGGCCAACTTAACCAATACCAACTAGACCCCTTATCCGGACTTACCAACGTATTTATCCCCAAAACAAATCAATATGATCTTGTTTCACAAAATAATTTCATTTCTCAAAGAAATACTTTTACAATGCAAGATTCAAAATTAATTGCAATAATATAGTGATGCAAAATGTACAATGCATTAATATAATCCATTTTCAATTTCACCATACAATTTTCCATTGTGATCAAATTTCAACATCTCTTGTCATTATAACATTATAATACACTTTCAAAAGATAAAATATTACAATACCAACCTTCATGCATTTTCCGTATATTAATCATCACTTTTAGCTTTTGGTCTTTCCAAAACAATAACAACAAGCTATTCCTCAAGCTTCCCAATTCAGCAATTTCTTATTTTCTCATAAAATGTCTTCATTCGATACAACTATAAAAATTTCCTCCATCATTTCACATAACAAGTTATCAAGCATCAATTTCACAATATCTCAAAAAAAAAAAATTTTCAAAATTTTCAAATTCTAGGTTTGCCACCAAAAATAAGGTTTTTCTTTTATTTTTGAAAAGATTTTTCCAAAACAACACCCACACCTTAGAACATAGCTAATATTCTCAAAGTTTTGAGAAAAATAGATAAAATCATCTTCTAACATCATCTACGGTTCAACAACCCAAAATCATAATTCAAACATGTAATAAATACTTCAACAAGCATAATCTTGCAAAAACATGTATATAACTCAAAGATTATCCCTACCTCAAGCTTTGGAGATGAAGAGGAAAAAAACCCTAAAACTCAAGATTGGTGAAAACTCGATCCAATCAGTTATAAACGTAACCTTTGTCGCCCTCTTCGATTTGGTGTAAAAAGCTCCCATCAAACTCTTGAAGATTTGAGCTAAATCTTAGAGAGAAGTTTGGATTTGGGTGTGTTTGTAGAGAGAAATGAGAGAACATATGAGTATACAAAGAGAGAGAGAGAGAGAGAGAGAGAGAGTGAGGAGTGAAAAAGTGCCAAAAACACATTTTTGGGCATCAGTTTGGAAGAAAAGTGCACAAAATTCGAGACAGACGTCCCGAAATCTGCACAACTGGTTTGAATTCCATACGAGCGGAATGCCAATCCGCACAAGCGGATTTTTTTGCCTCCACAAGCAGTTTGTTCCACAGAGAGTTGCCCAGAAAATTCACCAAAATCCACTCGAGCAAACAAAGTACTGCTCGAGCGAAGATCAACACCGTCCCAGTACTTTTGAAGGCATGCAAAAGTAGTAAGAGTTCCAAAATACCACTCAAGCGCAAGAAGGATTGCTTGAGCTAAAACCGCGCGAGCGCAAGAAACACCGCTCGAGCGAAGAATGCCATACTCCCAGTAGTTTTGTAGACTTACAAAAGTACTAGAAGTTCTCAAAGTTCACTCAAACGCAAGAAAGTTCGCTTGAGCAAATAAGCCAAAATCTAGGCAAGACAGTTTTGAAAAGACTAACTCCCAACCTGTTCCAAACATGACAATCGTACTCCAATAGCCAAACTCAATGAAGTACAAGATGGATACAGACATGAACAGTGATACAAGACAAGATAACCCGGATTCTAAGACAATAAACGGGTCGAGTTTAAATCAAAGTCACTATAAGTTTGGATTTGGGTGTATTTGTAGAGAAAATGGAGAGAAAAGATGACTATAGAGATGGATAGATAGATAGATAGATAGATAGATAGATAGATAGATAGATAGATAGGAGTGAAAAAGTGCCCAAAACACGTTTTTGGGCATCAATTTTGAGGAAAAGTGCACAAAATTCAATACAGACGTGCCGAAATCTGCACGAGCATAATGCGAATCCGCACAAGTGGATTTGTTTGCCTCCACGAGCTGTTTGCTCTAGAGAGCTTCCTAGAAAATTCACTAAAATCCGCTCGAGCGATTTTCTACCCATAAGGCTTTGAAAACTCTTTGTTGATCCTCTCGTGCAGTTGCCAAATCCGCAAGAATGGTTTTGCCCAAAAAACTTAGAATTTGATTTTGTATTCCGAGACAAGTTCCAATGCCCAAAACACAAATTTTAAACCTGGAAAAGTTAAGAGAGATTAAGTAAGAGTAGAAAAGAAGTCTCAATGACCTAATACGATAAACAAAACACCGAAAGTAATGCACACTACTCTACTTGTGATGACCCAAAAAAAATAAAAAATAAAAAAAGAATTTTGGGGGGAAAGAGAAACAAAGAGAGAGTGGAATATGCATGATGATGTTTTCGGTGGTGGAAGAAAATGATTAAAGAGACTCTTCATATTTCTCTCACTACAATCCAAAACTCAGTTATGCAGCCTTGTAGTAGAGAAATGCAAGCAATGAATTCAATCTTAAACCAAATCCAAATGTCTCTCCAAGACCTCCAAAATGGTCAGATCGTCAACACCCAGATTCAACACTTGGATCCCAATTCCTCTGACGAAGATTTCCTCCATCAAATGCTCTCCACTATATCCTCGTGTTTGTGGCCTGACCTCGCCGGAGCAAACCCAAAATCCCTCTAGGACATTTTGTCGAACACCATGTTTGCAACAATGATGGGCTCTCACAAATCCTTAGACATGGCCTCATCAGACGATCAGGATCAGTTCCATTTCGACCATGATCGATCGAGGCCACGGCCTCAAGCTCAAAGAACACCAGATCAGCCCGTTTTCTTCCTTCAAACCTCCCAATTTAGGTTGTGATGGTTCAATTCAAGCTCTGTACAATGGATTCGCTAGATCTCTGCATAGCACTGGTCAGACCTCGAAACAAGCTCAGCAATTCCACCATCCTCAGAACTTTAGAGCGGCATCGCCGGTGATTAACCAGGCAGTGGTAGCGGAGAAGAAGGCGAAGTCGAAGGTGAGCAGAACGTCGATGATTTTGTGGTGCTCTCACCAGAACGACTCCGCCGCCATGCAGAAGTTGTTGGAGGAGGATCAGTCTCTGGTCCACGCTAGGGATTACGATAATCGCACTCCACTTCACGTCACCTCTCTCCACGGTTGGACCGATGTTGCCAAATGTTTGATAGAGTATGGAGCTGATGTCAACGCCCAAGATCGTTGGAAGAACACCCCTCTAGCTGATGCAGAAGGAGCCAAAAAAAAAAAACGGGCCATGATTGAGTTGTTACACTATGTTTGGGAACCTAGGAGAGAAAAGAAAAGAAAAGATTACTTAAGTAATAAGAGAAAAGAAAAGAAAAGAAATTATTGTGATTTCTCTCCTTTTTGTTTGGATAAGGAAGAAATAAAAGAAAAGAAATGATTGTGATTTCTCTCATTCTTGTTTGGTCAGGTTTCATTAAGAGAAAAGAAAAGAAATTATTTTATGCTATATTACCAAAATAACCTTTTTATATTTTCAATCGTTTTATTTCTTTTATTTTTATAGAGACAAAATTGGTATTATGAAAATAGTGATTTCTTTTCTCTCCCAATCTCTCCACTTTTGGGAAGATTGAAAATGAGGCTTATAAGATAAATGAGTTTCTCTCCATTTCTCTCCATTTCTTCCCATTTCTCTCTACTTAGGTTATCTAAACAAATAAAAGAAATACATATCACTCTATTTCTTTTCTTTTCTCTCCAAATCACTCAATCCAAACATAGTGTTAAAGTCATATGGTGGTCTGTCCTACGGACAAAATGGAAGCCATTTTGAACAGAAGCCTGTTCCACCGAATAAGTGTGATTGGCAGATTGATCCTTCTGAGCTGGACTTCTCAAACTCAAATATCATTGGGAAGTCCTCATCAATCGATCTTCGACGATGGTCATGGCTGCTATTCCAAAGAGTTTTTGAGGCTTTGCTTTCGTAGATCGTTCAAAGACTTATTTCCCACAGTACATTCAATTTCTCAGAATAGATTTTAGGCCCATGTTCTTGAGACCAAAATGAAGAGTTTGGCGAGAGCAACATTTTGATCGGTAGAGATCAAAATCCAGCAAAATTAAAAATTTAGATTTTTGCTTTATTTTCCTTTTCTAACTTGAGGTAGGGATTTTTCATACACTTCTTTATGCACTTTTACTTGATTATATGGAGTTTAGAGTCGCATATAAATTATTTAGATTTTTTGAAAAATTTGTGATTTATTTGCTTAAAAGGAGAATTTTGAGAAAAATAAAGAGTTGATGTCCAAATTGCGAAAGTGTAAACTTAGAATATGTTTGAAAGGTTATGAAAGAACTATGTTTTAAATTTGAACAAAAACGGATTTCGATTCGATTGGTTTTGAAATTTTTACCGGTTTGTGACCAAAAGAGCATTTTTAGAGAAAACAAAGTAATTACGTTTAATTTTGGGGGCTTTTGATCAAAATGTGATTTCATAGTTGAATAATGCTTGGAGAATGAGTTTCGAAAGAAAATGATATTTTCTTGGGCATTAACTATATTATTTTGCTTAATGTATCTGTTGGAATAAAATTGACACGGTTAGAAATGGACCTTAAGAGGTTACTGGACGTGATTGTGATATGAAAACTAGTGTAATGGTTCATATTTGATGAGATGTGGAATAGATTGTATTTATCGAAATTTTTAGAATTTAATTATTTAAATATCTATTTAGAAATATCTGTTTTGGGCTATCGGTGGAGGATAGCCATGATTGTTGTAGAAATGCATGAGACTTAGGTAAATTGAACCACATTTCTCATTTGTTGCATTGGATATTGCATTACATTCATTTCATTGGAAATGTATCTATTTTTGAGAAATGTTTGTAAAGGTATTTGTTTGAGAAAAGATGAATACTTGGTGAATCTGGATAAGGGGTGTGGAACCGCGCGGTTAGGTGTCGGGCCTTCCAGTTTACTGGTAAAAATGACAGTGGTAGTGCATTAGGGCCTACTTGCAGACACTCACCTAAAGATTCACAGAGCCTGTATTCATGTAACAGATATAGTTTAAAATGGAAATGATTTTATAATTGTTGTACATCTCAGCATTGCATGCTTTATAAAAAGAGAGATAAATTGTTTTATCATGAGCATGGCATGAGCATACTCCTCTTTAGTCTTGTCATTATTCATATGTTGTGTAGTATATCTCTACTAGGCTGTGGCTCACCTTATAAGGGAAAATCATTTCAGGTACAGGTGGTATGCCTCCGCCAAGGCATTGACTTGGAAGGACTCGGAGCTGTTTTGTTTTATTGTTATTTGTTGAATGTAAGCCCAGGGATGTGTTAGTGTTGAATTGAAACTCCATTTTGTGTAATCAAGAATGTTCTTAGATAAATTTGTAAGCCTGTAGGGCACTTATTATTTCTTTGGCTTCCATTTCATACTTGTTATAAAATGCATGTTTGGGATTAGAACTAGGGCATTGAGATGTAAACAACATGTATTTGGCATTTGGGATTTAATGGAAATGGGCGTATGGATTAGTTAGCTATATATGTGTGTTTGTTTATCAGATGGGTTTTGTTGTATAAATAGATATATTATGCCCAATTTTCGAGGCGTTACACTACTACACAATACTATTCAAGTCTAAGACTGAGACATCACACGATATATGATACAATTATATCGGAATTCGAGATATTCAGATAGAGAACTAGAATCCTAGATGATGATAGACTCTCTATTTAGGTAAGGTTGACCACTTGAGAGGGTTGATCTTAATCCAAAATAGGAAAAGTCTTGGATAATTGATGAAGTAAGACTTCTAAAAAAAGTTGGACACTAATCATTATATAAAGATGGCACTCCTATAGGTCTAAGGTATATTCTGAACTAGTATTATTTTGTGTTGATATCTTTGAGAGATAAGTGACTGACTCCATCGTGGTATTCTATGATGACCGGTTACATTGTGCGACTCTTCCCTCTTTGTTTACATTGGGTTTGCCCTTGTTAGAGTGACGGGTTTAGCTTACAGCCTTGTTAATCGTTTGGGTTTGTTGTGTTCGGAAGTTTTTCTCAAAATTCTTGTTCTTGTTTATTCCGGTGTTGATTTTCACTTGTTTCAGAGAGTGCGATGGCAGGTCCAGGATGTCGGGAATTGAGCTGACAATTTTCTGGGCTGGAGGACCAAGGCCACATGTGCAAGGGCTTGAGCTACACGTACGGGAGAAAGGCCGCACGTGCAAAAAATAGGGGAAAACCTAGGTGCATACTGAAATAAAGGCACGTGAAGAAGAAGGTGTGGAAGGAGGTGCGGGGAAAGCGCCGCACGTGCAGGGGTGAGTGTCGCACGTACGGGAGGCACGCTCCTCATGTGTAGGAATGGGCGCCACACGTGCAGGAAACGCTGAGTCCGAAAAATTCAGCTTTTCTCTCTTTTTGGGCTTTGTGTATCACGTTTTACACATCTCTCTCTCTCTTTCTCCCTAAAAATCATTTTCTCCTCCTTCTCTCTACATTCCTACACCAAATCTCTTAAAACTCTTGATCTCTTTAGATCCATTGCATTTTTGACCCAAGTTCCTTCATCAAAGTTAGAGAGCTAACCGAGGGCTTCGTTGTGTGCAATGAAGATCGGGTTTCGTCATCAAGAAATTGGGGGTTTCATCTCATCTCTTCTCCAAACTTGAGGTAGGGACTTTCTTAGAGTTATATATATATATTTGCAAGATTTTTTTGTTGATTTTTGAAAATTCTCTCATTAATGTTGAAACTTGATGATGGGCTCGATAATGTAGGTGGTTTAGGAAGAGATTGTTCCTTGGTTCTCTTGAAATGATTTTCTTGAGGGTTTGAAATTACATTGGCTAAAGAGAAAAGTTTTTGAAGAAATTCTTTCAAAAGACTTATGTGTGTGTAGTGTGGTGAAGGAAAAACCTAGAAGTTGGGGGTTTTTAAAATATGTTGAGAATACATGGTTAACATAGTATAAATGCCTTTGTGTGCCAAAAAGAGTTAAGGATGAGGAAATTTCTTATATATATATATGATGATGATGAGTTTCATGAAATATGAAAATTGTCGATGTTGGGAGTTGTTATTCAAATGTTACTTTAGTCTTGAAATGACTAATTTGCTGAGAACACTAGAAACGTGGGAATATAGTTATTTTGATGAATTTGAATAGACAGATGGTTATCTTGTGAAATCACATTGGAAATGAGAAAATTGGTGATATTGATTTTCATGGTTGAATCATGGGATGGAATTGTAAATGAAAGGGTTAGTGCATTGCATTGATGATTGTTGCATTTTCATCTCAATTCATTGGATTATAGTAAATTTTGATTATTGGATTTGAAAACTTTTGCATTGAGAAAAGCATGTTGCGAAATAAGTTTTCTTGGAATTGTTTTGGGGTAAATACGTTGGTAAGTCTGGATAGGAAGTGTAGATGAAATTGATTAAGTTGGCCTGAGTGTCTAGAGTGAAAGACCGAAAACACGCACGGAGGAGGTACCACTTCCATTCCGGTTAGCAATCGGTAAAGTGGGGTTTTGGTAGTGCTAATTATGTCTACTTGCAGACACCAACCTAGGGATTACCTAAGTCGTATTTACTGCCCCTTGAACTAAATTAAAAAATTTTGAATTGTTGAGATTTCAAGTTATCATTGAGCATGACATTATTTTTTTAAAATATATAAATGTAATTTTCTTTCAAAGGCCATAGCATGGCATGCGCATTTTATTTTGGAAAGCTTGTACAAAATGTATATACTTTGTTAAGAATTCTCTACTGGGCTTTATACTTACCCCTATGAGATTTTGTTGCAGGAAAAGATGTGTTGAACCCGCCAAACTAAGGCGTGGATGTATGTATCGAGAGTACAAGGCTCTATTTTGTTGTGGTTGTATTTTTGTAAGCCAAGGGCAATTCACGTATGGGTTTGAGAAGCCATCTTTGGTGAAATCGGGCTTAAGCCTTCGAATGTGTAAGCCCTTGAGGGCATTTTATTTATTTTTGAATTCGACGTTCTACACGCTATAGATTCATGTATTTAATGTCATTGAATGTATAATTCGCATGTGGGACTATTTTGTACAAACCTTAAGGATCAATGATGTAAAGGTTGGTGTAGACACCCCATTTTTGACCGTCCTCAAGACCTGGACATCACCGCTTAAACACTCGGTGATCATCCATGTTTGTGTTTGTTTAGAGTTCCCGGAGTTCTCGGCTACGCGCCTTGCCTCAGGACCTCCGAACTTGACTGTTTTGTGTCTGGTTTTGCACCAAACACTTGTGTTTTGCCTTTGAGGGGCAGGGAATGCCTTCTGAGGCATCCCCACATACCACCGGCTGTGGCTAGAGGCCACCGGCTGGTTGGTGTTTCCACCGGCACTATATTGTGCCGTTCGGCACTATTTTGTGCCGGTCGGCACTCTTTTTGGCAAAATTACCATTTTGCCCTGCCGACCCATCGCATGTACTACTTCGAGATATTTTTATACCAGTGTGTTTTGTTTCCCCTCCATACACGTGTATGGAGGGATGAGCCCTTTGATGCCTTAACTTGTAAGCTTTGGTTGCCTATAAGGAGAGGCTTCTTCTCTTGGCTCAAGGGTTGGAAGGTTGACACAATTTTTAGACATTCTTAGACAAACCAAGCTCTGGTTTTTAGGGTTAGGATAGATACACATCCTATTTCTCTCTTTTCCTTTGTGTTCTAGGTGTTTTAGTTCACATTATTGCACCAAGACACCTAGTCTTTCACCTTTTCTTGGTGTTCTCAAAGATCAGAGCTTGTTCTTGAAGTTCTTGACTGGTTTGGAGCTCAAGGAACCAACAACTTCAACATTTGTGAAGAAAAGCTTCAAGGGTAAGAAACTTACTTTATTTACCCCATTTTTGCACCTTGTTTTTACCTAGCTTAGAACAGTTTTTGTGCTTAGTCTATAACACATAAAAGTTCTGATTTTTAACCCTCTTTATTGTTTATCAAGAGTATTTTGCACTTTGGGGAAGTTTGACCCCCTTTAGGCCTTGAAAAGGCCCCATTTTAGGCCATTTTGTGAGAGCTCCGAGACTTTGGTGCTTGGCCCTCTCCCCCACTGAAATCTTGAGGGATTTCAGTGGTGGAGATGGTGCCATAAAGTCTCCAAAAGGAGAGGGCCACCCCCTCTCCTTGATGTCCTTGAAAAGGGCAAATTTTGGCCTCCAAAGGAGCACCATGTTTGGTTGTGTGTTGAACATGTTTTGGCTGTTTTTCATGCTTATATTGCCATGATTTAACTTGCTTTTAAGTTGGTTTTAGCACTCCTTGCATGCTTTGCATAGATGCTTTGTAATGCCTTGTATTGCCTTAACTTGCTCTAGGTTTGTATGCCTTCTTTCTAGCATGTTTTAGGCCTAGATCCATGAAGCTTGTATGCTTATTTTGACATGTTTTAGCTCTGTCCATAGCCATTTGGGTTGATCTTGGCATGCATCATATAACCTCTTTGCATTGAGCTTGTTGGCCTTCAGAACATGAGTGTGTAGCATGACTTTGTTTGTATCATTTTGGTGGTTTAAAACCATTTTGCATGCTATTTCAGTCCTTCATACATGTTTGTTTGATTGCTTAGCATGCCTCTTTAATGCTCTAAGAGTATGTGTTAAATGCTCCATGTTTTGGCTTTAATGCATGCCTTTGGATTCATGTCATTTAGATGTCATCTAGGTGGTCTTTTGGGCTTAGTTTTACGTGTTAAAACTCTGATTTAGTTGCTTAAATATTGCCATGAGTGGTTGTGCTAGGTGTGGTTCAAAGCCTCATTGGCTTGCCTTAATGCTTGGACCATTTGTATGCTTTGTTTGGCTTGCTTTGTTAGTTGGTTTGGCACCATGTTTAACATGATTTTCAGAGCTTTACAATGCATGCTCATTGTCCTTGTTTGGTATCTCCAAGTGTGCTTGGGAGTTGCCATGTTTATGCCTTGGGTTTGGATCATAACATTTGCATGTGTGTGTGTGTGTTTAGTCTCCATTTCTAGGCACTTTGGCCACTGATTTTAGGCCAATTAGGAGTAGCCTAATTCATGTTTTAGTCCACTCCATTGCTTGGCTTGTATGCCTCTTTGCTTAGGTTGCATACTTAACATGTTTAGCTTGCTTGCATAATCCATGTTGCATGTTAGATAACATGCTTAGAGTTGCATCACATGAGCGTGCATGCTTGGCCTCTTGAAGTGATATGTGATAGAGGTTGGGCACTTTTGTGTGTTTATTTGGTTGCATTGCATTTGAAATCAAAGTTGCATTCTTGGTTCTTAGGGCCATCATGCATGGAAATGCGCGATTGGTGGTCCGGGAATCGAGGCACATGCCCCCTTGAGTCAATAACATGATAAGGGGTGTGTATAGTGCATAAATACCTTGAATCACATTGCCATGCATGTTGTTGTCCTCTCTTCTTTGTGAGTTGCAGTTTCTGCAGGTGTTAAGTGCCGGCCGGCACTATTTAGTGCCGACCGGCAGCCAATTGCCAGCCGATAACTTCATCTAGTGCCGGTGGCCTCCTTCTTCAGCCGGTGGTGCTCTACCCCAGCCGGTGGTACTCCCCAGTGCCCTGAGAGGCACTCCTGGGACTTTGGCAATTTTCTGAGAAGGAGAGCAGGGGAAACAGAGGCTATCCGCGCATGGCGGTCGATTTAACGATCCGGCCCGCGTCTTTGGTCGGACCTCATCCCGAGGCGGTTTATTGTTTAATTAGATTAATTATTCTATTTAATTAATTTAGTTGATTTGTAATAATTAATTAGCTTGCGTAGTTAATTAGTTATTCGGTTTTGTGTATTCTTTCGGTCCCTCCGAGCGAGGGCATAATTGTAATAAGTGTGGGTGAGTGTGTGCATGTCTTCCAACCCCACTTCTTTCTTCCCTTTTATTTACCTGCTTATGATGGTAGATTAGGGCACATTTATTTTAGCATACCTTATGCAATGCATGCGTGCATTCATGCATTTGTTTACATGCACCGGGCTCGGTACATCATACAAACTGCATTGTATTTTCAATTCGAATTGAATACGTGCATCGAATAAAGCGCATTTCACATGCCATCTTTAGGGTTAGCCGAGCCTACTCTAAATTGCGTCTTTGCCTGTGTTGCATTAGCCACTTGACATGAACTAGGTCATGCATGTTTGCTAACCGGTTTATTGTTTTGGCGCGGAGTACGATGTAAGTATTTTACGCTTTAGCATACTACATGCGTGTTAATGTTGCCATGACAGTATGCTCACCATGCGGCTAAATGCTTATGTGATATTACTGTTTGAATGCCTGTGGGTGAAGGTTGCACTGCCTGAGTTGGAACAACTCATTGAAATCCGTATTTTAGCCTACTTGCGAGTAGCAAAATCTAACACGTTTTTCAAAACGAACGGATATGCAATGTTTGTTTCCAAATTAGGCGATCTAGTCTATACTTGTTTGCTGTGCGCATAACATAGAAATTCTAGGCTAATAATTGGAATAAGAGCATGTAATGTTTTCAAAAACGGATATCACGGTTAATAGAGGCCGGTCTTGGACGGCGAAAAGTGCTCATAAATGACCTTCCCCGATCGTAGCTCCCCGAGCCAAGACCACTTTGGTGATGACAGACATGTATTCTTGCACCGAGTCGGTTTCCTAAATTTCCTTTAAAATATTTAGGTGGCGACTTCAGATTCTGACAAAGCAATTCCATGTTTGGCACTACTTTTTCAAAATCTTTTTTTTCTTCAAAATGTTTTGCGGACTCTCTTTTCTTGGATGATAGAATCGAAACAAAAGGAGTCCGAATCAGAAGCAGAAGTGAGCTCTCATGGACGTAGCTACGGTAATCTGTATTTACACACCACTCATTTACTCACTACCCACCGTTTCTCAATTTTTTTTATTACAATTGTGTCTCTCAGTTAAATTACTTTTTTAGACAAATCTTAAACCCTAATTTCTCACACACACCTAAACACTACCACTGCAATCCACAAGCCTCCGGTTTCAAATCTCGTCACGCCTCCAGTCTTCCACATCATTCTCCTCCTCATCCTCCTCTTCATCCTCCTCCTCCTTCTTCTTCTTCTTCACCGTGAAACCCTAATCTGACCCTCTGTCTTGCGGCGGATTTCTCTTTCGCGCAACAGCGGATCTCTCTCTTTATGCGATTTGGGGGTCACGATGGATGGGGGTTGTGGCGGAGGTGCATCACGGCAGTGAGGGGCTACAATTTTACTAGGAAAGCAGATCTTGGTGGCTATGGCTGATGACGACGGTCGAAAGTAGAGAACAAGTGTAGACTCGAATAAGAAGGGAAAAGAGAAGGTGCATGAGGAGGGCTATGATAGGTGGCGAGAGGGAGTCGACGAAAGAGGTGGCGACTGAAGAATTTGAGTAGGAATGGCGACTGGCGGCTCGTTGTTGATATCGGCGACAGGGTGGAGTTAAGGTTAGGGTTGTGATTAGAGAAGATGGGGATAGTTTGGGAATATTGAAAAATTGATGGTGTGCATTGAGCAAAAAATAAAAAAATCAAAATTAGATATGTGAAATGAGTAAATGGTATGTATTGAAAGAGTTTATGGTATGTAAATAGAGTCACCCGTAAAGGTTGGGGAATTGTTATTATCCTTTTAATGAATGTTGGTTGATGTACCTAAGTTATGTTAGAAAATTTTGGGGCGTTACATATTCTTACTTTCTTTTACTTTAATCTATTCTGCCGCATGCTCTCCAGCTAAGTTCTTTGTTTGGTTGTGAAGTCGGAAATCAACACCCACAGTTAGTCTTGTTAAAATCATCGCTAAAAAAGATTTTTTGTGACGATTTTATGAATCTATCACTAAAAATTAATAATTTATGACTTTTTTGGAAAAAGAAATTTATATTGTCGCGAAAAGTTACAATTAGTAACTTTTTTTGACAAAATATTCAAACTATTGCTGAAAACTAAAAATTAGTGAGGTTTTTTTTAATCAGTATTTGATAAAAAAAAATACCGCTAATTATCATAGGATTTATTAGATAATAAATCTACCTATTGGAATCTGTACATAAGTTCTCCAATTTTTTAAGTGACCAGATTAACTGTGGGTTTAATTGATTTAATAAAAATAAGTTTATTTTCAAACTAAATTGAGTTTAAATTTTTATTTGGACTAGAATCTAATTGGTTGGTTTTTAAAATATTAGTTTAACCCAAAAAAATCATTGATGGCCGACGGCACCCAATAAAATTAAGCTATTATTACGAGATTAGAAATAAATGTTACAAGTAATTATTCAGTAGCATTAAAATATAACTAATTATTATGTATTATAATTTCACACCACCTAAGAGCACCATATAACACTACAAGAAAAAAGGGATACAACAACGTTTATTTAGTAGCGTTTTTATTTAGTAGTAATTATGCAAACTTAATCAAAATCACATATTTTTTCATCAAGTAAAAATTTGATTTCCATTTTCAGATTATCTTCTTCACAAAAAGCAAAACCAATCCTTCATTAGCATTTGATTTTATACTTTGTTTTTGGAGATTTTGATCGAAAATCAAGATTTTAAAGCTCCAAGCTATGGTCTGTGCTCTGTTTTACAGGATTTTCTCTTCTTTTTTTTTCTTTTTTTTTGGCTTCAACGTTGAATTTGTTTCTTCGTTTTGCCAAACAGAGCACAAGACATTGGTTTTTACTAGTATTTTAAATTTGTTCATTCAACTCTAAGATATGTCTCTCAAGTGTATTGTATGTATATATATATATGAAGCTAATTGCTTGTGTTTGGTCGCAGAGTTCGCAACGGGGTCACCATTAGAGGTAGTTTCATTTTTGCAACCCCCCCCCCCCCCTCAGGGGGAAGGTTTCGATTCATGCTCGTTGCATAGCATAGGGAAATCAATACTAGGAATCTATAAGAGATGAGAAGACATGAGATTTTTAGAACCGGAGAAAATTAAGAAATGTTGAGTCTGAGCAAGCCTAGTAGTGTCATTTGGTCTGCTTGAGTTAAGTAGAGTTGCACTTTTCTTGTTCATTTTATTAATAAGCAATAAATTAGGCATTATAGACATGTAACTCATGCATAATTATTTAAAAGGGTATTTGTTTACTTTGTGGTCTTGCATTTTACCATATCATTGTGAAGTTTTTGGGATTCTCTAATATGTTTAGTGTTCTTTGCTTGTTGCTAAATGAAGGTTATTTTAGGTTGTTTTTCAGCTAGATTGTGGAAACCATGTCAATATATTTTCAAATGTTGTTAAAGCATTAAAATGTGGCCCCTGTTTTGGAATATTTTTCCATCTTCATGTTTTTGTTTAAATGTGCTCAATAGGCCCATTAATTAATAAAGCAATGGTTGGCTATCTGTCTGTACTTGTCTTTTCTTTTTGAAGAGATACTTGAGACCAATTAGAGAGGAATCCATGAATATTTTGCTATTTGCATCATAAACTAATGAGATTGTTGGTGCTATTATGTTGCTAGAAATTTCACACGCGCGCACACGCACATGCACGTCCACACGCGCGCGTGCGCACACACACACACACACACATATATATGTATGTATATTTTTGTGTAATATAACTGCCTTCTTCATTTATTTTTTATTTATTTATATGTTGATCTAAAGCCTTGCCTAAACAGCTGAAAAATAGTTATGTATTTGTTCACATTCAGTTTGGTCAAATGAAGACTAGAATTTTAGCTCTTTGATATGTCTCCTTTAATCTCCAGTACTTCTCATTTGATTTTCATTTTGGTAATCTTATTTTTGCGCACTTGATTTGTAATTTTTCTTCTGGATTTTTCAATCTCCTTTGATCTTCTTCCATGTGGGGTTTTGTTCAATATCGGGTTATGGCTTTGGATGGCTCTGAGTGGCTTTTATGAACTTGATTAGTTGAAATTTGTACGTTGGCATCTATATATATAATCAAGTTCTAAAATTTACATAGGGTTTAGCTACATAGGGTAAAACATACAGAAAAATTAATAGAACTCATGACTCAAAAATAGAGAGTAGTTTTTAATTTATTTGTGTAATTTCTTTTAAAGTTATGTGTTTTGTATTTCTGGGAAATTTCTGCGGCAAAACATCTGCATGTAACTTATGGATTAAATCATATGTTATAGTTTGGCTGGACAAGGTGATTTGATTGTGACTCATCTCTAATATTTTCTAAATTTCAATTGTGCGAAATGTTGTCCCTTTTTTTCTTTTTTCTTTTTTTTTTTTTTTTTTTTTTTTTTTTTTTTTTTGACAGGAATGCAACTTATATGAACTCAGGAAAAATTGGGAAACTTTTCTCCAAAGTTGAAGAAGTTTGAAATTGATGCTTCGAAGTGTTGTGTATCAATCATATTTGTACTCTTTTTTTTTTTGGTTACATTTATTCTTTTCTTAGTATTTTAAATTTTGAGATGATGATGGAGTATATGAATTTGGTTGTGGTTTTTGTAATTTCAATTTTGATGTGTTTGGTTGAATATATATATTTTTTGAAACAGGGTTTGAATATATTTTGGAGAATTCTAACTAGTAGCAAATAAAATATTATTGCTGAATGGTTAAAATTTCATTAGGTTGCATTCCTGCCAAAAAAAAGAAAAGAAAAAAAGAAAAAAGTGCTTTTAGTGGCGTTTTTGTAAAAAACGCCGCTATAGGGTCTATATGACGTCATCTTGCCGGAAGGAATCACCGCCAGTGATTGTAGTATGACGTTTCTAAAACATCGCAATAAGGTCTACAACGTTGTTTTTTAAATGTCGCAAACATATAACGACGGTCGTATCTGCGACGTATAATAAAAACGTCACCAAAGGTTTTAGCGGCGTTTTTCAGATATTTAGCGGCATTTTCCTATAGTGTAACTCACCTTTCTTACAAAAAAAGAATGGCTTTAATTTTGAGTAAACTATCAATATCCTAATAGTTTCACTTAGTTCTTATCAAATCCCATTAGAAATATGTCCCAGTAAAATCGTCGTAAAAAATAATTTTTTGTAACAATTTTTTTGCATGTGGCTAAAAATTGACAATTTGTGATTTTTTTTGTCACAGTTTTTATAAACTGACTTTAAAACTTACAATTAGTAATGTTATTCTGTGACAAAGTTTTCTAACTATTGCTAAAAGTTAAAAATTAGGGACTTTTTTTGTGACGATTTTTTTAAAACTATCGCTAAAACTTATAATTAGTGACTTTTTGTGACAAAATTTTCAAACTGTCATTGAAAATTAACAATTAGTGACATTTTTTTTTAACAGTGCTTGATGAAAAATGTCATTAATTATAAAAGGACTTATTGGACAATAAATTCACCTATTAGGACCTACACATAAGTCCCCCCCTTAATTTTTCCTATTAATGAACTTCTCAACAATTTTTACAAAAAAATAAAAATAAAATTATAAATAAGTCCTATTTTGTTTAAGATTACTATTACTATTGAGTCCTATCAAATTTCAATATGGACAACTACATCCTATTTGTCATAAAATGTTCCCAAAAGGTTCATTACTCTATAATAGTGCATTTCATCCGATTTTATCTCTCATTTAATAAGAAAAATAGCAATTTAAACGTAATTAAATTAAAAAAATTAATTGTAAAATTATTAATATTATATAAAAAATCATAAATAACAATTGGATTGACACAACAATAGTATGAAATGCGTCATATTTTGTTATTTCAAATTATCATTTTTTTAAATATAAACAATCTAAAAAGGCTAAATTCTATTAAAATTCCAAAGATATGTGAAAAATAATAGTATGACAAATATACATATTTCTCGATGCATGAGATAGTTAATGAATTTTATACTTATGTTTTGGTTTATAAAAATTGATTAAATCTAAAAAATTAAAATTACTTTTATTTTTATTTTTATTATAAAATTTTAAATAAATTAAAACTATTTATGATTTTTTCATCGTGGTTTGTGATTTTTTAATACAATATCATAATTTTTACAATTAAAAAAATAATTTTACTTAGATTAAAAATATTTATGAAATTTTTGTTCATATTAAATGAAGGTGAAATTGAGATAACATACAACATCATGGAGTAATGTATTTTTTTGAAACATTTTATGAAAAATATGACTTAATTATTCATAATGAAACTTGATAGAACTCAATTATAATCTTAAGAATAAAATATAACTTATTGATAATTTTCTAAATAAAGAATTCAAATCGCGGAAGTGAGTCCATAGATGAGCCGAGCTTGGGGATCATGCTGTGCCACAAAGGCGTAGCATGCATGCTATGAGGTCCATTTGGGACTTGTCGAGAATTTATTTTGATGATTCAAAGTATTTATATTGTAAGGTTCATTTAACATATTATTTACAAAAAAATAAAATAAAATAAAGTTAAATTAATCGGATATCTATAACTAGGGGTGTAAATCTGACCCAGCCCATGTCGGGCCTCGCGGGCTCCCACCAAAATTCGGGTCGGTCTGGGCCATGGGCCAAAAAATTAAACCAAGGGGTATTTGGGCCTTGGGCTGGGCTTGGGTGGGCCTGACCTTTTTTTTTTTGTTTTTTTATATTTTTTCTACTAAAATTTTATTATTTTCCATTAAAAAATACGCTGGGCCTCGAACAGGCCAGACTTCAGGCCGAGCCCTAAATGGGCCTTAAGCGGGCCGATGTGGTGGGCCATGGGCCGGGCTTCAAAATGATAGCCCAGGGACTCGAGCTGGGCTGCCCGGCCTGCCCCTAAATGAACTAGCTCATCTCAGGGCGCGGCCGGGTTTCAAGTCGTGGGCCATTTTTACACCCCTATCTATAACCCATTGACACTACAAAAAAAATTAATGTAGTGTTTGGTTTAGTTTTTGTGACGATCGGTTCATAATCTGCCTTATTCTCTTGAGTTATATTGGATTTGCCTTCGTAAAAATGTCGGGTTTCAAGGTGTGGTTCGACCAATAGTTAGATTCGTTGTTCCTGAGAGTTTCTTCTCAAGTGTTCGGATGTATTTGTTTAAATCCCAAGTTTTCGCTCGTTTCGGAGGATGCGAGGTCGGCTCCGGAAGGTCAGGAGAGAAGCTGAGGATTTTTCGAGTGGGAGAGAGGCCACACATACGGGAGGCCAGGCTGCACGTGCGAGAAGCAGGGGAGAGGGTTGTGTACACACTGCCCAAAAGGCAGGTGCGTGAGTGGAGGTGCAAGGGAGACCGCACGTGCGGGGGTGAGAGTCGCACGTGCGAGAGAGGGCGCCGCACGTGTGGCCAGGCGCGTTGTCTATCTCGTTTTTTTTGCATTACAGCTATGTATTAGTCTTTTTCTTTTTTTCTTTTATTTTTCTGATTTGGTCTCTCTCTCTCTCTCTATATATATATATATATCATGTTTCTATCTTTTTCTCTCATTTCTCTCTGCCCAAACTCTCCAAAGCTTTGCATTTTCTTTTGATCCCAAGAATCCATTGGGATTTTGGTGCTAGTTCCTTATACCAAAATGATGAGCATGTCGAGGGCTTCGTCTTGACTAGTGGAGATTGTATTTCAGAAAGGTTGATTTTTGAGCTTTTTTTCCTTTTCTCTCTTAAGGTAGGGATTTCCTTAGTCTTTTTCAATACCTCTTTTATAGAAAGACATGTGATAAGTTTTTATTGCATAAGAACCATGTTGTTATGGATTTTTTTTTTTTTTAAATCATGAATGGGGACCTAAGATGGGTTGTGTGAGGTTGAGATTTGGGTAATTTATTGTTGTAGGATTAATTTTGGGAAGTGGTTTAATTTGTTTATGTAGAGAGAGAGGCGAAGCCCTAATTTTTAATAATAATGCTCATTTGATAAAAGGGTTTTAATTGTGGAATATGCATGTCATAAATTAAAGAATTTGATTAATGACTTGGTAATTTATTTGTGATTAAATCGGGTCTTATGATTTTAACATTTACCTTGTGTTGGGTTGATTTTAGTTAAATATAACGAATTGATAATTTGTTAATTGTTAAAAAGGGGATTTAACCATGAGATTAGGAATTTTGGGCAACGCCCTTGTTGAATTGGAATTGAGCGGATTATGACTTGTAATTCGTGGGTTGAATCTTTGGTTAAATGAATGAAACGAGTCACTTTTATTGTACATATTTATGTATATAATTGGTGAATTGTAAATTGGGAATTTTGGAAAGTAATTTTGGAAAAATAAAGATGATTGTAACTCTTTTACAAATTAAGAAAGAACCTTGGAATATCATTGTTGTTGATGGATTTAATGCCTCATAAGAATGAGATGATTGTATTTCGTGCATTAATACATATTGCTTAGAGGTTTTGTCCTTAGTCATCGGTGGAGGATGACATTGTGAATGTTGATATGGTTATGTGTCTGTAGTACACTTGAGTTATCTATGAATGTTGTATAAGTGATGGTTGGAAAATGTGTAATGTGCTGAGAATCAGAAGTACCATTATCTTCCAGCTAGCACCTGGAGAATTGGCAGAGGTTCCATTCCCTTCCAGCCGGTGTCTGGTAAATTGGAATTTCATTGTGGAAAGATGTATGTTTGGCTTACCATGCTTGAGGCAGGTAGAGTTGAATTTATTCACTATTATTGCTTCGGTATATTTGAATATATCATGTGTTATGATGGTTGTGGTTTTTGGAAGGTGGAATTGCTTAAACTGTAGAAGTAGATAGCTGTTAGATGCTTGTTGTGTTTCTTTTTGTACTAAAGGTATACTTGCATGGACATGGATGTGTGGGAAGTAGACATGAGTAATGTGTTGAGATTGTAAGAAATGTGAAAGTTATCGGGTACTCGTAAACATATTTTGAAAAGTCAAATCAAGTGTAAGTCTAAAAAGGGTGAGAAAGTGTAAAAGGTTTTTGGTAAAAGTCTTGCTTCATGAATTGTTATTTGTCGTATAAAATTTTGGTAAAATGGTACTGAGAGGAAGGAAATGCGAAGTCTACATTAACGAAAGAAATGAATGTTTTTGAGAAAAGTATATATGTAAGTATACTTTGGTTATAAATCGTCACATTACTTATACAGTATGAGACTAAGCATTCATGATCATAGCTATCTATAGGTTGTTATTGTTGAGAATCATGTTGAGATCCCTACTGGACTTTATGTTCATCCCACGTTGTTAACCTTTTTCAGGTGAATACCGAGAAGTGCTACAAGGTCACGGATCTTCCTTATTTGTTGGCCACGGGCCCTCTTATGTGTAGGCGGAATGCTATTGATGTAAAAGGGTTAAACCCTTCCTCTTGATTTAAGTAACGTAAGCATACGGGCAATTTATTTAATATAAATTCATGTTGCATTCATTTTATATCCGAATGAGAGAATTCTTATTTATGTATTCCTTGTAAGTACAATGAGCATCTGTATGCTATCTCCGAAATTGAATTTATAATAATGGATTTGGTAATGGATCCCAAGTAATAAAAGTGGGACGTGACAGTTTTGAAATCGTGATTCCAATCAAAATATTTCAAAACTCAATTCAAAAACTATTTTCAAAAGTCATAACAAAACACATAACTCAAAACTCAATTCAAAAACTCTTTTCAAAACTCATAACCAAACTCTTTTCAAAACTCTATTTTAAAAAAAAAAAAAATCAAATTTTTTATTTTGTTCTTTAAAATTATTTTTTATTTTAAAAATATAAAATTTCAAAAAATATTTTGCTTATTTTTATTTTTGAAGAAAAATATTTTTTATTTTTTTGAAAAAAATATTTTGTTATTTTTTTAAGTATTAGCCAAATAACTTGTTATCATTTAGATATATATGAGCGTTGCAAAAATTTTTAAAATTTAAAAGAAAATAAATATTTTAAAAAAAAGTAACAAAATTTAAAAATATTCGAAAATAAAAACATTTAAAAATAAAATAAAATAGTTAAGATATTAAAAATAAAAATATTTTTAAAATAAAATAAAATATTTAAAATAAAAATTATATATTAAAAATAAAAAAATACAGCTCATCTTTAATATTTAAAAACATACAGCGCAGACATGTAGTAAATACAGTGCACATTAAAAAATATATATATTTATAATAAAAAAACATTTACCCCAAAAAAAATTTAGAGATAAAAATTTAGGGACAAAATTAATTTTTAGGAACCAAATATTTTTGTTGCCAAAAGTAGTGTCATTATATTTTTAACAAAGAAAATTAGACATTTGTGATGAATTTTTTTATTGTTTTGGGACCAAAATTTTTGTCTCAAAAAATAAACACTTCTGGGACCAAATTATTTTATCTCTAAAAGTGTATTTATTAGTGATATTTTAAAAAAATTTGTCACTAAAAGCCTTGTTTTTTTATTTTTAGAGATGACTTTTTAGCGACTATCTTCGCAATGATAAAAATTGTTCCATAAATGTTTTTTACAACAAAATTTTTATTTTTGGGGATTAAAAAATTTAGTTTCTAAAACTCTTATATGTTGTCGTGTGATGAAGTCTTAATTGTTTTAAAATAAATTATCAAAATTATTCTAACTGTTTATTTATTTGTTTATTTTTAAGACAAATGTGGTTTTCTTTTGAGTTTACAAATATTCAATAAATTTGATATTTTTCATAAATGATTTATTTCACGAATCTTATAATATGAATTATTTAAATTAACGACATGAACTCATAACAAGACTCATACCCCTCACAATATCGTGTTGTGCCTTATAAGCACAACACGCCCCCTTGATTAGAGATGAGCCCACAAAGTCTAACCGTATCTCTCCGACTAGATACCCAACTACAGAGAAGGAATTCCCTATTGTTTAAAAAAAAAAAAAAAAACCTCAAGTCATCAGCCATTTTAATTTGTAGAAAAGCAATATTTCAATATTAATTGGGAAGATTCTACCATGCACACCCTCTAAAAGTGATCTACCATAAATAAGTTATGACATTTTATGATATTAATATTAGTTTGTCATAATTAAAACATTTTCAGTCATAACCAGATGAGAGGGCAATTTATACTGAATTGGGCCGAGCTGATAGTTGGGCCGAGGTAAGCCCAAGTGAGTAGGACAGCTCGTGCATCGGCCGGAGTGTTGAGTTAGTCCGGTTGGCAGACTAAGTGGTGTAGCTCGGTTTCTACTGAGTTCGGTCATGACGTACGAAACCGGAGTAGGAATGAAGAAATGAAGAGCCAAACTAAGGACAGTTCGGCTAAAGATGCTTGCTTACTTCGGTCAAAGCATGTGAGAAACCGAGATGAACTTTGACTCAGAATGGCTTTCGGCTTGACTCCCTTATGTATAGCTCGGCCTTTGCATGGGTACACCGAGGTAAGGGAGGGAAGTAAGGACCGAGCTAACTTGGCTTGTGCAGTGAGGAGGGTGTTGGAGGATAAGCATGATCTTCCAGGAGTCATCATCCTAGGAGGACTCTACGTAAGGAGGGGTAATCTTAGAAGGACTCTACGCATGGAGGAATGCTAGTCTTAGGAGGACTCTTCGCATGGAGAAGTTAGAGTCCTACTAGGATTGTGCCACGCGAAATCTATAAAAGCTCATCAATAACACCTTTGGAGAGGTAACACAATTTTGCTCCCTGAATACACTGAGCTTTTGCCTTCTTGTCTTACTTACTTACTTAAGCATCGGAGAGGTTTCCGGCACACCCCCGCCGGCCAGCTCACGTTTGTGTTTTCAGGTGGTGGAACGACGACGTATTGAGAGCAGACTTGATCAACAGGATTATACGAGAAGGTAAAAATCTTTCCCGTACAATTGGCGCCATCTGTGGGAAAAGCAGACAAGAACAACCTCTTGATCAAGTTTTTTTCGAACATCAATGGCAAACAACGAAGAATTGCCTCAGTCCGCCATTGACGGACTAACTCCAGAAGGAGGGGCAAGGCGCGAAGGCCTACCTTTGGTCCCTCCATGGCGAAGCTGGAACCACAAAGCGAAATTCGGGGAGGGATGCGAGGGCGAAGGAGGAATAGCGACCCTCATCCTCTCGTTCATAAAGCCCGGAAAGACAAAGGCGAGTTGATCCTCAAATTGGAGGATCGCGTCGAGAGCAAACGAATCGATCCGTAAGATGGCGGCGGACATGGAGTCTCTGAGCGCCGGATGAAAGGAAAAGAAGTGGCGGCAGAGGTGGGCGCAACAACAAGACGCCCTCGCCACTCCGAGGGTCGTGGTAGGAATTCTACACCCTCTCAACCGAAGAGAAGCCTCGGGGACAGGCGACCGCGATCCGTATCTTCGGGACTCGTCACTCCAGTGTCGAAGGGCCGAGGCTGAGAGGTCATACTGAGGAGTACCTATTGGCCCTCACATACGCATCATCTGAGGTCCAGACAGACGGAATTACCTAGGTCGTCGACCTAAGGTCCATGTTGGAAGAAAAGCGCGATGGAAGGAGGACGCCGAGCGCGCGATCCCCACAGGTTCTGCCTTGCGGCGATTGGCTCCTCGGACGCATGGAAGCGTCGAGGTTGGAATGCCAAGGCCGCGCAGCATCTGAACAGCGGATAAGGCATTGGCGAGGCTGCAGACCTCACCATTCGTCCCGAGATTGAAGCGTGCCCCTTCCGTCGGGCTTCCTACAACCCAAGTTCACGGCGTATGAAGGAAAAGCAGACCCTTACACCCGCTTGAGCCACTTTCGCCGAGTTATGGCGTATATCGGCGGAATAGGCGTTGATGTGTATCTTATTCCCCTCAAGCCTCGGCGACCTAGGCTTGACTTGGTTTGAAGCTTCGAGGCGGCATAGCCTCCTGGCGCGATTAGCGGCGTTTGTCACCGGTTGAGAACAAACACAAAGACCGGTGGAGATCGACCGGCTACTCTCCATCGACATAGGCGACAAGGAGACCACGAGGTCATACTTGATCGCTCTTGGGAGGCGTTCAACAGTTGGGGCTGCCCAACCAACCTTGCCATTCGCCAATACAAAGAGGCCTTCGGTCGGAAGCGGTGAGGGACTCTATCACCATGACGCCACCCTTACCATGGAGGCCCTGATGGAGAGAGTGCATCAGCACATCAGGGTAGAGGAGGATGGCGCTCGTGCCAAAGCAAAGAATGGCGCGACCATAACATCAGAGAAGAAGACCTCCGCAAAGGTCAATCTGGTGAATCGCGAAACCGAAGCAGACGGGCGGGCGAGACAATGATGGCGAACCAGGACAAGAGGTGGTTGAGAGTCCGCACGGCCATTACCACAGTGTTCAAAAAACCAATCTACCGTATACTTAGTGAGATTCGAGACGAGCCTTTCGTCAAGTGGCCCGCCAAGTTAGGCGAGGCCCAGAAGGACTATGACGACAGATCCAGATGCACCTACCACAAGGAAAAGGGGCACCGAACTGAGAACTGCACGCCATTGAGGCAGCATCTGGAAGAATTGGTGGCGGCGGGCCACCTAGATAAATACATAGAGGGAGGGGCGCAGCCAGCCCCCCAAGACCACAACCTCCCCAATGGAATGCCGATCGACGCCCCGCCACAAGGCACCATCAACGTAATCCATGGAGTCTTTGAACCAGAGCGAGTATGCGAGCTCAGAGGTTCAATCAAAAAGCGAGCACTTGAGAGAGGTGCTAAGTGCCCAACTGTCATGAAAAAGGAGGACGAAGCTACAAACATCATGTCCTTTTCGGATAAAGACTTGGACATAATATATTGCCCACTAGCGATGCCTTGGTCGTCACTCTCCGAGTCAAGGATTTTGGCGTCAAGCGGATTCGATCGACCAAGGTAGCTCGTCGAAATCATGTACTATGAAACCTTCAAGCAACTCAAGTGCAAGATAAAGACTTGGCCCCGTATCCTTTGATTGGATTCAACTCTATGCGGAGTGGCGATCGGAAAAATCATCCTTCGGTCGAGGGGGAAGTGTGACGAAGCAAGTAGAGTTCTGGGTACTGAAAGTCCCATCCACCTACAACATCATCTTAGGCCGAACATGGCTGCACGCCATGCGCTCGGTGGCATCCTCCTACCACCAAGTGATGAGGTTCCCCAACGACACGGAGTAATAGAAGAAGTTTATGGGGACGATTATGTCCAAGCGGTGTTTAAATGCATAGCGAATGGTAGCCGCTGCCAAAGGATATGTTCATTCGGTTGAAGAACCGGTAATGAACTATTCGGGGATGTTGGCAAAGCGGCTGATCAGAAAGCAGTGGAGGACTTGGTAGAAGTCAAAATAGATGAGAAGAACCCGGAATAGTTCTTCCTACTTGGATCGTCGTTGTCCAGCACTGAGAGATTGGAAGTCTTGGAATTTCTGACCTCCAACATCGAAGTGTTCGCTGGACCCATCGACATGCGGGCATTGATCCCAACTTTACTTGCCATCAACTCAATGTCCACCCTTCGCTGAACCGGTCATCCAACGCCGCGAATCGGCACTCCACCACGAGATAGTGGCGTAAGAGGTGGGTAACTTGTTAGAAGCGAGGCGATTAGAGGTGCACTACCCCAGGTGGATCTCTAACACAGTAGTAGTGCCAAAAAAGAATGGGAAGTGGCGCGTCTGCGTCGACTATAAAAATGTCAACAAAGCATGTCCAAAGGTCAGTTTCCCCCTGCCAAGGATAGATCAATTGGTGGACCTAACGAGGACACAAGAGCTTAGCTTCCTTGGCGCATCTGAGAGGCTACCATCGGATAGCCATGCACGAACAGATCGAAATGCGTCCTTCACCACCCCAAGAGGACTATATTGTTACAAGGTCATGCCCTTTGGCCTAAAGACCGCAGGGGCGACGTTCCAGAGAATGGTTACCAAGATGTTTGAGCCATTGTTGGGCAGAACAATGGAGGCTTACATCGACGATATGGTGGTCAAAAGCAAGGATGCGGATGACCATCTAAGGGACCTAGATGAGATGTTCGGATCTGAAGCAACACAAGCTGCGCCTTCTAAGTGCGCATTCGGTGTAAGATGCAGCAAGTTTCGGTTTCTGGTGACCAATCGGGTATCGGCGAGACCCTCCCAAATCAAAGCAATTCAAGAGTTAGAGCGACCTAACTCGGTAAAAGAAGTCTGACACCTCACCGGCATGGCGTGACATAACCGATTCATCGTAGGTCTTGAGACGGGTTCGTCCATTCTTCGGTCATTAAAAGCTAAGTTTGAGTGGGGACGAAGAATGCGACCAAGCTCGCAAGTCTGAAGAGTACATGTCTTCTCCACCATTACTTGTAACCCCATACAGAGAAGAACTCTTCCTCTATTTGGCGATCTCTCGGCCTTGATAAGTGCAGTGGTGGTTCGGCCAGAAGGAATCCAACACCTACCCATCTTCTATGTCAGCAAGACATTGCTGGGAGCCGAAACAAGGTACTTACCCCTAGAGAAGCTAGCACTGGCCTTAATGATGGCATCCAGGAAATTGGCGCACTACTTTCACGCCCACACCATTGTCGTCCTCACAGCTTTTCCACTGAAAGCTCTGTTTGAGAGGGCCAACTTTTCTGGGCGAGTTTTGAAGTGGGCAGTAGAGTTGGGACAATATGATGTGAAGTTCCAACCCGAACATGATAAAAGCCCAATCTTTGGCAGACTTCGTCGCAGAGTTCACTCCTGGAAGCCACCAAGTCTGCCCAATCGACCTGACTGACACAACCAAACTAGGGATGGAGATTGACGCCGGAATAGCGCAACCCCTAGTACAGGCTACTCAGTCAGAGCCCAAGGCAAACCAGAGTAGAAAAGGCGAGGAGGAAGCCGACCTTACTACACCAAGTCAAGATTCACTGGCGACTAATGACTTGGGCCCATCAGAAGGCAAGGGGCAAACTGCAACTATGGACCCTGAAGAAGACATTAGCAACCTGGAAGACCCCAAGGCATCGTCCGATCCCTCCACCTGTTGGAAGTTGTTTGTTGGGGAGATGTGGAAGCTCTTTGTGGATGGGGCATCCAACCGACATGGCGCAGGACTTGGCATAGTCCTCATCTCTCCAGACGGTCTAGTCGTGGAACAAGCGATCAACCTTGGCTTCCCAGCATCAAACAATGAAGCAGAGTACGAAGCGCTTCTAGCAGGACTCAAGTCAGCGGCCTACATGAGGGCCACCGAACTCATGGTTTACAGCGACTCACAGTTGGTGGTAAATCAAATTTCTGGCGACTACGAAGCGAAAGATGAAAGAATGGCTAAGTACCAAGAGCTAGTCAGGACCGAGATCAAAAAGTTCGAAGTGGTGAGGATAGAACAGATCGGCAGGGAGGAGAATAGTAGAGCAGACGAACTAGCAGGCTTCGCCTCAATGGCAGATACCTCCATCCCACATCCTCTATTGATCGACTACCTGCCCAGACCAAGTATTGAAGACCCAGAAGCTGAAGAGGTATGTTGTGCGGAGTTAGGTCCTTCTTGGATGGATCCCATCATACTGTTCCTGAAAGACGGCACTCTACCAGAAGATAAGAAAGAAGCCAATAGAATAAGAGCCAAGTCGCAACGATTTTGGCTCTCTCCATCCTTAGCTTTATACAAGAAATCGTTTTCAGGACCTTACTTAAAGTGTGTTCACCCCAGCAAGGTGGAAGCATTCTTGTTCGAAATACATGAGGGTGTGTGCGGCAGCCATCAAGGAGGAAGGTCATTGGCATACCGAGCCATTTCACAAGGATATTAGTGGCCCTACATGCAAGCAGATTCAGAGAAGTATGTCAAAAAGTGCGAAAAGTGTCAGAAGTTTGCGCATCAAATTCACCAACCTGCAAGAGAACTCCTACCTCTCACTAGTCCATGGCCTTTCGCAATGTGGGGCTTGGACATAGTGGGACCACTCCAACACACCGAACAGCAGGAAGTTCTTTCTTGCGTCACCAGACTACTTCACAATGTGGGTGGAAGCAGAAGCCTTGGCGTCAATCAAGGAAAAAGATGTAAAGAAGTTTGTTTGGCAGAACATCATTACTGCTTTGGCATACCAAAAGCACCGATTTGAACAACGGCACTTTCGGTTTGATGGCGAAATTTTGAAGCTTTTGTGAAGAATATAAGATAGAGTTCTACAACTCCACACGGCATATCCCCAAACAAATGGTCGCGAGGCGTCAAACAAAGTAGTCTTGGGGATTGAAGAAAAGGTTGGAGAAGGCCAAAGGCAAATGGGCGTAAGAGCTCCCCCACGTTTTATGGGCTTACCGCACCACACCGCGACGATCAACAGGAGAAACACCATTCTCCTTAGCATATGGCATGGAAGCAGTCATCCCATTAGAAGTAGGCCTTCCTACAATTCGGAGCGAAAATTTTGATCCAGACCTAAATGAGGAAGCCATCACATTAGAACTTGACTTGGCAGAAGAAAGGAGAGAAAAGGCATTGGTTCACATCGCCTCCTATCAGCAAGAGTTGTCCAGAAAATACAACAAAACAGTACACCCAAGACAGTTCAAGATTGGC
The DNA here is from genome assembly GCA_025200525.1 of Camellia lanceoleosa. NCBI lineage: Eukaryota > Viridiplantae > Streptophyta > Magnoliopsida > Ericales > Theaceae > Camellia > Camellia lanceoleosa. The sequence goes on from CM045767.1 coordinate 27,403,024, forward strand.
GATTGGGTACTTCGCAAAGTGATGGGAAACACATTGGTCCCCGGAGATGGCAAGTTAGGGCCCAATTGGGAAGGTCCTTACAAAGTGGTCGGATTAGCAGGTAAAGGGGCATACCACTTGGAAGATGAGGATGGCAAAGCAATTCCTAGGCCATGGAACACTGCCAATCTCAAGTTATTTTACTTTTAGCTTTTTTCTTTTTAAGTATGTGTAATTTTTTACTTTCTCAATAAAAACAAGTCGATTCTTTCAGTATATTTGTTTTTCGTAGAAAGTAGCTCTAGTAAGATTAGCAGCATTGTAAACATAGTTGGCCGGAATACCCAACTATCAACCTTTCCTAAGCCCAGGATAAGGATCCAGGCTGCAGGACATTTGGTCGGAATAACCAAACATTTTTTTCTAAGTTGGCCGGAAAAACCAACTTAGAGGTTGGCTAGATCAAACCAACACTTAGCCACAGTATGGGAATGGCTAAATCAACACTTAGCCACAGTATGGGAATGGCTAAATCAACACTTAGCCACAGTATGGGAATGGCTAAAGAGTGGTTGGCTGGATTAAACCAACACTTTGTACTCTTCACCAAGTAAGTTATCTAATTTGAAGAGTGGTTAAACTGGATTAAACCAACTCTTTGTACTCTTGACCAAGTAAGTTATACCTTTGAAGAGTGGTTGTGGATTAAACCAACGCCTTGGACTCTTCAACGAAGTAAGTTATCTTATTTGAAGAGTGGTTGGTGGATTAAACCAACTCTTTGTACTCTTGACCAAGTAAGTTATACCTGAAGAGTGGTTATCGATTAAACCAACGCCTTGGACTCTTCAACGAAGTAAGTTATCTTAATTTGAAGAGTGGTTGGGCTGGATTAAACCAACTCTTTGTACTCTTCACCAAGTAAGTTATACCGGTGAAGAGTGGTTAACTGGATTAAACCAACTCTTTATACTCTTCACCAAGTAAGTTATACCTTTGAAGAGTGGTTGGTCGATTAAACCAACTCTTTGTACTCTTGACCAAGTAAGTTATCTGCATTTGAAGAGTGGTTGGTCGATTAAACCAACGCCTTGGACTCTTCAACAAAGTAAGTTATCTAATTTGAAGAGTGGTTGGTCGATTAAACCAACATTGGACTCTTCACGAAGTAAGTTATATCGATCAAGAGCGGTTGGTGGATTAAACCAACTCTTTGTACTCTTCTAGAAGTAAGTTACATCGGTGAAGAGTGGTTAACTAGTAAGTTATATAGTTAGCGAGATCACGGTTGTGTAATCAAGTTCATGGAAAAATAAACATACAAGCGAGCAAGTACACAACCGAATGAAAGTTCAAAATTTTTCATTAAAAGCAGTACAAACCGAGGGTCATAGCGATTCTGAGCATCCAAAACCGAAGTACGAAAAAAAAAAAAAAAAAAAGTCATCCAAGGAGCGCATCGAGTTCGGCGTCAAGCTCCGCTTCAGCAGCTGCCTGGAGACCGGTTTGAGGAAGGAGCTCGGTTTGGACCGTAGTGTCCGTTGGTGGGACAGAGTCAGCTGGTACCTCGCGTGATAAATCAACTGTTGGCTGCAACCGAGCTGCCTGATTGCCTTGTTGATCGGTGGCAACCGGGGTCAGAGTTGGTTCCCCCTCATCATCACCATCGTCATCATCCTCATCTTCTTCTTCGTCTCCAGACCCTTCCAGGAACGCCTTTTGAAGATCGTCTGCATATTGCTTGAGCGAAGCCGGAATGGAGTACGGTGGAGCGTTGTAAACATCGGTGTCAGGAGTGCAACCGAGCTTCTCCACCGCACTCCGCCAACCGCACTTGAAGAAAAGGTCCTTTGCTGCACCGCATTGAAGACCGTAGGCATCCTCAGCCTTCTTGAAACCTTCCTTTCTGGCCTTTTTCACTCCGGCCTTCAGCTGGTCTATTTCGGCGTTTTTCTTTGATTCTAGCTGGGCCATCTCCCACAGATAGTGGTCTTTCACTTCGGTCACGGCCTTTTGTTTATCACTTTCAGCCGAGGTAACCAGGCCGGTGAGACGTGATACCTCGGCCTCCAGTTCGGCCGCCTTGTTCTGGGCTTGTGTTAGTTCGGTAGCTTTGGCCACGGCGTCTTTCATGGCCTGCCTGGCGGTCTTACGAAGTTCCATCACCTGCCGGTGTGCAAGTGTGGTTTTCTGAAGAGCCTGCACAAAGTATGGTAAGTTTTTTAGTTGTTGACCGAACTGGAAGTTGGACAAATTTTAGAGATAGAGAGGACAGGATTGCTTACCACGATCATGGACTTCGAAGCAGACCGAAGTGACTTTACCTCGGTGTTGAGCTTCTTTTGATGGTGCTCCATGTCTTTTGGAAGGCACACACCTCTGGCCAAATTGAAGGCCAGAAGGTGGTCCTTATCCGAGACAACGGAGTCATCCTCGTTGATAGCCCGGTTGTTGAAGACTAGGGGGGGAGCCCACTGGGGGGTTTCAGACCGGTTTGATGACTCCGGCTGGGGGTTCGGCTGGGTGACTGCTGGTGGGCTTGGTGGCAGTACGTTCTCCTCCTCATCAACAAGTTGTGGCCCGGTTTGGTCAGTCCGGGCGCGCTTGTTTCGGCGGGAGGCAGAAGGTTGTTGGGAGGGAAGAGCCACCACGGCCTCGGTTGATCGGCCGGTTTGTGGTACCTCGGCTGGGTTTGTTTCGGTGAGCATGGCCCTCAGTCTGTTTTTCTTCGCCATCTCTTGTTCAGCAGTTAATCGCACAAGGACGATTTCGGGTAAAGTTGGGTCTGGTTCTGGATCGTCTTCAAGAAGGAAGTCGGTCACCTTGCCTTTACGGCGACCGGAGTATCTGTAGGACGGTTGGAAATCTAGGAGTTTCTCCCAAAATCTCTCTTTGACCCGGAGTGCGGCCTTGAGTACTGAGATGTTGGGGTGGTTGTAGTTGAAGATGAGGTGGGACTTATCTGCAAAAAATAGATTAAGTGTTAGTTCGGTTAGAGAGAGGAAAACCGAAATGAACAATGGTAAAGAATGCAACCGAAGTATGAATACCGGGCTCTCCTTTCTTCCAGTTTATTCTTTGGCCTGGGATGTGGGCTTCGAGGTCTTCAAAATTGCCCGAAACCCAGAAGAAGTCGTCGTCATTAACGTCTTTATCCGGTGTGTGCTTTATTATCTTTTCTTTACCTCGGCGCACTCTCAAATAGTAGCACCAACCTTGGTTTTTGGATCCTATTGAATATTGATGTAGTATCTCGGCCAGACCTAGGTTCAGACCGGTTTGTTGGTTTAGAGCATCTATGCCCATTATAATTCGGTATGTATTGGTGGATAGTTGAGTTGGGCAGAGTCTGGTCTGCCTAAGGAATTCGCATATTAGTGGCTGGACTGGGAATCTGAGTCCGGTTTCTACTATGGATTGGAGGGTGAATGGGACAAAGCCTTCTTCGTCCCAGGGGTCGACTCCTTGTTCGGCTAGTTCTAGATTTACATCGGCTGGAATGTTGTACTGTTCTCGGAAATCGGCTAGGCCGCCTGGGGTTTCTACCAAATGTCTGTACTTCCCCATTTATTCTATAAGTTATGAAATAATTTATCTCGGTTGAAAAAGCGTGCTCAGTAGTCCGGTCGGACGCACAGAGGGAGTGCCTGGTAACCTAAGTCTGCAAAGTAGGAAAACAAGGAGTTAAGCACAGATCATAGACCGTGCTATGAAAACAAAACAGGAAAAGACTGGTCTTATTTCGGCTCTACAGGGTGTTATGGTTTCTACCTCGGTTTCTGATAAGTTCTCGTTATCTCGGTCTATAAAAGGTGCTCGCTATTTCGGTTTCTGAATGTTTTTGTTATCTCAGTTGCACTTTTGGTTTTTATTACTTCGGTTAGGCTACAAGGCGACTTTAAAGTTCGGTTTTAGAACACGAATCGCTTAGCCCTCAAAGCTTAGCTCGGTCAAGGGTTTAGTAACTTCTAGTTCGGTGGGTTCTCGTTTCGGCTAGTGTGAATCAGTTGATCCACTGGAGTTACTGTGATTTGCACAAGTTCTAGTTCGGTTATATACAGATAAGATCTACATATAGCACAAACACTATCCTAGTTCGGTTGGGGCATGTGCCAAGATCAAAAAGGTGTTCTGTGTGCTGTTTCGTTATGTTCATAGTGTTCTTGTGACTGGTTTTTTCAGAAACTACAAAATGGAAACATGCTTTGCAAATACACAAGATAGAAAGCCATGGATTAAACTGAAAGCAAGAAACAGATAAATGAAAGTAGGTTCGTGCACTTACCGAGAGGAAGAAGAGTGGGATGGAGGCGGAGGCAGCAACAACACGAGCACGGGTGCAGGAGCACGAAGAACACAAGGAGAGCAAGGAAGCTGAGGAAAGCAAAGATGAATAGTGTGTGAGAGTGATTCTGAAGTGAAATGTTGTTTTGTGTAAAGGCGTTTTTTGGAGGGAATTATTCAAATATTACGAAACACGAGGACGGCGCTACAGCTGGTGGGAGCCGATCGGGGGCTGCCATGTGTCATGGAATACTGAACGATTCAGTTTCTGAAGAGTGAAGGGACGTTTTGACCGGACGTGCACAGTACGGCCTAAGCCTAGCTCGGTTGGACAGAGTAAGAGGTCTTAGCTCGGCTGGAATGGATAACTGGTGTTTTAGCTCGGCTGGAGAGGTTAAGACTAGTTCGGTTGTTGGGCAGGTAATCCCAATCATGCTTTGCAGATGGGATTAAGGGGCAATTGAGAGGGCAATTTATACTGAATTGGGCGAGTGATAGTTGGGCGAGTAAGCCCAAGTGAGTAGGACAGCTCGTGCATCGGCCGGAGTGTTGAGTTAGTCCGGTTGGCAGACTAAGTGGTGTAGCTCGGTTTCTACTGAGTTCGGTCATGACGTACGAAACCGGAGTAGGAATGAAGAAATGAAGAGCCAAACTAAGGACAGTTCGGCTAAAGATGCTTGCTTACTTCGGTCAAAGCATGTGAGAAACCGAGATGAACTTTGACTCAGAATGGCTTTCGGCTTGACTCCCTTATGTATAGCTCGGCCTTTGCATGGGTACACCGAGGTAAGGGAGGGAAGTAAGGACCGAGCTAACTTGGCTTGTGCAGTGATGAGGGTGTTGGAGGATAAGCATGATCTTCCAGGAGTCATCATCCTAGGAGGACTCTACGTAAGGAGGGGTAATCTTAGAAGGACTCTACGCATGGAGGAATGCTAGTCTTAGGAGGACTCTTCGCATGGAGAAGTTAGAGTCCTACTAGGATTGTGCCACGCGAAATCTATAAAAGCTCATCAATAACACCTTTGGAGAGGTAACACAATTTTGCTCCCTGAATACACTGAGCTTTTGCCTTCTTGTCTTACTTACTTACTTAGGCACACCCCACGGCTCACGTTTGTGTTTTCAGGTGGTGGAACGACGACGTATTGAGGAACGCAGACTTGATCAACAGGATTATACGAGAAGGTAAAAATCTTTCCCGTAATCACAATCACAATGGTTATGACAAAGCACCGTTCACGAAACATTACTTAAGGCATAACCAAAATAATAATTACAACAGGTTATAATTAGGGTTTGAGCTATTCATGAACAGATTGAACTTAGCTTGTTTAAATCTAATTTGAGCTCGGTTCGTTTGCTAAATAGTTCGAGCTCAATTGTAAAGCTAGTTGTTAATCGGGCTAAGTTCGAATAACCCTAAGCTCGGCTCTGTTGGTGAATATAAAAAGATAAATATAAATAAATATTTAATTTTAATATATCAAATAAATTTCAATTAACTTATTTTATTTTTTTATTTGTGTAGTATTTGTGTAAATTTACATATTTGATTGATAAAATCTATACTATTATTAAAAGTGAACACTTCATTTGATATTCATTCTCTCTTTTTGCCAAGTAGCCTTTTCTTCTTGCGCCAAGTGTCCATTTCTCCATTCAAAAAGTAAAAATAAAAAATAGTAGTTAAAAGAGGGGCACAAGACTTAAATCCAAGACCATTTACTTAGCCTACTAAATAACACTTTCATCACTTAAATAATATAGAAAATATGTTATGAATTCAAAATTAAAATTTATATTTCAAGCACACCTATCGGGTGAGCTCACACCCCTAGTATATATTATATTAGGGTAAATTACACTAACACCCCCTGAGGTTTCTATTTAATACAGATCTCCCCCCCCCCCCTTTCTACGTTTGAAAAATTACATTTTCCTCCCTGAGATTTGTGATCTCATTACAAATTGTCCCCTAGATTGCTGATGTCATACCTAAATTTTTTCTAAATGACCATTTTGTCATTTTTCCTATCATTTCTTCCTCCTATCATCATGACTACATTCTACAACTTTCCAACATTAAATTCTACCTAAACATATTTTTATTGAATGATGATATATAAACATAAATTTTATATAAAATTTTCAAATATAATGATATAGCTTAATGGTGACATTTCACTTTAAAACAAAACACACATAAATATGATTTATATTTACAACAACATCACTATCACAACATTTTTATGATATTTTTGTATAAATTTTTATATATGAATAGAATTTTTCATCTTTATTTCCACCATCATTTTTCTTTCTCGTCTATTCACCAACATTTACTACAGTATTACCAAACACCGTCATTCACATTTATTACAATATTACTGAATTTTTGTATTTTTTTTTTTTTTTTGTATTTGATGAATTTTTAAAAAATATATAAAATATTATACTTCGTAAGTATATATCTAGATTAAGTGTATCTAAAAAATAAAAATAAAAAATTGCTCAAAATATTAAAAAAATTTAGTGAAATAAAAAAAAACACCAAAAAAAAAAAAAAAAAAACATTCTATTTTTTGTGTGAGTTAAACAAAAAAAAAAAGAAAGAAAAAAGATTGTTATTTCTCTTGAAATGACATGAACAAAATATAAGCACTATTTTATTATTTTATATGTACAAAGATTAAGGGCAAATATGTCATTTTAATTTATTACGGGGTAAGTATAATTTTTTAAACATGAGGAGGGATCTGTATTTAAACAGAAACCTCCGGGAGTGTCAATGTAATTTACCCATTATATTAAGTGAAGGTTGAACTTGGTGTCCAAGCATTCTCCTTATGCTTTGTGTCCCTCATTTATTTATATATATATATATACATATAACCTAGATGGGTGAGAATGGGTGAGACTTTTACCACTTGAGTAATATATAATATATAAAAAATATTTTATTTTATTTTTATTTATTCAAATTGGATGCGCATCGTGTATGTTAGAATGGTTGAAAGAAATATAGAGAATGTGTATCTGTATTATATTGAATGAATAGAATACAATAGGAGAGCCTGTATTTATAGGCACAAACCTTGATAAGTATAGAATGAGATAGAGATACAATGAGATAGAGATAGAGAGAGATAGAGATAAGCTATATCTACAATACAAGGAGATAAGTATAAATCTACAAAGCTAAATCTATAATATACATTAACAGCCCCCCTCAAACTCAAGGTGGGTAAGTATCAACCAACTTGAGTTTGGAAACTAGATCACTGAAATGACTAGGATGATGAGCCTTGGTAAAACTATCAGCAGGTTGATCAGCAGAAGAAATATGGAGAAGATGAACAGTGCCACGTGTAACATGCTGTCGAATGAAATGACAATCAATCTCAATATGTTTGGTATGATCATGGAAGACATCATTGTGAGCAATCTGAATGGCACTCTGATTGTCACAATAGAGAGAGGTAACACCAGGGGAAGAAACGTCCATATCAGCAAGAAGCCAACGGAGCCATAAAGTTCCTGAGTAGTGTCAGCAAGAGCGCGGTATTTAGCTTCAATACCAGAGCGAGTAATGAGGGACTGTTTCTTGCTGCGCCAAGTAAGAAGAGAATCTCATAAGAAGAAACAGAAACCCGTAGTAGAGCGTTGATCAGTAGGATCGCCAGCCTAATTTGCATCAGAAAAGGCACGAAGCGTAAGAGAAGAGTGAGCAGAGTAGTGAAGTCCATGGAACATAGTTCCTTTAAGGTAGCGAAGTATGCGAAGTAGAGCAGTGTAATGCGGGGTATGGGGAGCCGATATGTGCTAGCTAACAAGATGGACAGCATAGGCAATGTCAGGACGAGTCACAGTGAGATAGACAAGACTGCCAACCAGCTGGCGATAAAGAGTAGTATCAGAGAGAAGATCCCCATCTAAAGGAGTGAGATGAGTCTAAGGATCAACGGGAGTAGAGGTAGTCTTGCAATCGGTAAGACCAACACGTGCCAAAAGATCGGATGCATATTTGGCTTGTGACAAATAATAACCAGTGGAATCATGAGAGATTTCAAGCCCTAAGAAATAATAAGGAGTACCAAGGTCCTTCATCTCAAACTGACGATTGAGAAATTGTTTGAGGCTAAGAATACCAGCCACATCATTACCGGTGATGATCATATCATCCATGTAAAGAAGAAGAAGAGCGGTGCTATGAGAAGTGGTCCGAACAAATAGAGCAGAGTCATATGAGTTGGAGGTGAAACCGAAGTCATGGATGGTGGAACTGAATTTTGCAAACCAAGCTCGTGGAGCTTGCTTGAGACCATAGAGAGTATGCTGTAGTTTGCAAACCTTATGAGCTGGATAAGCAGACCCAGGGGGAGGTTGCATGTAGACTTCTTCAAGAAGATCACCATTAAGGAAGGCATTTTTGACATCCATCTGAAAAAGATCCCAGTGGCGAGCAGCGGCAACAACAAGTAAGCTACGCACAGAGGTAAGCCGAGCAACCGGAGCGAAAGTTTCCTCATAATCAATGCTATATTCTTAAGTGAAGCCCTTTGCAAAACGATGAGCTTTGTAGCGCTCAATAGAGCCATCAGAATGGGTCTTGATTTTGTATACCCATCTGCAGCCAATCGCAATCTTTCCAGGGGGAAGATTAATAACATCCTAAGTATGACTTTTGTCTAAAGCCTATAATTCATCAGTCATAGATTGCTGCTAAAGAGGATTAGTACAAGCCTCACGATAGGAGGTAGGCTCATAAGTAGAAAAGGCAGTAGACCCGACAATATAATCACGAAGATGAACATGTGATTGAGTTAACCGATATAGACAACCGGTGGGAGGAGGATCTGGTAGGGTGATAGGAGACTCAATGGGACCATCAGAGGAAGCAGTCGAGACAAGATCAAGTGTAAGCAAAGGCGTCTCTAGAGAAAAGGAACCTGCATCAAAGGCATTAGAGAAGAGATCTATAGAAGGATTAGCAAACAAAATGAAAGTAGAAGATGATGATAAGTGGAACGAGGATAAGGATGAAAACATTTTATGCTCCCAGAAAACCATATAACGAGAGACATTAAGACGTTTAAAGATAGGATCCCAACAACGATAGCCTTTATGTTCAATTCCATACCCAAGAAAGAAACAAAGACGAAAACGGGGTTCAAGTTTGGTGTGTTCATGAAGTTGGAGGAGAACAAAGCATGTAGACCCAAAAACAATTCCATACCCAAGAAAGAAACAAAGATGAGAACGGGCTTCAAGTTTGGTGTGTTCATGAGGTTGGAGGAGAACAAAGCATGCAGACCCAAAAACCCAAAGATTTGTATATGAAGGACTAGTGCCATGTAAACGTGTGTAAGGAGTTTGGTTATGGATAGTAGAAGTGGAAACACAATTGATAGTGTGAAGCAGAGTAAGAGCACTTCCTCCAAAAATATTCAGGACACAAGAAAGAGATAAGAAGGGCTCAAGTAGTGTCAAGAATATGCCTATGCTTCCGCTCAGCACGGCCATTTTGTTGGGACGTGCCAGTACAGGAACAATGAGGCTGAGTACCGTAATGCTGAAGGAAGGAGAGAAAGTCAAGATCCTAATATTCCATAGCATTATCAGATCAACAAATTTTAATGGCTTTAGAAAATTGGGTTTGGACCATGTTTGCAAAATTGTAATAAAGTTGTTTGAGTTCTGATCGACTTTTCATGAGAAATAACCATGTAAAACGTAAAAAATCATCAATGAAGACAACAAAGTAAGGTGATACCCCCATAGTGGTAATAGGTGATGGTCCCAAAATATCAGAATGTATAAGATCAAATGGTGCATGAGAAATAGAAGTACTTGCATTAAATGATAAAGCAGTTGCAAGTTGACAAGATAAACAATCCAAAGTATCGAGAATGACATGACCTAACTGACCAGCAGAAACTAAAAATTTTAAACGACTAACAGAAATATGTCCTAAACGATAGTACCAAATATTAAATGGAGACATGTTGGAAGCAGATGTAGGAGCAGCTATCGGGGTAGAGTCGGGAACATGAAGATGAATGAGCTCATAAAGACGTCCATGCTTACTGCCGATCCCAAGAGTCGATCTCGTCTGAGATTCCTGTACCAAACAACCATTAGTAGAAAATGTGACAGTTAGACCAAGCTCACATAATTAACTAATAGAAATAAGATTTAAAGTGAGGACATGAATAAAATAAACATTTGATAAGGATAGATGAGAGGTGGAAACAGAACCAATATGACTTATAGACATAAGAGAACCATCAGTAGTATGAATGGAGGAAATAAGAGGAGAGGAAGAAATAGAAGAAAATAGGGTAGAACTAGTAGTCATATGATTGCAACAGGCTGAGTCAAAATACCAGAAAGATGTACCTAAAGTCACAGACAGAGTAGTAGAAGGAAGTGTACCAGAAGTGGTGAGAAACTGTTTGAACATGGCTTCAACATCAATTTGGGAAAAAACAGGAGTGGCTAGATCTAAAGGCTCAGAAAATTCCTCAAAGGCAGCAGCAGTAGTGCGATAAGCAGGCAGAGATCTAGACTGATTCCCAAGACGTTGTGAACGACCTCGTGAGAAAGTTCCACAAGTAGTAGATGAGCAGTTTGGATTGCGAAAACAATCTTACTGCAGATGACCAGGACTAATCTTGTTACAGCACCGACAGGATCTGATTGGGCAATGAAGCAGAAGACAAATAGAAGGAAGGCCCCGATTCTGACAATAATTGCAAGTTGTGGGCCGCTGGGTGGTTGGAGCAGAGGAACTCAGTGATTGGGGAGTGGCAAACTGTATCCACATGATGAGTCTTCAGAGGGCCAAGACGAGTCTCCTCAGATAATAACTCATAAATTTTCTGCTCAAGAGTGGACAATGGAGTGCGATGAAGCAGAGATGCATGCACAGGCTCAAACTGGGTAGTGAGAGCCATGAGAAACTAAACCAATCATTGGTGATTACGATACTGAGTAAATAAAGTAGCATATTCAATATGAGGCCAGACTGGCTCGAAGAGAGCGAGCTAGTCCCAGACAGAATATATCTGAGAGAGAAAATCATTAACAGACTGACCAGGCTCTTGACGTAGGCAATGAAGTTGACTTTGAAGCTAATACTGATGAGTAAGATCAGTAGTCTGATAACATTCTATCAAAAAATCCCAAATGTCTTTGGCAGGAGCAGTCATAGAGGCAAGTTGAAAACGACCAAATTGTAAACTGATAGAGGTAACAGAAGTATTTCGAAGCGAAGTGATGATCTGGTAATTCTTACTGTCCCAGTCCTCTAAACGGTCTGCATATGTGGCAGCTGTTTCATGAACCTCTTTCACTGGTTGAACCGTATCCCTAGTGATAATGCGCCAAAATTTCTTCCCTTTCAGAAAACTAGACATGGCTTGGGTCCATAACACATAGTTGGAGCCGTCAAGGATACTAGAGATTGGATAAGAAGCATCATGACAATCCATAACAGTGGTTTAGTGAAGTAAAATAGAGAAAAACAGTTCTATAGGAGCAAAAATCAATAAAAAAAAAAAAAGCGTACTAGTGAGTCCGAAAGGTCGAAAATAGCTAGGAAAGAGGTCTGGTGTGCAGAGATGACGTCAGCAGGGGTGGATGACGTCAGTAGGTGCGGAGCTCACGTTAACAGGAGAGTGCACGGCGCACGATAGCAGCAGAGGCGCCAGCAGATGCGCGGCGCACTTTAGTAGGAGGATACGTGGTGCATGATAGCAGCAGGCATGCAATGTACTATAGTGCTGACGTGCTTAGGGCTGACGTCAGCGATGATGGAAACGGAAGGACGCGCGCGTGATAGACGCGTGGTGTGTGATCGTCAGGCAAGTGGCATATGGTAGTGCGTGAAGATATTGGTGGCATCGTAAATGACGCTGTAACGCCCCAAATTTCTAGCCTAAATGATAATGCAATAATCATGGCTCTGTTAAAGGAAAACCAAATATAAATTCCCATACTTGCATTATATAATAATAATAGTTCCTCATGCGATATTACATTGATTCAACAACAAGTAAATAACCAAATAAGCACCCCCAAGGGTTTATAATCTTCCAAGGCTTAAACCCGGTACACAAAATGGTTATTCAAACCCACACATACATAGCCCTTGGCTTACAAATAAGATCACAACAAATGAGACCTTTAGTGCTCTCAACACACAGATTTCCATGCCCTCAATTAGGCGGATTCACCACGTCTTTTCCTGCACAAAAATCCTGTAGGGTGAGCATAAAGCCCAGTAGGAAATCCTTAACAAAGTATATACATTTTATACAAGTCTCAAGAGATGAATGCACATGCCATGCCATGCCTTTTTAAAAATAAAACACATCATCATCTTTTGAAAACCATCATACTAAATGATGTTATGCAACTTCAACTATTCAAAATTTATCAATTTAATTAAAAGGGGCGGTAAATACAACTCTGGTAATCCCTAGGTCGGTGTCTGCAAGTAGACTATACGAGTACTACCAATTGTTATTTTTACCGGTATTAACCAGAAGGCTCAATACATATCCGCATGACTTTCTGGTCTTTCACCAAGGACACTCAGGCCAACTTAAACAATTTCATCTACACCACCTATCAAGACTTACCACCGTATTTACCCCAAAACCATTTCATGAAAACCCATTTCCCAACATTCTTTTCTCAATGCAAATTTCCAAAGCTTAACATAGTCCAATGAATTGAAATGCCAATGTATGCTTAATAATGCAATGCAACATTACTTCCATATTCAATTGTTCCACACAATATACCATTGTGATCAAAATTTCCAATCCTCTTTTCAACACAATTCCACAAGATGAATATATATATATATACTTTTATATCCAATTCGTTCAAGAGAATAACGTAATTCCCACATTTCAAGCAATCTCAACAATTTAATCAATTCAAGACTAAATCAACATTTTGATAACAATTTCTAAAATAAACAACATTTCTCATTTTTTTTTCCACAAAATTCGTCATTTATATATAAATAAACAATTTTCAAAACATCCATTTATTTTGGTATACAAAATAAATATGACAACATCTTCCAAAGATTTTCAACATCTTTCAAAGAAAAGACCCAATTTCTAGATTTTCTCATCAAAACCATTCATCTTCAAAATATTTAGAAAAATCTCCCCAAAATCATCTTTCTTCAATCAATATGGTTCAAAACCTTCAATTTCTATTTTAAAAGGAAAAGAAATTAAACCTTCTTTCAAAATCACTCATCTTTGTGAAATCAACAATCGATTTCTCAAAACTAATCAAAGGATGATTTCGAAAATCATCTAGATCTTGCAAAAACATATATATAACTCTAAGAAAATCCCTACTTCAAGTTTTGAAGAAGAAATGAGATGAAACTCCAAAATCAACGGTGTCGAAACTTGATCTTCACCACACACAACGAAGTCCTTGAGATGATAACCAACTTTGGTGAAGAACTTAGGTCTAAATCCCAATGGATTTGGAGAAATCAAAGAGAGAAAATGACTTCTAGAGAGAGAAGCTCCCGATCTGGAATTCTGGAGAGTTTTAGAGAGAGAGAGGACTAAAAAAGTGATATGAAATATCAGATTCACAAACTGATATAACATGGTTTGCTCGAACGTGGAATGCCCCGCTCGAGCATCAAATACACTAACCCAGTACTTTTGCAGATAGATCAAACTTCTGAAACCAAACATTCTTCACTCGAGCGCATAAACGGCCGCTCGAGCGGACAAGCAACTTCGAATGCATTTTGCATTTTTGTTTTGGGGGCGCTGCCCCTCAACCCTGCCAGGGCGCTGCCCTAGGACCCGCCAAGGGGCGCTGCCCCCTGGACCCCTGTGAGCTAACCGGACAGCTCGATCCCTGCCAGGGCGCTGCCCTTGGACCCGCCAAGGGGCGCTGCCCCCTGGACCCCCGCGAGCTGACCGGGCAGCTCGACCCCCGACCGGCCCAGTCGAAGTGGCAAAACATGAAAGAATGATCAAAATTGGGATCGCTACAGACGCGCCGAGCAATAAGTTGCGGGTGAGAGCTCGTCTGAGCTTGTTTTGGAGCGTGGTTGGTGGCTCTAGAATCGTCTAGAAGAGATGAATATTATGGTGTGGCAGGTTTGTGATTATGGCCACTGGAATCGTTTGAAAATAATGATGAAGCAGTGCTGGAACAAAGATAATAAAGTGTATGGGCGATGGAATGAATGTTGTAGTGCTACTGTGTACGGAACTAAGCACAAAAAAAAAGGCTATATGTGTGGAACCTAGAGTTTTTATACCATGTTAGAATGGTTGAAAGAAAAGAAATATGGAAAATGTGTATCTGTATTATATTGAATGAATATAATACAATAAGAGATAATGTATTTATAGGCACAAACCTAGATAAGTATAGAAGGAGATAGAGATACAAGGAGATAGAGATAAAGAGAGATAGAGATAAGCTATATCTACAATACAAGGAGATACGTATAAATCTATCACGCTAAATCTAATATATACGTTAACAGTGTATTTCAACTGCTAGTTTATTATTCATATAAGCATTTTTTTTTATATTTTGTTCATAATCTTTTCTTTTTTTTTATCTTAATAATTAAATTAATTTTAATTCATTTTTTTTTTCAAGCTCAAGCTCGAGCTCGAGTTTCTCGAATGTTTTACAAGTCAAGCTCGAAGTTGAATATTTAAGCTTGACTTGAATTTGGCTTGAGGTCAAACTCGCTCGAGGTCAAACTTGACGAATTCCTAATAAACAAATATGAACACTCAAAAACTCAGCTTGGCTTGAATCGTTTGTAATCCTAGTTATAACTAAATTAGAACTAAGGGGTGGTTTGAGATATTTTAAATAACTACACTTTTTAACTTTTTATAAAATATGAGTTGGGTATGGGTATGGGTTGAGTTTGAAATGATGTGACTTAAACAAGATGATGTGACTTAAGTAAGATAGTGATTTTTTGACTTTTTTAAGTTATAACAAACAAAATCTAATATTACAATAAGTTATAATTAAGTCAAACACCACTTGAAGCATAACCAAAATAACTACCACGATAAATCATAACTGAATTGTAAACCAACACCATAATAACTTATAACAAAATCACAAAAAGTAGTAACTGGGACACACAATATACCTTTTTTTTTTTTTTAGGGTGTGCACTCACATCTTGACAGTTTTTTTGTTAATGGGAATCATGAAATTTTATTTAGAGAAGAAAATTGCAACAGGAGAGAAGCAGATGAATAAGAAACGCGGAATATATTACAATTTCCATAAGGTTCATAAGATGTTATTCATGATGCTTCCAACCAGCGTCATCTAGTCAATTGCAGAAACAGAAAAGGTATAGCAATAGGGGAATAATAATCCTCTCAAATATCATTTTGCCTTCCAAATTATTATGCGATAATTAATTTGGCACCCAGATTTCATCTTATTTTAATCTGACTTCTAAAATTTTGAAATTTTATCAATTTATCCCGTCATATGATTTCATCTACAATCAACAAAATGTGCTGACAAGACACCATACTTCATTTTGAACTTCATTTCACACTCCAAATTATACCTTAAAAATAAATTAACCCCACAAATATACAAAAAATTAAATTCAAATATTTAATAAATAATTTTTTTATCTCAAAAATGAAAAAAAAAATTTAAATAATATACTTTGCAAAATATATATATATAATATAAAAATTCTCATTTAGAATTATCTCTTTAAGTCTCAAATTATCTTGAGTCGATCCTAGAGAAACTAATTGAGTCAAAAATTTCTCAGCTACTTTATATGTGTGCGAGCACGCAATTGTTGTTGGGATCTGGGATCCTATCCAAGACTTTATAGAAATTATATCAAGTAGAAAAACACACCCACACTCAAGGAAACACCATATTTAACGTGGTTCGGCCTCAATGCCTACGTCTATGGGTGAGTAGCCTGTTATCACTATAACAATGAAGAGATTATAGAAAGATTACAATAGAGAAGGAGCTCACACTCTCCTCACTCACCCACTCACCCGTCTCTCTCGCTCACACCGAGAGAAACGGTCTCTCCGCCTCACATCTCTCACTCTCTTTGGTTGCTCTTTTCTCTCGGTTCTCTTCATTTACCTCTCTCACACCCTCTCTATATATACATATAAATGGTAGGTGAGAGCTGGCTGGTCTGCACATGGCTAGCTCCTTCTTGTGTGTTGGCATCACATGGCCAACTTGTTCCAACATGTTGAAGCTCCTTCCACATGGCCAGCACGTAGGGAGAGAACACCCTCACATGGGTGATGATATCCCACCTTCACATGGGGTGATAATATCCCACAATTGTAAAGAATTTATTCCCCAAATTAATTTTAATAGAATTGTTTAACTAATAGTGATTTTAAAATTGAGTGAGTAAAAATTTAGACCACGCTTATTAAACATCTTCTTTTGAAATTTGAAAATTTATATTGAATGATAAAATGAATATGTCAAAATTTGCCTACAAAATCGAGATTACCTACTCGGTCATATCATTGATTGAATGATAATTTAACGCAAAAGTTAGCAACTATTGTCTAAATGATACTCAATAGGATTAATACTCAATTTTTTTTATTTAAAATTTAATTTTTTTCATTTTTGAGATAAAAAATTATTAATTAAATATTTATATTTATTTTTTTAATATTTGGAGAGCTAATTGATTTTTAAGGTATAATTTAGGGGGCTAAAATATAGTTTCAAATGAAGTTTGGTGTCACGTCAGTACATTTTGTTTGATTGTAGACGTTATTAGACAACGGGGGTAAATTGAGCAAATTTCAAAAAGTTTAGATGTCAAATTAAAATAAGACAATGTCTGAGTGCCAAATTAATTATCACGTAAAAGTTTGAGAGGCAAAATGATATTTCCTCTTAAAATAGTACGGTAAATTACAATATTAGTCTATGTAATTTAAGAGAACCGTTAATTATTTTTATTTTTTTTGGGGGTGGGATCGGTAAAATAAACTTTATTTACTATTTCAATGTAAAAATAGAGATACAATCAATAAAAGAAGAAGATACAAAGAGTTTTAGAATATAATATGTAAAGTGTTGCTTTTATGTTTTCTCTTTTTGGCTTGTAAGCTTGTAACTCCTCTATATAAAGGAGCTAACCCATAGCATTCAATATAGATTCAATATATCAATTCAATACACAATTCTCTCTCTTTATCTAGACATAATTCTAACGTGGTATTAATGGTATCAGAGCTAAGTTAAGAACCTAGTAATTTCGCTTCACCGGCGGGTGGCAACCTCGCCTTGGCCGCCCGCCGGACAAACCCAAATTTCCTTAATTTCTTCTTTCATGGCAGATTCAACAACAACAACAACCCGCCACCACGCTCCTCTTCTCACTGCTGTCACCACTGTCAACCTTAACCCATCGCTGCCGTCCCTTCAATCTGATCAACAGCTGGACACACATCACACAGGCCAACCTCTCTCTCTCTCGTTGCAAGAGAAGGCCACCGACCGACGTTATACTCACTCTCTCTTCTGTTGTTTTGGATGGAAGTAACAGTACCTCCATTGCTTGAGTAATATTTCCTAACATGTGCTTGGAAAGTAGTGAACTGGATGGTTGAGGCACAAGCAACCACGGTGTGCATGATTTTCATGGCAGTCCAGTTCGGCAAACCCAACCACCTGCACTATCTCTGTCTCTCTAGATCGGGTGCTTCTCTCAGTTGATTCGCACCCTCACCATGTTGGAACTTATGATACACAGCCGGTGGAGGCACAGTCATGGACCACTCGCAGGGGCAGCAACCCGAGGCTGGAATCGTCTGCGGCCGACCAAGTCCTCGACATTCCGGCTACTCCCACCCGTGACCTATGCAACAACAACAACAACCACGCTCTTTTCTGTGTGAAAATGGGATTGCAATTGACGAAATCCAAAGAGAAGCAAAGCATCATACAGCCGAAGAAGAACTAGTCTGCCTTTAACCATGAAAAGCTGTGTATGCTAATCTGACGCAGAGCCTGTGGCACATGAAGCTTGTGTGTTAACCTCATTTAACGAATTGTTACCACCAGTCTGTGCAATCTGATGGTTGCCTTGATCTGGCACTGAGCTATCCTGCAAAACATTTGATACAGAAGCTGTATTGGTTCTGCTATCGCCATCTACAGCTACGCGGCGATTAATTGGCTGGAGATCGTCCCTTTCCAGCAAATCCTCATCACTCAACTTTCCTCATTACATTTCAAACTTTACACACCACCATTCCATGTTACCTACTCTCTCAGTATATGTATATATATATAAAACCCATCATACCCATCATTTTATATATCAAAACCCATGTTCCCAGGGGGAGGAGGGACATGGGGGCTAGAGGGTCACGTGACTCCTGACTTTTCATATATATATATATTTTTCTTCTTACACGTAGTGCTTTATATACATATAGTAGTCCATTTTTGGTATCCACTTTGGCACCTACTGAGTCTCGTTTGTTTGGAAACAGGTTTTTTTAATAATTTTTTGACTTTTTAGTTAAAATATGATGTAAAAAAATTTAGTTTGTTTGGGATAATTTTTTGACTTTTTATGAAAAGATGTGCAAAAAGTAGACAGAAAAAAGAATCTTTGACTTTTTAATATAGGTTGTTAGCTTTTTGACTTTTTTTAGTAACTTTTTAACTAAAAAAGCCACTTGCCAAACGAGGCCTGACACACGCCACCCAATTCCCAAACACACCTTCAATCCAATTAATTTTTTTTTATTCATGGAAAAAGAGTTTTTTTTTTCCCCCTTTGTTACCTTGCAATTTATCAACTCGCGATTCACTAGATTAGGATCACACAATACAGATTTGGAATCACATTACAACCTTGATATTTTATTTTCATTGTTTACAGGTAACTTTATATATGATTTTTTATTTTTAAATAAAAATTATGAGTATCAATTTATAGTTATTTGTTAAGTTTTGATTTGTAAAAAAATTTGATTTGTTATTATTTATGTTAAAATAAGAGATTTTGATATGTTAAAATTATGAATCTTAATTGGTAGTGATTTATATTAAAAGTAGGGATTTTGGGTTGTTGTTGTTTGTGCTAAAATTAGGGATTTGATTTGTGCTACAATTAAAAATATTAATTTCTAGTACTTGTTATTTTAATTAGGGACTTTCATTTGTTATATTATTGGTATATTAGAAATTTTATTTGTTGTGATTTGTGCTAAATTTAATTTTTTTGATTTGTATTAAAATTGAAGATTTTGATTTGTGGGGGTTTGTGATTTTGATTATGAATTTTTATGTTTATTTTTATTTTTTAAAACAGTCATGGAGAAATATTTCAAAAGAAAATCAAAGTTGGAATCATCTCTTCATCAAGAAGAAGATTATAATTATTCTTCCGCAAAACAAAGTCGCATAGAAATCAACTTAGTAGATCTTCCTGCAGATTCAGGACTACGGCCTCGGATTATGGATTATAATACTAATGATCGAGACCAAATTCATAGGGCATATCTACAAAAAGGTCCTTGTCAATCTCGTGATCATAATTTTTCACAAAAATCATTTGGACAAAAATTTTGGCGATTTACTCGGGCTTGGTTTAGTGAATTTCCTAATTGGTTGGAGTATAGCGTAGCAAAAAATGCAGCTTTTTGTTTATGTTGTTATCTTTTCAATCCCAATATTGGAGATCAAGCTGATTGTGATTCTTTTGTCGGTGAGGGTTTCTCAAATTGAAAGAAAAAAAAAAAAAAATTCAGACTCATGTTGGAGGTCCCAATAGTGCTCATAATCAAGCTTCGAGTAAATGTCAAGACTTGTTAAACCAAAATCAACATATTCAAACTATTTTTTTCAAACAATCTGATCAATGAATGTTAATTTTTAATGTTTAATATTAGCTGGAAAACTTATTATTATGTTATTGTTATTGATTGAGGGAGAAAAATTTTTGAAATTATAATTAATACGTGCCCCCCAAATATTAAATTCTTGACTCCGCCGTTCCCCTACTTAATTCCACCCTCTCTCTCTCTCTTTGGTCAATTCCTCATCACTTTCTTCTTTTCTTTTTTTTTTCTTTAATCGCACCACCCACCGAATTGCCATACTGACCATCTATCTATTATATATATATCTACTAGATTGTATTCTTTCCACAAACTCATCATAATTCCCACTACCCCCACTTTACCTTTTCTTTATTTTATTTTATCTTTCCTTTTCCATTCAAAAAAAAAAAAAAAACAATCAAACACACAAAACCAATCACTCAACTGCCGCTCCATATATTTTCATTGCCATTACAGTCCTTACATTTTTCATTTCCACATTTCAAAAAAAAAAAAAAAAAAAAAAAAAAACACAACCACACACCAACAACTCTTACCACAACCCATAACCACCACAAATACCGACCTTACTTTTTCGCCTCTTCCGCAGCTTTTTTCCTCTTACCTCTGTCTTGGGCGTCCATTGCCGACCCAGCCTCCGTGCTTTCCAGTCTACCGAGTACGTTTACTCCCCCATGCTCCTCAAACGCCACATATGGCGGCCCTCCAAATCGGAGCATGACTGTGGCCTTCTATTTTCAATCCTTGTTTTCCGCCTTCAATACACATATCTCTGCTCCCACATCCTTATACATACGCTAGAGCAGAGCCAGTTGGGCATTTAACTGTTGTACCTGACTTGTCCTATTTTGAAGTCGGTGAGACAAGTTCGTGACCGCCGTCATGGTCTCCACACATGATTTCAACGTGTAATGGTTGGCCTCAATATCCGATTGTGCTGCCATTATTTGCTCCACTTACAGTATCGGAAAGTTCAACAGTGCAAAAACAAGGGCGCTTGGTCCAGGGGCGCTTGGTTGTGCTTCCAGGGCGACAGAACCGGTTATCTCTATTGTGGCATCATTCAGGTCGGGAAACAGGGTGAGAGGACCACGGAAAGAAGAGGCCATATCAGAGGCAGCACAAGCAGGGTTGCAGAGTGTTTCAGAGAAGCAGAGATTTCAGACTGGTAATGTCAGAAAGGGTTGGTTACAGAGTGTTTCAGAACGAAGATGTTCAAAGGTTTCAAACTAGTTGGTTTGCATAGCCTCTACCTCAACCTTGGTTTAAATAGCCAAGGCAGACACGCGCATCACGCGCTACTCAACGCCAGACGACAAAACGGGAGCACAAGCCAAGGAAAACACACGCATCGTGCGCTGCTCGACGCCACAGTGTCGAACATGCCTTTTGAGGTATTGGCGGGCCTTTTGAGGGCGCACCTTTTAAGGGCACAACTTTTGAGGACGCGATATATATATATCTTTGGGCAGCCTACAGTGTCTTCTACAACGATCCGGCATGACCTCGTAAACTGTCCCGACATTGATTCCGGTTAGCTTCTATAACGATCTGACACGACCACACAGTGTTTACTACAACAGTCCGGCATGATCCCGTAAACTGTCCCGACATTGATTCCGGTTAGCTTCTACAATGGTCTTACACGAACACACAGTGTCTACTACAACGATCCGGCATGATCCTATAAACTGTCCCGACATTGATTCCGGTTAGCTTCTATAACGGTTCGATACGACCTCACAGTGTCTTCTACACCGGTCTGCTACTACCACACATTATCTTCTACATACAGTTTGACACGACCACATAGTATTTTCTTCACTAGTATAACACGACCGTACAGTGTCTCATATCATATTCTATTTTATTTATTTGTTTATTTTTTCATTTTGTTACTCTCTCCAAACTCAAGTTGGTTGGTTGGTTCCTATCCTCATTGAGTTTGAGGGGGACTGTTAGAATATAATATGTAAAGTGCTGCTTTTATGCTTTCTCTTTTTGGTTGTAAGTTTGTAACTCCTCTATATAAAGGAGCTAACCCATAACATTCAATATAGATTCAATATATCAATTCAATACACAATTCTCTCTCTTTATCTATACATTAATTCTAACAAAGAGCATCAAAGAACTAAAATTCAAATTATTTAAATTAAAATTATAAGAATGAAAGTGAAACTATGATTCATAATAATAAGAGGGTGAGAAATTAGGGAGCTCCTTTGCTTTGAACCGTCTTGCTACCCGGCACAGGCACTGTGGGACTTCCGACGGCTGGACCCTAGCCACGGACAAGGACTCCGGCTGCACCCAAAAAAGAAAAAAAATTAATGGACTAAATTTCACATTTAAATATATATAATTGAAAAAATTCACTCACTATGATATGACTCACAAGCAGTTTACACTGTCTTTTAAAAATAAACGCATATTTTTATGGTGATTTTAAATTAAAATGATACTGTTCAAATAGAATGAGATTGCTGTATAAAAGATTGATTAGAGAGTGGGAATTTTTTTATAAAAAAAACTTAAATCAAAATAAAATGTCAATGGTTAAAGACATTTATCATTTCCTTCGTCTTCTACTTTCAAACTGCAACTCAAACTCTAGGTTAACCTAACCCTAGCCAAAATAAAAATAAAAAATAAAAAACCCGATTCTAATTGCTTTCAAAAAACAAAAGAAAAAACTTAGAAAAATAGCAATGCATGTTAATTATATTTTTGGTTTCTAAAATATGAGTTTTGTGTTATTTTAGTTTTTGATGCTTAAATCGTGTCAATTTATCCTCCAACATATAAAAAGTTCTAAGTTGGTCTTAGTATTTAAATTGTATCAATTTAATTTATAATGTATAGAAAGTGTTTTATTTTGGTTCGTAATTTGGTCCTCCATTCTAACTCCGATAATAGATGCCAAAACTTAGTTAAAGAATTATAGTTTTAGCTCCAAATTATGTGAAGTGTCATTAAGCGAAAACTCACTTAAAATATTACTCTTTTTAATCTTCAAAGTATGTGACTTGTATCATTTTGAGATCTAAAATTACACATTTTTACTCTTGACTTTAACGACTTGTATTGATGGAATTTGGTTGGGGGACTAAATTGAAACATGTTTTATACATTGGGAATCAAGTTGATTCAATTTTAACATTGTGGATCAAATTGAAATATTTTTTTATGCATTAGGAACCAAATGATCATAATTTGGGAATACAAAAGCTAATTAAACCTATTAATATATGTTATCATTATGAAATGAACAATGAAATACATCACGAAAAGTAAAAGATGCAGATCTCTTCAACTAGGAGATCATCCCAATTGGACGGTGATATTGGGCCTTTGTTAACTTAACATGGTGTTTATTTTGATAATTAAAAAGCGTTCATATTTTAGGATCTTTCAAGCAGATCATTCATACAAGAAATCACTTTAATCTTATTAGTCTCATAATTGAATTTTATTTGTCTTCAAAAAAATATATGGCAAATATACTTTAAAAAATCGACCATCAATTTTTTTTAAAACAAATATGATTTCACCGTCTAGCTATAGTTGTATAATGAACTTTACTTTTTGTATAAATAATTTGTCTGAAAAATTAAAAAAATAAATTATTCAGATCATTAAAATGGTTTTTTTTTTTTTTTTTTTTTGATCAGCAAAGAAAAATTTCATTTAACAGCATGAAATTAAAAGTACAAGAAGATGAGATGCATCGAGAGAGATTCGGAAGTATAAAAATACCCCTACTACTGCTACTCACATCCATACAACCAATCCCTAAGCCTCTCGATTTTTTAAATAAAAAAGTTAAGAAGAACTTAACTAAAAAAAAAAAAAAAATACATGAAACCCCACATAATAACCCACAAAGACACCCAAAACAAACTAAAAAACTAAACAACACCCACTACACAGCAGCAAAACAAACTAAAAAACCAGAACTAAACTAAAAACACCCTGAGCACACGCCACCACTGTTGCTGCTACAACTCCCCATGCTCACGCCTGCACCTGATTACAACCCTATGCACACGCCACCTCACACTACCCACGCTTACGCTCGCCGCTGCTGCTGCAGCCTACCCACCTACGCCATGCCTCACCTCTGCTGCCCACACCACGCCATGCCGAGAAAAACTCACCGGCCGAGTGAAACTCCAAGCCAACACTGGACAGAACACCACCTACGCCATGCCTCACCTCTTCTTCTTCTTACACATCCCCAAAAAAAACTGCTCACACCCAAACCACACCAAGCCTCTGCTGCAGAACACCTCCTTAACGATGGCACCCACTTCCAAAATCCAAACACTTCCACTACCATGGCACTCTCCGAACAGAACACCCACTTCCATAATCTGAATACTTCCTTTACAAGCACCGAATATAGACAACTCCAGAATCTCCAAATTTGACAACCCAAACACCGAATAAGGTTCTCCCTGATGCACCCACACACTGCTATTCCATATGGGCCTTACCATCCTTTAAATACCTCTCTACCAAGCCGCAAAAACCATGCTACTGAGATCTTCTAACTCACACCGCGGATCCACACACCCACCGAACACCGACCCCCCACTAGGACACCTCCATACGAATGGAAGTTCACCCCTCAAACTCTCGCACGAGAAGGAGCGCCGAGTGACAACCGGACATAATCGAACGCCTAAGACACCCACTTCACCACCAATGAACCAGAAGCACCCTCAAGCTCCTACTGCCATAAAGCGCTCAAATGATAGTCTGAACGACCCTTGAAGCAACAACGAAGCAGCAAGGTTGAAGCAAACCCAACGCCTGAGTAAAATCGACGACCCAAGAACAATAAACACGCCTAGGTGGGGAAAATGAGGGATTCAAGTTTATTTAAAGAAAAAACACACAAGCAAACACCGGAAACGAGCTAGGCCAGCCGACCGCCATAGCCAAAGGCGGCGGCCGGCCAGCCCAAACAGAGGTCGGGGAAGGAGGTTTTTAGAAAGAGAGAGTATTTAGAGAGAGAAAGAAAATCATTAAACCCTAAACCCTAAACCCTCATTGGAGGTGGGAGATTTGGTGATTTCACACGCATTGCTAAACCCTAAACCCTCTCTCGTACTGAGAAATATTCTTACCAGTAGAGGGATGTTTTTCCGGTGTTTTCCCTTGTACATTAAAATGGTTTGTGGTGATACTTGGAGGCTCAACAACAAATTAGGATCACTAAGGGGAGAGAATATGCAACAAAAGAGAAATATTTTGACAACCTATTTTAAGATGGAATCGGTTTTTATACATACTCACCAGATATGATGTTGAACATATTGAAGAGAATAATCATCAACAAGAGCAAGAAATGGACAAGGGAGGCCAAGCGACCCATTATATTTCTTGCTTTCTTAGTTTAGAGGCCTCGTGTTATTAACCGCTTCAATTTATAGTCCCTCATCCAACTAAAAAAATAAATAAATAAAATGTTAAAAACAACCCTTAAGATTGTTGTTAGTTGAAAAATGTGTAAAAAATATGTTAAAATGTATAAAAGATATATAAAAATATAGGGTTAATTACACTATTAACTCAATAGTTTGATCCAAGTTTCACTTTGGTCTCTATTATTTTAAATTGAATAGCTTGGTCCCTACACTTTAACTATAGTTTCAATTTGGTCATTTCCTTCAGATGGGAGTTTAAATTTAACGATTTTGAGATATTTATCGGTCTCTTAAAATGTACGCGTAGATAAAATTAACAAAAGTTTGAATAGTAAGACAAAATTAAAACTAGATTTAAATTATATGGACCAAATTGTTCAAATTAAAATTGTAGGGACAAAGTGAAATTTAAGTCAAGTTGTAAAGGCGAAAGTGTAGTTAACCCATAAATATATAAAAATATTTTGCGATATATGAACAGTGTGTTGAAATTATAAATATTTTGATATTCTGTATTTTAAAGGCAAATTATAAATTAAAAAAAAAAAACCAAGATTTAAGAAATATAACAAAATAAATCATAAGTTTTTAATTTTATCAATTTAAACATTGTACTTTTGATTTCTTTTCAATTTAAACCATTTGACTATTTTTATTAAGTAAAATCAATAAAAAATTTTGATATTTTAGTTATTAAACTCAATAAAAAAATATTTTGGACATTTTATATATATATATCTATATTGAGTTTAATAACTAAAATATTATTTTCCAGTCGGTTTTACTCAAGATCTATTTCGTTATAAAGATTCAAATCTTAAGAATTTTTTTTTTGGTAATTATCCTAATTTTTTTGTAAATGTCTACCAACAACCAATCCATATGGTAAACATAAGTAAATTTCAATATCCACGTCAACCCTAAACCTCCAACATTTGCATTCATGATCATAAGAGGTTTACAAAAGGCCACATGCGAATATACATTTGATGACCTTAATATATGAATCTATAACATGCGAAATAACCAGTCAAGAGTAAATAAATGCCCTCAAGGGCTACATAGTCCAAGGTTTAAGCCCGGTTACACAAAATAATTGCTCAAACCCACACACATATAACCCTTGGTTTGCAAAAATAATTACAATAAACAAGAGTCTTGTGCTCTCAAAATACACTCCACGCTTTTAATTTGAAGGAATCACCACATATTTTCCTGCACAAAATCTCATAGGATGAGCACAAAGCTCAGTAGGAAATTCTTAACGAAATATATACATTTTATATAATGTTGGAAAAAATGATTTTTTGGTGACTTTAATTAAATATTAAAGTGGGTCCTAACCATTTATTGTGTTGGGTCCAAGTGGGCCAAAAACCATTGAGAATTAAATGAGAAATTGCCCCATAAAGTTAGCTTTATGAAAGAGTCAATGGGGTTTGTAACTTCTGCCTTTATTGCAGAGTTT
The DNA here is from genome assembly GCA_025200525.1 of Camellia lanceoleosa. Lineage (NCBI taxonomy): Eukaryota > Viridiplantae > Streptophyta > Magnoliopsida > Ericales > Theaceae > Camellia > Camellia lanceoleosa. The sequence goes on from CM045767.1 coordinate 27,430,113, forward strand.
AATAGAGCATTAATGGGGTTTGTAACTCCTGCATTAATGGGGTTTGTAACTCCTGCCTTTATTGCAGAGGTTAATGGTGCATTAGTGACCAGCCATAAAGGCTGAAGGCTTCTCTTCTCTCCCCTATACATGTATAAATTGAGACCCTCCTGTCAAGTCTCAAACATAGAAATTTTTGCTTCCATTTTACAAGTCAGTTTGCCTGAAAGTTCCTACAGTGAGAGAGTGCTACCACTGTTTTTGTTCGCTAAGCTAGACAGAGAGTGCTTCTGCCGTAGCTGGTTTTGACTGTCGTATCCTGGGAGACAGACGCCGGGATTCCTCAAGCACTCGATCCGTGAGGCGAAATTGCTTTTAAGAAAGCGCCATCGTGCATTTCGATTTGGTTTCTTTACCATTTTATTGTTTTGTGTATTTCTGTTGAAATTTAGTTGTAATTATCAACATATGTTCTTGGTATATAATTTTGTTTTCTTCATAAATCTATTTATTAATTTCACAATTTGAACAACATATAATTCTCATGAGATGAAATGCATATGCCATGCTATGTTTTTAAAAGAAAACCACATCTTCATCTTTTTGAAAACCATCATACACAATGAAATCTTGAAAATTCAATGGTTCATTAATTTCAATTAAGTTCAAAGGGCGGTAAATACGATTCAGATAATCTCTAGGTTGGTGTCTGCAAGTAGACATAACTAGCACTACCAAATCGCCACTTTACTGATAGTTAACCAAAAGGCACGTGGTATCTCATCCGCATATGTTTTCGGTCTTTCACTCTAGACACTTAAGTCAACTTAACCAATACCAACTACATCCTCTATCCGGACTTACCAACGTATTTACCCCAAAATAAATCAATGAGATCTTGTTTCACAAACATTTCCTTTCTCAATGCAAAAATTTTCAAATCTCAATTCAAAATTCATAACAACCAAATGAATGGAAATGTCAATGCAACATATATCAATGCATTATAATACTTTTCCATTTTCAATTTCCTCCACACAATCTTCCATTGTGATTACAATTTCCATTTCTCTTTCCAATGTAATTTCACAAAATAAACATATACTCATTTATATCTATCGAGAAGTAACAACATTTCCACACTTCATGCATTCTCATTAACTTAATCATTTCGTGACTATATCAACTCTTTTTTGAACAACAAACTTGAAAAACCAACTCTTTCCTATATTCCATAGAATTTCTCATTTGCATACAACAATATGAAATTTCCATTCATTCATTCACTTTAACACTTTAATGAGCAAAAATTCATGAATTCTTAACATCTCTCAAAAAACCCCAATTTCTTGGTTTTCACCAAACACTAGACATTTTCCCCCATTTTTTAGGGAATCTCTCCAACACAACATCCTTCCTTAGCAATGTAGTTCAAACCTCAAGAATTTGTTGAAAACAATGTGTGAACCCACTTTTAAAATCATCAAACACTCATGAGCCAAAATCGAATTTCAATACCACAAGAGAGAGTTCCAAAATCAACATAATTTTGCAAAAATATATATATGACTCTAAGAAAATCCATACCTCAAGTTTTTGAAGGAAGAATAGAAGAAAGCCCTAAAATCAACAGTGTCAAAACTCGATCTCCATTGCACACAACGTAGCCTTCAAAGAATTCTTCAACTTTAATAAAGAAACTATGGTCAAAACTTTGATGGATTTGGAAAAATCAAGGATTTACTGAAGTTTGGTGTAGGGAAAGTAGAGAGAAGGGGGAGAAAATGTGTTTTTAGAGAGAGAGAGAGATGAAGAAAAAGTGATATACACTCAACCCAAGGAGAAGAAAAGGAAGAAATTTTCAGACTCAGCGTATTCTCGCACGTGCGCGCCTTTCACCGCACGTGCGGCATGCCCTTCACTACACGCGCGACCTCCCCCACACATGTAGCTCACTTCTCGCACTTGCGGTTTCACGTGCAATTAAAGTAGTCTACACCATCGACAGCCCCTCCTCACCACACGGGCGACTTCACCTCTAGCACGTGCGGCCCAAGCCCCCGCACGTGCGGTTCTGCCTCCTAGCCAAGAATTTCCGTAGTTGAACTTGAGACACCCTGGATCCAACCTTACGCCTCCCAAAACAAGCGAAACTCAACATAGGAATAAAATAAGGACGATAATTTGAATAAGTGTTATCCCAGATAGGCAACCCAAGAGGGGGGTGAATTGGGTTATTAAAAATTTCACAATATTAAAATTAACACAATATTCAGAATTTAATAAATAAAAAAAAACAGAATAATAATTATCAATATAAAAGTAAGAGAGATAGGGAGAGAAAATCAAACACTGCGATTTATAGTGATTCGGCGCGCCAGGCCTACGTCCACTCCCCAAGGAACCTCTTTGAGAATTTCTTTACTATCAATTGAATAAATACACTACCAAGCTTGTGGATTTGGCACAGGACTTAGTCTTATCTATTGAGTCTCACTCAACAATAAAAGCCTTACCCTTACAAAATCTCTCACAAAAATAAGGAATAAGAATAAGTGGTACTTAAACCCACTTTTACAATAATTCTCTCACAAAGAGTAGATATGAAAGTGTAAGAACAAAGGCTAGACTTATATCTGAAAGTGAAAGAGCATAATACAATTTGGAGCTCATAGAAAATTTTCTCTTCAAGTTCTTGATTTTTCTCCACACATAACACTTCTATTTATACACAAAAATATACCCGTTGGACGCTCCTTGCTGACGTCATGGATGACATCTATTTGTTTCAACTTGTCATCATGAGGCATCCTTTGTTTCAACTTGTCATCATGAGGCATCTTTTCTTTTTGACAAACAAAGTGGCCGAATTTGAACAAAACTCACAAACATGTGGGTTTTGACTAATATATATAGTATAAATATATATATATATAATCCTACAAAATCCACATTATAAAGATGTAACTTTAACATTCAAATACAAACTTCAACATGTGAATTAAAATTCAATATGTTGTAATTTTGCAACCATTTCTTTGTGTATCATATCATGTATGATTTTTTTTACATGCTAGTAATTAATGTTTCCACACATTAATATATATGATTACTTCCGTGATGTATGCTATTATATGCATTTATATGTTCTGATCAAATATTTTCATACACAGAAAAATCTCTTTAAATAATATTTATGATGGATCTGAAAATATATGCTCTCTTTAAAATATTGAATATGTTGTAGAGATTTTAAACTAAATATATTCTACCACTCCATATTAATTTTGTCAAAACAAGACAACCTATCAATATCAAATTTGTCAAAATAATATAACCAATCCATCATTTTTGTCAAAATAATATAATTAATCAATTTTTAATTTGGTCAAAAAGTAAATAGTGATTAGCCCCAAGTTTCAAAAAGTGAATAGTAAAGTTTTTTAAAATATTTTTATTTAACTAATATTTAACAAATATATATATTTTAAAATGATAATATTTTGTGTCAAATAAATATGTACATTAAAAAAAATTCAAATTGTTACAAATAATATTTTAGACATCATCAAAAGTAAATAATACAAATAATATTTTAGACATCATCAAAATTAAATAATATGATTAACAATTTTTCCCTTTTTGATGATGGCAATATTTGTATGGATTTGACACAAAATAAAATTGACAAAATATTTGATAACCCTACAAAGCAAAAATCATATTTTTTTTTACCGTCTCCCCCTTTGACATCATCAAAATAAAAGATGAAGAGATGAAACAAATACTTTTGATAAAATAATCCGAGCGGCCAAAAATAAAATAATTGGCCTTCTGTCTTGTCAAAATCATTGTGGGGATTTTGGAGCATCTCGAACGCAGAAAATATTGACAAACAAAAGATTTGAGCAGATATGCATCGAGTAATGGATTGATGGAGTGTATAAAAAGTGATACGGATCATAGGCAAAGATACAAAATCATCAAGTGTTGGAGAGAAAAAATTTGTTTCAGTTTCTTGTGTAATCATGTCATTCCTTACCTTGTCTATCAATGAGTCGGATCTGCATGAGGTGTCTGTAATGCATGCAAATGAGAGAGTACTAGTGACGCAGGTACATGCTATGCCTGTAAATGAAGGTTCTAGTGTTATTGGTAATCGAAATGATTTCGATGCTATTAATAACACTATGGCTCTTAGTATACAGGCCATGACTGCAGTTTCCAATATGCCGCGACGATTACAAGCAAGAGTACAAGAAAATAAGCAATGGAAAGATGAGGTGTGCTTGTTAAAATAACAAGTAGTTAATATGTGTAAGGAGAAGAAAGAGTTAAAAAGGAAAAATGCACAGTTGGAGAATGCAGTGCATTATTATGCAACAGTGATAATGCCAAGACTCACAGAAATCGAAAATAGAGAGAAGCATGTAAAAGAGACTCATGAAAATTTTTTGAGAGAAGTGAAAAAGAAAAAATCTATGAAATCTTCTGAAAATTTACATGTAATCGAGTAATATTTTCTTTTTCTGAAATAAAATTGTGAGCATTTCTTCCTTTATTTTTTTGATTATTATTATTATTATATTTTTTTTTTTAATTCTGTCGTTGCACAAAAAAAATTTGTTTGTTGGTGCAGATAAGGAGTATGGCAGATAAGGAGTAAAAAAAATATATGTATATATACTCCCCCTAAAATTATGCACAGAATCTACACATGCCCCCTTTTATATATATATATAGTTTTATAATGAAAATATATAAGTCTTCCCCTGAATTAATGCACTAAAAATTACATAAATTTGAAAAGACAAATTACAAATCTATAATAAGAAGGGCCATTAAGATCCGGCCATAAACAATTACACCAAGTGCACTAGCATAAAAGGAGAAAATAAAAATAAAAATAATTTCTTCAGACAAGGTAGAAGCAACCATTATTAAATCCAAGAGAATTTAGAGCACATACAACAAGTAAAAAAATATAACATAGTGCAACAAGAATTTTAACATGTTGATTGGTGATGACCTTGATGAATGGAAGAAATTGAGACGATTGGGTAGATCGGTGACGAATTTGTGTAGATCGGCAATGGATCTTGATGGATCAGTCACGGATTTTGATGGATTGGTGATGGAACTTGATGAATCGGTAAAGATGGTGATGCAGATTTCAAGTGGAGAAGTGATGGAGTTCGGTGGATTGGTGAGGGATTTGGGTGGATGATGGTAGAGATGAATGTGATGGATGATTTTGTGGATGGTAAAGATGGTTGTAGACGATGGTGAGCATGAAGATGGAGTCGGCTGAGGATGTGAGGAAGAAGGAGAAAGCGAGAGACCAAGAGAAAGAGAAAAAGAGAGAGTAAGGGAGAGAGTGGGTGAGAGATAGAGACGAAACGGGAGGGGGAGAGAGAGAGAGAGAGAGAAAAAAAATATATATATAAATATATGTATATTATTATTGTTATTATTTTTTATAATAATAATTATTATTACAATATTTATTTTATTTAATTATTTTTTAAAAAAATCATTTTTTAATATAAACATTATATTGGAGTATTCATTATACCAAGTTCTGTTCTAATATAACAAAATTGTTCTTCATTTAGAGGCTTGGTAAATATGTCAGCAAATTGACAATTTGTAGGCACAAATTCAAGTTCAATGTCACCTTTGAGTACATGATCTCTTAGAAAATGATGTCTTATCTCAATGTGTTTAGTACATGAGTGCTGAATAGGATTTTTTGAAAGGTTAATGGCACTTGTGTTGTCACATTTTATAGGAATATGATCATAGTGAAGTCCAAAATCTTGAAGTTGTTGTTTCATCCAAAGCAATTGTGCACAACACCCAGCGACGGCAATGTATTCTGCTTCATAGCTTGATGAGCTAACCGAAGTTTTGTTTTTTGCAAAACCAAGAAGTGAGTGAGTGTCCAAGAAAATGACAAGTACCACTAGTACTTTTTCGGTCAAGTCTGCATCCCGCAAAGTCGGTATCTGAGTAACCAAAAAGTTCAAAGGTGGTTCCCTTAGGATACCATAATCCCAAATTTGGAGTGCCGACAAGATATCTGAAAATGCGTTTGACTACGATGATGTGTGACTCTTTCGGTGCGGATTGAAAACGTGCACACATACAAACACTAAACATTATGTCGGGCCTACTTGCAGTAAGATAGAGTAAAGAACCAATCATACCTCGATATTTCTTTTCATCTACAAGTTTACCTTGCTCATCTTTATCGATTTTTATCGATGTGCTCATTGGAGTTGCTACCGGCTTTGATGATTCCATTTCAAATCTTTTGAGTAGATCTTTGATATATTTCGTTTGATTTAAATGGATTCCATCATTAGTTTGTTTAATTTGTAGACCAAGGAAGTAATTTAATTCTCCTATCATACTCATTTCAAACTCACCCTGTATGTCTTTAGCAAACTTTTTGCACAAATTTTCATTAGTAGCACCAAAAATGATATCATCAACATAAATTTGAACAATTAGCATATCTTCTTTTTTAATTTTTATAAAAAGTGTTGCATCAATTTTTCCTCTACAAAAGCCTCTGTCAAGTAGAAAATTACTCAATCTTTCATACCATGCTCTAGGAGCTTGTTTCAAGCCATATAAAGCTTTTGAAAGTTTGAAAACATGATCCGGGTATTTATGATTTTCAAAACCGGGAGGTTGTTCAACATAGACTTCCTCCGAAATGTACCCATTTAAAAAAAAACACTTTTAACATCCATTTGATATAATTTAAAATCTTTAAAACACGCAAAAGCAAGTAACATTCTAATAGCTTCAAGTCTAGCAATTGGTGCAAAAGTTTCATCAAAATCAATTCCCTCTTCTTGATTATAGCCTTAAGCTACTAATCTAGCTTTATTTCTAGTAACAACTCCGGATTCATCCATTTTATTTCAAAAAACCCATTTTGTACCAATAACGGGATGATTCTTAGGTCGAGGGGCTAAAAACCAAACTTCGTTTCTTTCAAATTGATTTAATTCTTCTTGTATTGCTAGAATCCAGTTTTCATCATTTTCAGCTTCTAAAAATGATTTTGGTTCAATTTGTGAAACAAACGCTAAGTTACCACAAATATTTCTAATAAAGGAACGAGTTTTTATACCTTCCGCTGCATCACCTATGATGTGGTCCTTGGGATGGCCATGAGCATACTTCCATTCTTTTGGTAGATTTGCGTCATTTTCTAGAAGAACATATATTTCTTGAAGTTTCTCCATTGTCATTTTTCCTTCATGTTTGCGTAATGGATTTTCTTCATTTTCCTTCATGTAGATGCTCTCCATGCTTGGTTGATTTTCTACAATATCATTACTTACAAGATTCTTGGAAATAATGTCGTTAGATTCATCAAAAACAATATGCACAGATTCTTCAACAAGTAGAGTTTTTTTATTGAACACTCTGTAAGCTTTATTGGACATAGAATAACCAAGAAATATAACTTCATCCGATTTAGTATCAAATTTTTCTAAGTTATCTTTATTGTTATTTAATACAAAGCATTTACAACCAAAAGCACGCAAGTGACTAATATTAGGTTTTCTACATTTCCAAAGTTCATAAAGGGTTTTCTTAAGAATAGGTCTAATCATGGCACGGTTTATAACATAGCATGTAGTGTTAACAACTTCCTGTAGACGTCCCCGAACGCATCCCGGGTGAAGGGAGTGCGAGTCCCCCCCCTCCCCCCGGTTCTGGTTCGATATTGGGTCACTACAGTTCGAAGGACTCAAATGTCACGGTTCTTAATCTTGAACCAAAGAGTCCAAATCCGGCAAATCGTTTTTGAGAAAAAACAGATTTTTGAAAGAAGTGCCAAACATGGACTGCTTTGCCAGATAACAGAGTCGCCACCTAAATATTTTTTAAATGGGAAATTTAGGAAACCCTAACTCGGTGCCAAAGGCCACGTGTCCGTCATTACCAAAGTTGGCTCGAGAACTTGGGTACGATTGGGGAAGGTCACATCGTGAGCACCCCCGCTCGCCCGGTCAAAGACCGGCCTCTACTAACCATGATATCTGTTTTTGAAAACTTTGTGCGTTCTTATTCCGGTTATTAGCCTAGGTTACTACGTGATGCGCACAGCATACAAGTATAGACTGAATCGCCTGAATTGGAACAAAACATTTCATGCTTGTTTGTTTGAAAATGGTTTGATGGTGCTACCCGCAGGTAGGCTAAGACGCGGATTTGCCACCCTCGGGTGGGCTTAGAAAACATGATTTTACCACTATCTAGTGGGCTTAAAACAAACAGTCGATGAATTGTCCCAATTCAGATAACTCAACCTCCACCCACAGGCATTCAAGGCAGTTATATCACATAAGCAGTTAGCCTCATGGTAAGCATGCTATTCATGGCAACACTCACACGCATGCAAGGATGCTAAAGCATAAAACTCACCGAGTACTCCAAGCCAAAACAGAAACTCATTAGAAATCATGCATGATCCTAGATATACAGAATTGCCTAATGCAACACATGCAAAGATGCAAACTATAGTAGGCTCGGCTATTCTAAACATGGCATATGAAATGCTACAGCTATCAAGTATTCAATTTGGAATTGAAATACAAATGCAGTTTGTATGATGCGCCGAGCCCGGTGCATGCAATACAGATGAATGATGCAAACATGCTATCATACTGTATGCTAATTGAAATATGCCCTATATCTAACCATCGAAAGCGGGTAAATAAAAGGGAAAGAAAGACGTGGGGTTGGAAGACATATATCACACTCACGCACACTTATTACAATTATGCCCTCGCGCAGAGGGTCCGAATAAAATAATAATACAGTCCCGAATGAAAGAATAATACAGTCCGAATAATATACAGTCTGAATAATATACAAATTCCTAATTAATTTACAAATTAACTAAGAAAGCTGTAAACTGGCATACAAGCCAGGGACTGCCTCGATTCTGATGAATGATGCATGTTGGGCTGCCTTGGCGCGGAAATCCACTGGGATGCCCCAATTAGCCTCTGTTTTGCAATGATTCTCGAAATGCGTGCCAAGTCCCGGAAAGTTGCTGATTCTTTATTTTGCTGCAACAGAGAGCAGGAAAGGGGCATAGCAATGTATTTCACAAATATATGCATGCCTCGATCCTCGTGCCACCAATCACGCATCTCGATGCATGATGGCCGAGGAATCGGATTGCACAATTCAATATAGGATGAATGCAGATGAATTCTACAACAAAACCTAACTCCATCATGGGTAATCCGGAGTGTCGGTGACTTGGGAATTGAGACCCATTCCGTCACTCGGAGTACGGAACGTGCCTCGTTTCCCGTGCCCGGGCTAATCTCATATCCCGAATACGATGCAATATGCATGATATGCATGAAATGTAGCTAAAATACAATCCTAGCATGCACAATATTATGAAAATGAGACGCCTCGAAATGCGTGCACGCGGGCACGCAAACCGAGGCAATGATCCTAAGGCATAAAATGGCATGAAATATAATATACAATGAGACTAAAATGAAATGCCTCGAAATGCGTGCCCACGGGCACGCAAACTGAGGCAATGATCCTAAGACATGAAATGGCATGAAATATGATATACAATGAGACTAAAATGAAATGCCTCGAAATGCGTGCCCACGGGCACGCAAACCGAGGAAATGGCATACGGAATGCAACAGATCTAAAATGGCATACACGATGCAAGATGGGCTTATACTAACATGAGAGAGCCTCAGCCGCACTCACATAAGAGGCCATCGGATAAAAAAGAAGTGCCTCGAAACGCGTGCCCACGGGCACGCAAACCGAGGCAATAACATAAAGGCATGAAAATGCAAATGGGGCTTACACTAACATGAGAGGACCTCAGCCGCACTCACATAAGATGCCGTCGGATGAAAATGAAGTGCCTCGAAATGCGTGCACACGGGCACGCAAACCGAGGCGGTGGCATACGCAATGCAAATGACATGGAAAATGCAAATTGGGCTTACACTAACATGAGGGGGCCTCAGCCACACTCACATAAGAGGCCTAGAGAAGAAAAAGATGCGCCTCGAAATGCGTGCTCGCGGTCACGCAAACCGAGGCAATGGCCCTAAGGCATGAAATGGCATGGAATATGATATGTAAACATGCAAATAAAATTTCAGCACTAAGATGTGGGGGAAAACAGTCCCGAAACATGGCCAAAGTGCACCCGAAGCAGGGAATGATCCCGAAATGCGATATTAGGCGCCCGAAATGGCCTATAGCTATGCAATGCATGCACAATATGGACATGGAATGAAAATACAGTATCAAGGCGGCCCCAAGACAATCATTTTTCAGTCATAAAAAGGGCTAAACAGCAAGCACACATAGGATTAGGCAAGAATGCAAAAATGGCTCCGCAAGAGGGATATTGAAGTAAGTAATAAATGCAAAGCTCAAACAAGAAAATATCCTTCTACAACACTGAAGAGGGCCTAAAAATATGGACATTTATAGTAGATGACATCCCCCAAATCAGTATGAAAACATGCTAAGAATGCCATGCAAAATATGAGCCAACAAAGGCTATAACATGAGGTATCAAAAGGATGCACCAAACAGCCTAAGACCCTTAACAAAACATGAAGAATGAGTTATTTTAAGAATCTTTCCAAGCCTGATGAAGGCTCAAAAATAGAAGCATGATGAGCTAGCAAGGCATGCAAAAATAAGGGGGTATAAGAGGGTATAACATGAAGTACCAAAAATTATTCACCAAATAGCATAAGACCCTTAACAAAACATGACAAGAAGGAAAAAATAAGGCTCTTTTCAGGCCTGATGAAGGCTGAAATCAGAAGCCAAATAAGCTTAAAAAGGGCATGCAAAATGGGGCCAAAGAGAGGTACAAAGAGAGGCCATGCATGGAGGCCCCAAACAAGATTGATCCCTTCTACAATGTTGTAGAGGGACACAAAATAAGCTTAATCACAGTTTATGGCATGCTCTAAAACAGATTTCAGGCAGGCCAAATAAATCATGCAATTTTACGGTAAATTGGAAGAATTACAAAACAAGTGCATGATAGAACCACCAAACATGGTTGAGCCCTTCTTAAATGTTGAAGAGGGGCTCAAAATAAGCCCACTCACAGTTTACATCAGGCTCGAAAATAGATCACTCATAATCCAAACAAAGCATGCAAAATATTGGCACAAAGAGTGATATTGAAAGAGGTGCATCATAGAGATGCCAAACAAGGTTGAGCCCTTCTACAATGTTGTAGAGGGGCTCAAAATAAGCCTAAAATCAGTAGGGATCGGAGCCCAAAACAGAGAGAAAATAAGGTAGAAAATTGAAGTAAAAATGTGCTCAAAAGGGGGAAATAGTGACTTACCCTTGAAGATCAAGCTTTTGTTACTTCTTGGCTTCAATTTGTTGCTTCTTAGCCTCTGAAAAACCTTCCTTTGCTTCTGAAATAGAGGTGGTGATGGTGAGGCTTGGTGTTGATGAAGGAATGAGCTAGAGACTTGAAGGTTTTTGAGGTTTTTGGAGATGGAGATGGAATCAAATGGAGATGAAGTCTTGAGAAGAAATTTGCTAACCTTGGAGAAGATGATGGCCAGCCACTTAAATGGGCAAGAAAGGGGTGTAAAAGGGGAGGGAAATGCACCCAAACTTTCCCTCCCAAAATATCCCCCGGAGGCTAGGATATTTTGAAGAAACAAATGACAAAGAAGTGCTCAAAAGGGGGAAGCAGGCCGGCCCCTCACTTTTCTTGAAGATGGCCGGCCAGCCACCCCACTGGTCGGCCAGCCACCTCTATTGGCCGGCCGGCCAAGGTCAAAAATGAAGTGTTGAATTAATGGCCGGCCATAGCACCTTAGGGTCCTCCCATGTGTCCTCAACACAACCATGTGGTTGAAAATTGGCAACTGTGAACCAAGAGAGACAACAATACACTTTTAGGAGAGGCTCAAAAATGAAAACAAAAATTACTGGCCGGCCATGAACTTTTAGGGTCCTCCCATGTCCCCTCATCACAAATATGTAGTCTCGGCTCGAAGAAAATACCCCTAGGGAGTGAGAAAAACGGGCGCCGGAAGAGCGAAACTGGTTATTTGAGACAATTGCTGGCCTCCCACCCTCCAGTGATCTTCCTGGTGCTAAAACAGAGGTACCTGCCAAAAATGAACAAAAATCGATGCAAAACGAATGCTCGGGGGTCAAACTGCGAGGTTCGGGGCCCGAAAACCGGCCGTTAAGCACCGAAAGTGGTGTTTGGCCACGAAGTGGGTATCTGAGACCCCAGTGTCCCTCGAAAGGGAGTAAAAGAGATGCATGCCAAAAACCGAAGAAATCGGAGATGGTTGGGCGGTCCCGAACCGAGGCACACGGCCTGACGGCTCCGAAAACTGGGAACGGGGCTCCGAAATTGGCAAAATGGCCTACGGGCATGAAATGTAGCCCACGGCCATTGAGAGATAGTCTAAGGGACCATTCTCTCCCCTTAGAAAAGAAAACGTAGAAAACCGAGTCTGGTTCGCAAACCGAGACAAGGCACAGAAGAGGGTTCGGAAGTCCGGAGGCGGGGCGCACGGCCGCGACTCTGAGACTTCTGAATGAGCACAACACGCAACATCACCGAGCGCTCAATCGGTGACGTCTGAGTCTTAAGGTCGGTCAAAAATGGGTGTCTCTGCTTGCCCTCTTGACAGAACTCGGAAGTCAAGAAGTGACGGGAGTGAATGTCAAAGCCTAGAGACGACCCATTTTTGACAAGGCCGAAGACTTAGACAATCATACAAGATGAACAGAGATATGCCCGCAGGCGTGCCCGCAGGCCAGGGGGCAAAAAGCGATATGCAGGAAGATTTGATAATTGGACTTACACGCTAAGCGAAGCCGGTTTGAAAATTGGACTTACACGCTAAGCGAAGCCGGTTTGAAAATTGGACTTACACGCTACGCGAAGCCGGTTTGAAAATTGGACTTACACGCTACGCGAAGCCGGTTTGAAAGTTGAGGATTCTTCATGAACATGTGCGACAGATACACAAAAATGAACGAAGTGCGATGGATACACTAAGCGGACAAACATGTGTGATAGATACACAAAAGTGAAGAGAGTGTGATGGATACACTATACCAATAAAGTGTGATTGATACACTAAGTGAAACGAGTGTGATGGATACACTAAGCAAATATGTGATGGATACACTAAGCGAATGTGTGTGGTGGATACACACAGAGGGCATGTGTGATTGATACACAAAGCAAAACGAGTGTGAGCGTGTGTGATTGATACACAAAGTAGGCAAAGCGAGTGTGTGATAGATACACTATTTGAGCAAAGTGTAATTGATATACAAAGGGTGAAGTGAGCAAAGTGTGATGGATACACTAAATGTGAACACAAAGTGTGATAGATGCACTATGTGAACAGAGTATGATTGATATACTAAAAGCGAACACAAAGTGTGATAGATGCACTTAGTGAACAAAGTATGATGGATATACTAAAAGTGAACACGAAGTGTGATAGATGCACTTAGTGAACAAAGTATGATTGATATACTAAATGTGAACACAAAGTGTGATAGATGCACTATGTGAACAGAGTATGATGGATATACTGAAGGTGAGCACGAAGTGTGATAGATGCACTTAGTGAACAAAGTATGATGGATATACTAAAGGTGAGCACGAAGTGTGATAGATGCACTTAGTGAACAAAGTATGATTGATATACTAAAGGTGAGCACGAAGTGTGATAGATGCACTTAGTGAACAAAGTATGATTGATATACTAAAGGTGAACACGAAGTGTGATAGATGCACTTAGTGAACAAAGTATGATTGATATACTAAAAGTGAACACGAAGTGTGATAGATGCACTTAGTGAACAAAGTATGATGGATATACTAAAAGTGAACACAAAGTGTGATAGATGCACTATGTGAACAGAGTATGATGGATATACTAAAAGTGAACACGAAGTGTGATAGATGCACTTAGTGAACAAAGTATGATGGATATACTAAAGGTGAGCACGAAGTGTGATAGATGCACTAAAGTAATTGAAGTGAATATGTGCGTGATAGATACAAAATGAGTATGCGTGTGATAGATACAGAGAATGAGAATGTGTGTGATAGATACACAGAATGAAAGAAGTGTGGTTGATACACTAAGTGAAGAGAGTGTAATTGATACACGAAATGACGGGAGTGTGATTGATACACTAAGTAAACATGTGAGAGATACATGAAGCAAACGAAAGTAAGTGAGGTGTGATGGATACACTAAAGTGAACATGTGATATGAAGAGAAGAATGGTGTGATAGATACACAAAGAGATATATGTGTGATAGATACACAAAGCGAATGAAGTGTGATTGATACACTAAATGAAGAGAGTGTGTGATCGATACACTAAGGCAAATAAAGTGTGTTAGATACACTGAATGGAGCAAATAAATGTGTGTGATAGATACACAAAGTGAATGAAGTGTGATTGATACACTAAGGTAATGAGAGTGTAATTGATACACTTAGTGAATGAGAGTGTAATTGATACACTAAGTGAACGAAGTGTGATTGATACACTAAGTGAATAAAGTAAATGAAGTGCGATTGATACACTAAAATGAATGAGAGTGTGATTGATACACTAAATGGATGATCTCAAACGGAACTTCTTTGAATGAACCGTACATACAATATCGTGCATGACTGAGAATGAAACTTGATAGGTACAATGCATTACAATGCATGATGCTTAAAGAAAGCAATAAATGGACAAAGCGGCGCTTTTAGAAAGCATCTCATAAGGTGAGTGGCGGTGAACCGCTCTACTCTGACAGGGATCTCCCCTCGTGCTCTTAGAACACTTACCTTCAACTCACAGTACAAAGGCTCTGGAATGCTGACAAGGGTTCTACACGTAGAATACTTTGGATGCTGCCTTTCTTCCTGATCATATTCACAACTTTCCCTATTCTCCAACGGGGTGACAGACTAGGTTGGTTCAGTATCCAGAATTGAGGTGCATACACGCTATCTCAACCTATGGGGCTTCCATACAGATTTCAAGCCGAGGGCACGCCTCTGGGTATTTAAACCAGACTTTAGTCTCGGAAATCCCGAACCTTTGTGTTCTAGGCAACAGCCATTCGAACTCTAGTTTCCACCGTCGCAGTTGGTCTCCTAGGAACTCATTGCGAACACAGCCAAGATGACCCCGGCAAGGAATTGGTACTCAGAGAGAGCACTTCTGATCGCCATTCTGGCTTGAGGTAGACTTGATCTTGAGCTTGAGGTAGAGGCACACTCATACTTCGGAGCATTAGCAAGACCTGAAGAGGTACACACGGAATACAATCTCGGAGCCTACTGAAGTTGGAACAAACTCAGATGCCCGACATTTTCCTCTTTTGCTTTAATGCAGTCCGGAACCATTATAGCTTCAGATAGGTCCTGGTTCTACTGTTCTCATATGACCTGAGTTGAATCCTGCGGTTTTATGAAAGAACAAATTCTGTTTTGCACAAATGTGGAGAACGGCACGGCACGGCACTCGGAGCACAAAACGATTTTATTTTTGAAATTGAGAGACGAGTTTTCGATCAGGTATTGAGCCTACGACTGAACACAGCAAAACGACTCAACAAGAAAATAAAAGGCACACAACCTAGACACATCGAGTAACACTCGAAACGACTCAAAAAAAGAAACGAGATAAAACAAAAAGACACGACACTCAGACGTGCACAGGGAGCCTGTTTCACCGGGTAGTGTTTCCCACCCTTTCTCATTTGTGATTCTCACATCACTCTGGCACTCAATCTCTTGTTTTCTGAAAAAGCCATTTTCTCACTTTTTCTCTCATCGCACATCTCTCTATTCTTCAATCTCTCATTTTTCATCCTTCCCCTGGGTGGTTGATGGATAAACAGGAAGTTGCGGGCTCTTGCCCCTAGCATGCTGCTAGATTCTTTTTCTCCTGCGCACAGCAGTGAACTTCTCCCACAGAGGGGTTGTGCTACAACTGGATGTGTAGAAAATTTGTAGCTGACATCGATTGATGATGCTCTGCTTGGAGTTCGGACGTGATTAGATCTGTCAAGATGAGGGAGTGGAATATCTTGATCCATTCCCGTTCGTGCTTCGCACTTGGCTTGATACCTCGCTGCTTGGAGGGTGAGAGAGCCTTCAGCACTTTGTTGTTAGCTTCAATTGTGCCCTTTTTCTTGGCATGTAGAGTGCCCTTCTTGGCAAATGCATTGATAACGGGGAAAAGACAGAACACCTGACTCCACTGTGCCCCTAGTTCATCTTTTTGACCATTTTTTGTTTTTGCTTTCTACTAAAACAATTTTGACCAACATGAGGGTTAGATTAACATGCTTGTTCAATTTTTGATTTGAAATCACGCAAGTCAGGCTATGAGCACTGAAATTTTTCCTTTTTTTGGGTCTAAGAAAACGGTCCAGTTTTGGAAAAATGGAATAATTTTCTAGAGAAAATCAGTCAACCTCAGTAAAAATTCCCAAAAACTGTTTTTGCAAACGGTCACTGCTCAACGAGCGTAGAACCCACTCTCGAGATGCGCAACCTCAGATTCAAAGGAAAATTGCCCCGTGCTTGAAGAGAGCTGCATGGCAACGGAAAGTTGCCCCTTGTTTGAATGGCACCGCGGCGCATTGAATGGCAACGGAAAGTTGCCCCTTGTTTGACTGGCGCCGCAGCACACTGAATGGCAACGGAAAGTTGCCCCTTGTTTGGACGGCACTGGAGCGCATTTGCAGTCAGTCCTCAGAGCTACGAACACAAACAGACTCTCGGATACAGAGAAGGCAGAGATGATCAAAACCATTACATGGACACAATCAAATTTGCATTGTTTTACGGCAGGACTTCATAATGAAGTTGCCTACGTATCCCAAAGATGGGAATCAAGCCTTACGTAGTTCGGGGTTAAGGTACACTCGGGTATTTAACCTCTCCCTTTTATGCTCTAACTTTTGCCAAGGCGCCCGTTGCGGGTTTTTGACCTTGCGAGCTTCTTTTTCTTTCCTTTTCAATTTTTTTCATTTTTTTCTCTCTTCTTTTTTTTTATTCTTTGCATTTTTGTATTTTTCTTTTCCTTTCTTTTTTCTTTTTCTTCTTTTTTCTTTTTTTTTCTTTTTTTTGTTTTTTTTTTTTTTTTTTGTTCTTTCTTTTTTTTTGTTCTTTTCTTTGCTCTAACTTTTGCCTGGGTCGCCCTTCCGGGTTTTCGGCCCAGCGAGCCTCTCAAAGGGTAAAAGTGTAACAAGTCCATGCCAAATGGTTGTAGGGTTTTGAAGCCATTCGTATCCAGGAGAGTGGCTGTTGATTTGCAAGAGGACTCATCTTCGGCTCTTCGAGCACATCTGACATCTTTGCCCCTAGTTCGAAGGGTACTTCTGTTCTAGCTTTGCAAGCTTTTTTTGATCTTCTCGATCTGACTTTCCCGGCCTCTTGTTCGAGGGCTGCTTCAAATCTGGCCACACAGGCCTCACATTGTAGTTGACCGTTGAACCTTCTGAATTCAAGTTCAAGGTTTGGAAGCAAAGGGGTTGGGTCTCGAGGCTGAAAGCGATCCTAGGCTGCACAATCTCAAGAGCGATTCCACACAGGTCTTCGCAGGACCGCGCAAAACATTTTTTGAAAGTTTTTAAGGAAGCGACAAATCGCTCGTGCTGAAGACAGTGTAGGACCAATCTGGATCAAGCCAGGATCCTTCTCAGTACTCATACTAACAAGCATGATCTCATTCATTAAGGGCTTAGCACGCCTCTCTTTCTCTTAATTGATCAAATTTTTACAAATCCCGAGGAATTCCTTCCTCTTTGTTTTCACCGCAGTGTCAGAAAAAGTTTTGAAAAACTTAGGTCAATGCAATGATTTTAAGGCACAGAAAAGTCACAGCTTCTTATCAAATATTGCCATCTCATTCAGAATTTCTGGCACAACTGACACCCGGCAGTAACAAACACAAGAGTGTGAAAATCATCGCTGCTCATTCAAATCATGGCATTATCGCTCCTCGCGTAAAATGACTCAAAACAAAACGAAAAGACAAACACAAAACAAAATGGTGATGTCCGAGGTAACACCCCCAAAATCACCCGACTCCTACGTAACAGGACTGACTCGATACAACAAGACAGACCTTAACCAAAAAGATTGATTCAAAACAAAGAGACAGACTCTAAACAAAACAATGGAACTGGCTCAATACCCAAGCTAGAAAGTACAAAAACTAGTATTTGCATACTGCTCAAAACAGTGCGTGCCATTCCCACGCCCGAGTAAACCGAAAAGCCGCCCGCAGGTGGTTCATCCCCCGATCATATCGCATTATCCCCCACATTCATCGATCCAGTGCCGATAGACCTTGTGAGACTGGTGCGGCGATGACGTTGTTGTCAAACAAATCTTGTACATCATGGCGCAGACGAAAGCAGCTATCGGTCTCATGACCGGTTTGTTGATGGTAGGCACAGTACTTAGTCTGGTCATGCTTTGCAGGGATAGGATCGGGTAGGGGCTGTTGTTCCAACGGTTTCAGATGTCCCTTCCGGATTAAGACCTCTAGAGCCTTTGACAAAGGCATGTAAAGTGGGGTGAAAACCCTCTTGACTCGGGGTGGATATTTGGTTTTCTGTGAGCTACTTCCGGATGCACCGGTGAATGGGGTAGCCCTTCTTGATGTGGTGGTGGTGACCATGCCCACCTCAGAAGATCTTGTGGCCACATCGCCACTGGTGGTCGCATTCGAACTGCGGGAAAATGCCCGCCTAGGCTGCTCCTTCTCTTGGTCAATGAGGCCCTGCTTCATAGCATCCTCGATCTGTACTCCCATCTCATGTAAGTCAGAAAAAGTAGGAAAGGGGACTACTATCATCTTTTGCATCAACTTCGGCTGTAGATTGCGCACAATCATCCGAATCTGGTCTTTGTCCGTAGGCCTCAAGGTCATCATCGAAGCCTTGGCCCTCCATCTGGTTACGAACTCTGAAAAACTCTCCTTAGGCTCTTGCCTAGTTGTCTCGAGATCACGAGTCGTAATCTCAATCTGTGTGTTGTATGAGTGCTGCGCGATGAAGGCCTCAGCCATTTCGTCCCAATTTCTCTTGACGTCATCTTCTAGCTTGGCATACCATGCGGATGCCACACCTGACAGGGTCCGGCCAAATAAAGACAACTTCTGAAGCCTGCTGAGGCCCATTGGCCTTAGGATATCTGAAAACAGTCTCAAGTGTACCATGGGGTCCCCGGACCCATCAAATCGATCAATATGAGGCATCTTGAACCGATCTGGCAGCGTCACAGCTGCGTCTGTATACCCATCCTCGATGTCGGGAATAGACCTGACTCCTTGGGATTTCTTAAACATTTTTTCCAACTTACTCAGCTTCAGTGCTGTGGAGTCTGCTTCGAACTCAAAGGGAGAGTCCGGTACATTGATAGGCGTGGGTGCCTTGGATAGTTGCGGTAGAATCGGAGGTGGAGCCGGCCCTATCGGAATGTCCGTACCTTCCTGGACATTTGGCATCTCCCAGGTGCTGGAGCTCCTGCTGGGGGAGGAACTTGTTGTGAAGCTTGATGTTTCTTTGCTCTAACTCAGCAATTGTCTCTGCCTGTTGGGATATGACCACAGCCTGTTGCTTGGTGAATTCTGCTTGACGGACAGCGTCTTGCTGCATGGCTTTCATACTATCCTGGAGTTGGCGCACCATTTCTTCCAGACTCGACATATTGTCCTGATTCGACTGAGCGACCGGTATATGTGTGTCTGCAGTAGGCTCGGAAACCTCAACCCGACTGTTCAAAGACCACTGAGCTGGTAGCTGCTATACTGATGGTTTGTGTCTGACTGGCCTTTTCACCCTGTGTCTGGTAAAGGAACACTGATTACCCTTGAACTGAATCTCTGACCCGACAAAGTCTATCAACAGAAGTTCGGTGTACCCGGGGGATATTGGAGCCCTGTGAAGCTATGGTTCCCAGACTACCCTAGCAAAAGAGAAAACAGACAGCATCTCAGCCCGATTTCACCAAAACGGATATGAGCATAACAGGATGAGGTGCCCTCTCAATTCTTCCCAAAATTACGCCTCAAATCGATACCCTCGAGTGGCAATCCCGAAATCTTGAATCGGTGCCCGCAGTTCGATGCCCAAACTCATAGATCGATATATGCATTCCTCAGAGAGACGACTCTGTCAAGCACATAACAGATAAGTGAGAGCCAAAACACCCCTATGTTGGGGTAAGGTTTCCCTGTCCTATTTTGTCAGGAGCTAGGGTTTCACTACGCACGCAGCGGCTTCAAACAACCTATAAACGGGTAAGCAACCTGTCCTAGTTTGGAATGGTCACTATGGATCCAAATATGCACTAGGTCGAATGGTCAAAAAAGGTGCCCCGGTAAAACCGGGGTTTTTGTTCCCATGCTGTCAGAGCCCAGAGCCGATCAGCCTTACGGACATGACTTGACAAGACAAGCCTCCGGCAAATCGTTCAGGAATGGCATATGGAAAACACGGTGTCCTAGGCGCACCAATGCAAATGCAATACAAAGAAACACACAAGTGTAGTCAAAACCAGATATCATGAGTTCGAGTCAAGTTCTCTAAATCCCCAGCAGAGTCGCCAGAAACTGTAGACGTCCCCGAACGTATCCTGGGTGAAGGGAGTGCGAGTCCCCCCTCCCCCCCGGCGTTCTGGTTCGATATTGGGTCACTACAGTTCGAAGGACTCAAATGTCACGGTTCTTAATCTTGAACCAAAGAGTCCAAATCCGGCAAATCGTTTTTGAGAAAAAACAGATTTTTGAAAGAAGTGCCAAACATGGACTGCTTTGCCAGATAACAGAGTCGCCACCTAAATATTTTTTAAATGGGAAATTTAGGAAACCCTAACTCGGTGCCAAAGGCCACGTGTCCGTCATTACCAAAGTTGGCTCGGGAACTTGGGTACGATTGGAGAAGGTCACATCGTGAGCACTTCGCTTGGGTCAAAGACCGGCCTCTACTAACCATGATATCTGTTTTTGAAAACTTTGTGCGTTCTTATTCCGGTTATTAGCCTAGGTTACTACGTGATGCGCACAGCATACAAGTATAGACTGAATCGCCTGAATTGGAACAAAACATTTCATGCTTGTTTGTTTGAAAATGGTTTGATGGTGCTACCCGCAGGTAGGCTAAGACGCGGATTTGCCATCCTCGGGTGGGCTTAGAAAACATGATTTTGCCACTATCTAGTGGGCTTAAAACAAACAGTCGATGAATTGTCCCAATTCAGATAACTCAACCTCCACCCACAGGCATTCAAGGCAGTTATATCACATAAGCAGTTAGCCTCATGGTAAGCATGCTATTCATGGCAACACTCACACGCAAGCAAGGATGCTAAAGCATAAAACTCACCGAGTACTCCAAGCCAAAACAGAAACTCATTAGAAATCATGCATGATCCTAGATATACAGAATTGCCTAATGCAACACATGCAAAGATGCAAACTATAGTAGGCTCGGCTATTCTAAACATGGCATATGAAATGCTACAGCTATCAAGTATTCAATTTGGAATTGAAATACAAATGCAGTTTGTATGATACGCCGAGCCCGGTGCATGCAATACAGATGAATGATGCAAACATGCTATCATACTGTATGCTAATTGAAATATGCCCTATATCTAACCATCGAAAGCGGGTAAATAAAAGGGAAAGAAAGACGTGGGGTTGGAAGACATACATCACACTCACGCACACTTATTACAATTATGCCCTCGCGCAGAGGGTCCGAATAAAATAATAATACAGTCCCGAATGAAAGAATAATACAGTCCGAAATAATACAGTCCGAATAATATACAGTCTGAATAATATACAAATTCCTAATTAATTTACAAATTAACTAAGAAAGCTGTAAACTGGCATGCAAGCCAGGGACTGCCTCGATTCTGATGAATGATGCATGTTGGGCTGCCTTGGCGCGGAAATCCACTGGGATGCCCCAATTAGCCTCTGTTTTGCAATGATTCTCGAAATGCGTGCCAAGTCCCGGAAAGTTGCTGATTCTTTATTTTGCTGCAACAGAGAGCAGGAAAGGGGCATAGCAATGTATTTCACAAATATATGCATGCCTCGATCCTCGTGCCACCAATCACGCATCTCGATGCATGATGGCCGAGGAATCGGATTGCACAATTCAATATAGGATGAATGCAGATGAATTCTACAACAAAACCTAACTCCATCATGGGTAATCCGGAGTGTCGGTGACTTGGGAATTGAGACCCATTCCGTCACTCGGATTACGGAACGTGTCTCATTTCCCGTGTCCGGGCTAATCTCCTATCCCGAATACGATGCAATATGCATGATATGCATGAAATGTAGCTAAAATACAATCCTAGCATGCACAATGTTATGAAAATGAGATGCCTCGAAATGCGTACACGCGGGCACGCAAACCGAGGCAATGATCCTAAGGCATGAAATGGCATGAAATATGATATACAATGAGACTAAAATGAAATGCCTCGAAATGCGTGCCCACGGGCACGCAAATCGAGGAAATGGCATACGGAATGCAACAGATCTAAAATGGCATACACGATGCAAGATGGGCTTATACTAACATGAGAGAGCCTCAGCCGCACTCACATAAGAGGCCATTGGATAAAAAAAGAAGTGCCTCGAAACGCGTGCCCACAGGCACGGAAACCGAGGTAATAACATAAAGGCATGAAAATGCAAATGGGGTTACACTAACATGAGAGGACCTCAGCCACACTCATATAAGATGCCGTCGGATGAAAATGAAGTGCCTCGAAATGCGTGCACACGGGCACGCAAACCGAGGCGGTGGCATACGCAATGCAAATGACATGGAAAATGCAAACTGGGCTTACACTAACATGAGGGGGCCTCAGCCACACTCACATAAGAGGCCTAGAGATGAAAAAGATGCGCCTCGAAATGCGTGCTCGCGGGCACGCAAACCGAGGCAATGGCCCTAAGGCATGAAATGGCATGGAATATGATATGTAAACATGCAAATAAAATTTCAGCACTAAGATGTGGGGGAAAACAGTCCCGAAACATGGCCAAAGTGCACCCGAAGCAGGGAATGATCCCGAAATGCGATATTAGGCGCCCGAAATGGCCTATAGCTATGCAATGCATGCACAATATGGACATGGAATGAAAATAAAGTATCAATTTGGCCCCAAGACAATCATTTTTCAGTCATAAAAAGGGTTAAACAGCAAGCACACATAGGATTAGGCAAGAATGCAAAAATGGCTCCGCAAGAGGGATATTGAAGTAAGTAATAAATGCAAAGCTCAAACAAGAAAATATCATTCTACAACACTGAAGAGGGACTAAAAATATGGACATTTACAGTAGATGACATCCCCCAAATCAGTATGAAAACATGCTAAGAATGCCATGCAAAATATGAGCCAACAAAGGCTATAACATGAGGTATCAAAAGGATGCACCAAACAGCCTAAGACCCTTAACAAAACATGAAGAATGAGTTATTTTAAGATTCTTTCCAAGCCTGATGAAGGCTCAAAAACAGAAGCATGATGAGCTAGCAAGGCATGCAAAAATAAGGGGGTATAAGAGGGTATAACATGAAGTACCAAAATTATTCACCAAATAGCATAAGATCCTTAACAAAACATGACAAGAAGGAAAAAATAAGGCTCTTTTCAGGCCTGATGAAGGCTGAAATCAGAAGCCAAATAAGCTTAAAAAGGGCATGCAAAATGGGGCCAAAGAGAGGTACAAAGAGAGGCCATGCATGGAGGCCCCAAACAAGATTGATCCATTCTACAATGTTGTAGAGGGACACAAAATAAGCTTAATCACAGTTTATGGCATGCTCTAAAACAGACTTCAGGTAGGCCAAATAAATCATGCAATTTTACGGTAAATTGGAAGAATTACAAAACAAGTGCATGATAGAACCACCAAACATGGTTGATCCCTTCTTCAATGTTGAAGAGGGGCTCAAAATAAGCCCACTCACAGTTTACATCAGGCTCGAAAATGGATCACTCATAATCCAAACAAAGCATGCAAAATATTGGCACAAAGAGTGATATTGAAAGAGGTGCATCATAGAGATGCCAAACAAGGTTGAGCCCTTCTACAATGTTGTAGAGGGGCTCAAAATAAGCCTAAAATCAGTAGGGGTCGGAGCCCAAAACAGAGAGAAAATAAGGTAGAAAATTGAAGCAAAAATGTGCTCAAAAGGGGGAAATAGTGACTTACCCTTGAAGATCAAGCTTTTGTTGCTTCTTGGCTTCAATTTGTTGCTTCTTAGCCTCTGAAAAACCTTCCTTTGCTTTTGAAATGGAGGTGGTGATGGTGAGGCTTGGTGTTGATGAAGGAATAAGCTAGAGACTTGAAGGTTTTTGAGGTTTTTGGAGATGGAGATGGAATCAAATGGAGATGAAGTCTTGAGAAGAAATTTGCTAACCTTGGAGAAGATGATGGCCAGCCACTTAAATGGGCAAGAAAGGGGTGTAAAAGGGGAGGGAAATGCACCCAAACTTTCCCTCCCAAAATATCCCCCGGAGGCTAGGATATTTTGAAGAAACAGCCGGACAGCTGTAAAGTGCTCAAAAGGGGGAAGCAGGCCGGCCCCTCACTTTTCTTGAAGATGGCCGGCCACCCCACTGGTCGGCCAGCCACCTCTATTGGCCGGCCGGCCAAGGTCAAAAATGAAGTGTTGAATTAATGGCCGGCCATAGCACCTTAGGGTCCTCCCATGTGTCCTCAACACAACCCTGTGGTTGAAAATTGGCAACTGTGAACCAGGAGAGACAACAATACACTTTTAGGAGAGGCTCAAAAATGAAAACAAAAATTACTGGCCGGCCATGAACTTTTAGGGTCCTCCCATGTCCCCTCATCACAAATATGTAGTCTCGGCTCGAAGAAAATACCCCTAGGGAGTGAGAAAAGCGGGCGCCGGAGCAGCGAAACTGGTTATTTGAGATAATTGCTGGCCTCCCACCCTCCAGTGATCTTCCTGGTGCTAAAACAGAGGTACCTGCCAAAAATGAACAAAAATCGATGCAAAACGAATAATCGGGGGTCAAACCGCGAGGTTCGGGGCCCGAAAACCGGCCGTTAAGCACCGAAAGTGGTGTTCGGCCACGAAGTGGGTATCTGAGACCCCAGTGTCCCTCGAAAGGGAGTAAAAGAGATGCATGCCAAAAACCGGAGAAATCGGAGATGGTTGGGCGGTCCCGAACCGAGGCACACGGCCTGACGGCTCCGAAAACCGGGAACCGGGCTCCGAAATTGGCAAAATGGCCTACGGGCATGAAATGTAGCCCACTGCCATTGAGAGATAGTCTACGGACCATTCTCTCCCCTTAGAAAAGAAAACGGAGAAAACCGAGTCTGGTTCGCAAACCGAGACAAGGCACAGAAGAGGGTTCGGAAGTCCGGAGGCGGGGCGCACGGCCGCGACTCTGAGACTTCTGAACGAGCACAACATGCAACATCACCGAACGCTCAATCGGTGACGTCTGAGTCTTAAGGTCGGTCAAAAATGGGGTGTCTACACTTCCGCCCAAAAATATTTAGGCAAATTATTTTCACAAAGTATAGTACGGGCCATTTCTTCAAGAGTTCTATTTTTTCTTTCAACTACTCCATTTTGTTGAGGAGTCCTAGGGACTGAGAAATTATGATCTATTCCTAAGTCATCACAAAACATAATAAAATCATAATTTTTAAATTCTCTACCATGGTCACTTCTAATACTACAAATATTAAGATTTTTCTCATTTTGAATTCTTTTACAAAGTTTTGAGAAATTATAAAAAGCTTCATTTTTGTGTGCTAAAAATAATACCCATGTATATCTAGTATAATCATCAACACAAACAAGGGCATAAGATTTTCCTCCTAAACTTAATGTTCTAGATGGTCCGAATAGATCAATATGCAAGAGTTGAAGCGGTTTAGTAGTTGAAACGATATTTTTTGATTTAAAAGAAATTCTAATTTGTTTTCCAAATTAACATGCATTATCTTTTTCAAAAACAATTTTTGATAAACCAATGACTAACTCATTTTTTGAAAGTGTGGAAATAAAATCAAAATGTGCATGTCCTAATCTTCTATGCCAAAGCCAACCATTATCATTTATAGCAGATAAACATTTAATATTAGAATGAGAAGACAAATCATGCAAATCAAAGACATATACATTCTCATGTCTATAACTTACGCATAAAGTTTTGTTTTCAAAGGTGTTTTCAATAGTGTAATGAGTTTTCTCAAAAATAACTCTATAACCTTTATCATATAATTGACTAATGCTAAGCAAGTTATGTTTTAAACCTTCAACAAATAAAACATTCTCAATAATAGGAGAGGGATTTTTACCAATACTTCCTATACCAATGATTTTACCGTTGCTATTGTCGCCAAAAGTCACATATCCGCCATCCTTTGGTTGAAGTGTGGCGAACATAGCTTTATTTCCAGTCATGTGCCTCGAGCATGCACTGTCGAGATACCATCTATCGTTACTAGATTTTGTCTTGAAACATACCTACAAAAATTTGATTTTTCTATTGGTACCCATTTTTTCTTGGGTCCATAAAAGTTAGAATTTGATACTCTTGAAATATCTTTAGGAACCCACATCTTTTTTTATTTTAGCAAAAGGATTTCTTTTAACAAGACATAAAGGTGAAATATGACCTTTTGTACTACAAAAATGACATGTGAGATGAGAGTGATTAGAAGATGCATACACAAAGCTATTTTTGACAGTTTTTACTTTTGAAAAAGGTTTATATCCAATTCTAGCTCTACCAAAAGTACGGTTTTAATTTTTAAGAATTTTATCTAAAGTCTCTCTACCTTGAGTGAATTTTGAAAGAGTAGTTTTCAAGTCTTCAATATTTTCTTTCAAAATAATTTGCTCTTTTTTTTAAAGACTCGTTTTCTTTTTGCAATACAACTAAATGTTTTTCAGAAATTAAAGACTCTTTTCGAGTTAAAATCTCATTTTTCTTTTTCATGGCTTCATTTTCTAAAACATTTATCTTGGAAGTTAATGATTCATTTTCTTTTGATAAACTTGAAATTACTTTCTTTTGACAATTATTTTTCAAACTAAGTTTCTTAAATTCAGCATGTAATTCATCAAAAGCTAATTGTAATTCATCAAATGTAAATAATTCGTCATTTACCTCATTTTCGTTTTCAAGTGCCATTAAGCATAGGTTATCAACCTCATTTTTGCAAACTTCGGTTTCTGTGTCGCTTTCATCACTATCTTCTTCCCATGCTGCAACCATAGCTTTCTTCTTGTCCTTCTTGAATTTTTTCTTAAATTCTGGACATTCTGATTTGTAGTGTCCAGGTTTGTTGCATTCGTAGCAGGTTACTTCAGATTTTTTTTTGTAATTTTCTCCTCTTTGAAAATCCCTGTTGTTGAAGTCTTTTCTGAAAAAATTTCGTACACTTTGTTTCTTTCTCACAAACCTTTGGAACTTTCTAGTGATGAATGTCATTTCCTCATCCTCATCTGAATCATTTTCCTTATCCTCTTGATGTTTCAAGGTGGATTTGAAGGCTATTCCTTTCTTCTTGTTGTTGTCCTCCTCTTCCTTTCCTTCTTGCATTATGAGCTCATGAGTTAAAAATAATCTCATTAACTCATCTAGATTTAGCTTTGATAAATCCTTGGCTTCAGTAATGGCAATGACTTTTGTCTCCCAACTTTTTGGTAATAACCTAAGCACTTTTCTTACAATTTCAGCATTAGTATATATTTTGCCAAGAGAAGTTAAACCACTAATAATATCAGTAAAACGAGTAAACATTTGAGGAATAGTTTTATCAGATTTCATTTTAAAGAGTTCATAATTATGGACTAGCAAACTGACTCTAGATTCTTTAACTTGTTCGGTCCCCTCATGAGTTACTATAAGCTTGTCCCAAATTTCTTTTGCGGTTTTACATGTGGAAATTCTGTTGAACTCATTGGCATCTAAGGCGCAGTACAACATGTTTGTAGCTTTGACATTAATTTGAGCCATTCTAGTATCTGATTCATCCCACTCATCTTCAGGTTTTGGTACCCTAAATCCATCTACAGTTTTGGTAGAAATTTTTGAACCATTGCAAATAATTTTTCAACATTCATAATCATTAGATTGAATATGTATGGTCATCCTAGTTTTTCAATAGCTAAAATTTGTGCCGCTAAATAGAGGTGGCCTATTAGATGCTTGTCCCTCGGGTAAGGAATAACTAGGAGTTGTCATGATCTACTCTAAGACGGTGAAGTCACAGAAACTAGAGTCTAGGCTCTGATACCGATTGTTATCCCAGATAGGCAATCCAAGAGGGGGGGTGAATTGGGTTATTAAAAATTTCACAATATTAAAATTAACACAATATTCAGAATTTTAATAAATAAATAAAAAAAACAGAATAATAATTATCAATATAAAAGTAAGAGAGATAAGGAGAGAAAATCAAACACTGAGATTTATAGTGGTTCGGCACGCCAGGCCTACGTCCACTCCCCAAGGAACCTCTTTGAGAATTTCTTTACTATCAATTGAATAAATACACCACCAAGCTTGTGGATTTGGCACATGACTTACTCTTATCTATTGAGTCTCACTCAACAATAAAAGCCCTACCCTTACAAAATCTCTCACAAAAATAAGGAATAAGAATAAGTGGTACTTAAACCCACTTTTACAATAATTCTCTCACAAAGAGTAGATATGAAAGTGTAAGAACAAAGGCTAGACTTACATCTGAAAGTGAAAGAGCAGAATACAATTTGGAGCTCACAGAAAATTTTCTCTTCAAGTTCTTGATTTTTCTCCACACATAACACTTCTATTTATACACAAAATATACCCGTTGGACGCTCCTTGCTGACGTCATGGATGACATCTATTTGTTTCAACTTGTCATCATGAGGCATCCTTTGTTTTAACTTGTCATCATGAGGCATCTTTTCTTTTTGACAAATAAAGTGGCCGAATTTGAACAAAACTCACAAACATGTGGGTTTTGACTAATATATATAGTATAAATATATATATATATATATAATCCTACAAAATCCACATTATAAAGATGTAACTTTAACATTCAAATACAAACTTCAACATGTGAATTAAAATTTAATATGTTGCAATTTTGCAACCATTTCTTTGTGTATTATATCATGTATGATTTTTTTCACATGCTAGTAATTAATGTTTCCACAAACTAATATATATGATTGCTTCCGTGATGTATGCTATTATATGCATTTATATGTTCTGATCAAATATTTGCATACACAGAAAAATCTCTTTAAATAATATTTATGATGGATCTGAAAATATATGCCATCTTTAAAATATTATATATGTTGTAGAAATTTTAAACTAAATATATTCTACCACTCCATATTAATTTTGTCAAAACAAGACAACCTATCAATATCAAATTTGTCAAAATAATACAACAAATCCATCATTTTTGTCAAAATAATATAATTAATTAATTTTTAATTTGGTCAAAAAGTGAATAGTGATTAGCCTCAAGTTTCAAAAAGTGAATAGTAAAGTTTTTAAAAATATTTTTATTTAACTAATATTTAACAAATATATATATTTTAAAAAAATAATATTTTGTGTCAAATAAATATGTACATTAAAAAAATCTAAATTGTTACAAATAATATTTTAGACATCATCAAAAGTAAATAATACAAATAATATTTTAGACATCATCAAAATTAAATAATATGATTAACAATAAGGTTTCAGAAATAATAAACCCCAAACAGTCAATAAGGCCTCAAGTTAATCCCCGACACTCTAACACGAGTTAGCTCAACACAAACAAAAGAAAAATGAGACGAGTTACACATCCGGTCATCACATTTTTTATAAAGACAGTTAGTAGCATAATTCAAAAAAATAAAAATAAAAAAACCTTCAATTTCTAGTCTCCTGGATCTTGTCTTAGTATATTTTTATGTATTTATTTATTTATTTGTGTTGAAGTCCAGATTAAGAAAGTCATAAATAGACCCATTTTTCTATTCAAATAAGAGATGTGCCATGATAAATTGGAATTTTCATCTCTTAGACTTTGCAATGTTAAAGTTATCATGGACCGTCGTTTTGGTTGTCAATTAATTACGTAAAAGTCTTTTGATCAACACAAATATATATAGATATATAAATATATATATTTATCTTATAGTTAGATTTTAATCACAGAGGGTAGGAAGAGAATAAAACAACCCTACGCATAATGTATATTTTTAATCAAATATTTACCCATTTAATGCTATGTACGTAAAAGTTTTGCTCATTATTTTCTAAGATCTCGTTTGATAATATCACTTTTTAACCTAAAAGTTAAAAAATTACTAAAAAAATAAAAAATCCAACAACTTATACCAAAAAGTTAAAGATTTTATTTTATTTTTTACTTTTTACACATCTTTTCGTAAAAAAACTAAAAAGTCATCCCAAACATACTAGTTTTTTTTATCTCATATTTTAACTAAAAAATCAAAAAATTACTAAAATAATCTATTCCAAAACGAGGCCTAAGTCTTGGACTGGGGCATGAGCAAGACTCTTGATTCCGCGGGTTTGAATTATTTAGCCTCATATTATAATTTATATTGATTAGTGGTAGACTCATACTATGCATGGAATGTGAAATAATTTAATAACATATTTTTATATAAAATAATATAAATAGTTTGATTTTTGTATGTAAATTATGCAAATAAAAAAGATTGAAACTTTTAATTTAAGTTTCATAATTTTATCACAATTAATGTATCGATTTTTTATTTGTCATAACTAATGTATCAATTTTTAATTTACCATCCTAATTTTAATCATGTAACTTTCAATTCCCTTGTTAGAGTTGCAAACTTGGGTGCGATCAACCCAAGTAACTTGAGTCATGCTTGAAATTTATTAAAGATTATGCAACATAATTTTTAATTCGGTGAGGATCCATTCAAAAATTTAAATTAAATTTTAGTGGACTTGGCCAGAAACACCAAATAACTTGAACAACCAAAAATAATAAATAAAATTAATTAAAAATTTAATATTAATGAACAAATGCAAAAGCAATATGCTTAAAGTTTCCCAATATAATTTTTTTTTAAAATATTTAAAAAATACACCTTTTAGAAATTGATCATTGAATAAGTTGATATTAAAAAAAATTATTTTTTTATAATGGCGTAAAATATAAATACGATTTTTCCAAAATTATTTTAATTTAAAAATTATAATAAAATATTTAAATAGAATAAAAATAATTTTTTACAAAACAAAAGTTTTCAAAAAGATTTGATACACCAAATTCTGAAAATTTGAGTGGAAGCAAATCATGTTACTTATAACGGCCTTAGCCCACGTTTGGTATTAGTTTTTGTTGTTTACTGTTTGTTTTTTTTTTTTTTTTGGTTTTTTTTGTTTTTGTTTTTGTTTTTGTTTTTGTTTTTGTTTTTGTTTTTTCCTCTCTCTCTATCGTTTTAGGTGTGGTTGGTGTTGGATCCTATTTCATAGTTGAGATGCAATGTTTGGCAATATGAATTTTAAGAGAAAATATCATTTTATTCCTTAATTATTATTTGAAAATTAATTACATTATTTTATTTGACCTTTAATTTTTTTTTTTAATTAAAACTTCATTTTACCCCCAAACTATATGTTAAAAATTAATTAACCCCCAAATATAAAAAAATTAAATTTAAATATTTAATAAATAATAATTAATTTTCTATCTCAATAATGAAAAAAAATTAAATTTTAAATAATATATTTTACAAAAAAAGAATTAAAAAATATAAAAATCCTCATTTAGAATTAGCTCTTTAAGTCGCAAATTATCTCGAGTTGATCTTTGAGAAACTATTTGAGCCAAAAATTTATGTGCTAATCTATGTGTGTGTGCGCGAGTAATTGTAACTAGTTTATTCCCCAAATTAATTTCAATAGAATTGATTAATTAATAGTATTTTCAAAATTGAGTTGGTAAAAAAAATTAAAATTCAATTACAATCTAAAGAATACTCAACACAACTAATACTCAATTTTTTTTTATTTAAAATTTATTTTTTTCATCTTTGAGATGAAAAATTTTGTGGTTCCAATTTTTTGAATTCAATTTTCTGAAAATTAAATTTTTTATTTTTTGGTTTTAGTGATTTTTTAAAAAATATTTTGAGCAATTTTATTACTTTTAAAATGCACTTAACCTGGATGTATTTAAAAATTAAAATATTTGTTAAAAACAATAAATTCACAAAAATACGAAAATGTACTGCATTTATATATATATTGTATTTTGGGTATTTAGTGATTTTTCTAAAGATTTTTTTTTTTTCACAAATATTATACTTTTTAATTGTATTTATATTAAGTGTATCTAAAAACTAAAAAATTATTTAAAACATTAAAGAAAATTTGTTACGCCCCCGAAAATAATTACAATAATTTGACCCAACATAATATATGTAAGACAACATAATCAAAATAATAAACTTCCGTTAATCTGAATTGTTATACGAAAGTGACACATGTGATATACATTCATAAATAGTTCATTCTGAATCTACAGCATGTATTATAAGTAGTAAAGAGGAATGAAAGTTAAACATATATTTATATGCTCTAACGGCTTATAACTTTTCAAGTAATTGCTTGGTTACAATAAAAGAGAGTCTAACTCTATACAATTTAAGTCCATGGCTATACAAATAAGTACAAAAGTGAAGCCCGTGCTCCAAACTCCTTCCCGAGCTACTGCCTTAGCAGAGGCATAATGTCAACACCTAAAAATGGTATTTCCAAATAGGATGAGCCAAAACCAAGTAGGAACAATCTGACACAGTATATGGACCTTAACAAAGATATAAGTAGAATGTGCATTTACAATACCGGTGAGAAGACATTTATATTCTATATCATCATAAAGTACCAAATTTCATAACCCAATCCTTTTTTTCTTCTCATCAGTTCAAGCTAAATCAATTCATCTCAATTCATGAGCCAATTTCATTATCTTTCAAACAACACATCTGAGACTACAACACAGTGGTTCCCAAATTAATACAATCATAACACAAGCACTTCAATTTGCCATTTTATGAAAATTTTGTCCGTGGGATCGACATCCATGTATATGCGCGGTTTCGGGACTTTCACCCAGAACACACAAGCTAACTTAGTTCAATAGAGTCCATCTCCTATCTCCTCTCAAATAATGGAGTACATCCCCTTTCTTCTTCCAAACAATCATACATATACAATGTATTTAAAACTTAGTTATATTCAATGACAATCAACAAGAGATTTGTTTCAATTTACATAATCCTCATGCAATTTCTATAATAATCATAGCTATCCTTCACCAATAGTCCAATACAGATATTTCTAAACGGGTATTAAATCTCAAGACATATAGTTTATTCAGATTTTCAAAGGTGTGAGATATTGCATATCCAACTCCACTATTAACACCAACATTCATCTAATTTTATATTTATAATACTAATTTCATTCATTTATACAAAATAAATACTTGAACCATTTTAAGTTAACTTCCCTCTTTCCCAAATACCAACCCAAATGTCAAAATCAACAATTGTGACACAATATAATCTCATTTTCAAACCCCATGATTATTTATATTACATTCACTAGAAACCCCTGTTTTGATTTTACATCTCAAATCCTAGGTTTGTCCAAAATACTTCCACAACTCATCATTGTTACACAACAACCAATAACTAAGTTAAAATTCATTAAAAAAAATGTAGAAAATCCCTACCTCAAAGTCAGGAGACGAGCAAAGTAAGGTGGAAACTTCAATGATGCCGAAACCAAGTTCCAATTGGATCAAAACAGAGCTCTAAAAATGCTAACTTTTTCTCAGATGCACTAGGGTGGAGAACATAATGGATGTAGGTAAAAAAAATAGAGAGAATGTGAGTTTTAGAGAGAGAGACTCAAGATCTAGGTTTTTGAAAAGTTTTAGAGAGAGAGAGAGAGAGAGAGAGAGAGAGAGAGAGAGAGAGAGATGAAAAAGTGAACTAAAAAGTCGTCTTCACAGATTGATATACACACAGTCTGTTCGAGCGCAAGTAGTGAAACTCAAGCACCAGACACATAGTTTTGCTCGAGCGCTGGATACACACTTTTCAGAAGTTTTGCAGACGAAAGACATCACTCGAGCTCAAGATTGGCTGCTCGAGCCTCCACCCGCTCGGGCGTAAGAAACGTCGTTCGAGCGTAGATTACACTCTTATACTATTTTGCAAGTCTACAAATTACTGAGAGTTTGCAAAACCCGCTCGAGCGCAAAAAGTGCCGCTCGAGTGGAGGAGCAAAAATGTGGACAACAAATGTTTGAAAATCAAGCAACCAATTTGTTCCCAACAAGACCAATACAATCCAATAACCAGATTTAAGGAAGAATAAGAGGGAAAAGATATTGACAACCATATGAGGCTACAAAATCCGAGTCCGAAATACAAAATGGGTCGGGTCTAAACCAGAAACGCTATAAATTTAGTAAAAAAAAAAAAAAAACACAAAAAACAAAATACTCAATTTTTAAAAAATTGAATTCAGAAAATTGAAACCAAACAAGAAAATTAATTAAATATTAAATTTTTTAAAAAAATATTTGGGAGGCTAATTCATTTTTAAGGTATAGTTTGGGAGAGAGAAATGGAAGTTTCAAATGAAATTTGGTGACATCTCAACAAGTTCCATTTGATTGTAGACGGAAATAGACGGCGGGAGGTAAATTGATTAAATTTAAAAAAAAGTTTAGGAATCAAATCAAAATAATACAAAGTTTTGATGCCAAATTTATTTTCACGTTATGATTTGAGAGGTAAAATGATATTTCCTTTTTCACAATTCACATTTCTCTCCATTCTTCATCAATATGAGAGCCAATATATATGTTGCCTAGAGTTGTTTCATTTGCATTAGACCATGTTTGTTTGAGCGGATTAAGAGTAACATTTGAAAGGCTATTTAGTTTTAGAATCATTAATTATTTTGGAATGTATACAATATTCTAAACGTCTTATTATTCTTCCATTTTGCATCAACCCTCCTCTTAGAATTCAATAGTCCCCCATATAATACAATGTTTAGATGGACTCTTTTAGTCCCGACCTCTATTTTGGTAACCAAATATTAAATTATATATTTTGTTGAATTACTAATCCAATTCAAGGGTCAAGTTCCTTGATCAAGGGTCAAGGGTCAAGTTCGTTGATGCAGTTTGCACCGGGAATTGTTGTTCGGTTGATGAATGGGATGGTCAGTTTCATTAGTCTTTTTTTTTTTTTTTTTTTTTTGGGGCTCTTTCTTGAAAGCAACGTATGTACCAAAGTCCACAATCCATTTGGTCCAATTCCACCATAATTCACATCCAAATTAAAATTTTTGCACGACAGTCATGAGTCAGTCTTATGCCCTTCCCAATGGCAAACACTCGTAATTTACTTAGAAGAGTGACACTACATGTATCAATTAATGTAATAACTAATATAAAAATATTAGTTATGATATTATTATTAACTCCACTCATTTTACAAATCACATATATTAAAAATATCTTAAATTATGTCACATCATCAATTGGTATACTAGTTAATGCACTAATTGATGTATATAGCATTAGTCCACCCAGAAACACACAACCGCATTGGGCAGATACAAAATTTAATTCACATCCGCAACCAGTCCAATTCCACCATAATTCACATCCAAATTAAAATTTAATTTTTTCATTATTGAGATAAAAAAATTATTTATTATATATTTAAATTTAATTTTTTTATATTTAGAGGGCTAATTGATTTTTTAGATAGTTTGGGAGGTAAAATAAAGTTCCAAATGAAATTTGATACCATGTCAACAAGTTTCGTTTGATTGTAAACGGAAACAGAT
Organism: Camellia lanceoleosa; assembly: GCA_025200525.1. Lineage (NCBI taxonomy): Eukaryota > Viridiplantae > Streptophyta > Magnoliopsida > Ericales > Theaceae > Camellia > Camellia lanceoleosa. The sequence goes on from CM045767.1 coordinate 27,466,151, forward strand.
GGCGGGGGTAAATTGAACAAATTTTAAAAAATTTAGAGGTCAAATTAAAATAATGCAAAGTCTGAGTGTCAAATTAATTTTCGCATAATAATTTGGGGTGCAAAATGATATTTCTTCTAAAATAAATTTCATACATAAGCAATTTTAAAAAAATATTAAATTAATTTGTATTAGTCATTTTCTAATAGCTATTTAATTATTTCGTATAATTTTTTAGCTATGTAGTTAATATCTTAAATTAGACTGTCATTTTATTGTACCCCCATCTTTTGATAAATAAATTCTACATTCCCTACTGTCTTATAATCTTCCCATCAAAATATAGTAGTAGAAAAAAAAATTAAAAACTTAGAGAGATCATCCTATCTCCATTGTAAAATTAATCTTGAAATAAGGGGCCTTTCATCTTCAATATCAAAATAATTTTAATGAATAGTAGTGTAATGTTGAAGAACTGAAATTAGGTTGATCTTCAAACAAAAATCTCAACAAATCATGGATCATCCAAATTGCAAACTGTTGTCAAGTGTTCTTGTGGAAAGAAGATGGGCTCTTCCCTGAAAGCAAAGGGTGTATACAAAAGTCAATACAATCCATTCAATTTGGTCCAAGTTCACACAACTACTGGGCCTCTCTTCCAAGGGCACTGGGCAAACCCCCACGACCACGAAATCCGGAGAGAGGCTATTCCACACCATTTACAAGGAATAATTTGTCTTTAATTCAAAATATAGACCGGAGTATGCTGTTTTGTAATGGGTTTTATTTTAATGATTTGAACTATTTATTTTGTAGAATTTTTTTATGTATGTTATTTTTGAAAAAAATTAGTGCAATCTAACAATCATAATTTTTATTTTTCAATTTATCATGTTTATCTCCAAAAAAATAAATAAATGAGAAGTGTGTTTTTTTTAAAAAAAAGACTTCATTTTTTGGATAACAAACTAGATAAATTGAACATGCAACGATCATCGAATCATCCTAATTCTTTTCAATGATGATATACACAAAATGTTTTATAAAATAAACGGTTTAAATTATTGATATGAGACTCATGGTAAGTCTTACAAACTTGAACAATACATTCTAATTCAATCCAACCTTAATAAAAATCAACTCAAACACATAGGAGGATCACACTAGTTTAAAAAATAAAAATCAAACTAAGGCGTGAGATGAACTTTTCCCAAAACCACCACATAATTTTTACAAGAACCATTACTCGCCTCACCATCATGTGGGAACATCTCTACTAGCTAACGAATCATTTCAATAGTTGCTGTCGTGCCACGGCGTAGCTACACCACTGAATTTCAAAATTTTGTTAAAGATTATATTTAAATTTTATATTAAAATTTTGAGTTTCTACAAATTTAATCCAATGAGGCTAGAAATAAAATATAGAGTTTTAAAAGCTTACTAATTAACTCTGGTGGAGTTAAAAAAAAAAAGAAGAAGAAAAAGAACAAAGCAAACTTTATACCAAATTTTCAGTCTTCTATAAATAAATTCAAAGTTTATTCGTGTTAGAGACTTATCTCATATCATTTCTTTAAATCACTTGAGTTAGATTCATATAATCTAGCTGCTGCGCTATCTATGGCTAATTAGCATTATTGTACACTCTATTTTATTTGTCTTTGTGTCTCTTATTTTTTGATTTATTTGCTCATTTGTTTGAGAATTATTTCACATTGCTTATCGTAACCAATTGATTTTAAATGGGATGCCTCAAATAATTCTAACTTTTAGTTCTCTCTTGACGATCAATTCTCTAACAATTGTTGTGTTTATTCTCATAAAATGTGAATATTTGCTTATTTTTGTTTAAATATTAATTTCCCAATATTTTGTTTTTATTTTTAATTTTATTAATTTGAATTATTTTTGTCAATATAATCAAAAATATATATAATTTACAAGTATCATGTGAAAGCTAATGTTAATACGTTTTGTAGAACTAAAAATACTAAATAATAACATTGATGATGACTTCTTGTTGCTTCTCGCTATTATATATATGTTACTATGTACATATGCAAGGATAGTATAACCATCCCTCCTCTCTCTCTAGTAAGATGGTGAACAACAGGGCTTTAGTTCTTATCACTTATTGTTGCTCCCTCTTGATTTGGTTCCTCTTCATTTCGAGTGCTATGGCTGCAAGTCTGTTTGTACTCTCTCTCTCTCTCTCTCTCTCTCTCTCTCTCTCTCTCTCTCTCTCTCTCTCTCATATTAGTACATATCCTAATGTTTCCACATTCTCCTATTTTATTCTTGTATTATTGTTGCAGCAGCAGTCTATCATGGGGTCATTCCCGCTCCAAGTCCGTCACCTACAGCCCCTCACGCAAGTGCAAAATCTGAAACAAACCCCTAAAAAGAGAGAGGAGAAGAGAAGCGAGGCAAACAATGTTATATTACTTCCAAGGGACTTAGAGAGGACCTTAAATTTGCTATCCCTTACTTTTTTGTTCACTTTTTTTCTTTTTTCAGTTCTTATTATAAGGAAGAGTCACGGTGTGATTTCATATATGCCTATGTTGCCAAAATTATATTTCCCTTTGTGCTTTGTGTAAGTGTGTTTGGATTCAATTTCGAATCACTATTTCATAATAAATAGAATTTATATTAATACAATGTTTCTGTATTTTTTATTTTTACTTTTTTATTTCTATTTTTTAATTTTTTTTTTTTTAAATTTTGATTTTGGGTTAGATGAGTTTGTTTGGGGTTGGCATTTTAATGACACTTTACACTTGTGTCTATTTCTAAAACTCTAGGACCAATAAGCCCAATCTTAAATCTTCTTAGGCCAAAATGATATTATTTATCCAAATGGACATTTATCTGTTCAAAATTTACTTATCTGTTCAAATATCATTTATGTGTTCAAATGTCTCGCTATCTGTATATGTGTCACTTATGTGTATAACTTTTTGTTCAAATGTCTAACTATCTATTCAAATGTCTTAACTTTTGAACTTAAGGAGATCAGTCCACACTATAACAAAATTGACTTTTCACGGCACCACATTCACGACATACAATGAATGCAAGCCGTAATTTCTCATTTTTACGACTTGCTTTTTTTGTATGTCGTAAATAATAGACTAACCACGACGTGTCTATTATGCAGGCCGTAAATGGTAAAAATGATAATTTTTTTACGGCTTGCATTGCGTGCCGTAATTAATAAAACTTTCTACGACATACATATAGCATGCCGTTAATACATCAGTTATATACGACGCGCGTCTGTCAGTCATTAAAAATAAATCACTTTTTATGACTTACTATGTAGGTCGTGAATGGTGTGTCACTTTTTATGACTTCCTATGTAGGTCATGAATGATATCCAAAATAAAAAGGCGCCAAAACCCAATTTCTTGGCGCCACTTATAAAAAAAAAAAAAAAAAAATTAAATTATTTTTCTATTATCAAACAGACTGATAGAATTCAAGAAAAAAGAAAAAAAGAAACAAAAAAAGAGAGTTTCTAAGAAGAGAGGGAGACCTAGGTGAAGGGAGGGGAAAGTTTTCTTCAATCAATTGAATCGGTAGAGTCTGCTTCGACTTGGATTTGGCTTCAATTTGTAATCTGCTTGGACTCCTTGACTGCTTCGACTTGGATTTGGCTTCAATTTGTAATCTTCTTGGACTCCTTCGACTGCTTCGACTTCGACTGGTAAGGCACTCTCTCTTCTCTTCCTTCTTCCTGAAACCCTTGTTTCGTCTCTCTCTCTGTCTCTCTCTCTTTCTCTCTCTCTCTCTATCTCTGACTCTCTCTCTCTCGGTATATATATATATATATATTTATATTCCCCTCCTCTCTTCTCTTCTCTGTTTTTCTGTTTGTTTTTATGCACTGTGGAATCTGTCCCTTTCTGTGCTTGAATTGATGGATGGATGAAATACATCTGCCGTTTGTTTTTATATTGGGCGTTTGAGTTGTAAGAACTAGGTTAATGTTGTAAGAGCTTTGATTAATGCATCTGCTGTTTAACCATAAGTTGTTATTTCTGATTCCTGCTCCCATAAGTCGTTATTTCTTTTATTTTCTTCTTCTTCTTCGTCTTCTTCTTCTTCTTCTTCTTTTGTGTGTGTGTGTGTGTGTGTGTGTGGTGATGAAGGTATTGGTACCTAATTGTATACTCATGATTCTTTCCTATTTTGCTTTGTAGTTGATTAATTAGCCTATCTATCATATTTGTGTACTCACTATAATCTTATTGATTGACTTTTGGGTGAAGATTCTTTGAGGTCTATCAAGATTTCTGTCATTTTTTTTTTGGCTTTCTGGGTCATTGCCAGTACAAAATAAAGTGGGTCAAATTTTATGCAAAAGTTGATACTCCTGGTTTGGTGACAATATCATTTCAGTGAGGGGTTTGGCCCACAATTAGCCATCTTGGGTTGGTGGTGCTTATACGTTGGTTGTATCTAACTCTTCTTTATCTTGGATTCTTTGCCTATCAAATTGGCAAAACTAACTGAAGTTTTCTGGTTGTGCATGAAGTTCCATTTGAAAGGCTTCTCTGTCATTTATGGGACATGTCAGTTGATGCCTTGATGCTTTAAACTTTAGATAGCATTTATAGTTAAATTTAGACCGTTAAAAAAGTACGGGTTTTTTACATGGTCCTTAAGTTGCCACTTAGATGGATTCAACTGAAGATGCAGATGCCTTTCTCTGAACAAAAAAAGGACGAGAGGACATTACATAGTGTTGGTCCCAGTTAGTCAAGGGCGTTGGGAGGGGTTTAACTAGAGGCAGACCCAAGAAATATGGGGAAAAAAAAAAAGAACAAAACAAAAGAAAGTTTGGAGGCTCAAATTATGTTCAACATGAGTAGTTGCTTATTTTGCAATGTCCATATTGCATAACTACAAAGTCAATTATGTTTTCACCCCCCTTCAAGAAGATTCACAAGAAGCCTCATTATCATGATAGTTTGTTTGTTCATATCCAGTGTATCCAGACTGATGTTTGCAAGTCTAAGAGGTGTTTAACTTATGCAGAAATGTTAAAAAAAAAAAAAAAAAAAAAAACTCTACAAAGCCTTGTGGGACCACAAGACTTCGATACATTTTCACTTTTCATGTGTTGATTAGCTTGTCTTCTGTTGCAGTGAGGTCTTCACAAACTCCCCTTTCTTCATTACAGCAGAGGCTTCTGGTGCGTTGGAAGGAAGGTAAATATGAGTTTTGATGTCTCGTCATTGGTCATTTTTTTCTTCTCACATCTACAGGGTTTTGGAGTAGCATGTAGCATTAATTTAAATTCCAATTGCTTGTTCTCTACAGGAAAAATGACGACTATAAAGAATTAACCATACCTGCTGGGAAAACTTACGAGGTTTGCCTCGTACTCTGGTTTAGAAGTTTAATTCTTCAAATTTGAGCTGACATTTTCTATGTTCTTCCGTAGTTTGATTTTATGTGTTTACTTGAGGTGTTTTTAGAAGCTATAAAAGTTTCCTTGTGATTTATATGTAATTGTATTGCACTGAAACTGAAAGGCGGTATATCAAAAGCATTTGCAACTTCTAGGTCTTTAGATATGATCAGAAATGATATCCCATAGGAATGCACTGACTTTGAGAAAGTCAAGGTCCTACTTCATGAATGGCTCATAATGTATTTTGAGAAGTTATGGTGGGTTAGTTGAGCCCTATGTAGCATAGACATGGACATAGGACATGAACATTACATGATGCGGTCGTATAAGAGTTGTGTGCCCTCAGGCACGTTCTGCAATACAATTTTCTAAGAGGAGATGTTGGCTTTTTGTTCTTCCTCATAGTTTATGCTTGAAGTGCTGACAGTATAATTGTGCCCTTGATATAAAAAAAAAGGTAATAAATGCTAACCAAATCAAACAGATCTAAGAATAACACCCTTGTAATTTATGTTCAAATAGAATTTGGAATGGGCTTCGATGTAAATGTGACCGGTTGGCTAATGCATCGATTAAGTTTTGAAATTAACACATTTTGGATTTGAGTTAAAATACACTTTTGATGGCAAGTATGAATTTTTGTAATTATCTTGAGGTGTTAATGTGTCATTCAATTAGCTTCATAATGTATAAATTTTGATCCTCAAATCTTTTTGACAATCAATGTTTTCATTACTTAAATTGGTTAGAATCGCCAATCACCAATACAGCTTGGTTGTTTTTTTAAAGAACATTCAACTATATTTTCTTCGAGTTTATGATCTAGTTATTGATAATTACGAATTGCTTATTGACTACTCATCACCAATATCCAAGACATTTGATGAATGTGTTTCCTTCTAGGTCTCATTGTCCGTGGAATCCACAAATTCATATATTGCTTGGGATTTTGCATTGCCACAAAGCAAAATGAATCTGTAATGCTCTCGATCTTCTCACCATTGTTTATTGAGTGAGATTATTTTTCAATAATCTATTGTGCAAGGGATTACTTCGCAACCCTTTGTTTAATAGGTATTCTTTTATTTATTAGAAATAGAAATATATATATTTTTGCATGTGGGAAATGTGTCGCCTTTTATTTGTTTTTTCTTTTCTTTTCAATTGAGACTTGCAATTCATTGAACAAACTTGTGCAATTAAGAGACATGGCCAAAATGTTGAGTAGAAAATAATAATGTCTTTGTTTTGAAGCATGTTTAGCACAGATTTGAGCCTCTACTGTTTTTTTTAATCACTATTTTTGCAATTGAATACAACATCATGAGATTGGAGAGCAATTCAAATGATTAAATCAGCCTACAAACAAAAGCCCATCCTGCTGCTATTTGGACATTTCCTCAACTTTATTGAGGTAAACATCTATATATACACAACTAACAATGTCCAACACCATCCTAATTTTATTTTTTTCGTAATTTTATAGGAATTTTGTTTCCCATATTGTTTTTTATGCAAATGTTCATAGGATCAGGTTCTTATTTTTTTTATTTTTTATTAAGAAATAGAAATTAGATTGTCTTTTGGATGTATTGACATGAGAGCATAGGAAGGTCCGAGAGAGAGTTTTAGGGACTTCATGGTGGATTGCTCGGGTAAATGGTGCATTTGGATATTGTGGATACCGATGTCAAGACCAAGGCATTGTGATATGGGTTTTGATTTCTACTATAACAAGTGTCACGGAGAAGAAGGTGCGTTAGTGTGTGTTGATGATGGAAGAGAAGTTGGGATATATATAGTCATAAATTAGTTCAGACATTCGGTTTTATAAAATTAAAAATAATAATAATAATATCGAATTGGTTCATGCACTTAGGCGGTCACTTCATGAGCAGTTGCTATTTTTTGTCTTTCTTGTTCATCTTAATTGTTGATTTAATTCGATTGCAGGTTTAAACACAAAACTTAAACTAGAAATACATATGTTTTACTCGAACTATTGTCTGCTTGTAAATATAATATCATAGGAGATTGTAATTATTAAGTTAATCTCATGAATTGGTGATTAAATATAATTTTGACTTTTATTTTCTAAAAATATTAAAATTATTATTTCAAATGAGATATATATATTATTATATTAAGTGAGTCTCTATTATAATTTCTTGAAATTTTTGTCATGTGACATTTATCTAATAATAATAATAATAATAAAATTATTTTACAATAACTTCTACTAAGGGTTGGTTTGACATGTATTAAAAAAGTGCACTTTTAAGAATTACTTTTTCACTATGTGATATTTGTGGTATGTATAAAATTAGTTAGTAGCTTTTTTTTTCCTCTTTTACAAAATACTTTCATATATTTGTATCTCATATAAAAAATATTACTTGACTTGATTTTGTTCTTTCATTTTTGCAGGTGGAACTCTTTTCTAAGGATTTAGTAATTGAAGTTGCCAACCAACAATGTGTGCAGAGGTAACTTTCAAACAAGTGTTTTTTTTTCTAATTTATTTATTTTGGGTATACATTTTTAACCAATTATTGGCTGCCTTGTTTTTATTTTTTTCATGTGTCATAAAGAGTTCTAAAAAGGCAGCAAAAAGACAAAGGAAAGAGCAAGAAGCTATAGTTGCTGCGACAATGGACAATAGAAGTGATGGACCCATTAGAATTTCAGATGTAGGTTCCAATACTCGACAAACTGAATCACCAAATGCAGATGGAGTAGCTGACTCTAGTGAACAACTAAAGAAGAAAACTAGGGGGCCGTCAAAGTTAAAGATGCATGACAAAGGCAAACAAAAGCGTGATGAGATCGACTTCAATGAAAGGAACCAACCGATAGGACAAGAATCAGTGCACTTATCAACCTTAGAAGGGATCTTAGCTCGAGAGATGGTGCCAATTAATATAGATTATTGGTCTGAAGTTCCAGATGAGATTAAGGATAAGTTATGGGCTTGTGTGAAGGTAGTATTTTTATGCAGTTAATTTTTATACAACAATTCATTATTTTTCCCCCTCTTGTAATACTAAATGTTTGGTTATATGAAAATGCAGCTTAGATACAAAATACATGATATCCACAAGACACATGTGATGCAAAAGTTCGCAAAATTGTGGCGCAATTACAAGTGTGAACTATCAAGAAAAGTAAGAACTCTCGCTGCAGCAGGTAAAGGTCATTTAGCACGTAATATTGCCCTCACCAAACCTGATAAGATTGGAATGGATGAATGGAAGGCATTTGTGAAAAATCGACTTTCAAAAAGCTTCATTGTAAGTGTTTTTTCATAATAGTTTTATGTAGAAGCTCATTTCTTTTCATAACAATTAAGATAAAGATTACAAATTCTTAAAAAATGTGGGCATTTCAAATGTTTACACTCAGGAAAAGAGTGAAAAATTCAAAGAGATGAGAGCAAAGCAGAAGGTGTTACACACGATGAGTAGAAAAGGCTATGCACGACTAGAGGAAGAAATGGTAAGTTTGGCAATATAGACGACATTTATTTTGAAAGCATTTTGATTTTGTTGCTTCTAATTTTGTACTATGTTTTAATTTTTTTTATTTTTTATTTCTTTTCCAGAAAAATCAAAGCCAAGACCCAGATTCTATATCTAGAGTGGATGTTTGGATCAAAGGACATACAAGGCAGAAGGGGAAACCTATCAATGAAGTGCTTCAGGAAGCAGTGGTATGAATTAACTTAATATGTTATTAAAGCTTGTGATTTCATTCAATTCCACACAGAGTTCTATTGCTTTGAAAGAATGTAAGAAATGTGAACAATTATGTTATTTCATTTTTTAAAATTATTATTATTATTATTGGGGTTGAACTCATAGGGAGAAAAACAAACTACAACCTAGAATCACAAAACTAACTGGAAAATGTAGAAGGAAATAGCACTTTTGATGTTACATGTAATGTACATCTATACATTAGTTTCCAATTTATAGAGATTCAAGCCAAAATATCAATTTATTCAGAGACGAATTATATTAATTCATGTAAGTTTCATATATTTGTAAAGCCAAATACGATGAATATGTTGCAAAGACTTAGTAGCTAATCATTGGCTAAAGGTTGCCTATGCTTGTAGGTGTGGGTGAGTAAAAGTGGTTTAATGGGCCAGTGGCAAAATACATCGGAGATGCAAGAGTTTTGGAGAGGAAACAGTCCAATGAGATAGAGTGGCAGTTGAGTGTCGAACAGTTGTGTGTTTAGTGGTAATAATTAGTAGTTCATAATTTTATGAACAATTAGAGGCTTCATGTGCTTAATTTTTAAGGAAACCGTCATAGGTGAGTTTTGCACTTGTTTTTGTAGTTAGCAGACTTGGGTTCCTTATCATAAATGTTATATATTGCAGAATAAGGTTCAAGAGCTTCACAAGCCTTCTCTGTAAGAAGGGTCAATGTCTATCAAAGATGATGCAATTGTTCAAGCATTTGGTCGAATCGGCGTGGTAGTGTAAGAGGGCTTGGATTTGGAGCATTGCCATCGAAAGTTGATGCACAAGCATACCGTAATCAAAATATGAGACAACTAAATGAAAAATTGCTGCTATTAGAACAAGAACTCCGGGAGATGAAAGCTGAAATGTTAAAAGGAAAAAGGCAAAATGAGGTAAAAAAAATAAAAATGAACAATGTCACAATATGAGGTTAAATTTATCTTCCTATAAAATTTAATTGTTTTTTAACTTTAGTACTTCCTATCTTAGATATAAGGATATTTCACAAAGTTTGTAAAAATAAAAAATTGATTAATACTTGCAGGAGCCAAGCAAAGGGGCAAATGGACATTCACATGAAGAAACTCAGGTAAACTTGCACATTTGATATGCTTGTGCTTTTGCTTGCTTGCTTTTCTACTCAAGCTTGTCATTTTGCATATGGATTACATTAAAGATTCTAAATTTAAGTAAACAAATGCTTTTTGCCATTGTATTATGATATTTTTAGGGTGAGAAAAATGGTAGAGGTGAACATAGGGTGCATGGAGGTGGTGAATGTAGGATGCACTCACAACAAAATATTTGGGTAAATTTTGTATGGCATTATTAATTTACTCATTTTCATTTTTCTCGTGCTTCTACTTTTGTTTGCTTGTTTGTTTTTCTACTCAAGAGCTTTTATCAAACTTTCATATACATCCCACATCGTCTACAAAATTTGGAAAAACAAATATAACTTGATATTGTATTACATTTTTTTAGGGTGATGAAAACAATGAAGACGATGAAGATATTTGGGTAAATTTTATATGACATTAATAATAACTTTAATTTTATCTTTAATTCATTAGCTTATCTTATGTATTGCTTTTATGGTAGTTGCATGACGCAAATGAAACTGGAAATGGTGGATCCTTGGACAATGCCAAATGCAAATTGTTGAATTGGGATGGAACAAAGGTGGTGGTTGCGGAAGGCACAATTGCATCAACAGATTCTAAAGCATTGGTACATCACGTGCCTCTCGGTCCTGGGTGTTGGAAAGTATGGGTTAACCATGTCATAGTCAATGCGCCATTGTTTCGCCCTAATCGTGAGATGTTTGTGCTTGAAGATGCTATTGGAAGCACTGTTGCTTGGCCAACCCATTTCATTAGCTTTGATTTTGAGTAGAACTAACATCTATGGATAGTTTTTGAGGACTTTGATGAATAGATTTCTATAATTTTTGAATAGTTTTGGGTAATGTTTACAAACTTATATATGTATAGTTTTGGATGACTTATAACTTTTTGGATAATTTAGAACTTAAGGATAGTCCTTTTGGATGTTTTTGAACTTGCAGTCAGGTTTTGGATGTTTGGAATGAATATATTGATAAATTTTGAATGTTTATAATATATATATAGTTTATTTTTGATGGTTGAAATAATATTGTCGAGGTTGATTAATATTTTGTGAAGCTTGTTTATACAGCAAGCAAATTAGGTCATTATATGAAATATTCCACAATGTTTCATGTATGTCGTGGTATGTTTTACTTATCTACGGCAGGCTGAGCAAGTTGTTGTATTATATATTTTACGGCGCACAATCAGTGTCGTTATTTGTCCCACCAAATAACGGCATGCAAAAGTGGTCGTAGAAAAAGTAACAACGACACACAAAATTTGCCATTAAATGGTTTTTAACGGCATACTGTAGCATGTCGTAGAAAAAGTATCAACGACGCACAAAATCTGCAGTTAAATAGTTTTTAACGGCGTACTACAGCATGTCGTAAAAAAGGTATCAACGACGCACAAAATCTGTCGTTAAATAGTTTTTAACGGCGTGCAAAGCATGTCATTGAAAATGAACAATTTTTCATGACTGATCATAATATGACGTGCCAATGCACGTCGTAAAAGGGTTTTTACGGCATGCACTGCACGTCGTAAAAACCCTTTTTTCTTGTAGTGCCAAGCTCTAAACTTTGAAGTTCATAAGTTATTTTTGTGAGACAATAATGCCCTCATATGTATTTAATATTAAAAATTTTAAATTCTCATAACTTCATATGTACATGTTTGTTTTTAATAAAATTGACAATTTTAATTGATCTTTATGATATCAATAGGAATCTAAAAAGACAAAACAAAACAATTAAATTCCACTGTCTAGTTAGATTTCATGTTAGACTTAAATCAAATAAAAATAAAAACTAGATAATGAAATCAGAGCAACCAAATGACTTTAGAAATTATGAAAAGATCTTACTAACAAATGTCCCTAAGGCACAAATAAAAGACAAAAAAAATTAAAGGACACAAAATACTTTTTATTAAATTCAATGTATTTTTATTGAAATCCACATATTTTTTTAACATTTTCACATGTTTTAAAGATATTTTTTACACACTTCCAATATTAAACAATGACTTGAGAGCACTTATCAGCATTTGCCACATTATGAAAATAGTTTAGAACACTTTTTACATGTGATTAAGATGCACTGTACAAAACATAATAATAATAATAATAATAATAATAATAATAATAATAATAATAATAATAATAATAATAAATAAAAGATGCACAGTAAATTTTGTAAGAAAATTCTAAATATATAGCTTGAGAGATAAAAAAAAAAAACGACAAAAGAAAATAGAGTAGAAAATAGCAAAAGCGAGGGTCAAAGACCCTAAAATTATGTACAAAACACATAAAAAAATAAAATAAAAAAATAAAAAGATGAAAAAAAAAAAGTTTCAAAAAATTACTTACCATGTAAAAGATAAAAATATGCAAAGAAAATATGAAGAAAATAGTTAGTCTAACTATGTGTTTAATTGTCCACTTTAATTATCATTTCCACGTTAACAAATTGTTCATTTAATCCCCCCCACTGTAAATTCTAATTGTGTCAATTTTGAAATATGTGATTGTATTGACCAATGAAATTTAAAAAACAATAAATTTATTAAAAGGGCATAATAACACAAACATTTATATTCAACCATTTGATGAAATCACTATTATTATTTAAAAAATTGCTCATTTGATCCATAAGGCAAAGTTTAAAAATGTAAAATTATTAAGTTGTGTATGATTATACTGGCCAATAGATTAAAAATATGGAAGTTTTTTTTAGCAAATCTCCTTTTTAAGAGTTCTATTCCACCTAATTCAAAATGTTTTTGAGTATTCTATTACATCTTACACTACAAGAAAATGCACCTACGGCGACCAAATTGGCGACTAAAAAAATTTTTAGTCACTGAAAGTATAGGTTTTGGCGACAAAAACACCATTAGTAGCCAAAAGTAAAACTTTTTGGCGACTAAAAAAATTTAGTAGCCAAAAGTATAGGTTTTGGCGACTAAAAATCAGTTTAGTCGCCAATTCTCGACTTTTAGCTACTAAAATATTTAGTAGCCGAATGGAAAATAAAAAATTGATTTTTTTTCTCTTTGGCGACTAAACTTTGGTCGCCAAAAATGTCCTTTCAGCGACAAAAAAATTTTTAGCCGCTGTAGGTGTACATTTAGCTACTAAAGCCTTTAGTCGGCAAATGTAAAATAAAAAATTAAATTTTACCTTTTGGCGACTAAAATTTTAGTTGCCAAAAGTTGATTTTCAGCGACGAAAAAAAATGTTAGTCGCCATTGGTGTACATTTGGCTACTAAAACCTTTGGTCGGTAAATGTAAAATAAAAAATTAATTTTTACCTTTTGGCGACTAAAATTTTAGTCGCCAAAAGTTGATTTTCAGCGACGAAAAATAATGGTAATCGCCAAAAAATTAAAATAATTGGAGGGAAACATGTTCAATTTTGGAGGGATTTGAAAAATTAATTGGCGACTAAAATGTTTTAGTCGCGAATGGTTTAATATATATAAATATATATAACATTCGCTCCTGTTCTCTATTTATTCTCCTTCACCACACCAAACCTCACCTCACTTCACATGACCACAGACCACCGCCACCGCCTCAGATGGTAACAGCCACTGCAGCAGATCGCCGCCGCCATTGCCATTGCTGCAGAGCACAGGTTCTCTCTCTCTCTCTCTCTCTCTCTCTCTCTCTCTCTATGCGCTTGCTCTCTTTTTCGATCGAGCTGTGTCTCTGTCTCCCTTCCTCTATTTCCCCCTTTCTGATTGTTGCTCTAGGGTTTTATATTCTTGATTCAGTTTAATTTCGTGTTGGTTTCTGAAATGGGTTTCGTTTTTCAAATAGTTTTCTACCTTCCCTATGTGGATTGGATTTCAGAAACATGGGTAATCAATTTTTGTTGTCAAGGTTGTTTATATGTGTGCTTTTCGTTACTGTAAAAAAAACCCACACTAATTGGTTTATATTTTGATTAGTGATGTTTTATTATATACACTTTCGCCTAATTTGATATGCTATCATGCATTGACAGATTGACATTGCTCACTACTCCTTGGTGAGTTTCCTGTAAATCAATCTTAATAATAATGGTTTTATGGGGTTTCTGTGTATGTGGCTTCTTCTTCTTCAACAATCTGATCAAATTGTATGCGAAATTGTGGATGTGTGAATTGAAGTCTCACATTGTTTCTGTGTTATTGTATATATATATATATATTGTGTTGCTCTTATATAATAACCTTGGTGGACAGGGTGTTTGATGAAATGCCTCAAAGAAGAATTCATCTTAATTGCAAATCAACTTTACATAGTGTTAGTATGATTTGACATCAAACCTTCCAGACTAGAGTCAGTCCATTAGATCATGTCAAATATTTGGGACACTAAACAAGCTTAGTTATAGATTAATTGAGAGAGAGAGAGAGAGAGAGAGCATGGCTTCAAACTTGGTCTTTTGTTTTAATTAATGTTTTTAGAGTCTGCTTTTAGGTTTCCATATATTCTTGGAGTTTTTGCATTTATGATTGTCATTATGTTGCTATGCCTCCATGGTTATTTGCATTATTTTGAAATGTATTTACTTCGCTGAATTGTTATGCTCATGGGTCATGGCATTGGTATAGTTATTTTGAAAGTATTGACTCAATACCTATTTGCTGTGATTAATGACCTTAATAAATAAAGGCTCCAACTTGAGTTAAGTTACCTCATTTTCTTTACTTTGTACTTATCTCTTAATATTTTTGGTGGGTTGCAATGTTTAAGTTTCTAATTTAATATTTGAATCACAACATACCAAAATTGGGTAGATACAGAGGTTAAGAACTCTAATTTAATATTTTTGGTGGCTAGTCGTTGACTCAACAGAGCGAAGGTATTAGGTCTATCTCTACATCTCATGATTTGGAAGCACCTTAAGCTACCATTTCATTTTTATTTTATTTTTTGCTTACTTGCAAGCACCTTAAGCTACCATTTCAATATGCATCATTGCACAGTTTATTCTCACATTGAATTTGATATATATATTTTTGAAGGGAATTTCTCTTAAATTTAATTTTTCTATGTTGATGTCTAACCTTACTCAGCAGAAAAGAAAAGAAAAGAAATGCCTTGTAAGGCACTACTCAACATATTTTGCATATCTCTCTCTCTCTCTCTCTCTTGATTACACAACACAATTTAAGATACAACTGAAACCTTACTCACCAAAAGAAGATAAGACCGTAAGTTGCAGCATTATAGGTGTTCTTAATATGCCTTTGTTAAATAGCACATTAATAAAATTGCTGGTATGACATCTTGGGAAAGTGCTGCAATGACATTTGTAATGCAAGGCCAAGCTTAGGCTTTTGAGGGGATCTCTAAATCATCATATGTGAAGCAAGCTTCCGATCTGAAAGGATCTTCTGTGAAGGTTAGTTTGTTCATATGGTTTAACATTTGTTTTTCCAGTTTAAACCTTTTACAGTTATATGTTATCTTGTGTTTAGCTGTTGTGATATCATCATTTATATAACATGATTTTCTATTCTTTTAGTTCTCTAGTCAGCAAGGAGTATGTGCCTTTTTAGATTAGGCTATCTTGTGTTTAGCTGTTGTGATATCATCATTATTTTATTTTTATTTATTTAAAATGTCTGCACACCAATGTGTGGCTGGAAGTGATTCAATGGTATCATTATCATTTACTTGTGCATTTTGATATAGGGTATAGTATACAATATAGCAGTCTTGGCAGATTGCTATGAAAATCCATTATTTTAAGACAATTTTATAGATTTAGAACAACAGCAAAGTTAGATATAGTTTGATTTATGTTTATTCGTTCCTTGTATATCATTTTTCCAGGCTGTTCCAAGAAAGCGTTTCCATGATGTTGTTGTAAAGAATGGTCTAGGCCTAACTGTCGCTTGTATGGCTATGAGTTAAGCTACTGATTGTCCTGCAGATGAGACTAATCTGACTAGTGTGGGTGAGATTAGACTAATACCTGATTTATCAACGAAGTGTATAATTCCTTGGTAGTACATCTCTTTCATAAGTATTACCTTTGTCTGCTTATTGGTTTATAGTTCATTTGAGATCTTTGACAACAAATCATTTTATGACTTTATGATGGCACATGGCATGGAAAGTAATATTATGTGCCCAGTAATCAGAATAGTTTATCACATATTTTATTATATTGGTCTACTATAACAAATGTGGATCATATACATTCAATAAACATATGCGTATCTCAAGTGTGTTGTCTAGAATCATCTGGTTGGGCAGCAGATATATTTGTGATCATAATTTAATTTATTTTTTTTGACCTCAACAGGTCAAAACAAGAAGAAATGGTTTTGGGTGACATGCATCTTAAACCTGGTGAAGCTTGGGAATATTGCCCAAGAGAGGCATCGCGTAGAGTTTCAAAAATTTTGAAAGATGAATTTAACTTGGTAAGCATGATGGTTTATTCATATGAAATATGTTGTCATTCAATTTCTAATTGTATATATATACATGTGATGTATGCAGGTTTTGAAAGTGAGTTTATCTCTTGAAGAGTGCGCTAAGGTATGTGATGCAATTGTTACCAGGCCTTCTTTTAATTTTGATTTTCCAGTCGATATTGCAAGTATTAACTATAAAAATCTGCAGGGAGGGGAAAGAAGAATGGTTTTCATTTGATCTGACGCCCTCTGCTTACGCATCTGCATTTGATCTTTGCTTCCTCATACTTCATGAAGTTGTAGTTACTCTACAGTCCTTGAATATTGCAGTTGAACAGGTAGAAGGAGATTAGTATTGTTGTAGCTTTTTTGTACTGGAATTATGGGAGGTTGTTCTACTTAGGTCAAATTTTGAGGTCATAATCACACAATCCATATTATCACTAAATTCTTTTTGTAACTTCTCTCTGTGGATTGGAAAATGACTTCTTATACATTCTTGACATTGCTCAGCATGTTAATTCCAATTCTAGTGCCTCAACTATGTGAGTATATATATGCATGTATTTATTTTGTTTTTTTTTTAAGAAAAGACATTTAAACCACAAAGACTTCATAATGCTCTTATTTCTAGGATTTGCTATCTCTCTATTTTCATGACCTACCTTTGAGCTGACCCAAGTTATTATGAATTGTACATGTGTAGAAAACAATGGTCATTTGCTATTTAATTTTAAAAGCAGTTGTCTGAACACACAAGACATAAGGGTACTCCCTCTAAATTTATTGTTGTTATATGCTTTTAGATCCATCATATTGGATAACTTGATATACACTTTTGGGACCATTTCCTAATAGCTTAAGCTTTTCGGATTAGTGGTGATCTAACATGGTATTAGAGCTTAGGTTGGGGAGGTCGTGGGTTCAAGACAGTCCATTTGTATTTGTTCCCTGTTTGCATTGTGCTTTCTATTTATGTATGTCAGCTTAAGGTTTTGGAATTATTGGTGATACATCGCATCATATCTATGAATAGAGATTTTTTTATTATTTTATTTTGCAAATCACTAGTTAATTTATGCAACAAAATTGTTGTTTTACGTAAAGTACCCGCCACTATTAGACAGACTGTATTGTCTGATTCAACAGTGGATTTTAGTTTCTATATATTTTTTCATTATGTTTCCAGTTCACTGCAATTCAAGTAACATGGTTCTTGTTTTGTCTTGTGGCTTTTTAAATGTTGTAGTTGCATGTAGAAGCAAGGAAAGGTCAGTTTGAATTGGCATTGGGATACACTCTTTGTTCTAATGCTGCAGACAACTTGATTTTCACTCGTGAAGTTGTTAGGTCTGTTGCAAGGAAACATGGGTTGGTGGCAACTTTCATGCCAAAGTAAGTGTATGATTTTTTATGACATGGGTCCAATTTTTTAGATGGAATTCAGCTGGAACTAAACTAGTGTATGATTTTGTTATTTTTTTATTTTTATGTATAAGTACTAAAATGCTAACGTGCAAGTGTTAACAAACAAACTGAAGGAGTATTGAAATCTAGCTGAACCTGACATAAATATCAGATAAGAATTTGTGATTTTTTTTAGATGGAATTGACAGCATGGCCTTTTTTTTAGATGGAGTATTGAAATACCTTGTTTATTTGGCCCTTTCATGTGTTTAGGAGGAAACATATTCTCATATAATCTTCCAAGAATTAAAAAAAGCCCCCAAACCTCCGTGTGCCCTCACGGACAGCATCCCTATGACTAATAGGACTTGTGAAAACTCACGGAATTTTGTTAGGACCTGTAGGTTGGGAGTTAGAGCCGAAAAAGCCCAAAACTTAGTCGAAAAATGCCGTTTCGGGGGCGAAAATTGAAAACAGCCCCCGAACCTCCGTGTGCCCCTCCCAGATAGCATCCCCATGACAAATAGGACTTGTGACAACTCACGGAATTTTATTAGGACCTGTAGGTTGGGAGTTAGAGCTGAAAAAGCCCAAAACTTAGTCCAAAAACGCCGTTTCGGGGGCGAAAATTGAAAAAAGCCCCTGAACCTCTGTGTGCCCCTCACGGACGGCATCCCTATGACTAATAGGAGTTGTGACAACTCACGGAATTTTATTAGGACCTGTACGTTGGGAGTTAGAGCCGAAAACGCCCAAAACTTAGTCGAAAAAGAGCGTTTCAGGGGCGAAAATTGAAAACAGCCCCCGAACCTCCGTGTGCCCCTACCGGACCGCATCCCCATGACTAATAGGACTTGTGACAACTCACGGAATTTTATTAGGACCTGTAGGTTGGGAGTTATAGCTGAAAAAGCCCAAAACTTAGTCCAAAAACGCCGTTTCGGGGGCGAAAATTGGAAACAGCCCCTGAATCTTTGTGTCCTCCTCACGGACGGCATCCCCATCACTAATAGGACCTGTGACAACTCACGGAATTTTATTAGGACCTGTACGTTGGGAGTTAGAGCCGAAAACGCCCAAAACTTAGTCGAAAAAGAGCGTTTCGGGGGCGAAAATTGAAAACAGCCCCCGAACCTTCATGTGCCCCTCCCGGACAGCATCCCCATGACTAATAGGACTTGTGACAACTCACGGAATTTTATTAGGACCTGTAGGTTGAGAGTTAGAGTCGAAAACGGCCAAAACTTAGTCGAAAAATGCTGTTTCGGGGGCGAAAATTGAAAACAGCCTCCGAACATCCATGTGCCCCTCACGGACGGCATCCCCATGACTAATAGGACCTGTGACAACTCACGGAATTTTATTAGGACCTGTAGGTGGGTAGTTAGAGCTAAAAACGTCCAAAACTCAGTCGAAAAATGTCGTTTCGGGGGCGAAAATTGAAAACAGCCCCCGAACCTCCGTGTGCCCCTCCCGGACAGCATCCCCATGACTAATAGGACCTGTGACAACTCACGGAATTTTATTAGGACCTGTAGGTTGGGAGTTAGAGCTGAAAACGTCCAAAACTTAGTCGAAAAATGCCGTTTCGGGGGCGAAAATTGAAAACAGCCTCCAAACCTCCGTGTGCCCCTCATGGACAGCATCCCCGTGACTAATAGGACTTGTGACAACTCACGGAATTTTATTAGGACGTGTAGGTTGGGAGTTACAGCCGAAAACGCTCTAAAACTTAGTCGAAAAAGAGCGTTTGGGGGGCGAAAATTCAAAACATACAGAAATAGGAATACCTTGTTTAGCCCAAAGTAAGTGTGCTTGTCTTCGCATTAACCACTGCAAAAAAAGGTCCAAAAATAAAGGCCAAAGTGCACATAAATTGTGAATGATAGAGATGAATGTTCCTCAAAATTTCTTTGTGAGTATACTGAGGCCAAAACAAAGCATGTGACATATGGAATACAAAATCCGAAAAGAGATTTCACCCAAGTCTTTGGGCAAATAGGTACCTTAAGAGTTACTAAAAAACATACAGAAAGTATTCTAATAATTGTCTTTATATATTTATAGTTAACTGTATGAAATCTACATATTTAAATGTCTACATATGCATAAGAAATGTAGTTAACTGTATTGAAAATAAATATGATCAAGCCTTACATAACACTAAAATGTTGTTTACTATAAACAGTGTGTGTAATAGTTTGAATACTATTACTGGTGTAATGTGTTCATGATTTTCAAGAGTAGAGAAAAAAAAAATAAAAAAAAGAAATTTCTTTCAAGATTAGATAAATATTGCATGATACACACACACACACACAGATATATATATATATATTTTCTTTAATTTTGAAAAAGACATTTCTCGATTATTCTACCTTAAATGCATGTTAGAACATGTTTCCTATGGCAGACTAAATTCATATTTTGTAACAAATTCTAATGTTTTGTTTGTTGTTGTTGTTGTTGTTGTTTTTTTTTTTTTTTTTTTTTTTTTTTGTAGATGGCTTCGTTGTGTGGACTTGTGGATAATCCATATTGGTGTATGGAGAAGAATTTTCCCTTTTGTATAGAACTAATATAATACTTTTGTCGTCATCGCCTTTTGGATAGTTCACTATTACTGAATATGATGGTTGGAATAATCAATACAGATTACGATGGTAATTTGTACCATGCCAAATGATCATTTCACATGGTATAGTAAATGTAATTTTTGTATATGGAGGGCTTTACTTTTGGTATGATTGTATATGTTGTATAGAATTATTATTTTAGTTTGGACAATAGTTCGTTTTTATGTACACTACAACAAAAACATACTTTAGTGGCACTACACTAGTGGCATATTTTTAGAAAATGCCACAAAAATGATATTTAGTGGCACGTTTTTGAAAAATGCCACAAAACGACAAACATAAAAGGCTCTAGTGACATTTCAATGAACAAGTGTCACAAAACTACAACAAAAACATACTTTAGTGGCACTACACTAGTGGCATATTTTTAGAAAATGTCACAAAAATGATATTTAGTGGCACGTTTTTGAAAAATGCCACAAAACGACAATTTATGTATCATTTTATTTACATACGTATTACAGGTTGAATGGAATACAGACAGGTATTATAATATTAACAATAAAACATAATATCATGTTTTTGTCGACTAAACGTTTTGTAGCTAATAAAAAGGAAAAAAAAAAACATTTGGCTACTAAAAGTTTTGTAGCCAAAAGAAAATCAAACATTTGGCTACTAAATTTTTTGTAGACAAAGGAAAAACAACCTTTTGGCTACTAAATGTTTTGTAGCCAAAAGAAAATCAAACCTTTGGCTACTAAAAGTTTTGTAGCCAAAAGAAAATCAAACATTTGGCGACTAAAATATTTTGTAGCTAAAAACAAAAGTTGAAGAATAAATATGACTTTTGGCGACTAAAAATTTAGTAGCCAAAAATGTCATAGTTAAGAAATAGTATTTGGCTACTAAAATTTTAGTAGTAAAAAAAGATTGACTTTAGGCGACTAAAGTTTTAGTAGCCAAAACACTAGTATTTGCTTTTGGCGACTAAAAAATTTAGTAGCTAAAAAGTTTTTGGCCACTAAATAATTAGCTTTTAGCGACAAAACAATTAGTCGGCAAAAATGTATTTATTTAATTAATTTTCAAACCTATTAGTGACTAAATATTTAGTCGCCAAATGAGTACATTTGGCGACTAAATTAGGTTTAGTCGGCAATTATATTTCTCGACTACTCTTTGGCTACTAATTTCCCGACCAAAAAATTTAGTCGCTAAAGAGCATTGGCGACTAAAATATGACTTTTGGCGACTAAAAATTTAGTCGCCAAAAGTGAAATTTCTTGTAGTGTTATTTGATATTATAAGGCCAAATAGCCCCAAGCCCTCCCACGCGTATTTTCATTCTTGAAACCAAAGCTGATCAAAACACTCATCTTTCATCATTTTATATTAGTATATTACGCACATGTATAAATAAATAATCAAAAATTAGTTTTAAAATTGAATAATAATATAAAATTTATCTAAAATATGTAGTAAAAATGATTTATAATCAATTAAATTTTATTTATTTTGTAAGAGTTACACATAAATGACTTGTATATTTATGCCAACGTGACATTCACCTAATTATTAAAATTTGTCTTGGTCTATGCATAGCTTATGAATCATTTTACCTATTTATTTTATAATTAATAAATAAATATCTATAAGTATTTCTATAATAAAAATAAGAAATATGAACATATTTTATAACAACCCCGATCCATGATTACCAATTAATCCATGACTAATTATGCTGAATAAGTAATTAAGAAGAAATCCTGAATTAATTATATGTGCTTTGCATTATTTGCATTTCGTAGAAATATCTATTTGCATTTATGTTTCGTTTTGTGAATTAAAGGTCTTATCGGCGTCCGATCAAGAAATTGACTTGGTTTATATGTTATTTAGCATTTTTAGAATTTTATGATAGGTTTAATTAAAATTGGATTCAGAACGGATTAAATTAGAATAATTAATGTCAAATTGCTTAGCTTAAGTGCCAAGATTAATTAAATGTCCTAAGCAAGCCTATATAAGGCTTATACACACCACTTGAGTCACCTTTTTTCCCATCATCTTAGAGCCTTCAAGAGAGAAACATGAGAGAGAGGAAGAGAGAGAGAGAGAGAGAGAGAGAGAGAGAGAGAGACCAAGGGGGTTGAGATCAACAATAGAGCTTAGAAGAAATTGCTAAAGAATTCAACGAAATTGGTTTGGAACCTTAGAGAATTCACCAACTATATAGTGATTCTGGTTTTGACCCTATCTTTGTTGTACTCCAGACTCGGGTTTCATGGTTTAGTGTTGTGGTTCATCTCTTATTCCCTTTGTTTTCCCTTAAATTTGGCTTGGGATTGTTATGGTTGTGTTTGGAGCACATTGGTTGCTTGGTTTTCAAACCTTTTGTTGCCTAGATTTTTAGTCCTCCGCTCAAGCGGCATTTCTTTTGCTCGAGCGAGATTTGCAAACTCTCAGTACTTTTGCAAAACTACTGGGAAAGTGTGTTCTATGCTCAAGCGGCATTTCCTACGCTCGAGCGGTTGGCCTGTTGTTTTGAAAACTACTAGATGTGTGTATTTTGCGCTCGAGCGGCCTTTCTTGCGCTCGAGTGGTAATGCTCTTTTATTGTGTCTTGGCACTCGAGCGTCACTTCTTGCGCTCGAGCAGAACAACTTGGCGCTCGAGGGAGTGTGCGTATATCTGATTATGAAAATGACTTTTTACATCACTTTTTCAGATCTATTTCCTTCTAAACCCTAAAGTGGAGACCCTCTCTTTCTAAACTTACCTTTTCTATACATTTCCATCTAGATCTAGTGGTTTTTCCACCCTACTCCCTTTGATAAAAAGGTAAAGCAGCTCAAGGGCATCCTTTTGATCCGAATAAACTTTGGTTTTGACGTCATTGGAGTTTCATCTTTGCTTTGCTCGTCTTCTCTCTTTGAGGTAGGAATTTTTCTACACTTTCACATGATTTTTAACTTAGTTATGGGTTAGTGTGTAAAAATGATGGAATTTGGAGGTATTATGAACAAACTTAGGGTTTGGGTATTAGACCAAAAAAGATATTTCAAATTGAATGGGTCATAAATGATTATTGGATTGAATATGAGATTATAGTGTAGCAAAATAGTTGATTTTGACATTTGGGTTAACATGTGGAAAAGAGGGAGTTTGCTCTAAAACGTTCGAATATTTATTTTGTATAAATAAATGAAATTGATATTGTAAATATGTAATTGGATGGATGTTGATATAAATGGTGGAGTTGGATATGTATCACCTCACACCTTTGGGAATTTGAATAAATTATCTATCTCGAGATTGAATATTTGTTTAGAAATATCTATATTGGGCTATCAATGGAGGATAACTATGATTGTTGTAGAAACTGCATGAGGATTAGGTGAATTAAAACGAATCTCCTGTTGGTCGTCATAGAATATGACTATGCTTTAAATATATTATATATGTATGATTGTTTGGAAGGAGAAAGGGGATGTACTTCATTGTTTGGGAGGAGATAGGGAATGAACTCCATTGAAATTAAGTTGGCCTATGTGTCTGGGGTGAAAGTCCCGAAACCGCGCGTATACATGGATGTTGATCCCGCGGATGAAATTTTCGTAAAATGGCAAATTGAAATGTTTGTGTGATGATTGTGTTAATTTGGGAACCACTAAGTTGTAGTCTCAGATGGGTTGTTTGAAAGATAACGAAATTGGCTCATTAATTGAGATGAAATGATTTAACGTGAATTGATGAGAATGAAAAAGGATTGAGTTATGAATTTTGGGTATTTAATGATAATATAGAATATGAATGTTTTCACACTGGCATTGTAAATGCACATTATACTTATATCTTTATTAGGATCCATTTGTATAGCTAAGGGCTTTATTTGTATTGAGCTAGTCTCACTTTTGTTGTAACCAAGCTAAGACTTTCATTTCTCTTTACTACTGGTAGCACATGTTGTAGATTCAGAATGAACTATTTATGAATGTATATCGCATGTGTCACTTTTGTATATCAATTCAGATTAATGAAAGTTTATTATTTCAATCATGTTGTCTTGCGTTAATTGTGTTGGGTTGGATTACTGTAAATATTTATGGGGCATTACAAACTAGAGCTTCATTGAGAAGTTGAGGTAGGAATTCCACCACTGAATTGTATACTTATGATGTCTAAATCACAAATTCAAGAGAAATTAGTAGAGTAAGGCAAGGATTGAGCTAGAATGGGTGAACTTGAGCCATATTATGAATGCATGCACATTTTCTTACATTTTGAATTAAATTTCAAGTGATTCTCACATGCATGTGCTAAGTCTACCTTTGTTTTGAGAGTTCATCTTGTGTTATATCATTGTGTACCAATTGATCATGTTTTGAAAGCTTTGAAGTCAAAATAAAACATGCATGTTATGTTTTCGAAGAACTGAGTTTAGTTTTAAGCAATTGGCATGCTTTTGGGCTTTGATTTCATGAAATGATTTTTAATTCTCAATGATTTTGAAATTTACAAATGTTTTCTCAAGTTTTGAGGCCCAAATGGTGCATTTTATAGCTTTGCATTCGAGTTTGGAAGCTTGGAGGTGAATCTGGAAATTCCAGAATTCTGTCTTTACGCTCGAGTGGCAGATCTTCCACTCGAGCGACCTCTTGTTATTTTGCACTTCTACTCAAGCGACCAAAAGTTGGCTCGAGAGTAAATTGCATACTCCCAAAGTTTTCAGATTTTGTACACCACTCGAGCAACAAGAGTTGCGCTCGAGTGAGGACCTAAGTCTTATGCTGGAGCGAGTGTCGAGTGAGAAAATCATGCAACTAGTACTTTTGCAGAGTTTACACATCGCTCGAGCGACAGAAGTTGCGCTCGAGCGAGCACTCACATTTTTGCATGTCCGCTCGAGCGAGAGAAGTTGCGCCCGAGCGAGACCCTTATTTTTAGCAAGTTTTGTTAAGTGTTTTCAAGTGCATTTTAACATCCTTATTGCATCCTAAGCATTCCTAGGCCAAGATCAAGACATAATAATGAGGATAAGACTTAGAAACACACGAGAAATGAAATGAAGTAAGTTAAGTACGATCCGAGCATGTGTTTTAGTATGTGTTTTGTTATGTTTGTGTAGGTCGCATGCCGTAAGTTGTTGATCCATCGGTTGCTACTAAGCTATTTGTCCAATTGTCTATGAGTAATAACTTAGTAAAGCTATGTTTGATATGAAATTACATTTTGAATACTATGATAGGATTTTAAATGTTTTGAATGATACAAAAGGTGATTCCATGAATGATAATCCATAACTTTGAAATGGATTTAGGGTATCCTTAGTAGAGGCCCTCGTTTAGGAGACATAATATTGTGGCTTATGGTCATGAGGCCTTTACCTGGGGAAAACAATACCATGGCCCATGTATGAGATATGTTACCCGGTATCGGAGGTTCCATTATGAAACTTGATATACTTGACCCAAGAAATATGTTAATGTTAATGGGAGTACCACACATGATTTGGATATGTACATGAACATGATACTTTTCTTTTTTTTTTTGTTGTAATATGTCAAGGCTCATCTATCTGTTTGACATGATATGAAACTGGACATCATTCATTAAAACCTTTACTTTGTTATTATTCACTGAGTTTCGCTCACTATTTGTATATGTATGTAGGTGACTAGGCGCACGACCAGACCCAGAGTTGATGACCTGGAGTCTTTTTTTTGTTAGCTAGCTGTTGTGCCTCCCAGGGAGGTTCCTATATCTGAAAAATCGCGTTTTGTGAATCATATGATAGATGTTTTTATTTCATTTTTGTCTATTTGTATATCGGGCTAAGTCCCTTAAGACATTATCTGTATGACAAGACATGATATTTAAGAAGCTTGATATTATACATATAAGTTTTGAATTTCTATCCCATGTACGTCAGCACAGCTCAATAGACTATCTATATTATGTATATTTGCTTCCTCAGCCCCTAACTATATAGTATTTTATCTAGAGGCTTTTGGTAATCCAAGGATTACTGGCTAGTCACGGCACTAAACCTATAGGGGCGGGTTTGGGTCGTGATAGAATGGTATCAGAGTACGAGTTATACCGCACACACGAGTCCATTTGAGCTATAGGATGTTCTAGAAAACAATTAGGGACATTCATCCGCATGGGAGAGTGCGTGTGTTAATGTTTAAACTGAAAACACTAAATATAAAATGAATATATGAAATTGAAAAGACTGAACTGGGATTGACTGCTCCGAACATTGTGAAAGGAATTACTTGCCTATGTTTATTATTGTTCTAATTTTCTATAGCTATGGAAAATATAAGAACGATGCAAGTGAATCCTCAGAGACCTGAATGGGCCGAATGGAACAGATGCTTACAGTTCTAACTAAAACTATGGTACAGCAACAAAGACAACAACCGTTGCCTCCTCCACCTCCTCTGGTTCAAATTGAGCTGGATAACAATGATCTTATAAATTTAACTCAGAAGTTCATGAAGATGAAACCGCCGAATTTCTTGGGTGGTATTAAACCCTTAAAGGTAAAAACATGGCTATTGGAAATACAAAAATTATTTGAAGTGTTTCCTTGCTCTGAGACTCAAAAAATTCTATTAGCCACATATACCCTAAAAGATGAAGCTCGAAGATGATGGCTGTTAATCCGAATTAATAATGAGAACATGACATGGACTCAATTCAATGAGATTTTCTACAATAAGTACTTTCCTCAGTGTTTCCGAGATCGTAAGGTTTCAGAATTTCAAGAGTTTAAGCAGGGGAAGATGTCTGTAGCTGAGTATGAGGCTAAGTTCATGAAGTTGGCTATATTCGCTACTCATACGGTCGACACAGATTACAAGAAGGCTAGGAAATTCGAAGGAGGATTAGACCTGGATGTGTTTGACGAAGTACGTGTCCTAAAATTACCTACATATGTGGAGGTACTTAATAGAGCACTGATGGCAAAGGCCATTCTGGTGGTAAAGAAACAGGCTACAACTCCAACAACTGAATGGAGAGGTAAATGGGCCGGCTTCAATTTCAAGAAAGGACAATCATTTTCAAAGAAGCAAAACACAGGATGCTCCAGTAACTCTAGTCAAAGTAGTGGATCTATTCTAGTTTGCCCTGAAAGTAGGAGAAAGCATAGGGAAGCGTGTTATCGTGCATCTGGAGCCTATTACCGATGTGGTAAAGTTGGTCAAATGATGAAAGATTGTCCACTTGGGTCCAGGAATACCAGTCATCCCGAAGTAAGTTTAGTTGGATCTACTTCTGTAACGAGGACAGATGCAAGAACTAATGCCAGAGGTAACACTAGAACTGAAACGTTGAGACAAGGGAGAGCGTTCGCACTAGTGCCTAGGGATGTACAGAACACAGAGTCTGTGGTGTTAGGTATAATTTCTATATGTGCTCAAAATGCATGCCTTGATAGATTCTAGTTCTACACTGTAATGGCCGGGTTTCCTTCATTTCTTTTCTTTCTGTTTGGCCTCGTCCTCTCTTGCTTTTGTTGGGTTTGAAACGTCCGGAAGTTATTTCAAATTAAAGCTCTTATTCATGTTTTGTTTGTGGGTGTTGAATCTCACTTGTTCTGGAGTGCGTTAGGGCAAGTCCGGAGTGTCTAGGAGCCAAGTTGTGAAAATTTGGGCTGGAAAACAGGGCCACACGTATGGGGGCCCAGGGCCGCACGTGCGGGAGGCCAAGCCGCACGTGCAGTAAAGGAGGAGCTAGATTGTGTTGCTATAGCGATCCCGGTTTTCCTTTTCTTTAATTGTTGTATCCGGACTTAGGTTCCGTGGAGTTGGTTGTTGTGTATATCTTGTTTGCATCCTTTACTCTTTGTATTCGAGTCTTGGGTTGTGTTGGGCAGGTTTGAAACAAGTTGGTTGAGCTTAGGACCCAAATGTAGTTGCCTAGATTTTTGCATGTCCGCTCGAGCGGGGCCTTTGTTGTAGCTTGTTCACTCGAGCGGGAAAATCAACTATCCAGTATCTCCTTTGTAGTGTTGTACGCTCGAGCAGCGGTTTGGACGCTCGAGTGGGAGTTTGTGTGTGACGCTCGAGCGGGGACCTGGTTCTACAAAAGTACTGGGAGTGCATATCCGGCGGCCGAAGCAGATTGACGCCGAGCGGAGTCTGGAGTGACGCCGAGGGGTTTCACGCCGAAAGTGGGGCAGTTAAGTCTCCGAGATCCGGGTTTTTGAATCACTTTTTCACATCCTTTTCTCTCTCTTACTTTTCCAAAACTCCATTGTTGAGCCTCTCTCTCTAGAACCTTGCCTTCTCTCTAGGTATTGATCTAGTAGGAGTTGTTTGCTCACCTTTGGCCTTTACAAAAAAGTTGTTGATCGTCGAGGGCTATCTTTTGATTCAGGAAACTTGTGATTTGGAGCATTTTCGTTTTCATCATCTTCTTCGTTGGGTGTCAACTTTTGAGGTAGGGATTCCTACTCACTCTTATGGTCTTTGACATAGATTTTTGGTTGTTTTGATAAAGTGTTGAAGTTGGGTAATTTTGGGACTTAGGATTTCAAAATGTTAAAGAGGGTTTTGTTATTTTGATTCTAAAATGTGTAATTTGGGTTTCAAAATAATGATATTGTTGTTGGTTGTTGATATATGGACCATTGGGTTAATATTGGAAAAGGGTTAGAAAACCCTAATTTGTTGTATAAATTAATTGGTATAATTAATTTGGGAAACGTGTTGATATTTGGAATTGAGTTGGAAATAATGAAATTGGCTCATTATGTTGTGAAATGGTGGAGTTGGATTTATAAATCGCTCACTTTTGGAAATATTAATATTTTATCTGTTGGAACTTTTATTATCTATTTAGAAATAATTGCTTGGGCTACCGGTGGAGGGTAGTTTTGATTGTTGTAGACAATGCATGATGATTAGGCAAACTAAAACTAATCAATTGGATGTGTCATAGAGTATGACGGTTGATAGAATACATTAACGTTATGTATTGATTGATTATGTATATGATATGTGTTTATATACATTGTATTGTGTGAGAGGAGATAGGAGATGTACTCCACGGTTTAGTGAAGATAGGGGATGTACTCCTAAACCGGTTTATAGTTGGGAGTGGATAAGGGATGTACTCCACGGTTTAGGGAAGATAAGGGATGTATCTCTAAACCGGATATTGTTTGGGAGGAAGATAGGGGATGGACTCCGTTGATACAGCTCATATGCTTATTTTTGGAAGTGTTGATATAGCTCATATGCTTATCTATGGAAGTGTTGATATAGCTCATATGCTTATCTTTTGAAGTGTTGATACAGCTCATATGCTTATCTGTGGAAATGTTGATACAGCTTGTATGCTTATCTGTTGAGATGTCGATACAACTAGCATGTTTATCTATTGTAAAATGAGAAACGTTTAATATGAATCACTGCCTCATATAAGTGGTTGGCTAGGTTCTGAGCCGTTGATGTAATTTGTGAAATTGATAAGAAATGAAAAATGAAATGAAATGAAATATGAACACAGTGGTCATGAAATGGAAATGGGTTGTGAAATGATTTATGGAAAGTGAACATTTATCAATTGCTAATGTCTTAGTTATTGATCATACTGTGTTTAGCATATTTCTACTGGGCGTTGGCTCACCCTATATGGGACATTATTTTCAGGTACATGTAGCATGCCACCTCCAAGGACATAGCTTGGATGGATATGGGAGTTGAAGACTCTTTTTGATTATTTTGTTTGTATTACATGTATATTAAGCCAAGGGCTTACTTTGTATAGAGTTAGTACTCTTCTTTTGTGTAACCAAGTGTTGACTTGGAAAGCTGCAAGCCTGTAGGGCATTTGCTTTTGTTGTTAACATGTAATACTGTTGTAAGAACTACTCTGATGAATAGAAATGGTTGATTTCTTTTGTATCAATGCATGTCTAAAGTGATGGATTTTATGTATTATTTTGGGGGCGTTACAGTTGCATTCTGCTTAAAAAACAAGTACGGAGGGCAAAGGGACCACCAAGACGCAGGGATTAGTGCCAAGACGTGCGGAGAGGGCACCACATGTGCGGGGGCAAGTGACGACGCATGGGATCAAGCGATCTGAAAACTCTGTTTTTTATTCATTTTGGGGCCGAAGTTCTCTCACTTCCTAACCCTTCTCTCTCACTCTAAAAGCCATTTTCTCTCCTCCTTCTCTCTAAAAACCCTAACCAAAGCACCTAGAGCCTGTGATTCTTGTTCCCTTAGGTTTGATTATCATCATCATCTTCTTCAAGCTTGAAGATTTAGAGCTAGGGCTTGCTTGGTGTAGGAGAAAGTGAAGAGTTTCCATCTTAGGGCTAGGGTTTCTTCATACACTCTTCATCAACCTTGAGGTAGGGATATTCTTGAATTATATATATATGTTTTGCAAGCAAAATGTTGATTTTGTGTTCCCATTGAATTTGTTTTGAGAGTTTTGGTTATTGGTTCAAAGATGATGAGATTTCTCAAAGGAGAGTTTAAATATTTAAATGCTTCAAAGTTGATCCTTGTGACTTCTTATTTATTGTTTTAAAAAGGGTGATTTTGATGAGTTTCCATCATAAAGGGAAGCAATGATGAGTTTTTGTTAAAAACCCTAGGAATTGGGGATTTTACAAAATAATGAAAATGTCTCCGAAATTAATTACTTCCTTATGTTAAAAAGATGTATGAGAGTAAGTTCCACTAAATAATGGCATTATACTTGAGCACCATGGGTTGTGAAAATTGAAATCTTGGAGGATGATGTTTTAGAATTTCATAAAGTCGTGTAATGTTGTAAGATGACAAGTTTTTGAGTGCCCTTAATGATATGAAAATGTTTTAATCATAATGAATGGGAAAATGAAATGAATTAGGATATGTTGACCATGTTGAAAGGTTAGTCATGATGAGTTGGTGTTGAGAACTTGTGGTGATATGTTGAAGACACATGGTTATTTAGCGAAATGAGAAACGAAATTGTGAAAGTGGAAAAGTAATTGTTTATTATTGTTGTTAAGACGTTTTGAAAATAGATAAGTGTTACAAGATATTGATTATTGCATCTCATTTCCATTCGATTTTATATCATCAATGTGCATGAAGTGAATAATTACTATTGTTACATTCTCATCATGTTACATGAGAAATATTATAATGTAATGAGAATTATGGAAATGTGAATGGGGTAAATACGTAGTAAGTCCGGATAGGGGGTGTAGTTGGATTTGATAAGTTGGCCTGAGTGCCCTTGGTGAAAGACCAGAAAATCACGCAGATAGGTGTCGAGCCTTCCGGTTAGCACCAATAAAAATGACAGTTTGGTAGTGCTTGTTGAGCCTACTTGCAGACACTAGCCTAGGGATTACCAGTGTCGTATTTACCGCCCCTATTAAATTAATATTGGAAGCTTGAAATTAATGAAATTACATGATAACATTGAGAACATGGTGATTTTGAAAACAACACATTGAAATGAATATTTTCCTCATTGATTAACCTTGGCATGACATTGCATTTACATTTATTTTGTGTTGAGGAAAAAGCATAACTGTATATACTTTGTGAGAATACTCTACTGGGCTTTATGCTCACCCCTATGTGATTTTGGTGCAGGTAAAGATGTGGTGATCCCGCCAAACTGAGGGCCTGGATATTTTGAGAAGAGTACATAGCTCTTTTATTTTGTGTAATTCTTTTGAGCCAAGGGCTAATGTGTATGGGTTGTAGAAACCATTTTTGTGTAACCAGGCTTTTGCCTTGGAAGATGTAAGCCCTTAAGGGCATTGTATTGTTTTGAGAATGGATCTTTCACATGCTATAGATTCATGTGTTTTGTATCGATAAATGTATACCCGCATGTGAAACCTTTGTAAAGACTCATTATTAATTATGAAAAGATGGGCAGATTGTTGTTATTGTTGAGTGAATGTTGATTACTTGTGGGTAGTTCATGTCGAATTATTTCGGGGCGTCACATACACACTCATTTGTGTCGCATGCCTTTTCTCAGAAATTGACTAGACCTTTAGAACGCATGAATTATTTAATGTCTATTTTTACGCCATCTAGGGGTTCTATGGTATGTACTTATGTTTATATGGCATGTGAAGTAATATTTGGTGATGTGACACTGTGTGTTGATTTATTGCCATTGGGCATTGATTATTTTGATTGCATACTGGGTATGAATTGGTTGACAAAGTATTGTGCAACTATTGACTATGTGAATAAATCTGTTGCGTTTCGTCTACCAAGGCAACCCGAGTTTATGTTTACTAGGAATAGGGTAGTTCCTCCCCCATACTTGATTTCTGCCATGAAAGCTGTGAAACTACTTAGGAAGGGATGTAGAGGGTATCTGTGTTGTGTTTTGACTATGACTCCTGATAGTCCTGCTATAGAGAACATCCCCGTAGTAGATAAATTCCCTGATGCATTTCCAAATGAATTGCTCGGAGATTTGATTGATAGGGAAATTGAGTTTACTATTAATGTTATACCTGGAACACAATCGATTTCCAAAAATCCATATAAAATGTCAACTTCTGAACTGAAAAGAGTTGAAAACTCAACTTCAGGAACTTCTAGACAAAAGGTTTATTTGCCTGAGCACTTCACCATAGGGTGCTCCAGTTTTGTTTGTCAAGAAGGAAGACGGATCTTCGAGGCTATGTATAGACTATTGGGAATTGAACAAAGTGACTATTAAGAACCCATTACCCCAAATAGATGACCTATTTGACCAACTTTAGGGAGCACAAGTGTTCTTCAAGATAGACTTTAGATCTGAGTATCACTAGTTAAAGGTTAAGGCAGAAGACATAGAGAAAACTGCGTTCATAACTGGATATGGGCATTATGAGTTTTTGGTAATGCCATTTGGGATAACAAATGCACCTGTAGCATTTATGGACCTCATAAATAGGGTTTTCAAACAATTTCTTGATGAATTCATAATTGTGTTTATTGATGATATATTGATTTACTTCAAAAGTAAGGAAGAACATGAAAATCATCTGAGAACAGCCTTACAAATTTTGAGAGAAAAGAAGTTATACGCAAAACTTTCCAAATGTGAGTTCTAGCTTGATAGCGTGGCATTTCTGGGGCATGTGATCAACAAAGATGATGTATCAGTAGACCCACAGAAAATTAAAGCCATTGTAGACTAGCCAAGATCGACCAATGTGTTTGAGGTTCGTAGTTTTCTGGGGCTTGCAGGTTACTATCGCAGCTTCGTGAAAGAATTTTCAAAACTTGCTATGCCATTGACCCAGTTGACCTAGAAAAATGTACCCTTTGATTGGACTGACCAGCGGGAATCAACCTTCCAAGAATTGAAAACTAGATTGGTAACTGCTCCAATTCTGACATTTCCTAAAGGAACCGATGGGTTTCAGATTTATAGTGATGCTTTCTATAAAGGCTTGGGGTGTGTCTTAATGCAAAATGGAATGGTAATTGCTTATGCATCTCTGCAACTCCGCTCTCATGAAAACAATTACTCGACTCATGACCTTGAATTGGCAGTTGTGGTGTTTGCTTTGAAAATTTGGCGCCATTATCTGTATGGAATAACTTGTGAAGTATATATAGATCATAAAAGCTTAAAATATTTCTTCACCCAAAAAGAGTTGAATATGAGATAGAGAAGATGGCTGGAATTGATCAAAGACTACGATTTGCAAATTCTGTATTATCTAGGGAAGGCAAATACCGTTGTAGATGGATTGAGCCGAAAATTAATTGGGAATTTATCATATTTGCTCACTGGCCAAAGAGAATTACTATGTGACCTAGAGAGGAATGAAATTGAAATAGTTTTGAATGAACAAGGTGGAATTCTAGCCGCCATCTCTGCTCAGCCTATAATTATTGAAGAAATTATAGAGAAACAACTTGAAGATGAGTTTTTGAAAAAATTGTAGATGAAATTGACTAGAAACCAAGGCCGGGATTTATGATTGAAAATGGTGTGTTGAAATTTCAGGATAGACTTTATATACCAGATTGTTATGAATTAAGAAAACGTGTTATGGTTGAAGCCTATAATTCTAAATTTGCCATGCATCTAGGGAACACAAAGATGTACCATGATTTGAAATAGAACTTTTGGTGGCCTGGAATGAAAAAAAGTATTGCTGACTTTGTAGCGAGATGTTTGCGTTGCCAACAAGTTAAAGCTAGGCATTAACAACCTGCTAGATTACTTCAGCCGCTTCCAATACTGGAATGGAAATGGAAGCATATTACCATGGATTTTACTGTTGAACTGCCTCGCTCCTCTCGAGGTATGGATTCTATTTGGGTCATTGTTGATCATCTAACTAAATCTGCCCACTTTCTGCCTATTAAAACTTTTTATAATGCAGATAGATTGGCTAACATTCATGTGAATGAGATTGTGAGATTGCATGGGGTACCAGTGTCTATTGTATCTGACAGAGATCCTAAGTTCACTTCAAGACTCTGATAGAGTCTACAGCAAGCTATGGGAACTGAGTTGAGATTGAGCAATGCTTATCATCCACAGACAGATAGCCAATCCGAATGAACCATCCAAACCTTGAAGATATGCTCAGAATGTGTGTATTAGACTTCCAAGGAAATTGGAAAGCTTGTTTGCTCCCTAACTGAGTTTGTGTATAACAATAGCTACTACTTAAGCATTAGAATGGCTCCTTATGAAGCTTTATACGAAAGGAAATGTCATTCTCCGATTTGTTGGGCCGAAGTGGGCGATAGACCATTGTTGGGATCGGAACTAGTGCAAGAAACGATTGGAAATGTGAAGCTAATTCAACAAAGATTGAAAACTATGCAAAGCCGCCAAAAGAGCTATGCAGATGTCCAAAGAAGAGATAGGGAATATGAAGTCGGGGATCATGTGCTCATCAAAGTGACTCCAATGAAAGGCCAGACACGATTTGGTGTAAAGGGCAAGCTAGCATCGAGGTATGTTGGGCCATATGAAATTCTTAAAAAGATTAATTCAGTGACGTATCGAGTAGCCTTACCATCGGTCATAGAACATATGTGTAATGTCTTTCATGTCTTAATGCTTCGGGATTACTTGAGAGATCTATTACATGTTATTGAACCAAAACATGTACTGCTAAAGGATGACTACACGTATAAAGAACAATCGATCTAAATTATTAACCGAAGAATCAAAAGACTGAGGAACAAGGAGATCCCACTAGTAAAGGTTGATTGGAAAAACCACAGAGAGACCTATGCAACTTGGGAGACAGAAGAATATATGATGAAAAGATACCCAGATCTATTTCTTCTGGATCTGATGTTCTTTCAAAATGAAGGTACTTTGAGTTTGGAAGACCAAACTCTTTAAGAGGGGAAGACTGTAACAACCCCGATCCATGATTACCAATTAATCCATGACTAATTATACTGAATAAGTGGTTAAGAAGAAATCCTTAATTAATTACATGTGCCTTGCATTATTTGAGTTTCTATCTATCTCTCGTAGAAATATATGTTTGCATTTTTGTTTCGTTTTGTGAATTGAAGGCCTTATCGGCGTCCGATCAAGAAATTAAGTTGGTTTATATGTTATTTAGCATTTTTAGAATTTTATGGTAGGTTTAATTAAAATTTGATTAGGAACGCACTAAATTAGAATAATTAATGTCAAATTGCTTAGCTTAAGTCAAGATTAATAAAATGTCAAGAGAAATTAGTTGAGTAAGGGCAAGGATTGAGCTAGAATCGGTAAACTTGAGCCATATCATGCATGCATGCACATTTTCTTACATTTTGAATTAAATTTGAAGTGATTCTCACATGCATGTGCTAAGTCTACCTTCGTTTTGAGAGCTCATCTTGTGTTGTATCATTGTATACCAATTGATCATGTCTTGGAAGCTTTGAAGTCAAAATAAAACATGCATGTTATGTTTTCAAAGAATTGAGTTTAGTTTTGAACAATTGGCATGCTTTTGGACCTTGATTTCATAAAATGATTCGGAAGTTTTCAAATGTTTTCTCAAGTTTTGAGGCTCAAAGGGTGCATTTTACAACTTTGCATTCGAGTTTGGAAGCTTGGAGGTGAATCTGGAAATTCCAGAATTCTACCTCTATGCTCGAGCAGTAGATCCTACGCTTGAGCGACCAAAAGTTGGCTCAAGTGTAAATTGCATACTTCTAGAAGTTTTCACATTTTACAGACTGCCCAAGCGATAAGAGTTGCGCTCGAGTGAGGACCTGAGTCTCACGCTTGAGCGGAAAAATTAAGAAACCAATACTTGAGCGAACACTCACATTTTTGTATGTCCATTCGAGCGAGAGAAGTTGCGCTCAAGCGAGACCCCTATTTTCAGCAAGTTTTGTTAAGTGTTTCCAAGTGCATTTTAACATCCTCATTGCATCATAGGCATTCCTAGGCCAAGATTAAGACATAATAATGAGGATAAGACTTAGAAACACACGAGTAATGAAATGAAGTAAATTAAGTACGATCTGAGCATGTGTTTCAGTATGTGTTTTATTATGTTTGTATAGGTCGCGCGTCGTAAGTCGTAGATCCATTGGTTGCTAGTAAGCTATCTGTCTAACTGTCTATGAGTAATAACTTAGTAAATCTATGTTTTCTATTAAATTACTTTTTGAATACTATGATAGGATTTGAAACGTTTTGAATGATACGAAAGGTGATTCCATGAATGATGATCCATAACTTTGAAATGTATTTGTGGTATCCATAGCAGAGGCCCTCACCCAGGGGACATAATACTGTGGTTTATGGTCATGAGGCCCTTGCTCGGGGGAAATAATAGCGTGGCCCAAGCCTCCACCCGGGGGAAACAATACCGTGACCCATGTATGAGATATGTTACCCGGTATTGGAGGTTCCATTATGGAAGTTGATATCCTTGACCCAAGAGATATGTTAATGCTAATGGGAGTACCATACATGATTTGGATATGTATATGAACATGATACTATTTTTTTTTTTTTTTTTTTTGGTGATATGTCAAGGCTCATCTCTCTGTTTGACTCAATATAAAATTGGACATCATTAAAACCTTTACTTTATTATTATTCACTGAGTTTTGCTCACTATTTGTGTATGAATATAGGTGACCAGGTGCGCGACCAAATCCAAAGTTGATGACTTGGAGTCTTTGTTTTGTCAGCTAGCTGATGTGCCTCCCGGGGAGGTTCCTATCTAAAAAGTCGCGTTTTGTGAATCGTATGACAGATGTTTTGTTTCGTTTTTGTCTATCTGTATATTGGGCTAAGTCCCTTAAGACACTGTATGTATGACAATGCATGATGTTTAAGAAGCTTGAAATTATATATATAAGTTTTGAATTTCTGTCCCATGTACATCAGCACAGCTCAATGGACTATATATATTCTGTATATTTGTTTTCGCAGGCCCTAACTATATGGTATTTTATTTGGAGGCATTTAGTAATCCAAGGATTACTAGCTGATCAAGGCACTAAACCTATAGGGGCTGGTTTGAGTCGTGACATATTTCATACATATCTATTAAAAAAATTGAACTTAGGTAAAAAAAAAAATTATATATTTATGTTAACACTATGAAATAAATAGTTACTTATATTCATATATTAAAAAATGTCTAGGATAAAGCTGTCTCAAATTATGTCATATTTTAGCTTTAATCTTACACTTGATCTAAAAAATTAACAGTTAGTTAGTAAAAATATTTGATAATAATAAATTTAAACATTATGTATAAATTATATCATAATTTATCGATTCATGGCCAATATAAGTTAGTTTGAAAGTTCCAATATTGAATTAAACATTAAAAATGTGCCTGGAAAATTTGGTTCGAGTTAATTTTTTGCCAATTTAAAAGCGTTTACAGTATTTATCTATCTTCGCATGGAAGCCAATATTCATTTGTTAGTTAGTATAGAAGTTGAAGGAAGGGTCTAAAGAAGGAGCTAACGGTGGTGTTACATGTACCAATTAGTGTAGTAATTAGGATGCCAACTAGTGTTAGACTTTATTATTGATCTCATTTATTATATAAATTATAAATATCCAAAATCTCTAGAATGATGTCACATCATCTGTTAGTACATCAGTTAGTATACTAAAGACTAAGCCTCGAAAGAAGGCAAAAATGAGACAGAAAAATTAAATGAAATTGTAGGGAGGGTACCTTTTCATGTAAAAAGGAAGCAATGAAAAATATGTTTTAGAGATCTTCTTAATTTATACAAAAGTAGTGAGACATGTTTCCTATGTAGGTTGAATTTTAGAAAGGAATTTTTAATATCCTATATAGTTATAGAGGTTTATTAAGTAAGTAGGTTTTTATTTTAGGAAACAAATTTCTTAAATCATATATATATATATTATAATTATCTTCTTGACTAAACGTTTAAATTTTAAATTGTAAACCCCTAAATCATTTGTGTATATTAAAGTGTTACTAGAATTTTAAATTAAATTTATAGTAACCAATGGATGCTTCTCTTTTTTTTATTAAAAAAAAAAAAAAAAATTAGAAGTCAACAAATTTAGTTTGAGCCTTTAGAGCCCTCACAATTGAGTTGAGAGTTTGAACCATAAAAAAATCCTATTAACCTTTAGTGAGTATGAAATATATACGTTGAATAGTAATAATTATGGTGGAAAAAAAAAA
This sequence comes from Camellia lanceoleosa, assembly GCA_025200525.1. Taxonomy (NCBI): domain Eukaryota; kingdom Viridiplantae; phylum Streptophyta; class Magnoliopsida; order Ericales; family Theaceae; genus Camellia; species Camellia lanceoleosa. The sequence continues at coordinate 27,505,498 of CM045767.1, forward strand.
AAAACAAACAAACAAACAAACAAACAAATATTTTTAAAACAATTATTATTATTCTCATAATTTTTAAGATGTCATTGACATTTTACTCTAATAATATTTTTATAATTTTTTTACTTTCAATATTTTTTTTATATTTGCAAAATAAATAAATAAAAAATCCCAAAATATAGGGGGCATGTGACCCCCCGTCCCTCACTCCCTCCGCCTTTGAATATATATGTTGCCTAGAGTTGTTTCATTTTGTTATTACGCAACTTGCATTAGAGCATGTTTGATGCATTAGAGCATGTTTGTCTGAGCCTACTAAGAGTAGCATTCGAAAGACTATTTAGTTTTAGAATTATTAACTCTGTTGAAATGTATATCTTATTTTATATTTGGATTGACTTAGGATTATATGGTAAGTGAAATCGATATTCCGAACGTCTTATTATTCTTTCATTTTGCATCAACCCCTCTCTTGGAATTCAATAGTCCCCCATATAATATAATGTTTAGATGGACTATTTTAATCCCGACCTCAATTTTGTTAACCAAATATCAAATTATGTATTTTGTTAAATTATTATTCTAATTCAATAGTCTTATCCGTCCAAATAAATATGTCCTTAACATGTTCTCTTGATCAAGGATCAAGTTCCTTGATGCAGTTGCACCGGGAATTGTTGTTTGGTTGATGAATGGGATGGTCAGTTTCATTATTCTTGGGGGGAAAGACGGAGGCCTCTTTCTTGAAAGCAACTGGTGTATACAAAGTCCACAACCCATTTGGTCCAATTCCACCATAATTCACATCCAAATTAAAATTTATGCACGACAGTTATGACTCAGTCCTATGCCCTTCCCAATGGCAAACACTCGGAATTTACCCAGAAACACGCAACCGCATTGGGGCAGATACAAAATTTAATTCACATCTGCAACCAGTCCAATTCCACCACAATTCACATCCAAATTAAAATTTAATTTTTTCATTATTCAGATAAAAAATTATTTATTAAATATTTAAATTTAATTATATATATTTGGAGGGTTAATTGAATTTTTAGGTATAGTTTGAGAGGTAAAATGAAGTTCCAAATGAAATTTGATACCACGTCAGTAAGTTTCGTTTGATTGTAGACGGAAACAGAAGGCAGGGATAAATTGATAAAATTTTAAAAAGTTTAAGGGTCAAATTAAAATAATGTGAAGTCTAAGTGTCAAATTGATTTTCATGTAATAATTTGGGGTGCAAAATGATGTCTTCTAAATATATTTCTTACATAAGCAATTTTTAAAAAATAATAAATTAATTTGTATTAGTCATTTTCTAATAGCTATTTAATTATTTTGTATAATTTTTTAGCTATGTAGTTAATATCTTAAATTAGACTGCCATTTTGTACTCCATCTTTTGATAAATAAATTCTACATTTCCTACTGTCTTATAATTTTCCCATCGAAATATAGTAGTAGAAAAAAAAAAATTAAAAACTTAGAGAGATCATCCTATCTCCATTGTAAAATTAATCGTGAAATAAAGGGCATTTTCATCTTCAATTTCAAAATAATTCAGAATTAATGAATAGTAGTGTAATGTTGAAGAACTTAAATTAGGTTGATCTTCAAACAAAAATCTCAACAAATCATGGATCATCCAAATTGCTAACTGTGGTCAAGTTTGCTATTCTTGTGGAAAGAAGGTGGGCTCTTCCCTGGAAGCAAATACAACCCATTCAATTTGGTCCAAAAGTTCACACAACTACTGGCCCTCTCTTCCAAGGGCACTGGGCAAACCTCCCACGAATTCCAGGGAGAGGTTATTCCACACCACCAAGAAGGTGGACTCTTCCTTGAAAGCAAAGGGTGTATACAAAAGTCAATACAGTCCATTTAATTTGATCCAAGTTCACACAACTACTGGGCCTCTCTTCCAAGGGCACTGGGCAAACCCCCAAGGCCACGAAATTCAGGATAGGTTATTCCACACCATTTATTACATGATAAGTCTCATGATATTTATTAGCAAGGAATAATTTGTTTTCAATTCAAAATATAGACCGGAGTATGCTGTCATGTCATGGATTTTATTTTAATGATTTGAATTATTCATTTTTTAGAGTTTATTTATGTATGTTATTTTTGAAAAAAAAAATTAGTGCGATCTAACAATCATATTTTTTTTTTTTTTTTTCAATTTATCATGTTTATCTCCAAAAAAAGAGAGTGAAAATGGGGTTGCTTGGTTGACTAAGTTGTTTAGCAAAATTTTGTTGACTAAGAACATGCCAGATGAGTGGAAGAAGAGTATTTTAGTACCAATCTATAAGAATAAAGGAGATGTCCAGAATTGCAACAACTATAGAGGAATCAAGCTAAATATGTCATATAATGAAAGTGTGGGAGAGGGTGATGGAACGCTGATTGCAAGATATAACAGAGGTGTCAAACAATCATTTTGGGTTTATACATGGCAGGTCAACAATGGAAGTGATCTATCTTTTGAGGAGAGTAATAGACAAGTATAAAGAAAAGAAAAGAGACATTCATATGGTATTTATCGACCTTGAGAAAGCATATGATAGAGTGTCCAAGGGTATAATATGGTGGGTGTTAGAGAAGAAAGGGGTGACAAAATGTTACATTGATGTGATTAGGGACATGTATAAAGTGGTGGTGACCACTATTAGATCGCCTACTAGAGAGACAAATGAATTTCCTATCACTATAGGGTTACACCAAGGATCTACCTTAAGTCCTTATCTTTTTGCTTTAGTTATGGATGAGTTGACGAGAAATATTCAGGATAATGTGCTATGGTGTATGCTTTTTACAGACGATATCATGTTGGTGGATGAAATTAGAGAAGGAATTAATACAAAGTTCGAGATTTGGAGAAAAGCTCTTGAATCTAAAGGATTCTAGATAAGTAGAACTAAGATAGAGTACATGGAGTGTAAATTTAGTAACAGTAACAATGAAAGTAGAGGAGAAGTGAAGATTGAGAACCAAAAACTGTCTAAGAGTAAGCATTTTTGTTATTTAGAGTCGATTATCATAATAGCGTGGGAGATTGATGCGGATGTGGCCCATAGGATTAAGGCAGGATGGTGTAAGTGGAGAAGTGCGTCTGGGGTACTGTGCGATAAACGAATACCCACTAGTCTAAAATGTAAGTTTTATAGAACGGTTGTTAGACCAGTGTTGTATGGAACGGAGTGTTGGACAACCAAGAAACAACATATACATAAGATGAATGTAGTTGAGATGAGGATGTTAAGGTAGATATGTGGCAAGACTAGACAAGACAGAATTAGGAATGAGCGTATTTGAGAATGTGTAGGAGTAGCACCAATAGCAGATAAGTTGAGAGAGAATCGATTGAGATGGCTTGGTCATATTCAACGGAGACTAACAGAAGCAGTAATGAAGAGATGCAATGCTGTAACGTTAGATGGAAGTGTTAGGGGACGATGTGGGCCTAGATTAACGTTGGCTAGCGTTGTAAATAGAGATATGGATCTACTTAATTTGATTAATGAAATGACCTTTGATAGAGCCGCGTGAAGAAGAATGATTCATGTAGCCGACCCCATTTGATGAGACTTAAAGCTTGGTTTGGTTTGGTTTGATTTATGTTTATCTCCAAAAAAATAAATAAATGAGAAGTGTGTTTTAAAAATTAAAAATTAAAAAAAAAACTTCATTTTTTGGATAACAGACTTGATAAATTGAACATGTAACGATCATCAAATCATCCTAATTCTTTTCAATGATGGTATATACAAAATACTTTACAAAATAAACGATTTAAATTATTGATACGAGATGTATGGTAAGTCTCACAAACTCGAACAATACATTCTAATTCAATCCAACCCTTAATAAAAATCAACTCAATCGTATAAGAGGATCACACTATTTTAAAAAATAAAAATCAAGGCGTGAGACGAACTTTTCCCAAAACCGCCATATAATTTTTACTAGAACAATTACTCACCTCACCATCGTGCCATTGGAAGAAGGGGCACTTGTGGAACATCTCTACCTGCTGGCGAATCATTTCAATAGTATGGGTGCTACCGTGCCACGACATAGCTACACCACTGAACTTCAAAATTTTGTCAAAGAGTACATTTAAATTTTATATACTCCATCAGTTCTAAAATATCAGTCCCTTATTTCATTTTTTATTATCCCAAAATATTAGTCCCTTTTTAAAAATCAAAGAATAAAATACTATGAATTTTTTTATTTTGCCCTCTTTTAAATTCATTAACAACGCGGTTCAGTTGCAGTTAGATAACCTTAAATCCGCCATCTGTCCGTCGGATTGGCGGATTGGAAAACATCAATCCGCATCTGTCCGCCGGATTGATGGATGTGAATTGGCAGATTGGTTTCACGGTTTAAACTTTTACAAATTTTGAATATAATACAACTTGTAAACATTTTTTTTTGAATAACAATCCAACTCAACATAACCAAAAGATTATCAAGTAAATTGTCAAATACTAATAATAAATACATATAAGAAAACAATGCATTACCAAAACTATTTCATTACTTTTTTTTTATTTATTAAAAAACTATTTAATTTGATTTTTTTTAAATGACAAAATTAAGTTTTATATTTTCCACACAAAAATACCAAATATCAACAGTTGTCATTTGACAAAAGGATTTTCAAATTTAAAATACAACAGAATATCTAAACTATTTTTCAATTGAAAATACAAACAGAATATTTAAACAAATTCAAAATACAAAGTTTTACAAATTACTAGGGGTGCTGGTGGTTTGGCGGTTCGGTTGCGGCTAAAGAAACCTTAAATTTGTCATCCATCCAAAACTAGACAGATTGAAAAAAATCAATCTGCAACCGTTCGCTAGTCATCACGCATCCGCCCAAAATGCGACGAATCGGTTCGGTTCGGTCGATTTGGGCGGATTGGAATATTCGCTGCTCAACCCCAAAAAGTACAATTATGATAATTGATATTCACAAAAAAATGTACTATCAAAGGGTAATTTTGAAAAATTAAGACTGTGTTTGGTATAGCTCTGGAATCTTAATTCCAGAGTTATTTTTAACACATCATTTGATTTAAGCTTTCCAAAATTGATTCCAAGTCACATTTGAAAACTCATTTGAAAACCTGTTTGGCAACACAGTGAGTTTTTGAATTTTGAATTTCAAATTTTGAAAATGGCGATTTTGGTCTACCCGATCGTAATTCCAAAACAAATTTTCTACACTCAAATCATAATTTCAAAACTCACAAACTCAAAATACAACTTTATTCTCAAATCATATTTAGAAAATTCTATCAAATGCTACCTAATATTTTTAAAGTGCAATAATTGTACTATAAAAAAAAAGTTAAATTCTCTAAAAGGGACTATTATTTTGGGATGGAAAATTTTGGAGTTTTTACAAATTTAATCCAATGAGTCTAGAAATAAAATATAGAGTTTTAAAAGCTTACTAATTAACTCTGGTGTAGTTTAAAAAAAAAAAAAAAAAAAAAAAAGGTCTAACTGTATACCAAATTTTTAGTCTTCTATAAATAAATTAAAAGTTTATATAATTTAAATTTATTTTAAATACAGACCCCTAAATATATGAGTTAAATTTAGATCATAGTATAATAACTTTCTAAGTATTTTTTTGGGGGAAATTTAGCCAAAATCCCTTCATTGGACTTTTGTTTGGTGAAAAGGACAACCCAATTTATTTTGCTTCATAAATCTCTTAAGAAAAAGGCGTATAATTGAGTAAGAACAAAATAAATATCTTTTTTTTTTCTTGGACAATATTGTCAAGGTAACATATTACTGTTTAAATCAATTTTGAAAATAATAAATATATATATTTTTAAGAATTTCATAGTCAATATGGATATTATTTAATAGATTTTGATGAGAGGATTTTAAAAATACTAAATTTATTAAAAATCGACATCTAGATCAAAAGTTATATTATTTTAAAGTTTAATATTTTGATAACAGTGATATGTGTTAGACTTTTTAAGAAAAAAAAACTTTTTGTGCTTGTCCTTAATACATTGAAATTTTATTATGAGGAGACTTTGACTAATTCCCCTATTTTTTTGTCCACTAGTTGTGTGAAAATATATAAATATATAGATAGAAGCAGGACATTTAACCTATGTTACATAGACTCGGGTACGGGTGTCGGGTGTGGGTATGTATCTAAAAGTCGGACTCATTAAATCTTAAATTTAAGGGTACGCAGACTCGGCAAAAAAATATCATATTTTTATATTTTTAATCTAATATGTGAGATAAAATGGTACTATATGTAACTTACAGTGTCAAAATGACATTTATAGTAATTAAACAATAATATGCACATATGATAATTGTGTTATATACAATTATATAAGAAGTATCCGTTGAAAAGTATCCGACATATATCCCATACCCTTGTCCGAGTGTCGGGTGTCCGACACGGGTATTTGATCTATTTTGAAGAGTCCATGTAACATAGCATTTAACTACCCCTATCTATCTAGCAAATCTACTTAACAAAATTCTTAGTTGGAATAAATAGGAAGATGGTGAAGAACAAGGCTTGTGCTCTCCTCACTTGCTGCTTCCTCTTGATTTGGTTACTCTTCTTCATTTCAGGTGGTTTTGCTGCTGCAAGACAGCAAATCGGTTTGTTCTCTCTCTCTCTCTCTCTCATCAATACTTAAGGGCAAATTACACTAATTCTCCCTCTACTTTGTTACTTGTGTCATTTTAGCCTCTTCAGTTCAATTGACTCAATTTTAACTATTAATTTAAGATTTTGCTTCAATTTTGATGTAACTGATAACGTCATTACGATTTTTGACCCCCCCAAAAAAAAAAAAAAAAAAATTATAACTAAGTCAATTAAAGTTATCATTGAATTGATTAAGTTTATAAATTTATCTCTGAAAGTATGATACATATTGCTCATGTGCTCATTTGCCATAGAAAATGTTAATAATTGGAATCAATTAAACTAATTTGAGACAAAATCAAAAATTAAAAGTCAAAATTAAACTAATTAAAATTACAAAAACCCAAACAATACAATAATCAAGTATAGAGACTAACGGTATAATTTTCCCAATGCTTGATTACTTTTTGTTTGATCCAATTGTTATATATGTTGGTTACACAATTATTTTCTTCATTTATTTGGCAGATGGGAAAAGTTCTAAACCTCTTTTCAATCCATGTGGAAGTCAATCACCCAGAGGCCCTGGCAATTGCTCAGAAATATCTGAAACAAAGCACTAAAGGGAAGACAAAGTGAATTGAAGCAAGCAAACCATGTTACTACTTGTGAGGGGCTTAGAGGGCTTTTGGTATTAGTGTTTAGTTTTTCTTTTCTTTTATTTTTCTCAGTTCTTATTATAAGGAAAAATAACGATGTGATCACATGGTATGAGATTCACTTCTATTATGAGTAGCTAGTATTATAAAAGAGTGTGTTACTATAATCTTACTCATGTATATGTAGGCAAAATTATGTTGCCCGTACGTGTGTTTGGATTCAATTTCAAGTATAACTTATATTGGAGAATTGAAGAGATGTTTGTGTATTATTTTGATATATATATATATTTTTAAAGACTTAATTTGGGTTATTCCAATTATGAGAAGTCATTGGTTTGACCATTAAGAGGTAGACTAATGGTGAAAATTTTGAAACAAAAAAGATACAATCCTCTCACATAAAGTAGGCATCACCTTTTTATGGGTCCACTCATATGAAAGAGTTGTGTTTGATTCTGTAATTAATTTTTGTGTTATTAGAATAACTATACAAATTTTATTCCCAAATTCTCCTTGAGAGGCATTATGATGGTAAATTACATCTGCATGATAAATTAGTTGGGGTGTAACCAGTGACGACTCTAGAAAAATTATAGATGGGGTTACTCAAAAAATTTAAGCTCCACATTTAAACTTTTCCACCTTCAAATAAAATAAACTTTTAGTAAAATACTATTGTCTTAAAACTAACCAATGGGACACTAGAATTGCATCAAAACCGAAACAACAAGAACCAAACAAGATGAAGCACTCCTCTGCACAGCATCAAGAAATGTTTCTGTATTTATTTATTTATTTATTTTGGATCTGCAAAATGAAATTTTATTGATGCTTCAAAGCAAAACATCTTAGTTTACAAGAAGCCATCAATGAAACAAAACTATGGAAGAAACTGCATCATAGCTAAAACTAGAACATCCCAACAAGGTTGGCATCCTCTAGCAAGTGAAATCATATGCAAGACTTAGCTACACTAGACTTGTAGCTGGTAAGATACGAACTATATGAAAAAATTAACATCTGAAGACCAAACAAGGAGAACTTGCACCATGATCCAGTGATCAAAATTCCATGGATTGAAATCAACAAAGGCTTCTACTTCAATTTCACTTTTCAGTAGTAGAGTTCTACAGTGGATTTTCGGGATTTGACCTTGGAAGCTTTGGTAGATTCTAGAGTGAGCTCACCATCATGGATTTGATATTGACATTGTGGATTCGACGTTGGAAAATCAATTATGAGATGAAGACGGTATTAAAAGAGGCACAACGAGTTGAGGGTGTGGATTCGCTAAGTAATTGAGGGCTACTTTTATATATTTCTATTGTCTTCTTATCGGATTGCTTTGAGGTCATTAGCCGGTGCTTTGCAACATCTAAAACAAACCCCTAACAAAAGAAGTGAAGTGAAGCAAGCAAATCATGTTATTACTTATAAGGGGCTTAGCCCGCGTTTGATATTAGTTTTTATTTACTTTTTTTCTTTTTCGGCGTGGTTTCATAGATGTCTATGTAGGCAAACGAAAATATATATTGCTCTTTGTGCATGCATATGTGTGTAAATGAAGCACCAAGCTTGAAATTAAATGTATAACATTACATTAAGAACAAAGTTAATGTGCATTACCATTGTTGAAATTGAAGTACAAGTGGAAATGAACTATGCAACTTAAGAAAACATTTTGCAAAATATTGAACTAGGAAAAATATGTACAAATGAAATTATGAATTAAATTTGATAACATGATGATGCTTTGGTTGGTGTTGGATCCCATTTCAAAGGCAAGAATAATTTTTTTTTTTTTTTTTTTGGATAAGTAAGTAATTTTATAACCAAAAAATGAAGGATTTACAATTAAGTTCAACACACATCTTTGTAGGAAGCACAAAAATAAGCAGAACCAAACTACTTCAACCAAAGGACACATAAGCCTACAACAATGATGATTCAAAATTTCCCTCTCATACTTTTCAAATTATGAAGTTTCTCTTTGAGTTTTCTTATATTTTTCCCCTTAGAAGTCTCCTCATTACTGGGGTCCCTTGGAGATGGACTTCCTCTATGATTTAGGGTTGGTTTGGGATGTCCTAAAAAAGTGCACTTTTTGACTTATTGGTGGGTTTGGGTTAGGTTTGATGTGATATGTTAGAGAGGTGATGTGATTTAAATAAGATGATGTGACTTAAATAAGATAGTGACTTTTTGACTTTTTGACTTATTTAGGTTATGCCAAACTAGCCTTAGAATATTCATTTGGCACAATAACTCTTAACTTGATTCACCATTCCCAAGCTCTCTCATTTCACAAGATTTAAGAACTTTAAAGGCAATAGATATAGAGGGGCTGGAAGACTGTGTCCCTCTCTCTTCATTTATCTCTGTTGTTGAAGCTTGCACATCATCTCTCCCATTTTTTCTTCTTCACCACTTCCCAATTAGTCAGAATTTGTGTTTAGTCTCCTTGACTCTCCACTCTTGTTTGAAAGAGGGAGGATTCGATGTCTTTGGCTTTTGTGGGCACATATTAGTGGTATGACTAAATGTCTTACAAGCATCGTACCTTTAAGGCTTCCATGGAATTTCAACTCTAATCTCTTACGGGTCACCATAACCAAGATTTATTTTGAAAGACTGAGAGATCTCTTTATTTGCTAATACTTCAATACATATTCTCGCAAATGTGTGTCTACTTTTGTTGAAAGTAGGCATATTCAAATAAAGAAAAGTTCCAATGATGCTAGCAATGTAACCTAGAACCTCTTCAGTCCAAAGTTCCAAAGGAAAATTATACAACTTCACCCACAACAGCATACTCAAAAATTCACATTATGATAGTGTAGACACCCCATTTTTGACCGTCTTCAAGGCTTGGACGTCATCGTTTGAACACGCGATGATCATCCATGTTTGTGATCGTTTTGAGTTCCCGAAGGTCTCGGCTACGCGCCTTGCCTTAGGATCTCTCAACTTGTTTGTTTTTGTGTTTGATTTTGCACCAAATAATTGCTGTTTTGCTTCTGAGGGTGGGAAATAGCTTGTTGGCCATCCCCACACCTCACCGGCCATGGCTTGAGGCCACCGGCCATGTTTTCTTGCCACCGGCCATTAGTGATGGCCGATCGGCACTTTTGGTGGTCGGCCGGCCACCTTTGTTGGTCAAATGGCCACTTTTGTTGGTCGACCACTGTTCATCTTCTTTTGGCAGATATTTTGTGCCAGCTAGCACAGCTGGCACCCACTTTGCACCCCCTCCATACACGTGTATAAAGGGATTTCCCTCTTGCTTAGCTTGTTTTGTAAGCTTTGCAAGAGTGGAGTCCTATAAAGGGAGGGCTCCTCCTCCCTCCTCAAGGGTTCCAAGAAATTCCAGAGCTCTGAGATTAGGGTTAGAGGATTGTGTATCTATTCTATCTCTATATCTCCCTCTCTTCCATATTGTGTGTATTAAGGTGTTTTGTTCATAGTTTTGCATACAAACACCTAGTATTACACTTTCCTTTGGCTACTGAGGTGCTAAGGAGTGATTTTCAGAGTTCTTGAGTTGATCTAAGTTTGGAGAGACCACCTGGAGCATTGTTCTTGAAGAGGTTTTCAAGGGTAAGAACTTTCCCCATTTATTCCCCATTTTTGCTTAGGCTTTTAGCCATCCTTGCATCTATTTTTAAGCTTTGTGTATAACTAATAAAAGTTCTAATTTTGAGTGCTTAAAATAGTTGTTTAAGGCTGTTTTGGTGTTTGGGGTTGTTTGACCCCTCTTAGGCCTTGTTTGGCCTCATTTTTGTGCATTTTTAGTGAGCTCCGGGACCACCTTTTCTTGGCCTTCCCACCACTGAAATCTAGAGGGATTTCAGTGGTGGGGATGGAGTTTTAAGGTCCTAAGAAGGAGAGGGCTCCCCTCTCCTTATTGTCTTCAATACTTGCCATTTTAGCCTCATGTGTGAGCACCTTGTTTAAGTCCATGTTGGCCATGTCTTAGCTGGTATTTGGTAGTATTTTGCCATGGTTTACCTCTATTTTAAGTTGGTTTAGACACACCATTCATGCTTTGCATACTTGTCTTGTAATGCCATGAAATTGCCTTAACATGCTTTGTGCTTTGAGCCTTGTTTTTAGCATGATTTTGGCTTAGTTTTGTGAAGCTTTTATGCATGTTTTAGTATGCTTGAGGTCTGTTTTTGGTTGTTTGGGTGTAGACGCGCCCGTGGGGCTCTATGCTACAGTTCGGACTCCCTTTTTGTTTGTGTTGCGGTTCTAAATCTGAACCAAAGAGTCCAACTCTGGCAAATCGTTTTGAAGAAAAATAGATTTTTTGAAAAGTAGTGCCAAACATGGACTGCTTTGCCAGATTACAGAGTCGCCACCTAAATATTTTAAAATGGGAAATTTAGGAAACCCTGACTCGGTGCCGAAGGCCACATGTCCGTCATCACCAAAGTGGTCTTGGCTCGGGAGCTTGGGTACGATCGGGGAAGGTCAGCTATGAGCACCCCCTTTCGCCCGGTCCGAAGACCGGCCTCTACTAACCGTGATATCCGGTTTTGAAAACTTTATGTGTTCTTATTCCAATTATTAACCTAGAATTACTATGTTATGCGCACAGCAAACAAGTATAGACTAAATTGCCTAATTTGGAAACAAACATTGCATATCCGTCTGTTTTGAAAACAGTTTGAAATTGCTACTCGCAAGTAGGCTAAAATACGGATTTCAACGAGTTTTCCAACTCAAGCAATCCAACCTCCACCCACAGGCATTCAAACAGTTTATCTCACATAAGCACTTAGTCGCATGGTAAGCATACTATCATGGCAACATTCACACGCATGCGATATGCTAAAGCGTAAAATATTTACATAGTACTCCGTGCCAAAACAATAAACTAGTTAGCAAACATGCATGACCTAGTTCATGTTAAGTGGCTAATGCATCGCAAGCAACATGTAATTCAGAGTAGGCTCGGCTAACCCTAAAGATGGCATGTGAGATGCTACAAATAACACGTATTCAATTTGGAATTGAAATACAATGGAGTTTGTATGATGTACCGAGCCCGATGCATGTCAACAAATGCATGGATGCACGCATGCATAGCATAAGGTATGCTACAATAAACGTGCCCTAATCTACCATCATAAGCAGGTAAATAAAAGGGAGAAAGAAATGGGGGTTGGAAGATATACACCCACTCACGCACACTTATTACAATTACGCCCTCACACGGAGGGACCGAATAAATATTACAGTCCGAATAATAAATAAATTAATTATTACAGAAATTTCTATTTATCAAATTAAATCATATGTAAAAAGAAAGGGGCCTCAGCCCTGCCTCGGGATGTGCGAATGATGCATGCTCGATCCGACTTGCCCGGAAAACCCGTGTCATGACACTGTTGCTTCTGTTTCTACTGCCCTGCCTCTCCAAAAATTCCCAAAGTCCCAGAATACCTTCTACATGAACTGCAGTACCCCACCGGCTGGAGGAAGTGACCACCGGCTGCTTAAATTGGCCACCGGCTTCTTGTAGAGTTTATCGGCACAAAAAGTGTGCCGGTCGGCAGAAAGTTCCTGCAGAGGACAGTTTGACAGCAGCAGCAAACCAGCAGTGCATGGCATGGATTTTGAGCATATGTAAGCATGGTCAATGCCTCCTATCATGCTTGGGGACTCAAGGAGGCATGACTTTTGGTTCTGGGCCATCAATTATGCATCTTGATGCATGATGGCCTAAGGAACCAAGGTTTCCTTTTAATGGAAATGCATGCAAACAAACAAATGAAATCCAAGGCCTTATCATGTGTTAGTCAAAGGTTTTGGTGACCAAGAATTGAGACGAGTTGCACCACGTAAAGTGTGAACTCCTCTCAACCCTATGCTTGGCTTGACAATCCCCAAGCCAAGCCATGGAATGCATGTATGCAACATAGCTCAAATGATGCAACAATGGGACTAAAATGCAAGGCATACCAAGTGTCATGCAACTATCACAATAAGCATGCAAAATGCTAGAGCATGCAAGGTATAAGTGGCATGCAAACATGGGTCAATCAAGCAATGGGACCAACCTACTATAACACTTGATGAACCAAGCGTGCATCAAGCATATAATGAATATCCAATGGTGGCCTTGACTTCAATGGGGCAGCCCTCAAACCACCCCAAAACAGTGGCAAAGCAAGCCCTAAATGATGACCAAAATGCTATACAAATATGCAAGTTCATGGACCTAAACCTAAGGCACCAAAAGGAGCATCTCACTACCACTTACACAACCACTCATGGCGTGAATCTAATAACCAAAAACAGATTTTTAGTATGCAAAATGACACCCAAATCCCCTCACATGGCAACCCCAAAATGCATTAATTATGGAGGCATACACAAGGCCTATTCATAGGCATAAAAGGACACACCTCTAAAGCATGAAAGAGATGACAAGTACAAACCTATGAGCATGGATTAGGGTCTGAAATAACATGTCAAATGATCCCAAATCATCTAAATAAACTATCCAATGCATGTACATGGATCACCTACTCAAGGCTTACAAGCCATCATGCAAAACAACTATGCCAAGCACGCTAAATACAACAAAAACAATGGCCCACAGCCCTTATACATGGCAAAATGATGTTAGTATCTCCATGAAACTAAGCTAAAACATGCGAGGAAACATGGCCTCAAAGCATGGCATATTTCTAGGCATAAGAGAGCATTTCAAACCAAACATAAGAGGCATGTTAAGGACCATAAAACCAACCTAAAACAGAGGCATAACATGTCATATGAACCACAAATATGCTCTGAAATGAAGCCAAAACCAACCATGCATACATGCTACTATTTGAGCCCAAAACAAAGGCAAACAAGGGACAAATGGGAGAGGGGTGTCCCTCCCCTATATGAGACTCGAAAATACCTTCCTCACCACTGAAAACTAGTGGGTTTTCAGTGGTGAGAAGATCAAAAACACCAAATAAACAAGGCCTCAAGAAAAGGCTCCAAAGTGGCCAAAACAAGGCCTAAGAGGGTGAGACTCTACCCAAACCACAAAACAACCTTGATGAATGTTCTTAAGCAAGGAAAAAAAAAGTCTTTTTTATGTTAAACACAAATCCAAAAACACAAAGCAAGAGGGGTAGAAAGCTAGTGCAAGAATGGGGAAACTAAAGTAACAAGCTCACCCTTGAAGATCCTTTGAAGAACAGGTGGAGCAGCCACTCTCTAGTGATCAAAGTCAGTCCAAAACTTCAACAATCAACCCTCTAAGTCTCTCAATCTCGAGCTAAGGTGTAATGGTGTGTGTAATGGTGCAAAAGTATGGTAAAACACACCTTTTAGGCTTAGAACACACACACACAAGGATGAGAGAGATGGAAAATATAGAGAGAGAGGTATGTGAGCTCTGGTTTTTAGTCTCTCAAACTGGCTAACCCTTAAGCCAAGAAGACAAGGCCTCCTCTTATAGAGGAGGCAATCTTGTAAGCTTAGTAACCAAGCAAACAAGGGGTTCATCCCTCCATACACGTGTATGGAGGGGAAGAAAGTGGTACAAAGCTGTCTAAAAATATCTCCAAAAACAGCTGTAAAGTGATCGGTAGGGCAAAATGGTCATTTTGCCAAAAATAGTGCCGACCGGCACAATATAGTGCCGATGGAAACAATCACCAGCCGGTGGCCTCTAGCCACTGCCGGTGGTGTGTGGGGATGTCTCAGAAGGCATTCCCTGCCCCTTAAAGGCAAATCACAAGTGTTTGGTGCAAAACCAGACACAAAACGGTTAAGTTTGGAGGTCCTGAGGCAGGGCGCGTAGCCGAGGACTCCGGGAACTCCAAACAAACATAAACATGGGTAATCACCGAGTGTTCAAGCGGTGACGTCCAAGTCTTGAGGACGGTAAAAAATAGGGTGTCTACATTGGGCCATCCACGACTTGCTTTGTATAGCTACCATGCAATCTCCCTTGTAGGCCTTGAGTGTTGGCTCCTCTAGCATGCTCTCCTTTCATCATTTCAGTGGTTTGGCACCACTTATCATGTCATTTCAGTCCATATAGCATGTTTGTATGCTTGCATTTATGGCTCCTTTGATGCTTTAAAAGGTTTCTGTTTTAGGCTCCATGTTTGGACCTTTGTGCATGCCTTTAGATTTAGGCCATTTAGATGCCATCTAAGTGGTTTTGGGGGCTTACTTTGGCATGATTTAGGATTGTTTTGGTTTACTTTGGTCATTTGCTTCATGTGTCACATGACCATAGTTTAAGTCCTTGGACTTTGTTGCATGCCTTGATTGCTTTGTTTAGTTGGTTTGGCACCATCCTTAACATGATTTTCAAAGCTTATAATGTATGCCATTTGTCCATTTTTTGTCCCTTTTAAGTGTGCTTAAAAGTTGCTCTTTGATGCCCAAGTGTTGGACTATGTTTGCATGCATGTTTGTATGTGCATTTACCTTTATTTCTTTGGCATTTGGCCACTGTTTTGGGCCTATTTGAGAGCTGCCCAAATTGGTATAAGTCCATTGTTCACATGTCGTTGCATGCTCGGCCTACCGCATGTTGTTGCATGCTTGAATCACATTGCATTTGGCATGCACTTCCTTGATTAAGTTGCTTAACATGTTACATGTCTTGCATACTTACATGTTTACATTGCATCTTGCATGCTTGATTAACTCACATACTTGGTACATGCTTGTTCGCTTAGGTTGTGTGCCTAGTATACATTGCTTGTTCAAATGTTTGATAGGTTGTCACATGCTTGCATGTTTGCATGTTTGTCCCCCTGCTCATGTTGCATACTTAGCTCGCATGCTTAGGTTGCATTTTGCATGCATGCCTTGCCTCTTGAATTACCATGATAGAGGTTGGGTCTCTTGTGTGTTTATGTGCATTACATTTGACATCAAAATGCACAACTTGGCTCTTGGGCCATCATGTTTGGAAATGCGTGATTGATGGCCCGAGGGTTGAAGACCAAATTCCCTTGAGTCCATAACATGATGGAGAGGTTGGTGGTGCAAATATTGTTTGAAAATGCATTTCCATGCCTTGTCTGTCCTCTGCTGTTGTCAAAACAAGATTCTGCAGACATAGATGGCCGACCGACCAAATTGAGTGCCGGCCGACCACAAATCTCTGGCCGAGAGCCATACCAATGGTCGATGACCACTTTCCCATGGACGGTGACCATTCCTCATGGCCGGTGTGTGATGCCCCGATTCTACACTAAAGGTTGCAGAAGGGAAAGTCACTAGTGAGTCCTATGGTCAATAACCAAGTAAGATCCCAGATCGCCAGAGGAGTCAAAATAGCCTCCCTTCTAAGTCCAGCTTTCTTAGGCAGCGCACTGCCTTTTTGACAGATCTTACAAGGCATTGACACAAGGTCTCATAAGCAACGTTAATGTTCATACATAGGATATAAATACATAATAACCACAATATACTTGCTTCAAAAGATTGTTCCATTACATTACATCCCCAAAAGAAAGTTTTAAGCTTCATATGAGTCTTACAAAATTATCAAAAGAAACTTCTAATATTCTAGGATAGCCAAAAGTCTTCAAAAGTTTCCGGCTCGTCGTCTTCCGCTACGAGTTCCGCTTCGTCACCTGGCATGATACGCCGTGAGCTTTGAATGCCCAGTAAACACACACACACCCCACCCCTTTTTCCCAGTCCAATACACAATCACATTTATAGCACCAAGTAGTAAAGCATGATAATAAACACATAAATGCATTAAGAGTTGAGTCAGATGTTAGTAACTAGAAATCCCCCAAAGAGATTCCGTCCTCCCGACCACAAGAATCGGACGCGGATTATTCGGTATGCCCCCTCTTTTGCTGCTTTGTTGTAGAACTAACCTCGGATGCCTACCAACGGTTATATACCGTGTAGCGCCAACCGCAGGGCCTCAAAAGAGACGGTAAAAAAATAGGGCCTTGCCCGAATCCCTCCTTACACCAAACCACCTAGGGTCCGAATATAACCGCTCCGTTCAAGGGTCCCGAAAACCACTTGCGCAAGATTTATCCTCGAATAGGGAACACATCCCAACAAACCATATATCACATATTATTATCTTTTCATAACTCAAGTGTTCGAAAACCCAATACCCACCCAATTGGGTTTCCCGTTGAATTAAGTGTTTTAAATCAAGGTTAGTCCAACTAAACAATATAATAATATCCACATAAGCATGCATCCTCAAGATAAGAAAGATAAATAACATAACATGCACATACAACATCTTGCCAAGATATGATCATAAACATTTTCATGAATACAAGGGCACAAAACATCCATACATAACAAATTTCCAGATTTAACATCACGTGAAGATTAATACGAAAGGACTACTTTAGATCATCCACCGAACTCGGTCTTTCTATGGTTCATAGAGAATTTGATCTAGTTTCTAGAACATTTTTCGGAAATGGGTTTGCTTTTCCAGATTTTAAGTTATTTAGAAAATAGTCCAGTGCTGTCCAGAATCTGTCCAGATCCGTCGACCGTTACGAAAACTTGATTTTCTTTCAAACCGCTCAATGTTTTTTGATGAAACCAATTTTAGTTGAAAGATAACTCCTTAAGGAAGGTTTTGACATAAAATAGAGGTTCAGAATATTTTTGTACATTTTTCTGAAATTTTTGAAAGTTGACTGAAAAAAACAGGTTTTAAGGTAGAATGCCCAAAACAAGGAAATTTATAAAAATGGGGTTCCACCATGGGAAAGTTTCATTTCTTTTGTGAAGAAAATATGCTAACTATCACATGTTTAACTCAGAAAATTTGTTTGAAAGAGTACCCATGAAAAGTTGAGAGATGTGTACAAAAGAAGATGGTTTTGTGCCAAAATGGGTAAAATACATGAGAGATGGAAACAATACTCAAATCTTAATATTTTCAACATAGGAACTTGATAATAACAGATCTGAAACTTTATTTAGAATCTTTAAAAACATGCATTAGAAAAGGAAATGAAGAGAGGGTTGTGTTGGTGGCTTACCCTCCAAGCTTAGCACAAGAAACTTTCCTTCTTTATAAAAATGCTTACTCTCACTCTAACTACTCTTAATCTAAACTCAAAATCTGTATAACAAATGGAGAGATATGGGAAAAACCATAGAAAGAAGTTGAGAGGTGGGCTCAATTTATAGGCAACTTGGTGTAACATACTAGTTGGAATATGAAAGGACACATTAGGATTTACTTGAAATTAAAGTCTACTAGTTGGAATTTGAAAGGACAAGTTTGAATATGAATGAACCACTAATAAGGATAGTAAATGAATCACTAATAAGGATATTAAATGAACAAGTTTGTCATAAAAGCCTACTATTTGGAATAGACAAGTCACTAGGTTGTATTTTTCCTAGAATCTCATAATGGTGTGTCTTGAAAATAGATTTTTTTACCTCCTCCAAGGAAGGGCTAGCCATAGGGATGTGAAGGGACTAATTTTTTTAATTATTTTAAGTTCTAGGCACATTCTCCTAGGTGTATATGTATATATATAGCAAGATTGATGGCATACCAAGGTACAAGATATGAGTACTATTTTGGGGCAAGTTTTGAAATTTTTTAAAAAATATGAGGGCTTGAAGTTAAATACATGTAACCTAGGTAGAATTAAATTAAGTTAGGGAACCTAATTTGGTTAAAGAAATTTCTGTTTTGATAAAAATAAAAATAGCAATTGCTAACCGACAAGGTTCGAATTAATTCAAGTAAACGAGGGGCTAAAAATAAATAAATAAATATAATTCAACATTAGGGTCTTAAAAGTAAATACATATTTCAGGGGCCTTACACGGTGGCACCCCACAGTGTTCAGAGAGTGCTCCTTGGGACTTGTGCAGTCCTTAGAGGAGAAAAACAGTGAAAACAAAGGCAGCTTGTGCATGGTGGTGGATTTCCGAGTGGAGTCGAGCACACATGTATTGGACCCTCTTCCCGAGGCAGTTTTATCACTTTATTAGCATAGTTAATTTTCTTAACTAGTTAATTGGTTTGTAACTATTTAATTAGCTTGTTAGTTGATTAAATTGTATTATTCTTTCAGTTCCTCCGAGCAAGGGCAAATTTGTAATAAGTGTGCATGTGTGCGATGCATGTCTTCCAACCCCCACTTCTTTCTCCCTTTTACTTACCTGCTTTTGATGGTTAGTATTAGGACATGTTTTGATTAGCATACTTATGATAGCATGTTTGCATCCATTCATTTGTATTGCATGCACCGGGCTCGACGCATCATACTAATTGCATAGTATTTCGAATCTATCTTGAATACATGTCAAGTTGCATTTCATATGCCATCCATAGATTAGCCGAGCCTATTCTAGCTGCATTTTGCTTGCGATGCATTAGCCATCTTAACATGGACTTGGATCATACATTTGATTACTAACATGTTCCTTGTTTTGGCTTGGAGTACTAGGTGAGTGGTTATGCTTTAGTATCTCGCATGAGTGTGAATATTAACATGAAAGCATGCTTGCCATGAGGCTAACTGCTTAGTTGATTTATTGCCTGAATGCCTGTGGGTGAAGGTTGGATTGTTTGAGTTGGAACAACTCGTTGAAATCTGTGTTTTAGCCTACTTGCGAGTAGCAAATCTCAAACTGTCTTTGAAACAAGCGGATATGCAATGCTTCGTTCCAAATTAGGCGATCTAGTCTATTCTTTTGTGTTGTGCGCATCACATAGTAAGATTAGCTAATTAATCGGAATAAGAATGCATAATGTTTTCAAAACTAGATATCATGGTTAGTAGAGGCCGATCGTTGATCGGGCGAGCGGGGGTGCTCATAGCTGACCTTCCCCAATCGTACCCAAGTTCCCGAGCCGAGGCAACTTTGGTGATGACAGACACGTGGCCTTAGGCAACGAGTCATGGTTTCCTAATTCTCCTATAAAAAATATTAAGGTGGCGACTCTGTCTGGCAAAGCAGTCCATGTTTGGCACTTCTTTCTAAAATCCGTTTTTCAAAATGATTTGCCGGATTTGGACTCTTTGATGATTCATCGGTCTTGCATTGCACTCTGCGAGATTAGATACATGACCGTGACATTGAGTCCTGAACTGTAGTGAGCCCAATGAACAAAACGGGATTTCTCCCGGGACGTTCGGGGACGTCTACAGTTTCTGGCGACTCTGCTGGGGAGTTTGGAGAGCTTGACTCGAACTCGTGATATCTTGTTTTGGCTACACTTATGTGTCTCTTTGCATTGCATTTGCATTGGTGCGCCTAAGTCACAATGTTTGTCGTCTGCTATTCCTGAACGGTTTGCCAGAGGCTTGCTTCGAGAAGTGTGCCATAAGACTGACGAGTTACGGGCTCTGCCACGATGGGAACACAAACCCCGGTTGTCACCGGGGCACCCTTTTGACCATTCGACCTAGTGCATGTTCGGAATCCATAGTGACCATTCCAAGCTAGGACAGGTTGCTACCCGATTATAGGTTGTTTGAAACCGCTGCGTGCATAGTGAAACCATAGCTCCTGACAAAACAGGACAGGGAAACCCTATCCCAAAATAGGGGTGTTTTGGCTCTTGCTTGCTTGTTATGTGCTTTTTGAGTTGACCTCTACAGGGAATGCATATATCAGTTTGCAAGTCTGAGTATTAGGCCTGAGGGCATCAGTATCAAAATTTGAGAATCAGTTATATCTGTGGGTATCAGATTCAATTTTTGGAGCAGTGATTTTGGGGAACAGTGATCAATAGTAGAGTACAGTTTTTCGCATTGGCCTCACTTTTGCGTCATTGGCCGACAAAAGTAGACTTCTCGATTGCCGCTCGCCTCGGTTATTTCTCCCTCATTGTCTTTTTCTCTTCAACCTCTTCTCTTCAGCCTTCTTCTTAAGCACACTCGTCTGCGTCTTCTTCTTCACCTCACGCTCTTCTATCTCTTCTGCACCACCCTCTTTTGCACCACTCTCTTCTGTTCTTCGTCCTCATTGAGAGACAAAAAAAAAAAAAAAAAAACTGAACGGAGGAGGCCAAACCTCAGTCTGTTCTCTTCTATTTCTCTGCAACTCATTTCTTTTACACCTCTCACCTTTAAACCGTGGCGTCCTCATCCCATTCTCTCACTCTGTTTCCGGACCTGAATGATCATGTAAGCACTGCTAGGCTGAGTGCCCCGGCTCCTACTCTTCCTGTCATTCCTCTTCCTAACCTTCCTATGATGTCGATTGAGCAAATCATGGCAGCTTAATCAGACATTTCCAATTAGTTCACACTAACGTCCTGTATGGAGACGGTGCTGGTAGTCACAAAATTGGCTCACCGATTGCAGAACAAGACGAGTGAGCTCCATCAGGTCAACGCCCAACTCTCACTGCTTCAGCGCATGTACAAGGATGCGCGAGCAGAAATAGGCGCACTGAAGGCCGAAAAAAAAGAGCTTAAACGAAAAACCACCTCCATGGCCCAATTTGGAGCAACGTCGTTCTTGGCCTTTGATAGCCCGTGGGGAGTCGTCGCTCTCTACGAAAACACAAGGGCAAGGGCGTCAAGAGTCTCCTAGGGTGATAAAAAGAAGAAGAAAACGATGGAAGAGGCGAGTAAGTAAGATCGGCGTATGGCCCGAAAAAATAAAAAATAAAAAAATGAAGGGTTTGTTTGTTTGTTTGTTTGTTTTTTTTTTTTTTTTTAATGTTTATTTTGATTGGCGTGTGGCCATAAAGAAAATGAAGGATGTGTTTTTGTGGTGAAAGGGTTTGGAAATACTCTTTAGATCCTGAAAGACGCCAATGATCCTCAGCTAGTCACCTGAAAAGATAAGAACACTCCGGTCGGGGGTGTCGGAATTAGCACTCCGACGGGCAAGTCAGTTCCTCTGCTCAAGAAAACTTGTTTACTAAGTTTTCAGAAGTGATTCTTACGTACCTTTACAAATCTGAAGCTCTTGTATTTATATCCATTCTCTGGGCCTCGGGGCCTGGGCCTACTTTTTCAATCATTATTTTTTTCTCTATTCGGCTCTAAGGAGGGATCCGAATACGGCCTATCTATCCTATTCGGCCCCGTATTCTTGCGGGATATATATATATGCCGGCTAGCGTCAAGCTTCTGAAATATACCTCCCTTATCCTCGCCTAATTATTCGGCCACCACAATTGCCCTCCAAACTCCCTATTGACGACAGTTAACCGGCGAGTTTGGTTCAGAATTTGAGAAGTTCAGCGTCAGGCGGCTTCGCGTGCCCCAATATATGTCAGGAGGCGCGGACCTTTTTGCTCATCATTACGCTTTCCCGCTCTATTAATGTGTATCGCAACATTTATTGTGATTTGAAACTTCGGTCTTTTCAAATTCTCGTTTCGTCGATTTTCTGAGACTTTTGGATCGCAGGTGCATATCCCTCCGCGACTCGTGTTTTCTGCAACTTCTTCCCGTCTTCCCCTGTCTCATCTGCTCCTCGTAAGTTTCCTTATCCCTTTTTTGTAATCCTGTTTTCCGTTTGTTATTTCGACTCCGGCAAACACTTAGTTCTCTGTTAAGATGGCCAAACATTTGAAAGACCTCCTTTCTGAGGGTCGTATCTCTGGTTTCCGGCAACACTTCTCTATTCCTGACGACGTCCATTTATCCCTTGTAACGGACAACGCTCTCGACATGGAGAGGGAAGACCAAAACACTATCGTATTCCCTCTTTTATCCATTCTTTGAGGGCGGAGTTCGTTTCCCCCTACACCCACTTCTGAGAGCCGTTCTCCGCTATTGGGGTTTGATTCCTTCTCAACCCAATGTAAATTTCTTTCGAATCATCATGGGGGTAGTAGAGTTGAATCGACGCCTTAGGATCAACCTCGGGATTCCGGCCATTCGGCATTGCTATGCCTTAGCCAAATCCTCCGATTAATTTGGGCGATATTTTCTCGGTCGAGAATCGACCATCACTTGGTGACCATGCTTGCGATTACAGTAAGCGGGTTGGCAGCGTGATGGTCAACGTCGAGGTAATTGGGAGTTCGCCGATGGGGAGGATCGCTGGACCCTATTCCTGACATAAGGGTGACCCGGTTGCCACGCAATGTCTTGTTTGCTGGACTATCTCTTATTCGGCTCCTTTCCCTAAATCGTTTTTTCTTTTTTGCAGGAAATAGGTTGAAGAAAAGCTTGACTTGGTTGGCAGCGTGATTCTTGGGAAATCAAAGGCTGCGCTCGAGATATTTCGGCCGCCCAAACGTACAACAGCAAGGGAGAGCCGCCCATATTCTCCTTCGGTACGAACCCACTTACACTACTTTCTCGGCTGCAGATAACATCCTGATTCCAACAGGCAGTCAACAGCTCTCGGCCCTTATCTTTCCCCGCTTCAAAAACCTTAGGCAGATCGGTCTCGTAGATTCTGATTCGGGGGCAGGCGTTGAGCCGGTTGTAGTGATCATCGCGATCCGGTGGGGTCTCTTGAGGGTCGTAGAGGCGACAAGGCGTCACTTTCGCATCTGAGGCCGCCGTGCAATCCGCCTCAGGACGAATGGATTTCTCTTTCGGGGATATTTTTGCGAATCTGGGGGATCTACCCGGCGATTTCTTGGAGGGCATGGCGAAGGAAAGCTTAACGCAAATGGCACGTAGAAGAAATGCCGAGCGGATGGCCGCCTGGAAGAAGGCCGAATGCACCGCACCAGATTCCAACTTTATCAAGCCCTTCGTACCCGTTTCTGAGGGGACGGTTGAGGTTGCTGCGTCCGATGAGGGGAAAGAGGGTGGAGAGCAGGCCGATGGGGAACGGCTGATTCCGGAGTATGGCCAAAAGCGTTGTGTCGAGGGAGAGACGAGCTCAGAAACTGGCCCCGCTAGCAAACGGCCTCGGCTTGAAGAACCAGACGTGATCGCGTTGTTTGTTGTTCAGCCGAAAATCAGGGGCGTGCCGATTTTATCCGACGCTTCGGCCGTCGAGGATCCAGCCGTGGCTCTAAGCCTGGCGGCTTCAATTTCACTGCCTGCTGACAACAAAGCCTTCGATGCCGTGCCTGATGTTATGGCCGTTGCCCTAACTGCTCAATCGGCACTCCGAATCGGCGCACAATTTATTAATGAAAATTTCCTTGTAATTTTTGGTACCATCGCACATTTTGTATGAAAGAATTCTTGTAATTTTAATTTTATTTTTAATGAAAGAGTTCTGTATTTGTCAATGCATTTGGTAAAATGGAATTGCATATACTGTGGTGAAACCCTGATTTGTGAATCTGCCCTTGCCCCAGTGGGTTCATAAAAAGAATTCTAGTGCTGAATCAACTTGTGAGCCGGCTGGGGTACTTGGTCCGAATAGATTGATAAATCTGTTGTTGCCAGTCAACTCATGAGCCGGATGATTTTGCTATGGCACGAATGATTTTATCTAGAACTCTTCTAAACACCATTTGCAATTTCATAGAACCACTGAAGGTAGAGGGGAAAAGATTGGTCAATATCTAGGTTCCTGCAGATTTCATACATATCTCATCAAAATCACCATTTGCAATTTCACTGCCTACTGATCTTGTGTCCTTGGATTGATGGATTTGCCCTTGCCCTAGTGGGCTCATGATAGGAACTCGGGCTCTGAGGGATCAATTCATGAGCCGGCGGGGGTACTACGCACTTAGGCTGAAGATCTTGAGCCAAAAGCTTGTCCTGCCGTTGACCTATTCGGCATCAGGCGATTGGGTTTCGCGACTAATGAACTTGCCTCGATCGTGCTGCCTCTGCGGGTGTTAAATGATTAAGGGCACAACTTTTAAGAGTGGTAGGTATCTGATTCAGACTCGTGAGAGAAAATCTATTGTGCATATGTCGAACAAACTCTTCTTTAACAGCAAAGGGGAAGCCAAGACATTGGCTGAGCTTGGCAGTGATATGGATCGAAGTGAACACCGTGGTGCGCCCTTGCGCCCTTGCGTGCTGGGAGTAA
The DNA here is from genome assembly GCA_025200525.1 of Camellia lanceoleosa. Classification (NCBI taxonomy): domain Eukaryota; kingdom Viridiplantae; phylum Streptophyta; class Magnoliopsida; order Ericales; family Theaceae; genus Camellia; species Camellia lanceoleosa. The sequence continues at coordinate 27,530,733 of CM045767.1, forward strand.
GAGTTCTATGGGTCGAGAGAGGCGTCAATCTCCTCGACGTCGTAGTAGGTCGCCCAAACGGACGACGATCTCATGGGAGATCGCCACACGCCCAAGTTGAAAGGAGATCAGACGCGAATCCGTGCCCGTTAAGTTTTGCAGTATTCGTGAAGAATAAGCCTATGACGGAAGCGGACTCGATAGTGCGAGATCCAGACGTGGCGGTCGAGTTTGCTCGACAAATATTTCCTCCGGAAGTTCAGCAGTCAATGGTTGGTCGTCAGGACTACGAAGTGTTTCGCGAGGGCATTCATGGGGCGGTGAAAGGGCTCTATATGGCTTATGAAGTCGGGATGCGATTGCGCGCCGCCCGCCGAGAAATGGAGAAAAAGGATGAGCATATCCGCAGTTTGGAGGCTCGCGTGGAGGCGGCTGAACGTGAATTAAGGAAGATCAAAGCGGCTCAAGTTCAACCAGTAGGGCAGGTGAATCCAGTCATGGAAGAGAGGGTTACCAGTCGGCTTATAAGCGCTGCCATTGCCGATCGTGAAACGGCGAGCATGTTCGCATTGGAGTCCGCCAAGGGGAGGTCTTATGAGAAAGGTTTTCACGAAGGGTGCTTGGTTGGAATCCAAAAGACCCAGGAGAAGCTTGCCGAAGAGGTTTGCCGATGTGAAAATCGTGGGTTCAGGCATGGTTGGATCAAGGCATCTCAAGCCGCCGAATCTCTGCGCTTGTCAGGCATCGATTCGGCGTCACCTCTCTATCCGCGATAAGGACTTTCGTTTTCGCTTTTGAGAAGAGTGAGGATGAGGCGTCTTGTATGACTTTAATTATTGTAAGCTTGAGCGGTCGGCGTTCGCAATTATGTAATTTCTTGATTCTTTGAATAAAAGACGCTTTATTGAAAATGTCAAATTGTGTCCCGCATTCGGCGTGTGCATGTTTAATTTGATTGCATAAATGTTTGGAGACGTAAATACATCAATCGGACGCGTGTTTAATTTGATTGCATGTCGAGGTGCCGATTCATTGTACGTGATCGGCCTCCATATAATGGTTTAATTTCGAACAAAGCCTATTGCGGCATGTTGTTGAAATTTGAAGAAGCCGTGAGTCAGGGATCGGAGGGGCTACGACGTTTTGACTTGGCTTGAATGCCAAATGTCTAGCCGATTGGGCTAGGTAATTTTTTACCCTTGCGCAGCCTATGCGCGTGGGTTTTAGCCAATTGTTGGGTTAATTAGGTCGTGGAGAATGTTGACCAACGATTGTGTTCGTGGAGTTTAGTGTTAATAAAATCACTTCGGGACTTGGGCCTCGAGATCGCGGCCATTACTGAGAATAAAAGCGGCAGGCGCCTCATGCAGTCAAGCATATTTGGTTCTCCAGCATCTATTGCATGGGATGACCAACAATTCTTACCATCGGATGGTGATGATAGTTGCAGGAGCTCAAATTCCGGCCGAACTTGGCGCTCGGATGGTTTGCGGCGGAGGATTCTCCGGTGTGGGAGGTGGACCGCTGAGAGGAGAAACTGGAAACACGTCAGTCTCCAAGTCGTCGAAGCAGATCGCCCCGAAAGGAAGCACAACGACCGCTACTCCTAACCTCCCTTGTCTTGGATCTTGGCCTTGACATTGTCGATGGTGTCAGAGGCCTGGCGGCATACCGATTCGGGCACGGTGGTTGTTCTGATGACAAGGGTCGAGTCGATGGGTTGATTTGTCTTAGCAGTTAGAGGTAGATATTGTAATGTTCGAACAGGGATTGCGTCTATGTAACACCTTTTTAATGAAATAAAAAGTGTTATTTCATATAGTTGAGTGTTATTTTGAAAATGTTTTGTTTTAGCAATGCCGAATGAATGTTCCTGATCCCGGTTAAGTACGTCATTTCGTATGGTTCAATAGTTTGCTATTGGAACTTTTGTGTGGCTTAGATATGTTAGCTTAAATATTGTTCCTGTACTCGGGGATCGGCCCTTGCCTTGGGCGGGGTGCGAGTTTGGCTCGAATGGCTTACTCGTAGGCCGGCTAAGGTACACCTTGTCCGGCCCTAAGGTGTCGTGCACCAAAGGGGGGCTCCGAATTCGGAGACTTGATCGGCCCTAAGGTGTCATCCACCAAAGGGGGCTTCGAATACGGAGACTTAATTTGGCCAATCGTGATTCATGAAGGGCGCTCCGAATCCAGAGACTTAATCGGCCCTAAGGTGTCATGCACCAAAATGGGCTCCGAATCCGGAGACTTAATCTGGCCAATCGTGATTCACGAAGGGCGCTCCGAATCCGGAGACTTAATCGGCCCTAAGGTGTCATGCACCAAAGGGGGCTCCGAATCCGGAGACTTAATGTGGCCAATCGTGATTCACGAAGGGCGCTCCGAATCCGGAGACTTAATCGGCCCTAAGGTGTCATGCACCAAAAGGGGCTCCGAATCCGGAGACTTAATTTGGCCAATCGTGATTCACGAAGGGCGCTCCGAATCCGGAGACTTAATCGGCCCTAAGGTGTCATGCACCAAAGGGGGCTCCGAATCCGGAGACTTAATCGGCCCTAAGGTGTCCTGCACCAAAGGGGGCTCCGAATCCGGAGACTTAATCGGCCCTAAGGTGTCATGCACCAAAGGGGGCTCCGAATCCGGAGACTTAATTTGGCCAATCATGATTCACGAAGGGCGCTCCGAATCCGGAGACTTAATCGGCCCTAAGGTGTCATGCACCAAAGGGGGCTCCGAATCCGGAGACTTAATCGGCCCTAAGGTGTCTTGCACCAAAGGGGGCTCCGAATCCGGAGACTTAATTTGGCCAATCGTGATTCACGAAGGGCGCTCCGAATCCGGAGACTTAATCGGCTCTAAGGTGTCATGCACCAAAGGGGGCTTCGAATCCGAAGACTTAATCGGCCCTAAGGTGTCCTGCACCAAAGGGGGCTCCGATTCCGGAGACTTAATCGGCCCTAAGGTGTCATGCACCAAAGGGAGCTCCGAATCCGGAGTCTTAATTTGGCCAATCGTGATTCACGAAGGGCGCTCCGAATCCGGAGACTTAATCGGCCCTAAGGTGTCATGCACCAAAGGGGGCTCCGAATCCGGAGACTTAATTTGTGTCGTGATTCACGAAGGCGCTCCGAATCCGGAGACTTAATCGGCCCTAAGGTGTCATGCACCAAAGGGGGCTCCGAATCCGGAGACTTAATCAGCATCGGCCCTAAGGTGTCCTACACCAAAGGGGGCTCCGAATCCGGAGACTTAATCGGCCCTAAGGTGTCATACACCAAAGGGGGCTCCGAATCCGGAGACTTAATTTGGCCAATCGTGATTCACAAAGGGCGCTCCGAATCCGGAGACTTAATCGGCCCTAAGGTGTCATGCACCAAAGGGGGCTCCGAATCCGGAGACTTAATCGGCCCTAAGGTGTCCTGCACCAAGGGGCTCGAATCCGAGACTTAATCGACCCTAAGGTGTCATGCACCAAAGGGGGCTCCGAATCCGGAGACTTAATTTGGCCAATCATGATTCACGAAGGGCGCTCCGAATCCGGAGACTTAATCGGCCCTAAGGTGTCATGCACCAAAGGGGGCTTCGAATCCGAAGACTTAATCGGCCCTAAGGTGTCCTGCACCAAAGGGGCTCGAATCCGGAGACTTAATTTGGCCAATCGTGATTCACGAAGGGCGCTCCGAATCCGGAGACTTAATCGGCTCTAAGGTGTCATGCACCAAAGGGGGCTTCGAATCCGAAGACTTAATCGGCCCTAAGGTGTCCTGCACCAAAGGGGGCTCCGATTCCGGAGACTTAATCGGCCCTAAGGTGTCATGCACCAAAGGGAGCTCCGAATCCGGAGTCTTAATTTGGCCAATCGTGATTCACGAAGGGCGCTCCGAATCCGGAGACTTAATCGGCCCTAAGGTGTCATGCACCAAAGGGGGCTCCGAATCCGGAGACTTAATTTGGCCAATCGTGATTCACGAAGGCGCTCCGAATCCGGAGACTTAATCGGCCCTAAGGTGTCATGCACCAAAGGGGGCTCCGAATCCGGAGACTTAATCAGCATCGGCCCTAAGGTGTCCTACACCAAAGGGGGCTCCGAATCCGGAGACTTAATCGGCCCTAAGGTGTCATACACCAAAGGGGGCTCCGAATCCGGAGACTTAATTTGGCCAATCGTGATTCACAAAGGGCGCTCCGAATCCGGAGACTTAATCGGCCCTAAGGTGTCATGCACCAAAGGGGGCTCCGAATCCGGAGACTTAATCGGCCCTAAGGTGTCCTGCACCAAAGGGGGCTCCGAATCCGAAGACTTAATCGGCCCTAAGGTGTCATGCACCAAAGGGAGCTCCGAATCTGGAGACTTAATTTGGCCAATCGTGATTCACGAAGGGCGCTCCGAATCCGGAGTCTTAATCGGCCCTAAGGTGTCATGCACCAAAGGGGGCTCCGAATCCGGAGACTTAATTTGGCCAATCGTGATTCACAAAGGGCGCTCCGAATCCAGAGACTTAATCGGCCCTAAGGTGTCATGCACCAAAGGGGCTCCGAATTTAGAGACTTAATCGGCCTTAAGGTGTCCTTCACCAAAGGGGGCTCTGAATCCGGAGACTTAATCGGCCCTAAGGTGTCATGCACCAAAGGGGGCTCCGAATCCGGAGACTTAATTTGGCCAATCGTGATTCACGAAGGGCGCTCCGAATCCGGAGACTTAATCGGCCCTAAGGTGTCATGCACCAAAGGGGGCTCCGAATCCGGAGACTTAATCGGCCCTAAGGTGTCCTGCACCAAAGGGGGCTCCGAATCCGGAGACTTAATCTGGCTAATCGTGATTCACGAAGGGCGCTCCGAATCCGGAGACTTAATCGGCCCTAAGGTGTTATGCACGAAAGGGGGCTCCGAATCCGGAGACTTAATCGGCCCTAAGGTGTCATGCACCAAAGGGGGCTCCGAATCCAGAGACTTAATCTGGCCAATCGTGACTCACGAAGGGGGTTGAAAGAGAATGACAGAAAATCAATTTTCATTAAAACGTGGGACCAGTACAAACATCGGATGCCACAAGTCGGGTCCGCAAATGGAGTCTATGTTCGTAGGGTCTACGTACGCGCGGACTGCGGTGAGCCGCGGATCTCTTCAATGCCACGGGCTGTTGGGAAGCGCATAAGCTGATGGTAGGTGCTTGGGACGGCCTTCATGACATGCAACCAGGGGCGCCCCATGATGGCATTATACGGCGACGGAAGCTTCACAACCAAGAAGTCCACGTCAACTGTCTTTGAGCCCGCTCGAACAGGTAGCACGACCCTCCCCAACGGATACTCTGGATTCGCATTGAAGTCGATCAGCGCCTGAGACGACGGTGATAGGTTCGACTCGTTGAGGCCGAGTTCGACAAAAGTTACATGTCTGAGTGATTTCGAAGTGCTTCTGGGTCTATGAGAATCGTTCAACGCCGAATCGTCAGACGCGTAATTTGACGACCAAAGGATCGACGTGGTGCCGCCGCTCTCGTGGTCGAGTCATCGAACTTAATTGTCGGAGCTTCTTTGGGCCTGTCGGTCGACATGTTATGTTTTTGGGGGATTGGGTGCGACTGGACGGTATGCACGGTCGGGGATGCTGGCAGACCGTAGATTACGTGGATCACGCCAAGTGGAGGTGAATCCTGTCTCAAGGCTAGTGCTTTGGTTGGCCTTCCCTTGCTCACGTATTGCTGCAATCGACCATCTTGCGCGAGTTCCTCCAGATGATCCTTTAGCGTGTAACAACTCTCGGTTTCGTGGCCGTGATCTTTGTGGTATTCGCATCGTTTGTCCCTCCTCCGTGTGTCAGGAGGCCCCACCATCTGCGCCGGCCACTTGAAAAATGGAAGGTGCTGGACTTTGGTCATTACTGCCGCGATCGGCTCTGTCAACTCCGTATACTTCTTGTCTGTTCGCCTTGAGCGTCTGCTATCGACTTGTAGTTGTTCATTCGTTCGGTGGGGGCACTGATCGCTTGATCGGCGGGAGTCTCGCCTTTTATCTCGCTTGGTCCGTTGTCGGGGCTCAGGGCTCGGTGGCGGCACGGAGCTTATTGGTCGAGCGGTTTCGGGGAAGGCCGTTTTGCTGGGGATTTGTCCGGCTTTTATCCTCAGGGCGTCATCTTCGACTTTACAATATTCTTCAACTTTTTTCATCAACGCCCAGACTGTTTTGAGGGGCCTTACAGTCGAGGCTGCCGCGAAACCTTGTCGGGATGTAAACCCATTTTGAAGGCGATGATGGCCATAGAGTCGTTCTTGCGTCGTCAACAAGGTTGAAGCACTCCCAATATCGTGCCGAGTACGCTCTAAGCGTTTCTCCTGACTAGATCTGCATGGCCCAGAGGGAGTCGGCCTGTTTCGGTTGTACCTCGTTGGTGATAAACCTGGCCCTGAAGGATTTCTGCAGCTGTCGGAAGCTTTTAATCGAAGCTGGCTCCAACTTGTAATACCACCTAACGGCTAGTGGACCTAGGCTGCTAGGGAATATTCGACACATGAGGGCTTCATTATCTGCGTGCAGCGTCATGGCCTGTTTGTAATGACGGATATGATCAGTGGGATCTGATTTTCCGTCGTATAGAGTGAACGAGGGAGGTTTGAATTTCTTGGGCAGGGACGCCCTTGCGATCCGTCGAACAAAAGGATCATGCTGGTCTTTCTCGTTTGAGCTGCTTCTCCTACGCTTGTTCCTCGTTCTCAGATCCTTTTCGGAGGAGCTGGAGGTCTCGGATCGTCCCCTTGCGTCGAGCTCCGTGGATGATGAGTTGGAGCTGCTATCGATATCCTTTGGGCGAGCCCGAGGTCTTTGTCCGTCTGCCCTCAGGGGTCGCTCTGGTTCCTGGCGCATGGCCTCTCTAGACTTTGCTACCTCTAGGGCCAAATCTTGACGGAGTCGCTCGTTCTCAGCGATCATGTTCTCGAGCCTATGTTCATTCTGCTTTGCTTGTTCTATGATAGCCTGCATTGTTTCTTGTGCTGAAGTTGTTGGTGAATCGAAGTTCGTGGCCAGCGTTGTCTTAGGATGGTTTCTTTTCCGAGCATATTGGCTGGGGTGAGGTCGTCTTCCTGTGTTATCTCGTTGGTGGCTATCGGGGGATCTTCGGTCACGCCTTCCATGGATGTATTTGAGTATTCCCACAGACGGCGCCAATTGTGGTGAAAGGGTTTGGAAATACTCTTTAGATCCTGAAAGACGCCAATGATCCTCAGCTAGTCACCTGAAAAGATAAGAACACTCCGGTCGGGGGTGCCGGAATTAGCACTCCGACGGGCAAGTCAGTTCCTCTGCTCAAGAAAACTTGTTTACTAAGTTTTCAGAAGTGATTCTTACGTACCTTTACAAATATGAAGCTCTTGTATTTATATCCATTCTCTGGGCCTCGGGGCCTGGGCCTACTTTTTCAATCATTATTTTTTTCTCTATTCGGCTCTAAGGAGGGATCCGAATACGGCCTATCTATCCTATTCGGCCCCGTATTCTTGCGGGATATATATATATATATGCCGGCTAGCGTCAAGCTTCTGAAATATACATCCCTTATCCTCGCCTAATTATTCGGCCACCACAGTTTTTTTTTTAATTTTGTTTATGTAAAATTTTTTATTTTAATTTGTTTTTGTTTAACTACTGAAAAATGAAATTAAAAAGCAGAAAAAAATAAGAAAATTAAGCCCAAATAAAAAATAATAATGAAAAATAAAAATAAAAATAAAAGAAATTAAGCCTAATAGCAAAATAAAAAAATAAAATAAATTAAAATAGAATAATATTAGCAGAAATTAAACTTAATGGGACGTTGGTGTTGCTGGAATTGTAATGCAAAAAAAATATCATGAGGGTTTAAAAAAAATCAATGCATGCAAAGTTAATTTTATCTCAAGATGCAGAGCCCAAAAAAAATTACATAGTTGAGAATAGCAAACTGTTAAGGAGAATAAATGTATGAAGGACTTGAGAGCATTCAATTGATATAAATGTTTTCATATCAATGTAGCAATACACATATATCATTTTAACAAAAATTCAAGTTTCACAGTCATAACAAAACTTTTAGAAATCGACATTCCCAGCTCACCACGAATAAAATTGAAGCGATCCTCGCTTAAGGGTTTTGTGAAATTATCCGTCAATTGCTTGTCGGTGTTTATAAATTGAAGTACAATATCTCCTTTTTGAACATGATCTCTTAAAAAATGATGTCGAATTTCAATATGTTTTGTTCATGAGTGTTGAACCGAATTTTTGCTTAAATTGATGGCACTAGTATTATCACATTTAATAGGGATATGATCATAATGCAAATCAAAGTCCTCCAATTATTGTTTCATTCAAAGTATGTGGGCACAACAACTTCCGGAAGCTATATATTCAGCTTCGGCCGTTGATAAAGCAATGAAATTTTGCTTTTTGCTAAACCAAGATACTAATGAGTTACCAAGAAAGTGACAAGTGCCACTGGTGCTTTTTCTATCAAGTTTGCATCCGGCAAAGTCGGCATCCGAGTAACTAATTAAATCAAATGCAACATCTCTAGGATAAAATAGTCCCAAATTTTGAGTTCCAACAAGATATCTAAAAATTCTTTTAACAGCACTGAGATGTGATTCCGTAGGATTTGATTGATATCTAGCACACATACAAACACTAAACATAATATCGGGTCTACTTGCAGTTAAATAAAGAAGTGAGCCGATCATACCTCGATATTTTGTTTGATCAATGCACTTACCTTTTTCATCCTTGTCTAGCTTAATGGATGTGCTCATAGGTGTTCCAGCTATTTTTGAGTCATACATACCAAACTTTTTTAGTAGTTCTTTTGTGTACTTAGCTTGGTTGATAAAATTTTTTTCCGTACATTGTTTGATTTTGAAGCCCAATGAAATAATTAGCCCCCCCCCCCCCAAAATTATGCTCATCTCAAACTCACCATGCATACACTTAGCAAATTCCTTGCACAAGGTTTCATTAGTAGCACCAAATATAATGTCATCCACATATATTTGCACAATAAGTAACTCATCATTTTTAGTTTTAACAAAAAATGTTGTGTCAATCGTTCCTCTAGAAAAATTATTTTCAATCAAAAATTTACTTAATCGTTCATACCATGCACGAGGTGCTTGTTTCAAACCATATAAAGCTTTTGATAGTTTAAAATTATGATTTGGAAAAGCATGATCTTCAAAACCTAGGGGTTGTTTAATATAAACTTCCTCATTTATAAAACCATTAAGAAAGGCACTTTTTACATCCATTTGATAAAGTTTGAAATCTCTAAAACATGCAAATGCAAGTAACATGCGAATGGCTTCTAATCTAGCAACCGGAGCAAAGATTTCATTGAAATCAATACCTTCTTCTTGATTGTATCCTTGTGCAACAATTCTAGCCTTGTTTCTTATAATTGTGCCGAATTCATCAAGCTTGTTTCAAAAGATCCATTTGGTACTGATAATGATATGATCTTTAGGTTTTGGCACAAGTTCCTACACTTTGTTTCTCTCAAATTGGTTAAGCTCTTCATGCATAGCTTATCATCCAATGTTCATCGAATTCGGATTCTTGAAAGTTTTTAGACTCAATCTATGAGAGAAAAGCCAATTTACTACAAATGTTTCTAAGTGAAGAGCCAGTTTCAATACCTTTTGTAGGGTCACCTAGGATTAAATCCTTAGGGTGATTATGAACAAACTTCCCTTCTCTTGGCAAATCATCATTGTTTCCTCCTTTTTCTTGAGGTAGAAGAATAGGTTGTTCAATCTCTTTGTTCAACTTACATGGTTGGTTCTCTTCTTTGTAGATACTTGAATCTTCCACATTTGGTTCCAAATCTATATTATCACTAACAATTTGCTTTTGAGCAGAGATATTAGTTTTATCAAATGCCATATGTATAGATTATTCCACAACAAGAGTTCTTTTATTAAAAACACATAAGCTTTGCTAGTTAAGGAATAGCTAAGAAAAATTGCTTCATCAGATTTTGGATCAAATTTACCTAAGTTATCCTTACCATTATTATGCACAAAACATTTACAACCAAAAACATGCAAGTGACTAATGTTAGGCTTTCTATCATGCCAAAGTTCATAAGGAGTTTTTTTGAGAATAGCTCTAATTAATGCACGATTTAAAATATAGCATGTGGTGTGAACGACTTCGGCCCAAAAATATTTAGGAAGATTATTTTCGCAAAGCATTATTCTACTAATCTCTTCTAAAGTTCTATTCTTCCTTTCTACTACACCATTTTGTTGAGGGGTTCTAGGTGCTGAAGAATTATGTCCAATACCATACTCATCACAAAACAATTCAAATTTCTCATTTTCAAGTTCTCTACCATGGTCGGTTCGAATATTAGTAATAAAAAAGCCTTTTTCATTTTGAATTCTACGACAGAGTTTTGTAAAAGAAGAAAATGTTTCATCTTTGTGTGCTAAAAACATAACCCATGTAAATCTTGAATAATCATCAACAATAACAAGACAATAACGTTTACCACCTAGATTAGATGTCCTTGAGGGACCAAATAAATCCATATACAATAGTTGTAAAGGTCTAGTTGTGAAAATATGAGATTTTGATTAAATGATGTTTTAGTTTGTTTTCCTTGTTGACAAACACTACAAAGATGATCTTTTCAAATTTAATTTTTGGAAGTCCAATGACCAAATCCTTTCTCAAAAGTTTATCAGTTAAATTCATATGAGTATGACCAAGTCTTCTATGCCATAACCAACTATTTTCATTATCAACATATAAACATTTAACATCACTAGCATAGAGATCATTAAGATGAAAAACATAAACATTATCATGACGATTATCAATGAATAAAGCTTTATGATCATTTGTGCTTTCAATTGTGCAATGTGATTTATCAAAAATAACTCGATTACCTTTATCACAAAATTGACTAATACCAAGTAAGTTATGCTTAAGTCCATCAACAAGTAAAAATATTTTCAATAGAAGGGTTAGGAGAAATACCGATGCTACCAATACCGATGATTTTTCCTTTCTTGTTGTCTCCAAAAGTAACAAATCTTGCATCTTTTGATGATAATTTAGTAAAGAATGATTTATCTCCGGTCATGTGTCTAGAATATCCACTATCAAGGTACCGCATTCCTTCTTTAGCTTTGGACTTAAAGCAAACCCACAATATGACAATCAAGTGTTGGTTTTTGGTACCCATAGTTTCTTGGTTCCTTCTTGGTTAATTTTGTTAGATCCCTTAATAATCCAAATCTTTTTAATTCCCATGTTCATATTCTTTTTGAATGGACAATAAGATATATAATGGCCTTTCTTTCTACAATAATGACAAGTAATATGAGGGTGTGTCATGAGAGGTGCCTTTTCAAAAATTGTATTGAGATTCTTTTGTTTCTTAATAGGATCATATCTAATACCCGCTTTATCAAAAACACATCTTTGATTTCCAAGAAGCATATTGAGATTATCTCTACATTTTACAAAATTTTCAAGTGTTTTTGTTAAATCATCAACATTGTTTTTTAAAGTAGTTTTCTCATTAGAGATAGTATCAAAATCATTTTTCAAAATAATTTTTTTCTTTCTTTAATTCTTCTGCATTAATAGATAAAGATGCAACAGATTTCTTTAACACATTATTTTTGGCACAAACTTTTCTAAATTCATTTGATAGTTCATGGAATGCACTTTCAAGTTCTTCATAAAGAGTAGTTACCTCATTTTGAGTAGTCTTCATCTTCAAGAGCCATGAGACATAAGTTGGCTACTTCATTTTCAATTTCATCACTTGAGCTTTCATCTTTATTTTCTCCCCAAGCTGCTACCATGGCTTTTTTGTTTCTTTTGTAGTTTTTTCCATGATTTTTCAATTTTGGACAATCCATCTTCATATGTCCAGGATTTTTGCACTCATAGCAAATAATAGGCTCTTTCTTGTTATCTTTGTTGTACTCTTTCTTGAAAGATCTTCTTCCTCCATAATTGTTTTTCTTGAAGTGCTTTTTGAGATTTCTACTAAACATGGCATAGTTTTCATCCTCACTGGAGTTTTCATATTCTTCTTCATTTGATGAGGCTTTGAATGCAATTCCACTTTTCTTTTTGTTTTCAACATCCTCATGTCCTTTCATGGTGATCTCATGAGTCATAAGTGAACCCATAAGCTCATCCAATCCAAGTGTAGAGAGATCTTTGGCTTCTATAATGGCAGTGACCTTTGCTTCCCAATTCTTTGGTAAACACCTAATAATTTTTCTTACCAACTCACTGTTAGTATAAATTTTGCCAAGAGATTTTAAAGAGTTTATAATTTCAGTAAATCTAGTAAACATACTTGAAATAGATTCATCAGAGTTCATTTTAAACAATTCATAACTATGAACAGGCATATCAATATGAGATTCCTTTACTTGGTTTGTACATTCATACGTTACCTCAAGTTTGTCCCAAATTTCTTTTGCCGAATCACAACTTGAAATTCTATTATACTCCTTAGAGTCTAATCCACAAATAAGGATGAGTTTGGCTTTAGCATTGGCTTACAATAATTTATGATTTCTCTCATCACATTCATCTTCTGTTTTAGGTACACTAATATTCTCAATTAATTTGGTAGGAATTTTTAGACCTTTGGTGACAATAATACATATGGCATAATCAGTGGCTTGTAGATATAGAGTCATCTTATCCCTCCAATGACTATAGTTGTTTCCGTCAAACAGTGGTGGCCTATTTGTGACTTGCCCATCAGCTAAGGTTGCCATGGATCGAAACTCCTAGATGGTTAAATCTAAAACAAGAGTCTAGGCTCTGATACCAATTGTTACCCAAAAGACAACCTAAGAGGGGGGTAAATTAGGTTTTTATATTTAAAAATTAATAATACCCTAATAAAAATTATGACTAGCACAATAGATAAATATATTTAATGAAATAAAAATAATTAAAACAAATGTTCTAACAACTATGTCAGTTAATGATTTTAGCACAGTGAAAATGTGAAATATAGCTACAACAATTTAGATAAAATAAAGAGATAAGGGAGAGAGAGGCAAACAAATTTATAGTGGTTCGGCTTCAACTCAGCCTATGTCCACTCCTCAAGCTTCACTTGAGTTTTTCCACTATGCTCTAGCTTCACAGGGGTGCTAGCAACCTCTTTACAAATGGAGCAATCCTTCATAGATTTTACACAGACTTTCTAAGTCAAGAACACTGCGTGTACTGTACTCTTACAAGGTTGAAAAGAAGGTGTTTTTGCTTTCACAAAAAGCTACAAGAATTATCTCTCAAAGATAGATATAAAAATGAAGCTTTGGTTTTTCTATAAACGTCACACAAGAAAGATGGGCTTAAAGCTATAAAGCTTAGTGTATAATTTCTGAGAGAGGATGTAAACAAAAATTGAAGAATACTTCTCAGAGAATTTTTCAGAGAATAGATGTGAGTGATTATAGATCAAAGAATATTTTCAGTTTTTTTTTTTTTTTTTGGTAACTTATTTACATTAGAGGCTTTGGTATATATAATGAAAATTATAGCCGTTTATTGCCATTGTAGTTATTTGAATTTATAGTCGTTTATAGCCGTTGTACTTCCATCATTACCAATTTGAATATCTTCCACTCCATCATTACAAATTTGAATATATCTTCGACTTGAACCTTTTGAATCTTTTGAACTTTTATAGTCGTTTATAGCTGTTGTACTTCCATCATTACTAATTTGAATATCTTCCACTTGAATCTTTTGAACCTTTTGAACTATTCATTTGAATTTATAGCTGTTGTAACTCCTGACTTAATCAAATATTAAATACATTCTAACAACATTTAGAATAAAGGTTTAGGTGAGAAATAATGGGACAAAATAAATTTTGATTCTATTTTTTTTTTCTTTCAAATAAATTAAAACATAATTAAATAAATCATCAAAATAAATTTTGGATTTAAAATATAATTAAATAAATCATCAAAATAAATTTGGATTCTATTTTTCTTTTTCAAATAAATTAAAATATAATTAAATAAATCATCAAAATAAATTTTGGATTCTATTTTTCTTTTTCAAATAAATTAAAATATAATTAAATAAATCATCAAAATAAATTTTGGATTCTATTTTTCTCTTTCAAATAAATTAAAACATAATTAAATAAATCATCAAAATAAATAAGTTTGTGCGGATACACTTATGTGTCTCTGTGCTGAAGAGTTGCTAGGAGGTTGTCATCGGTGCGGATACACTTATGTGTCTCTTTGCATTGCATTGCATTTGCATTGGTGCGCCTAAGTCACAGTATTTGCCATCTGCTATTCCTAAACGGTTTGCCGGAGGCTCGCTTCGAGAAGCGTGCCATAAGGCTGACCGGTTACGGGCTCTGCCACGATGGGAACACAAACCCCGGTTGTCACCAGGGCACCCTTTTGACCATTCGACCTAGTGCATGTTCGGAATCCATAGTGACCATTCCAAGCTAGGACAGGTTGCTACCCGATTATAGGTTGTTTGAAACCGCTGCGTGCGTAGTGAAACCATAGCTTCTGACAAAACAGGACAGGGAAACCCTACCCCAAAATAGGAGTGTTTTGGCTCTTGCTTGCTTGTTATGTGCTTTTTGAGTTGACCTCTACAGGGAATGCATATATTAGTTTGCAAGTCTGAGTATCAGGCCTGAGGGCATTAGTATCGGAATTTGAGAATCAGTTATTAAGTAATAGAGTAGTAGAGTATAGTTTTGCCGGCCAATGCGAAAAATGGGAGAGACGCGGGAGAGTTGTATGTGTATGCATATCTGTATATATATTGTATAGCTATGTAATATATATATATATATATATATTTGTTGATTGATATATATATATTTGTTATATATATATATATTTTTGATGTCATTTATCACTATCATTTTCCTCCTCCTCTTCCAGATTCTGAACTATAATTTCCTTTTGATAATGTCACAGGGGGAGAAAATATATGATGTCATGTATTATAGTATTATTTTCAAACTAATCTGATATTATGTATTTATAGTTTGATATCTTAGTCTCATATCATGTCTCTAATTAAAACTTATTTATTATACATGTGCTAACCTATGTATTTAGAAATGAATTCAGGGAGCATGATATGAGGGGGAGCCTTTCTTATTCCCAAATCAAATCAAAACATCATTGTGTGTCATCATCAAAAAGGGGGAGATTGTTAGACTTATTTATTTTGATGATTTATTTAATTATGTTTTAATTTATTTGAAAGAGAAAAATAGAATCCAAAATTTATTTTGATGATTTATTTAATTATATTTTAATTTATTTGAAAAAGAAAAATAAAATCCAAAATTTATTTTGATGATTTATTTAATTATATTTTAAATCCAAAATTTATTTTGATGATTTATTTAATTATGTTTTAATTTATTTGAAAGAGAAAAATAGAATTAAAATTTATTTTGTCCCATTATTTCTCACCTAAACCTTTATCCTAAATGTTGTTAGAATGTATTTAATATTTGATTAAATCTAGAGTTACAACGGCTATAAATTCAAATGAATAGTTCAAAAGGTTCAAAAGATTCAAGTGGAAGATATTCAAATTAGTAATGATGGAAGTACAATGGCTATAAACGGCTATAAAGGTTCAAAAGATTCAAAAGGTTCAAGTGGAAGATATTCAAATTTGTAATGATGGAGTGGAAGATATTCAAATTGGTAATGATGGAAGTACAACGGCTATAAATTCAAATTGGTAATGATGGAAGTACAACGGCTATAAACGACTATAAATTCAAATAACTACAACGGCAATAAACGACTATAATTTTCATTATATATACCAAAGCCTCTAATGTAAATAAGTTACAAAAAAAAAAAAAAAAAAAAAACCTGAAAATATTCTTTGATCTATAATCACTCACATCTATTCTCTAAAAAATTCTTTGAGAAGTATTCTTCAATTTTTGTTTACATCCTCTCTTAGAAATTATACACTGAGCCTTATAGTTTTAAGCCTATCTTTCTTGTGTGAGGTTTACAGAAAAACCAAAGTTTCATTTTTATATCTATCTTTGAGAGATAATTCTTGTAGCTTTTTGTGAAAGCAAAAACACCTTCTTTTCAACCTTGTAAGAGTGTAGTACACTCAGTGTTCTTGACTTAGAAAGTCTATGTAAAATCCATGGAGGATTGCTCAATTTGTAAAGAGGTTGCTAGCACCCCCGTGAAGCTAGAGCATAGTGAAAAATCTCAAGTGAAGCTTGAGGAGTGGACGTAGGCCGAGTTGAAGCTGAACCACTATAAAGTTGTTTGCCTCTCTATCCCATATCTCTTTATTTTATTTAAATTGTTGTAGCTATATTTCACATTTTCACTGTGCTAAAATTATTAACTGACATAGTTGTTAGAATACTTGTTTTAATTATTTTTATTTCATTAACTATATTTATCTATTGTGCTAGTCATAATATTTATTAGGGTATTATTAATTTTTAATTGTAAAAACCTAATTCACCCCCCTCTTAGGTTGTCTTTTGGGTAACAATTAGTGTAGCTAGTTAGTTAACTTATTCATTCAGACCCTCCTTCGCGAGGGTGTAATGTTGTAATAAGTGTGCGTGCGTGTGTGTATGTCTTCCAACCCCACGTCTTTCTCCCTTTTATTTAATCGCTTTTGATGGTTAGATTAGGGACATTTTCAATTAGTATACCTTATGCTTGCATGTTTGCATCCATTCATTCGGCGCATCATTCACACTGCATTGCAATTTCAATATTTTATTTGAATACGTGTTTAACTGCATATTATCAAATCAATCCATATGCCATATTAGTAGCCGAGCCTATTAATTTTATATTGCATGCGTTGCATTAAGGCATCTTGTATAGTTAGGATCATCTATCTTTCTAACTAGTTTTTGTTTTGGCCTGGAGTACTCGGTGAGTTTTATGCTTTAGCATACTTGCATGAATGTGATTGCCATATTGCCATATCTAGCATGCTTGCCATGAGGCTATGTGCTTACTTGATAACTGCATGAATGCCTGTGGATGAAGGCTTTTTGTTTGAATTAGAACGATTCAACAAATGTGTGTTTTAAGCCCACTTTGTCGTGGCAAAATCATGTTTTAAGCCCACTATGTCTTGTGGCAAATCTGCATTTTTAAGCCCACTTGAGGTGGCAGATTCAAACCATTTTAAAAAACAAACGTGAGTTGAATTATTCCAAGTCTTGCGACTAGACTATACTTGTGTGTACGCATCACATAGTAAATGCTAGTTTAAATAACCGGAATAAGAAAGCATAATGTTTATAAAATCTCATATCATAATTGGTAGAGGCCGATCTGTGATCGGGTGAACGGGGGTGCTCAATTCATGACCTTTCCACCTCATATCCAAGTTCCCGAGCCAAGGCAACTTTGGTGATGATAGACACGTGGCCTTTGGCACGAGTCACGGTTTCTTAAATTTTTCCAAAATAAAATATTTAGGTGATGACTCTATATCTGGCAAAGCAGTTCAATTTTGGCATTATTTGATTTAAAATCGATTTTCCAAAAACGTTTGCCGGATTTGGACTCTTTGGTGTTTATCAGTTTCACATTGCACCTGTGAGACTAGATTCAGAATCGGGGGAGTCCGAACTGTGAGGCCTTCTTTTCAAACCCTTTTCGAAAGGCAGGGCACGGAAAAAGGCGAGTCCACAGTTTCTGGTGACTCTGTTGGGGATTTAGAGAACTTGACTCGAACTCATGATATGTTGTTTTATGTACACTTATGTGTTTCTTTGCATTTCCATTTACATCGGTACGCCTAAGTCACAGTGTTTGCCATCTGCTATTCCTGAGCAGTTTGCCAGAGGCTTGCTTGGAAAAGCTTGCCAAAAGGCTAACCGGTTGCGGGCTCTACCACGATGGGAATACAACCCTTGGATCTGGACTACCACTGTACCGTTTGATCCTCTTTTCACTTCTCGGTGTTAGGTGTGAGAGGTATATTAGGTGGTCTTGCTGAGGTATCCTTTTTGACCAATCAACCTAGTTGCATATCGGAAGCCATAGAGACTGTTCCAAACTAGGACAGGTTGCTTACCCAAATACTTGTTTGTTTGAAACTACTTGTTTGCATATTTATTCCTAGTTCCTGATGAAATTAGGATAGGGTAACCCTACCCTATCATAGGGGTGTTTTTGGCTCTCACTTGCTTGATATGTGCTTTCAGAGTGAAATTCTATAGGAATGTATGTATCAGTTGCAAGTCTGGGTATCAGTTTTGGGGCAGAAATCAGTGTTTGAGTATAGTTGTCCAGCTTATGATTGTAATTCCGTGTTATTTCTGTCTGAGCCGGGTGCTCTGCGGTTTCTGATTTTTGTTTCTTTTTGCTTTATCTTCTTTTTGCAAGGTAATCTTATACCATTGCTTCAGACGAGTCTGTTACCCCCCAAGCGCTCTGGACCCGAGTAAGGTGACTTTACAGATCATGGGATTTTGTTAGGGGACAACTAATGTTTGCTTCGCTCCCGCGGGTTACAAGACGGAAGAGAGTTCGACACAACTCACCGGTTCAACAAACACCCACACCCAATCAGGGATA
Source organism: Camellia lanceoleosa (assembly GCA_025200525.1). Taxonomy (NCBI): domain Eukaryota; kingdom Viridiplantae; phylum Streptophyta; class Magnoliopsida; order Ericales; family Theaceae; genus Camellia; species Camellia lanceoleosa. Next base: position 27,549,324 of record CM045767.1, read on the forward strand.
GTTTTCTACTTCCACTCCAGTAAGAGAGTATTCACCTGTTCAAATGGCCCAGTATCCAGCCGGAATGGAAGACTTGCTTCGTAACCTCCAGCAGACCATTGAGAACATGCATATAGATGCCACCCGCCAAGCGGAAGTTGCAGCCCAGCAGGCTGAGTTGATCAGTAGGCTGTAGTAACAACAGTCGCAACAGACAGCGGCTTCTGCATCCCATCTGCCTCCTACACAGATCGCAGCACACGGAGCTACCGCTCCTACAGCCAATGCCCAAGAAAATACGGGCATCCCAGTGGATCCAATTCCACCTCAGGCTTCCAAGGCACCCGTATACCAAATGGAGGACCCCTTTGAGTTTGAGGACGACCCTACTGCTTTGAAAGTCAACAAGCTAGAAAAGCTCTTCAAGCAGGCGTAGGGTATGAATACAATCCCAGATATTGAGGATGGTTATACTAATGCAGCAATGACCCTGCTGGACAGATTCAAGATGCCACATATAGACCGTTTTGATGGTTCAAGGGATCCTATGGTCCACTTGCGGCTCTTCTTAGATATTTTGCGGCCTATGGGCTTGTCTAGACTCCAGAAGGTGTCACTCTTTGGTCGGACCCTGTCTGGTATAGCGGCCATTTGGTACGCCAAGCTAGAAGACTCTGTGAAACGAAGTTGGGATGAGATGGCCAGGGCCTTTGTAGCACAGTACTCCTATAATACCCAGATCTAGGCCACTACTCATGACTCGAAGCAACCCGTCAAGAGCCGAAGGAAGGCTTCTTGGATTTTGTGACTCAGTGGAGGGTCAAGGCCTCAATGATGACAACTTGGCCGTCCGAGAAGGACCAAATTAGAATGATAGTCCACAACCTGCAGAGGAAATTACTACAGAAAATGATTGTCTTGCCCTTATAAACATTTACTGATCTCCATGAGATAGGAGTTCACATTGAGGATGCGATGAGATAGGGTTTGATTAATGATGAAAAGAAGCAGCCCAAGAGGGCTTTCACACGCAGTTCCAATGCGACTACTAGCGGTAGTGCAGCTGCAAGGCCTTTAGATGTGAGCATGGTTGCCACCGCACCCAAGACTACCAACCCTTTTGCCGGCACGCCCAATACAACTTCCCAGACCTCAAGCCATCAGGCTTGAGGCCGGAGGGTCTTCACGCCGCTCTACATGTCTCTATTTGTGGCCCTGAGGGTCGTGATTAGAAAAGGGCATATGCAGCCGTTAGAACAATGCCCATTGCCTGATCCTCTCCCTCCGAAACATAACCCGGCCAAATATTGTGCCTTTCACCAACAAAATGGTCATGATACTGATCAATGCTTCAGATTGCATCATGAGATTCAAGATCTCATTGACAATAAGGTGATAACACCTTTTGAAAAACCCAATGTCACTACAAATCCTCTCTGACCACATAACCAAGCCCCTCCACCTCAGCAAATAAACCTCATCCATACACTGGCCGTCCCTTATGACCCCAGTATATATATCACCCCATCCCACCTATCCAAGCCGATGTCGTTCATCCCGGAAAGCATAGATTTGTGCATGTTGAATGCGTCCACATCCCAACCTAAACCTTTGGTGGTGACCGTGGTAGATGAAGGCAAGGTAACCTTGGTAGAGAATGGAAATGTCAATTCAGTGCCTGAGGGCTCCGTGGATTTATCTAATGGGATGTACAACCCAAGCCGTTATATTGTGCCGACCGATCAGGCCAAAACAAGGGTGGAGTTGCCAACAAAAATGGAGGTTAGTGTAGTTCGGGAGGATGGCCCAAGTTAGAGATTAGATGACTTAGTCGACCTCGAGGAAGACATCAACAATCTGCAGTTTTTCGATGAACAAGACTCGGGAGATTTGCACATTAACTGGTTCGATCTGAATGGGTCGACAGACAACTCTGGGTGGCTCAGTGATGAACCTGATGTGGATGAGGGATTTTAGCAAAAACTGGAAAAGCCAGAAGCAGGAACTGCTACGAAGGTCGAAAGGGCAGAGAACAAGGCGAAGTTGCTGGAGAGAGTCAGTATTAAGAATTCCACTCAAGAAATAGGCGTTATAAGTACTATGGATACTGAACAAGAAGCCGCACTGAAGTGGTTTGAATAGGAAATGGATGAGAATAGTCAAAAAGTTGGAAAAGCCAAACACCCTGCAGGGGATGATTGTGATGTAAGAGTAATCACGACGGAACCGGACAATTGCCTGTCGGTTGCTGGAGGAGTATGGTGGGAAGATGATGATCTGCATCTTGCCCACACTGACGAAGATTGGGGCCAAGGCCTGCCAGATGACACTTGATATTCTGAGGAGGTGGATCATATGACTAGAAGCGGACAGTACTTCAAGTCCCCACACTTAGACCAACCCGAAGCATTCGAAAAGGACAAGAAAGCTAAAAAATAGAGGGAAAAACTGTTAGAGAAAGAGGCTATGCTGAAACAGTTAGATCATGTTTGATTCACAAGACTAATAGTGAGGTATTAATAATCTTATCAAATTAGTGTGGTATTCACTATCCCACCCCTACCCCATTATTAATAATCCTACAAATTTGTTGGATTAATTATCCATTAGATTAATAATCCTAAATCAAAATATCAAAACAAACATAGGATAATTGAGCCTACGAATTAATAATCCTAATCCCATGCTTTAATTCTTCCAATCAAACATGCCCTTAAAGAAGATTCAAGCAGACATATCTATCTGAGGGTTGCTTATGGCTTCGCGCATGCACTGGCAAGCTGTCCTATCAGCGATGGATAAAGCAAAGTTATCTATTGACACAATTCCAGCGCAACTAGTAGGACTTGTCTTCCCGGGAGGCACTGCGCCAACTTTTACCTTTTTCGACAAGGAATTGCTGCTGGAAGGCTCTACACACAGTAAGCCTCTATACATATCCGTAGAGTGTAGAGAGAAGTGGGTACCGGTTGTATTGGTTGACACTGGGTCTGTAATCAGTGTTTGTCTGTCTCGCATAGCCTATACTATTGGCTTGAAGCCAGCAAATTTTGTACTAACGACCCAGGTGATTCGGGCTTACGACAATACAAGTTGAGAGGTGATGGGAACAGTGCAAGTTAGAGTACAAGTTGGCCCGACACAACAAGATATTGAGTTTCACGTCTTGGATGTTCCGGCCACTTTCAACTTACTTCTTGGATGGCCATGGCTGCACCAAGAGAAAGTTGTTTCTTCCACTCTTCATTAGATGTTGAAGTAACCCCATGGAAAGGGGGTGGCCATTGTGTTTGGAAATTCATATATACATCCTCCGCCTAAGGTTATTACACCAATACTGGAGATTATACATGGCAATGAGGATGTTTTCCTATCTGGGTTTACCTTGGTTGAGGCCCGGGTGGTGCAAAATATCTTGGCTATTGATGAGGGGTTGTACGTCAGTGTTCAATCAGTCTACCTCATGAACAAGCTACAACATATACCCGGGATGGGATTAGGAAAGAGCGGCCGGAAGGGCGTTACTGCACTGGCCGAAGTGCCACATAACCCACATGTCTTTGGCCTCGGCTACATGCCCACCAAAGAGGACTGGGTTCGAAAAGGAAAGGAAATCGCCGGAAGAGCTAGAGCAGAGCAAACTGGGAAGCACTATGAGTTTGTGCATAGGCCAATTTAGGGAACTCTGAATGGCCGCTTTGTCCGAGAGGGAGAAGACTTCCCATTTTGCGACTTTCCTGAGCCATGGTTGAACTCCAAGAAGCGGCGTCTACCTGGCTTTGAGATTTTCTTCGACTTACAGCTGCAAGAGGGTGAAGCCACAGAGGAACAGACTGAATTAACTGCTGAGGCTAAACAGAGTACAGGGGGTGAGTCCAACAGTAGTGAACTTGAGGGAGGAGCAGTGCTGGCATGTCTCCGTTCGGATCCTCAGATCAACCCGGAGAGCTTGGCGAATGACCTAATCGTTTCTATGATCGGAGGCCAATCAGGTATGGGCCCTTCCAATGGTATCTTGGATGCATCTGACGCACCGTCCCTCACTTGGCAGCTGGAGAAAGGTTTTCTGTCCAGTAATTCTGAATCAGGTAGTTAGCCAGAATTTGATTCCACAGAGTCTGTGGAGTCGGAATCAGATTCCAATTTCTCTGAGTTTAGGTCTGAGTCTGGTACTCCTGGGGTTAATAACCCAAATGCCGTTGTTTTGTCCAGGTCGTCTTTTTCCTTTTCTTTTGAGTCGGTTGTAACCGAGGAATTAGATGAGCTAGATCTTTTGAATGAGAATGCTGCGACAAATTCTGAGTACTTCTCTGTGCCACTTGTGTATTGTATTGATCATGACTTTCAAAATTTTGATAAAAACGATGAGGAAGGAATTCCTCTGGTTTTAAAACATTTGATTGATCGAGAGGAGGAGAGGTTTGTAAAACCCCTTGTTAATGAAATCATTTCAATTAATGTGGGTACTGAGAAGGATCCGCATCTGGTCCAGATCAGGTCCGCGTTGTCTTCGGAGGAACGCGGGTGCTTAGTCGCTTTATTAAAAGATTTCAAAGATGTTTTCGTGTGGTCCTACGAAGACATGCCTAAAATCGATCCTGAGATTGTACAGCATCGGATCCCTCTTGACCCCGAGGCCAAACCCATCAAGCAAAAGCTACAGAAAATACGCCCGGATTGGGCTTTGAAGATTAAGGAAGGGGTTACGAAGCAGATAGACGCAAGGTTCTTACTAGTATCTGAATATCCGACTTGGTTGGCTAACATTGTTCTAGTACCGAAGAAAGATGGCAGAATTCGGCTGTGTATGGACTTCAGAGATCTGAACAGAGCCAATCCAAAGGACGACTTTCCTCTACCGCACATCGATGAATTAGTGGATTTCACCACAGGCTATGCAGTACTCTCTTTCATGGATGGATTTTCCGGGTATAACAGATCTTGATGGCACTCGAGGATAGAGAGAAGACTACCTTCACCACGTCGTGGGGAACCTACTGCTACAGGGTGATGTCGTTTGGGTTGAAGAATGCTGGAGCCACCTATCAATGTCCTGCAACCAAAATTCTGCATGACATGATCCACAAAGAGGTTGAGGTGTATGTGGACAACATGATTGTCAAGTCCAAGGAAAGAGAGGGCCACTACACCGCCTTGAAGAAATTCTTTCAACAGATCAGAGAATATCGATTGAGGATAAATCCACAGAAGTGCACCTTCGGGGTAACAGCAGGAAAAGTGCTGGGTTTCTTAATCACACAAAGGAGCATCGAGGTAGATCCTTTCAAAATCAAGGCCATCCTAAAAATGCTACCACCAAGGACTGAAAAGGAGGTGCGAGGCTTTCTGGGTAAAGTGCAATTCATAAGACAGTTTATTGCAAAATTAACCTTGACTTGTGAATCACTATTTGGTCTCCTGAAGAAAGGAAAGAAATTCCGATGGATGACTGATGTAAGTTTGCTTTTGAGCAACAAAATCCACCTGTGTTATCACCGCCAGAGCCGGGGAAACCATTGATTCTGTACCTGTCAGTCACCGAAACAACTATCGGTTGCATGCTTGCATAGGAATTTGAGGATAGAGCGGAGAAAGCCATCTATTACTTGAGCAAGAAGATGCTGGAATATGAGACCCGCTACACGCCGTTGGAAAAGGCTTCCTTAGCTTTGGTATTGGCCACCAGGAAGTTGAGGCACTACTTGTTAACTCACTCTGTAATTCTGGTTTTGAGATTAGATCCCATCAAATATCTCTTAGTCCGTTGGTTGCTTCTCCTCTCTGAATTTGATTTGAAGTGTGTGATTCACTAGTCTGTCAAGGGAAAAGCGGTAGCTGAGTTCCTAGCAGATCGCCCAGTGGAAGGGGACGAAGCAGTAGAATACCTATTACCAGATAAAGCTATTTTGCAGGTTGAGGAAGAGATTTGGACAATGTACTTTGACGGAGCATCTAACCAGTATGGTTATGGGACAGTGGTGTTGCTGATAGCACCCGAAAATTCCCATGTACCCTTAGCCTTCAAACTCCGATTTGAAGTATCTAACAACGAAGTAGAATACGAGACGTGTATCGCTAGTTTGGAAGCCGCCCTGGAACTAGGGGCAAAAAGGTTAGACGTCATCAGGGACTCGAACCTGGTTGTCTCAAGCAAAGGGAGACTGGAAGGTTAAAAAAGAAAGGATGAAAATCTATCACCAAACCCTAGATGTTCTGATTCCTAGGTTTGAGAAGCTAACCTTCACGCATCTGTTAGTAGAAAACAACAGCTTCACTGTAGACACCCCATTTTTGACCGCCCTCAAGACTTGGATGTCACCGCTTGAACACTCGGTGATCATCCATGTTTGTGTTCGTCTTGAGTTCCCGGAGGTCTCGGCCACGTGCCTTGCCTCAGGATCTCTCGACTCGATTGTTTTGTGTTTGGTTTTGCACCAAACACTTGTATTTTGCTTTTGAGGAGCAGGGAATGGCTTGTTGGCCATCCCCACACCTCACCGGCTATGACTTGAGGCCACCGGCCATTGGTTATGGCCGGCCAGCACTCTTTGTGGTCAGTCGGCCATTTATTTTGTCAAAATAGCATTTTTGGCTGGCCGATCACTGTGCATCTGCTTTTGTAGATATTTTTATGCCAGCTGTGCTAGCTGGTATGCACTTTTGCCCCCCTCCATACACGTGTATGGATGGATTTCACTCTTGCCAAGCTTGTTTTGTAAGCTTTGCAAGAGTGATCTTCTATAAAGAGGAGGCCTCTCCTCCCTCCTCTAAGGTTAGAGAAAAACTCCAGAGGTTTGGTTTTTAGGGTTAGAAGTGCGTGTCTATTCTATCTCTATACCTCTCTCCCTTGTGAGTTAAGTGTGTGTTTGTCCTTACTATTGCACACAAACACCTACTAGTACACCTTCCCTTAGTTGCTGAGGCATTAGATGGTTGATCTTGGACTTTTTGAGCTGGTTTTGATCCAAGAAGAGGTCTAGTCATGTGATCTTGGAAGTGTTCTTCAAGGGTGAGTGTTCTTGCCCTTTATTTCCCATTTTTGTATAGCTTTTTTGACTATCTTGCAACTGTTTTTAGACTTTGCATATAACTAATAAAAGTCTTTTTTTTTTTTAGTGCTTTAAATAGTTGTTTAAGGTCACTTTGTTGTTTGACCCCTCTTAGGGCTTGTTTGGCCCCATTTTTGTGCTATTTTGGTGAGCTCCGGGACCACCTTGTTTGGGCCTCCTCACCACTGAAATATTGAGGGATTTCAGTGTTGAGGATGGTGGTTTAAGGTCCTAAGAAGGAGAGGGCCATCCCCTCTCCTTGTTGTCTTTAATATGTGCCATTTAAGCCTCATGTGTGAGCACCATTTTTGAACTCATGTTGGCCATGTTTCAGTAGGTATTTGGTAGTATTTTGCCATGTTTTTCCTTTGTTTTTACTTGGTTTAGACACGCCATGCATGCCTTGCATACATGTCTTGTGATGCCATGTTTTAGCCTTAACATGCTTTGTGATTTGAGCCTTGTTCTAGCATGTTTTTGGCCAAGCTTTGTGAAGCTTTTGTGCTTGTTTTGATGTGCTAAAGGTCTGTTTTTGGTCATTCGGGTAGTCCATGCTTTGCTTTGTATAGCTACCATGCAACCTCTCTTGTATGCCCTAAGCATTGACCCCTCTAGCATGACATCCTTGCTTTGTGTCAATGGTTTGGAACCACTTGCCATGCCATTTCAGTCCTTGTGGTGTGTTTGTATGCTTGCATTTGGTGTTCCTTTAAGGCCTTAAAGGGTTGGTGTTTCATGCTCTAGGTTTGTGCCTTCATGTATGCCATCATGTTTAGGCCTCTAGGATGCCATGTCATTGTGTTTTTGGCTTTGTTTTAACATGCTAAAACTCTGATTTTAGTCGTTCAATTCATGCCATGTTTGGTTTTGTTAAGGGTAGTTCAATACCCTTTTGGTGAGCCTTAGACCTTGGACTTTGTTTGCATACTTTGATTGCCTTGTTTATATTGATTTGGCATCATTTTATAACATGATTTCAGAGAATATAATATATGCCATATGTCCATGTTATCCTCTTTTAAGTGTGCTTAAAAGTTGTCTCCATATGCTTAAGTGTTTAGGCCTTAACATGTGCATGTTTGTGTGTGTTTTGCCTTTCATTCCTTAGCATGTTGGCCACTGTTTTGGGCCTAGTATAGGGCTGCCCAAATTGGTATAAGTCCATTGTTTGCATGTTGTCGCATGCTCATCTTGTGTGTTGTCATATACTTAGCCTATTGCATGTGTTGCATGCTTCAATCGCTTTGCATTTGGCACGCATTCTCTTGGCTAAGTTGCCTAACATGTTGTCCATGTTGCACCTTGCATGCTTGCATGGTTAAGTTGCACATTGCATGCTTGATTAGCTTGCATAGTTGTTTGATGTCTTGCATACTTATTTGCTTAGGTTGTGTGCCTATTGCATGCTTACTTGTCTGCATCTCACATTGCACACTTAGCTCACATGTCTAGGTTGCATATCATTGCATGCATCTTTCACCTCTTGATCAAGCCATGATAGAGGTTGAAAGCCCCTTGGTATGTTTCTATGCATTGCATTTCATTTGAAATCAAAATGCACAACTTGGTTCCTTGGGCCATCACGCATTGAAATGCGCGATTGGTGCTCCAAGAATCAAGGAACATACCCCTTTGAGTCACAAACATGATAAGGGATGTGTTGGTGCACACATTTGCTTGAAATACATTGCCATGCCTTGTTTTGCCCTCTGCTGCTGTCAAAACAGGTTCTGCAGGAAGACTTGGCCGGTCGACTACATGAAGTGCTGACCGACCAATTATTGATGGCCGAGAGCTCAACAAATGGTCGATGACCATCCGGACATGGTCGGTGCGGTTTCCACTTGGTCGGTGGTGATCCACAGTGTCCATGGAGCATACCTTGGGAGTTGTTCAATTTTCAGAGGAGCAGAGCAGGGGAAACAGAGGCAAACTTGTGCATGGTGGTGGGTTTTCGAGCGGAACTGAGCACGCATGCATTGGGCCCTCTTCCCGAGGCTGCTTTTACTGCTTAATTAGCTTAGTTAATTTGCTTAACTAGTTAATTGTCTGTAATATTTAATTAGCTTGATAGTTGGTTAAATTGTATTATTCTTTCAGTCCCTCTGAGCGAGGGCAAATTTATAATAAGTGTAGGTGCGTATGTGCATGTTTTCCAACCCCCATTTCTTTCACCCTTTTACTTACCTGCTTTGATGGTTAGTGCTAGGGCATATTTAATTTAGCATCCTTATGCTATGCATGCGTGCATCATTCATCAGTATTGCATGCACCGGGCTCGGCGCATCATACTAACTGCATAGTATTTCAAATCAAACTTGAATACATGTTATCTATCGTATCTCACATGCTATTCATAGATTAGCCGAGCCTATTCTAGTGACATTTTGTATGCAATACATTAGCCACCTTAACATGAATTAGGATCATACATATGATTACTAACTAGTTCACTGTTTTGGCACGGAGTACGATGTAAGTATTTATGCTTTAGCACCTCTCATGAGTGTGAATGTTAACATGATAGCATGCTTACCACGTGACTATATGCTTATGTGATATAACTGCATGAATGCCTGTGGGTGAAGGTTGGATTGTTTGAATTGGGATAATTCATCGAAATTCGTATTTTAGCCTACTCACGAGTAACAAAATTCAAACTATTTTCCAAACAAACGGAAATGCGATACTTTGTTCCGACTTAGGCAATTTAGTCTATACTTGTTTTGCTGTGCGCATCACATAGTAATTCTAGGCTAATAACCAGTTTAAGGGCACATAAAGTTTTCAAAACTAGATATCATGGTTAGTAGAGGCCGATCTTCGGATCGGACGAGAGGGGGTGCTCATAGCTGACCTTCCCCAATCGTACCCAAGTTCCCGAGCCAAGGTAACTTTGGTGATGACGGACACGTGGCCTTAGGCAAATGAGTCAGGGTTTCCTAAATTCTTCCGTTAAAAAATATTTAGGTGGCGACTCTGTATCTGGCAAAGCAGTCCATGTTTGGCACTTCTTTACAAAAATCTGTTTTCCAAAATGATTTGCCGGATTTGGACTCTTTGGTTCAGATTAAGAACCGTGACAATTTGTGTCCGAGCTGTAGTGAGCCCAATGAATGAAACGGGATTTCCCTCCTGGGACGTTCGGGGACATCTACATTCGCTGACGCCTTATCAACTTTATCATCAATTATAGACATTCCTTTTGGAGTCCGGATGCGTCCGATCATTATTGAACAGAGATATGCGCCGACCTATGAGTTGATCGCCGCAATAGATGAAGAACAAAATCAAAACCCTTGGTATTATGATATCTAGAACTTCTTGGAAAATAAAGTGTATCCACTAGGGGCAAATGCCAAAGATAAAAGGGTAATACGGCGGATAGCCGTTCAGTTTATCATCTGCCGAGGTAAGTTGTACAAATGAGGTCATTTGGGAATGCATAAGTTGTACGTCAATGCAGAGGAGTCAAAGCATTTAATGGAGGCCATCCATAGGGGAGAGTGTGGAACACACATGAGTAGAGTAATGCTAGCTCGGAAGATTCTTAGGCAAGGTTATTATTGGTCAACCATGGAGGAGGATTGTATTGATTTTGTTCGGTGATACCACAAATGCCAAATTCATGCAAATCGCATGAATATCCCGCCGTCGAAGCTGTACAATATGCCTTCACCATGGCCTTTTTTACTCTGGAAAATTAATGTTATTAGGGTAGTTACACCGAAGGGGTCAAATGGGCATGAGTACATTCTAGTGGCAATTGATTATTTCATGAAGTGGGTCGAAGTCCAATCCTATACAGTGCTGAAAGCATCACATGTAGCCAAGTTCATCAAGAATAACATCATTTGTCGTTATAGTGTCCCGAATGAGATCATTTCAAACAATGGCTCCTATTTCAAGAAGGAAGTGATCGACTTGTTGGAGAAATACAACGTGGCCTTTCATAAGTCATCCACATATCGACCGCAAACCAACAGAGTTGTTGAGGTAGTCAACAAGAACATCAAACACATTTTGTAGAAAATGGTTGAGACTTACAGGGACTGGCTAGACAAATTGCTGTTTGCTCTCTGGGGCTATGGGGCTTCAATTCGGACATCTACTGGGGCAACTCCATATTCTTTGGTTTATGGGATGAAGGCTATTCTGCCGATCGAAATAGAGGTTCCATCACTGCGGGTTATGGTTGAGTGCCAGATAGCAGAAATGGATTGGCAGCAGAGCAGGTTTCAAAGAACTGATGTTGTTCGATGAGAGGAGGCTGAAAGCACTATACCACGTTAAAGGATATCAACATAGGATTGCCAAGGCTTTTAACAAGAAAGTTAAGTCATGGAATCTTAAGGAAGGGGATTTAGTGCTGAAAGACAGCCGAGCTCCCATCCATGACCCTAGGGGCAAGTTCAGGCATAATTGGATTGGTCCTTATATTATCAAAACCATTTGGTATGGCGGAGCTGTCATTCTTATGGACCTGGATGGCCTAGAATTTTCCCAACCAATCAACATGGACAAGTTAAAGAAATACTATCCTTGAGAGGCTCGTTAGGCCGAAAACCCAGAAGGGCGACCTAGGCAAAAGTTAGAGCACAAAAAAATTAGAAATAAGAAAAACTGAGCTCGCAAGGTTGAAAACCTGGAAAGGGCAGCCTTGGCAAAAGTTAGAGTGCAAAAGGAGAGTGTTAATACTTGAGTGAACCCAAACTGAACTACGTAAGGCCTGATTCCCATCTTCGGGATACGTAGGCAACTTCATTCTGAAGTCCGGCCGTAAACACCTCCAAATCAACTATGTCCATGTGTTTGATCAAGGCATCCTTTGTCTTTTCATTATCTGAAAGTTCGGTTATAATCCTTACCCTGAGAGAAGAACTGATTACAGTACTGAGCAGTGCTATTCAGTCAAGGGGCATTTTTGCATTTCTAGATATGGGGTTTTACCTCTCGAGGATAGATTCCATGTGTGTCAAGTTGTGATCCTTATCGAAAATGGTTTTGAAAAGTTTTAATAAAAGTTGATTTTGTTCAAATTAATCTTTTTACAACTTAGACCATTTTTAGACCAAAAGGAAAACTTCCAGTACTCACAACTTCAATTTCATTGATTTCAATACAAAGTTTCCTAACTCTTGATACAAATCAAAGTTGATTTTATTACATTCAAGAAGAAAACTTGAAAAGTTAGATCAAAGCAATAAACTTAGGACATAGATAAATCAGGTGTTCTTGCGTCCCCTCTCTGTGCTTGTGGAAGCTTCTGATGCTAAAGTAGGCCCAGTTTGTGCCTCATTTTCAAGCCAAGCCAGGCATTCACCAGAAATGGCGCAACTGAAATTAGGAGCAAGAGCCAGAAATTCTCTTGTCCTCCAAGCATTCAGGTATCGAGCCAATTGTGAACCTCGGATTGGAAATGAAGCCAGGTACTCTACCCCCTTTTCTGGACAAGTCTGATCATGTTCGAACTGGCACTTGAATCGGAACGGAAAGTAGAACACACAGTATGTCAGGCCAATCAGCTGAATGCCGAGTCGCTGAGACATCTTGTAGCTCACCTCTAACAGATCAAACCAGGGGTAACGCCAGGGAATGTCAACAATAGACCTGTTGCACAGCCAATGGCACTAGCACCCTTCGTTCAGGAAATCAACTAGCCGTTGGTGAAAGAAATAGCCTCGTGCTGAATATGCAGGGCAAGAGTCCACTACCTTCAACCTGTCCATGAGCCATATCTGGGGAGGGATGAAAAATAAGAGAGATTAAATAATAGAGAGGTGTATGTGGAGAGAAAAAGTGAGAAGGGTTTTCAGAGAAAAGCAGAGCTGGAGTGCCAAGTGATGTGAGAAACATATATGAGACAAGGTGAGAAACATTACCTGAAGAAGTAGTGAACTTCATGCGAATTTGGTCGTCTCCTGCCGATGGAAGACATCCAAGCCCATCAAAGTCTCGGCCAATGCTAAGCCAATGCAGCTCTTTTCCTCTTTCAAGCCTTGAGCTACTTCGATCAAGCGAATGCTAGACCCTCCAAAACTTGGGGCAAGAAAAAAATGAGCCAACATAAACAAACAAAGGGCATGCTGCCGAAAACTCTGCTAAAGACGATCGTCGCGGTCACCGGCGTTAGAAAATTGATGAATGAGGTTGGGAACATCTGACTCTCTATTGTGAACCAAGGATCGAGCCTCATGTAAAGTGAGCCCACACATCCTTCCTAAAGCTTGGATATGACCAAAACAGGACTGGGGCAAGATTTCTTCGTCACGCTCGGATTCCATCAAAACTTGTCATTCTTCAATTATAGGGCATATCTCTTGCCCCCCAAAGCTGAAAACATGTGTGATCGGGTTCCAACACCTAGCCGCCCCGTGAAGGAACGGAAAACACAGTGGAGAACGACTAAGCGAAAATAGTGCATTTATCCCGAAACCCCAGAAATTCACTTTTCCGAGCCATCTAAAGTTGCAATCCAATTTGAGAGTTTTTTGGTAAAGAATGGCTCCATTTGTGACAAAAACAGAGCTAGAATGAAGAAACTACAAAGTCCCAACTTTTGTAGAGGGTAAGGCATTGAGTGGAAGACAAGTGGCAACAATTTGGAGGTCCCTCACATTGATGGCCAACTGGCCAATGGTGATGGCCAATAGCCACCTTTTGTAGCTGACCGGCCACCACTGGTGGCCGACAACTTTTGTTCATGGCCGACAGCATTCTTGTTTGTCCTGTAGTCTTCCTGTGTGTTGAGAGTGCTGAGAACCTGTGCTTTGTTCTGATTTTCGTGCATTCCAAGGTCTTGCTTTCAGTCCCTTTGGGCTTAAGCATGTTCATTTGAGTTGTATTCGTCTTGTTTTGCTTATCGAGTTGTGTTTGTGTTGTTTATCAAGTTGTTGTGTTGCTTATCGAGTTGTATTTGTTTTGTTTTTGCTTGTTGAGTTGTTGCATTGTTTATCGAGTTGTTACTGTTGGTTGTTTATCAATTTGTCATGTTTTGTTTGTTAAGTGTTGGTTGGTTCATTACCTGATTAAGAAAGTACCAATACAATGTGGAATTCTCAAATCAAGATCAATCTCGTTTTTATGCTATGCGATGTTATGCGGTGCTCAGAATGCAAAATATAACACTTTTTCATCAAAAAGCTGTTTTCATTCCGATCATGGTTACTTTTTACAAAAGAGTACAAGTTTTAAAGAAAAATAAAACCTGTCTAAGGCTGTACAAAGCGCTAACACTACTAGCAAAAAGAAACTAATCAAAAAACACAGAAAATTAGCGCCAACTATCTCAAGCTCGAGAGGTCCTCTTCGTCCTCTTCCTAGGCGGAGTCTCAGAGTTGTCTCCGTCAGCGCCGCTGCCTATACCTCCCTCTGAACCAGAGTCATCACCGCTCTCTGCCTCAAAGCCTGACTCAGCATCATCTCCACTAGTAGAACCCGAGCCAATGTCATCGTCTCCACTCTCGGATGACTCGGCGTGCTAACCCACGGCCTCCTTGGTCTTGCTAGTCTCAGCGTTGTCATCGCTCAGAGTGGGCTTTGAAGGGCTCCTCCGATCTCGACCACAATGTCCCCTTCGGCCGTATGTCGGAGCCTGTCTCTCTCTCCTCCCTGCTGTTGAAGGAGGTGCTACTAATGCTGCTGGTGCTACTGGTCCCATCGGTACGAGTGAAACCTGAAAAGGGAAGCTCATGTCAGTTACAGCATATGTATCAAATGCGATGTAGAAGTTAGATGCAGTGTGTGAGTGCAATGTTTCAAATGTGATCTATAGATGCAGTGTATCAGTGCAAATATGAGAAGTTTTCAGTTGAAATGTCAGTGTTAGTGTGTCATTGGAAATTTGATGCCTGGAATGTAAAACTGAAGAGAATACCTAAATACTGTGGAAGCCGAGCAGTGCCTCCCTCCTCAAGATCATCCCTCAAATGAAGTGACTAGCTCGAGTAATCCCTCAGTGTACCCTGCGGGTGCCTGCAAATGTATTGGGAATGATCAATGTCCAGAAGGAATGAATATTTGAGAAAAAATGAAAAATGAAAACTATGGTACATACCGGAGGTGAGTCAGGAGCTCTGATATATCTATGACCATCTGCCGGAGGCTCGATTGGAATCTGGTAAGCCTTTTTGGTGTACTGCTAGCATGTCAACGCGGTCAGAAGCTCTAGCCAACCGAAGCCCTGTTTAGCGGGGGGCACCTCTCTAGTCCTACCCCTCGATGCTTGAGCCCTATTGGTCGAAGGGACATCTACTGCCCTCTATGTGCTAGCACGAGTACCCGTCAAATAAGGCATGAGATGCGTCTGGATAAATGTCGCATAGTCCCCCTCTCCGAGAAAGTAGTCGGCATCCACACCTCGAGTAAAATCAATCACCTCCTGGGAGGAGAGGCTCTCTGTAGCCTACATGGATGGTAGAGGCAGCATGGGAACTACCTACTGCGGTAAACCCAACGTCTGGCGTATGAAGCACTCGCCTAAGAACCAGGCTCGGCAGATTGAGCCCTCGAGTACAAACTGATAACAGGAAGCCCCTCGAGCGCCAGCAAACTGGTCTCTAACACCCTCAGGCATCATCGCCTAGGGCTGCCATGATATCTGCAAACAGAGAGTGCACAGATTGTTAGTTGCCATTAGATATGTAATATGAAGCAAAGCTGAAGTAAAGTAGCAATAACCATGGGCTTTGAGTTACCTCTGCCACGGTCACAGTGTTAAAGTACTGGCGAAAGAACGGAAATGTCTCCTTGGTCCTCCTCACGCACCTGTCATCGTACCAATGAGAGAGAGGTACAATAGGAGGCATCTCCACCTTCGGCTTTAGGGCAAGGGTGGAAAAATATGCATATACCCACAGCTACAAAAAGCAAAAAGGGCTACTATAAGTATACAACAGATAAACACAAGCAATGCAGAAAGCAGAATATGTGTGCAATGTGCAAAGAATGCAGAATACAGAGAAAATGTAAAAAGCAGAATGTGTAGTGCAGTGTACAGAAAGTACAAATACAAAGCAGAAATTAGACTATGTGTGTGCAGTGTACAGAAAGTGCAAAGTAGAAAGCTCAATAGGAAATGCAAAGTAGAAAAGTAAAGCATACCTCCCAACCTTTCCAATAGCCGCCGACTCTATTCCCACTCCTACAAGATGTCGAGCTTATGTATCCGTATAAGGTGGCCAGGCCAGCGCCGCCCCAATCGTAAAGCCGGACCTGAGACAAGTCCATCAAGGCACTCAAGAGATATAGCCTGACAATGTTTGCTCAGTCGGCGAACAAAGTGGTGCCAAAAAATAACATCAAGAAGCCTCGGGCGTATTGCTCGATCTTCTCTAGGGTCTCTGGGTTTTTCCCTCTGAAATGCTCTGAGAACCAAGTGTATCACACCATCCCTGACCGGAAGATACACGGATGAGCCCCCAACAGGTAGATCCAGGCAGCCTCTCACTCGCCCATGTCTGTATCATAAGGGATCGGACGACCCCCTACCTCTATGCCAGTGAGCATAATGAAGTCATGGGGAGTCATCGTCATCTCCCCCGTGGTAGAGAAGTTGAAAGAATTGGTGGTATCCCACTACCTCTCTACCAGTGCGTCAATGAAAGGCCTACTCGCTATGAGACGCGATAGCCCCATGCAGAACAAGCCGAAGCTGGCCTCATCAACAATCTGGCGGACGCCGACGAGGAGCTCCATGTACCACTCCCTCGCAGATGTGGCTCTGTATCCTCTGATAGAGTGTGAGTCCTCCTGTAATCAAAATGAACAGATGAAAGGCAGTGTAAGAAATACAGTGCAAGAATGTATTTGAGACAAACAGATGAAAGGCAGTGTAAGAACTACAATGCAAGAGCATGATCTATGCAAGAAATGCAAGGTACATTGAGGAAAATATAAGAACACAGTGTATACCTCGGTGGTGCCATAGGATAAATGGGACTCCGGCTCTCGTAGAAAGAGATCCTCTTGTACGCCCCGTGCAAACCCTCTGAAATGACGGATGGTGTTGAGTGGTAGTACATGTGTCTCGGGATGATATGTCTCTAGGTCAAAGGGTCGAACCCTGGGTGGTAGTAGTACAGGCTTAGGATTCGCCTCCATCCCCGGGGAAGCTCCGTCATGTGGTATGTTATCTACTATCTGGAAAGAAGATAAGAAAATGGGCGAAAATGAGGAAAATGGGTGGAAAATGCTGAAAGTCAATAAAAGTCAACCCAAAGAAAGAGAAAATGGGAGAAAAGGTCAAAGCCTAAGAAAAGGCACCAAACCCAAGAGAAACTCGAGGTAAACAAGCCTCAAGTAGTGAAAATGAAGAAAAAAGCACCAAAATCAAATTTCAATGGGTTCAAAACGAAGGAAATCATGAGGTTTTAGTGAATCAATTTCGCGTGGGGCGTTGGAAAACGTGTATAAAGCTCAGATCTGGAGAAAAGAAAAGTCTAGGGTGAGAAAGGGATGAATTTCGGCTAGGGAGGTGTGAAGAAATGAAGCTTGGGTGGTATGTGTACTTAAAGACCCGAATGTAAAAAGACTAAAATAGCACGAAACTGTCATCGGTGGCTGACAGCCACAATTGGTGGCCGACAACCTTTGGGTGTGGTCGACGGGTGGCCGATAGGTTCCCAGTGCTCCTACATTAGGTCTTGATGTTGTTTTGTGTCTTCTGTTTTCACGAAGTGCGAGAAAAGTTCACTTTTGAGTTCAAATTGCCACTGCGAAAGCTCCAAACTGTATCTTTGGCGCATGATGGTTCATCGCTAACCCACATCAACGAGGTGTATCCTTTTTGAATATATTGCAACTCTTCCGAGGGTAAATCAAGAGTTGCTGAGTTGGTTTTATCAAGTACGTTTTTGCCACTGCATAGAATATGCATTTCTCTGTTTGCTGCATAGAACATGCACTTCTCCATTATTGCATAGAACATGCTTGTACTTTTTCATGTGTAAAACATGCATAGGACATGCTTCCAATTCATCTCACATAGAACATGTTGTCACTACATTTGCATAGAACATGCATTGTATTGTGCATAGAACATGCACTCTTACTATGTCATGCTTGTTGAGTTTCTTTCTTATGCAGGAACGATATTGTATGTACGGTTCATTCAGAGGAGTTCCAGGTGATATCATTCATGTCCTTCAGTTTACCCTGCTTTGGTTAAAAACATTTGGACGTATTCCGATGTTTATCACCACCCCTTGCTTTGGTTAAAAACATTTGGATGTGTTCCGATGTTTATCACCACTCCTTGTTTTGGTTATAAACATTTGGATGCGCTCCGATGTTTATCACCGCTCGCTTCAGTTAGAGACATTTGGGTGGGTCCCGGTGTTCTCGTTACCTCTTCTCCTCTTGCGTTCGACGCATTAGGACGCCTTCGGTTAGAGACATTTGGGTGCGTCCCAGTGTTCTCACCACCTTTTTCTCGTCTCGCGTGCGACACGTTAGGACGCTTTTGGTTAGAGACATTTGGGTGCGTCCTGGTGCTCTCGTTACCTCTTCTCCTCTCACGTGCGACGCATTAGAATGCCTTCGGTTAGAGACATTTGGGTGCATCCCGGTGTTCTCGTTACCTCTTTCTCCTCTCGCATGCGGCGCATTAGGACGCTTCCATTTCGAACACGTGGGTGCGTCCCGGTGTTCATATCTCTTTCTCCTCTCGCGTGTGGCGCATTAGGATGCTTCGATTTTGAATACGCCGGTGCATCCCGGTGTTCATACAACCTTCTTCTCCTCTCGCGTGTGATGCGTTAGGATGTTTTCGGTTAGACACATTTGGGTGCGTCCCGGTGTTCTCATTACCTCTCTCTTCTCTTGCGTGCGATGCGTTAGGACGCTTTGGTTTCGAGCATGCGGGTGCGCCTCGGTGTTCACCACTCATTTTCTCCTCTCGTGTGCGGTGCGTTAGGATGCTTTGGTTTCGAGCACGCTGGGGCGTCCCGGTGTTCTCACCACCTACTTCTCCTCTCACGTGCGGCACGTTAGGACGCTCCGGTTTAAAACATTTGGGTGTGTCCTTGTGTTCACACCATTTTTCTCCTAGCGTGTGTAACGCATTAGAATCTTGTTTGACATCTCGGGTGCGCCCGACGGTTGTGTTATTCTTTGCCTTTCCTGCGTGATGCGTAATTAAGTTTGCATAATTTTCTTACATCCTTTCTGCATGAAATTTGGTTTGGCTCATGATTCTCACGCGTGGCTCATTTGATTACTTCTTTTCGTGTATGAGATTGCTGTACTTTGTTTCGGTTTGTATGAATGTAGCATTTTTTTGCATAGCATTTGCATTTAAATGTTTCATTACAGCCTCATTGCATGATCATAAGTTATGTTTTTGCATTGTGCATATCATTTGCATCTCGCTCTAGAACTACACTAGTTTGATTCCTTGCAAAGGGATACGCAGGTAGCCTGCAGGCGCAACCGCCTTTGTCTTGCTTGTCTGTTTGTCCAAGTCTTTGGCCTTGTCAAAAATGGGTCGTCTCTGGGCTTTGACATTTACTCCCGTCATTTCATGACTTTCGAGTTCTGTCAAAGAGGGGCAACTGTCGACACCCCATTTTTGACCATCCTCAAGACTTGGATGTCATCGTTTGTGCACTTGATGATTGTGCATGTTTGTGTTCGTTTTGAGAGCCCGAAGTCCTCGGCGGAACGCCTTGTCTTTGAGCCTCTAAACCTTATCTATTTTGTGTATGTTTTTGGACCAAAAACTTGTTGCTTCTAGTTTGGAAAAGTGGATGACCTGTCAACCAGCCCCAGAGGTTGTTGGCCATGGCTTGTTCTTGTCGGCTACTAGTGGTGGCCGACGGCTACCAGTGATGGCCGACGACCACCAGTGATGGCCGACAGCCATTTGTCTCTTTTTTCAGATATTTGTTGCCAGTTGTGCCAGTTGTTGCTCACTGAGCTGCATCTTCATACATGTGTATGGTGAGATGTTCACAAGCTCAAGACTTGTTTTTCTATAAATAAGGGGGTTCCTCCCCCATTTTTGAGGGTTAGCTTTTTTAGAAAAAAAATATATATATATATATATATCTCTCTCTCTAGAATTCTCCCTCTCTCTCTTGTTATTTTGTGTATATTTTCTCCCAAGCCCTTAGCTTTTGCACATTAACCCTTAACCAAATACTCTCACCCTTGGGCTGAGATTACTTGGAGCCTTGTTTGAGCTCTAGAAGAAGGTTTAAGCTCAAATTTGTGCCTATTTTGTGCTTTAGCTTCAAGAGGTATAACACTTGTTATTTAAGCTTGTTTTCAATACTTATTTTCCCATCTTTTCTATTGTTTTTGGCCTAGTTTTCAACTGTAAAAACCTCTGTTTTTATTACCTAAAAATGGTGGTTTGAGACTATTTTGTGTTAAGGGGTAGTCCACCCTTCTTACTCCTTTGTTTGTTAAGCTCTTGTACCATCTTTTCATCACTTTCAAACCAACTTTTTTAGGCCTTTTAACCACTAAATCTCAGAGGTTTTTCAGTGGTAAAAATCAACTTTTGAAGTCCAAAATTGGAGGGGTTAGCATCCCCTCCTTGTGTCTTATTTGCATGCCTAGTTAGCTTCATATGTTAGCATGTTTTTCTAGCTTAACTTATCTTAAGTCTAGCATGTTTTTGCCTCTGAAATAACCTGTTTTGGCTTTGTTTTGGGCTAGTTAGTTTAGTTGAGGCTTGTATTGCATAGTAGTAGTGTTAATTTCTTCACTAGCTTAATGTTTTAATGCTTTAATCATCATTCTTTTGAGTTGATAGCATGTTTTAGTGTTGTTTTGCACTTAATTTCAGCACTTAAAATCTCTACAATTTCCCTACATTCTTCACTCTTTTATTTTCTTTGAAAGTGGTTTTAAATCCCTTGTTTGCTTAAGTATGAAATGGAGATGTTGCACCTAATGGTTTAATCCCTTAGGGAGTTCATTACCAACAGTGTAATGCCTCTTTCATGCCCAAAGTAACTTGTGGTTTGAGCCATTTTTCCATTAGAGGACACTTACTTTTGGACTTAATCGATTAAAGAATGAATCGGTAATGTAAAAATGAGTAAACAAAATGAACAAGTAAAAGAGGCAAGAGAAGCATCTTTCGTGTTGCATTGCATGTGTTCGAATCGGACGTTAATTCGAACACAAGGAAAATGGGACATTTCATACTCAAAAGTGATGAAATGTGCCACTTTCCTTGGTCACCATCACCCTTGATCATGCATGATAGGGTGGTGGTCTTTTTAAGTCTTGTTTTGCACTCATTAAACTTGTACAAACTTGGTTCTTTGGCCATCATGCATGGAAATTGCTTGATTAGTGGTTTGAGAGCCAGGAGTTACACTCTTTTGAGCTTGTTTGATGATAAGGAGTGTAAACAGTACATACAAACCTATGAGAATACATTGCTTTGCCTCTGTTTGCTCTCTGTTGCAGTAAGAGGAAGTTCAGGTCAGCAGCGGCCAACCAACCATCAGCAGTGACTGACGGCTTCCAGCAGTAGCCGATCGACCACCAATGGTTGCCGACGGCCACCATTGGTGGCCGACCGACCATCAATGAAATTTGCACAGTATGTTGGTAAGGTGGAGCAGAGGCATTCTGGGAGTTAGTAGCACTGTTGGAGTTCAAATGTGCAAACAGAGGCATTCAATGGCAAGGTAGTGGCTTTTTTCAGGTGGAGAAACAGAGCATGCATGCATCCCTCACTTCCCGAGGCCTTTTAGTTGATTTGCTTAAGTTAATTAGTAGTAGCTAATTCATGCAAACGTTGTAATTATTTTAGTAGATTAGTTAGTTAATTTATGTTGTAATTAATTAGCTTAGTCACTTTGTAATTAATTAGTTAGGTATTTAGCTAATTAGATTGATTTGTAATATTTAATTAGCTTAGAATAGTTAGTTAAATTTTGTGTTGTAATAATTAGTTCGCTAAATTAGTATAGCTAGTTAGTTAACTTATTCATCCGGACCCTCCTTTGCGAGGGCATAATGCTGTAATAAGTGTGTGTGCGTGTGTGTATGTCTGTCAACCCCACGTCTTTCTCCCTTTTATTTAATCGCTTTTGATGGTTAGATTAGGGACATTTTCTATTAGCATACCTTATGCTTACATGTTTGCATCTATTCATTTGTCTTGCATGCACCGAGGCTCGGCCCATCATTCAAACTGCATTGTAATTTCATATTTTATTTGAATACGTGTTTAATCGCATGTTATCAAATCAATCCATATGCCATATTAGTAGCCAAGCCTATTAATTTCATATTGCATGTGTTGCATTAAAGCATCTTGTATAGTTAGGATCATGCATCTTTCTAACTAGCTTTTGTTTTGGCTTGGAGTACTCAGTGAGTTTTATGCTTTAACATACTTGCATGAGTGTGATTGCCATATTGCCATTTCTAGCATGCTTGCCATGAGGCTATGTGCTTACTTGATAAACTGCATGAATGCCTGTGGATGAAGGCTTCTTGTTTGAATTGGAACGATTCAATAAATGTGTGTTTTAAGCCCACTATGTTTGGTGGCAAATCCACATTTTTAAGCGCACTTGAGGTGGCAAATTCAAACCATTTTCGAAAACAAACATGAGTTGAATTGTTCCAAGTCTTGCGACTAGTCTATACTTGTGTGTGCGCATCACATAGTAAATGCTAGTTCAAATAACCGGAATAAGAATGCATAATGTTTATAAAATCTCATACCATGATTAGTAGAAGCCGATCTTTGATCGGGCGAGCGGGGGTGCTCAATTCATGACGTTCCCCCCTCGTACCCAAGTTCATGAGCCGAGGCAACTTTGGTGACGACAGACACGTGACCTTTGGCACGAGTCAGGGTTTCTTAAATTTCACCAAAATAAAATATTTAGGTGGCGACTCTGTATCTGGCAAAACAATCCAATTTTGGCATTATTTGATTTAAAATTAATTTTCCAAAAAGGTTTGCCTGATTTGGACTCTTTGGTGTTTATCAGTTTCACATTGCACTTGTGAGACTAGATTCAGAACCGCGGGAGTCCGAACTGTGAGGCCTTCTTTTCAAACCCTTTCCGAAAGGCGGGGTGTGGAAAAAGGCGAGTCCACAGGAACTTACCTCACCCTTTCGATCATTTGATGTTTCTCCTTTTAAGAATCTCTTGGAATTTTTATGTTTAAAATTCAGATTTCTTCTTTTTGCTGTTGTGGTTTCAGTTGTATGCACTTTGTTAGCTTAAACATTTTTGAATCCTTCCACCAACAGTTTTTAGCTTTATGGCCTAGTTTGTTGTAGTTTTACCAAAATACCATGGGTTTTTTTTTTCCCCCCATTTGTCAGCTGAAGTTGTGATTTCCTGCATAAAACTCATAAAACTTAATTCCTTGGTTAGAGAATCTACAATGGAATTTTTCTCAGAAAAAATATATTCAACATCAAAACTAAAATAATGAAACCATTGATGTCATCTGTGTAATTTGCTTTGACTTACATCTCTTAAATCCTTTTTCAAAAAAAAAACTTTAAAACACTTATTATTTGTCTTAATAATGAAACATTCAAAAACTAAGAAAATATAAAATGATTTTATACCATTTTTTACAGCAAGAAATTCTTTTTCATTTATATGGTATCTTGTTTCAACATCTTTGAAACTACCACTCCAATGTCCACATATCTATTCTTTAGATTTATTAGGAGATATTGATTTTAATACTGCTCCCCAATTATTCTTAGAGGTATCTGCTTCTAAAATTAATTTATATCTTTGATTAGGTAGACTTAACTTAGGAAGATTGTTTTACTATCTTCTTGATTCCAACTCCAATTTCCTTTTCTAAGCTTTTTGCTTAATGGGTTTACTAATTCAGATAAGTTCGTGAAAAACCTACGTGATTCATGATTCAAAATAGATTGAATTGCAACAACTCCCAAACAATCAAAACTAACAATCTAAATCATCTAGTACATACAAAAGTGATTTAGCTTGTTGTTTTGCAATTAATAAATTGACACAAACGATTTTTACATGGAAAAAAAATCACAGTTAGAGCACCTTCAATTGTGATAAAAAAATCACGGGTGAAACGCCACTAATCAATCCACTATGGAGAATGAAAAAACACAAGATTACCGAACAATTTGCCCAACACACTGTAAAATTGTCTTCCATCACGTGTGCCTCTTTCACCAACACCTTCGTCTCGAAATTGATTAGTATGATGTTGAATCCACGACAATGAGCCGCTTCAAACTCCTTCAAAGCCTTCACGCCCGAATCTTCGGAATCCACCGAACAAACTCTCTTTGAATAGGATAATGAAATAACCCCTTTGATGTATTCAATTTAAGTCATGAGACAAACTCACAAAGACATCAAAGGGAAACAAGTAAAAACCTCTAGAAGCAATCACAAACACTCAGGATGTAGATTTGGACGCTGTAACCCTAGAATTTGTCTTTCGCGCAACTTTATAGTCAACAAGGTCGCGGTGACCGCTCGAGCCATGGAATGGTTGCTCGAGCGGTGTGCCTTATTGTAGACACCTCATTTTGACCGCCCTAAAGACTTGGGTACTTCATTCCAAATGCTCGATGATAAAAGTTACACCATGTGATCTTTTGAATCTTCAGCAAAGGAATTCAGATTCAAGCTCTAATCCCAACCTTACACCCCATTTTGGCCAAAATATTTTAAAACCTTGTCCTTCTCTCCAACCTGCACTGGCCATGCAGTAGTAGCCCAATAAGCAGCTTTTAGATCTGGCTATGAGTATTTGGGCCCGGCCGAGTCTCATTGGCTGTAACGTCCCGAAATAAATACAACAAACCATCCACAGTATCAATGAGTGACAACAATGATAAAGTAATTATCTTCCATTAAGTCCAATTAAGTTTACAAAAGGGAAACATATGCGGGCACACATTCACAAGCCTGACCCTAAATCTATAGCATATGTTGCAAAATCCAGAAATAGAATGAAAGTTGAACTGATAAGAAATGCCCTAAGGGCTTACAACTTTCCAATTCAATACTTGGTTACAAAAAAAGTGGATTTAGATCCAATACAGTTAAAGCCCTTAGCTTGTACAAAAATACGTATAACAAATACATAAAATGAAGCCTTTGCTCCAAGTCCTCCCCAGCTATTGCCTTGGCGGAGACATATCATTGGCACCTGAAATGTTTTTCCCACATAGGGTGAGCCAAAGCCTAATAGAAATAATCTAACACAATTTATGAAGTTTAACAAAGATATAAGATGATATGCATATATAATGCTCGTGCAAAATATTTTATATCTCCTTTCAAAACCATGCACTACCAGGTTTATGTCAAAATTTGTAACCACTTGTAGAGAACATGGAGCGTTAAGTAGAGGTTGAAGGAAGTTATGGAAGATCACGGAGTATGAAATGAAGGAGGCAGAAGAGTGGGTAGTTTTAGGTAGTTTTTTCCTACAAATGTTTGCCTATAAATAGCCATTCATGGCTACATTGTAAAGGTTCAGAGCTCAAATAAAGACAATTGATTTCTACTTTTCTTCTCATTTATGTTTCCCGCATTTTATTTTACGCACTTCCTTTTCGAAGCATTTATTTTCAACACTTTCTTTTCGAAACATTTTATGCACTTCCTTTTCAAAACATAATAGTAGAGGTAAGTAATTATTACTTTGATTGTTCACTCAATCACTCTGATTATTCACTCAATCATCTTTCTCCTTCTCCCTCATTCTTTTGTTAATTTTTATTTTCTCTACACTTGAGAATTTTGAAGTGCTCTTCATTGAGGCAAAAGAACCATCAACACAATTGCTTGATAATTGGCTTGAATTTAATCTGTAAGGTTTTTTCAATCCTTGTTGTCATACTCGCATTTATGGTATTTTCCTTCGTAGGAAAAATAAGCCAACAATTTTTGGCACGTCCAGTGGGACATCAAGTGTAAGAAATGAAAAATAAGTTGGATTTGTCCATTCTAAATAGCTTAGATGAAATATTTTGGTATAAACAAAAAATTTTGGATCTTCAAGAAGAGATCCATTTTCTTGATGAAACAAATTTCCATCCATTACAATATTGTTTGGTAGAAGAAGAAATACACCATTTAATTGGAGTACTTCATCAACTTAATATGGAAATTTGCCAATGGAGACATGAGTTATCAACCCTTCTTGTGAAGTCTTCAATGACTGAATTTTGTGGGGTTTTACAAAATGTTTTCAAGTCATTTGTGACTGAAATTAGTAAAAATATAATTTCATCAATGGCTCGGGAGGTTCAAGAGGCCATTTTTAAAGAGCTAAATTATGAAATTAACATAACGAAAGAGCATGTTCTTGAGCCAAATTTGGCTAAGAATGATGTTCCATGCATGGCTTGGGAGAGGGGGGGTCCAAAAACCAATTTTCAGAAAGTCAAGTCATGAAAATAACGTATCTATGGGGGATTTTCATAAGCCATTAATGGCTAACATAGAAAAATAGCCCACTATGCCAAATAATTATGAAAATCAATTCGGCGAAAGTCATGTTTTTAAACCAAACATGGTCAAGAATAATGAACAAGCCACTGTTCATAAATTCAAAATTTTTGACATTTTTCAAAGTGTCAAAAAGTATGAATTTTCATGATCACACTATACCATGACTTTTGTTGTTCAAAATCCATTTTCGATTTGTGGATCACATCAAACATTGACTTTGATGGAATGGCTAACAAATAATATTTCGTTATTACAATATATTGGGCAAACAATATGGTTACTAGTTTATCCGTAAAACCATCACCATTTGCTTTTGTGGTTACTTTCAAAGCATGTCCCAGGACACTTCGAAGCATGTTATTAAGAACATGTGAGGGTTGTTAAACCTCTTTTCAAAGAATGAATGATTGTGCTGTTATATGTATTCATTGAAATATCGTTTTATAACCACTAATGACTAGTTAAAATGCCAAACTAATTTCATAGTAATCCAACTCTTTGGATTTGGTTCGAAGAGATGTCGTGAGCACTTTCGAAGGACGACTTTGGTCCTTTAGTAACATATGTGACTTTCAAATGGTGGTTTTGTCATCAATAAACACCTTTGAAATGTAACATGGGATGAGAAAGCTTTCGAAATGTGTACCTCCTTTCAAATATATGTAAAATGGCAATTAATTAATTGTCAAATAATGCCTATTTTTGCCATGATAATTAGTGGCTCTACTGATAAACATTTTTATAGCCATTCATTACATGGAAATGTAACTAGTATTCTACAAAAGTTGGTTTGAAGGATAACGGTTTTGGTGTCTTCGGAGAATTAATAATTGGCTTGAAGCACAAAATATTTTCATTAATTATGTGTGAACTAGAACATACAAAATTTGAATAACCACAATGTTGGCCAAAAGTTACTTTGAAAGCCCTTGTGTCATAATTTTGTAAGCTTCAAAGCACTCCATCTTTCATCAGCAACAGCTTTGAAGAAACAATAATACTGGTTATGAACCTTCGAAGCTTTGCTGAGTTTCCAAGGGTGTAATTTGTCATTTTTTGGCACCTTCGACCTTCAAAGGATGATTTTGGTCCTCTATACCATTTTCGAAGCTTGTTACTAGTCCATAATAGCTAGCATGTGTAATAGCTTGTTAAGGTGAATTATGTTTGGATATTGGCTTTGCCTTAAAAATATGAAGTTCTGAATGATTCTAAGTGCAAGCAACATCAACCTACTTCAAAAGGTTCCAAGTTATTGAAGTGTTTGAAGTACAAGTAAAATAAAATTATTTAATTTCCTTCAATGGATTGGCCGATTCGAAGTACATATATAATATCCCTTCAAGGCATATGTATAATTCGAGACATCTAGTCATAATTTCATGTTCATTCGAAGCACTTTATTGGTGCTATTATATCATTCGAAGCACTTTGTTGATATTATTCGAAGCACTTTATTACTTAGATTAGTCATGTGCTTGGTTCAACCCTTCAAAAATTCAAGTAAACATCAGTATCAATGGCCGCAGGGGGTCATGTTGGCACTATAAATTTGTAATTTTTATTATTTATTATTTATATAATTGCAGGACATGTGGCACCCTCTTACTCATTTAGAGGTTATGAGAAGTTATGAAATGTAGAAAGATGATGGAGAACAAAGTGGAGAACATGGAGCATGAAGTGGAGGTTGAAGGAAGTTATGGAAGATCATGGAGTATGAAATGGAGAAGGTGGAAGAGTGGGTAGTTTTAGGTAGTTTTTTTCTACAAATGTTTGCTTATAAATAGCCATTCATGGCTATATTGTAAAGGGTCGGAACTCAAATGAAAGACAATTGATTTCTATTTTTCTTATCATTTATATTTCCTGCATTTTATTTTACGCACTTCTTTTTTGAAGCATTTATTTTTTGCACTTTCTTTTTGAAGCATTTTATGCACTTCCTTTTCAAAGTATAGGAGTAGAGGTAAGTAATTGTTACTTTGATTGTTCACTTAATCACCCCTATTGTTTATTCAATCATCTTTCTCTGTCTCCCTCTTTCTTCTGTTAATTTTTCTTTTCTCTACAATTGGCAATTTTGAAGTCCTTTTCATTGAGGCAAAAGAATCGTCAATACAATCGCTTGATAATTGGCTTGAATTTAATCCATAAGAATTTTTCAATCCTTGCTGGCATGCTCGCATTTATGATATCTTCCTTCGTAGGGAAAATAAGCTAACAAATATATATATTTTTTGATTTGTTATACACCACATGATGTCGGCTCCAATTCTATTACTATATCATTTTGGGTGAATTTATGAGTTTTTAACATTTCTTCTGAATATATAAAAATAAATAAATTATGGTGTGTAACTTTTCTCAACTGATAAATATAAAACAAATATTAAGATAATTCTCCTATCTAAAAAAACTACTAAGATAAGTCACTGAACTACTAAAAAAGCAAAAGAAAATACAAATATATACAAATGACTAATTTTATTAACATAAATCATACTCGCATAACAAATGATCAATTTTATTAATAAGTAAATCATTAAGTAAATTAACAATTTTTAATGATAAGAAAAATATTTTTCAATTAACCCTTTTGTTAATAAATAAATCATTAAGTCAATGAATAGTTTTTAATTATATGAAAAATATTTTTCAATAAATAATTTTGATAATTTATTATTACATAGGAGAATTGTTTGTTTGTTTTTTTTTTTTCCCTCTTGAGTATTGTGTTAAATTAAAATTTATAACAAACGATAATTGAAATTTCTAGTATTGTAGGACCAATTCATATTTTAAACAATCTTTATGAGTGTATTTGTAATTTGTCAAAAAATAAAATATTTATGTTTTATTATTGACTAAGAATGTTTGTATAATTATGAAAAAACCTATTTCATAATTGACCAAGAATATTTGCATAATTACGAAAAAAAACTTGTTGCATAATTGACCAAGAATGCTTGCATAATTAAGAAAAAAAGCTTTACTCAACATATAGGCCACCATTAGTGTGGGGACCGAATATAATATACTAAGGAAGGCCAAATGAGGTTTGAAGAAAATTAGGCCAAAGACAATTCGGATCTGTCCAAGGGCTCTTGAAGCCAAATATACAAATCAGCCACATAAGGAGTCGAGTGGGAACCAGCATACAATCGGAAGGCCAAATAAGCAATCATGCGCAAGATTAGGAGTGGGCCCAACCCTTGGGCCCAAAAGATAATATAAATAGAGGAACATCAACCAAAGAGAGATATGTGAGAATAGACAAAATAACTTGAGATAGAAGTAAACTTGAGAGAATACTAACTTGTCCGTCAGAGTGCTAATTCTGACAACCCCGACCAAAGTGTTCATCCCTTTTTTAGGTAGCGATCAGAGGATCAAGAACGTCTGGCTGGATCCTAAAGTATTTCCAAACCACTTCTCCACAACTGGCGTCGTTTGTGGGAATACTCAAGTGCATCCATGGCGAGCGTAACAGATGATCCTCTAGTAGTTGTTGACGACATTACGCTAAGAGATGACATCACCCCAAGAAACATGCTTGGACAGGAGAATATCATCGCGCGACGAGCCTTGAACTTCGACTCAATAGCTCAGACCTCGCCCTCGACTTCGGTGCAAGAGAAAATGCAAACAATCATGGATTAAGCAAAGCAAAATGAACAGCATCTAGAAAACATGATGGCTAGGAACAAGCGCCTGTGCCAGGAATTGGCCCTGAAGCTAGCCAAATCCCAGCAAGCCGCATGCCATGACCGAGGTCGACCCCCAGGAAAGAATGATGATCGACGATGTCGACTTCGAAAACATGATAATGACAGTGATTTTGACTCGCCATCCTAGAAACCCAGAAAGAAGGGACGAGTCGATATATACAGCTCATCTGAAGGAAGTCTGTATGTCCGGAACAGGTGGGGGAGAAGAAGTGATGATTCGGATAAAGAAGACAAGCATGACCCATTTATGTGACGCATCACAAGGGTTGTGCTGCCCAAGAAGTTCAAAGCACCATCGTTCACCCTATATGACAGAAAATCAAACCTCACTGACCATATTCGTCATTATAAACAAGCAATGACACTGCATGCTGATGATGAAGCCCTCATGTGTTGAATGTTTTCAAGCAGCCTGGGACCATTGGCCGTCAGATGGTACTATAAACTGGAGCCGACATCGATAAAAAGCTTTCATCAACTCCAAAAATCCTTCAGGGCAAGATTCATTACCAATGAAATTTAGCCAAAGCAAGCCAACTCACTCTAGGCAATGCAAATTAAACCAGAAGAAACCCTTCGTGAATATTTAGCACGCTATTGGGAATGTTTTAACCTGGTAGATGATGCCTACAATGACGCCATGGTCATCACAGCCTTTAAAATGGGATTACATCCTGATAGTCCCCTCCGCAGTTCGTTGACCAGACGGCCCCCCAAAGCAGTTTGGACGTTAATGAAGAAAGTCGAAGAACATTGTAAGGTGGAAAATGATGCCCTGCGGGTCAAAGCCGAACAGAAAGCTGTTAAGACTACACCGTCTGGTATCGTTCAGTAGATAAGCGTCATGCCGTCAAGGAGCCCTGCACCCTGAAATCGGCCTAAACGAGACAAAAAGACATGATTTGCGCCAATCAAGCGATCAGTGTTCACGCCGATCAAGTGATCAGTGTTCACACTAATCAAATGAACAATATCAAGTGGATAGCAGGTGCGCAAGACGCTCAGACAAGAAGTACACGGAATTAGCAGAGCCGATTAGCAAGATTTTGTCGAAAGTCCAATACCTTCCATTCTTTAAATGGCCGTCCAAAATGATGGGACCTCCCGATACAAGGAGAAGGGATAAGCGGTGCGAATACCATAAGGACCATGGTCATGACACCAACAGCTGTTATGCACTGAAGGACCACCTAGAGGAGCTGGTACAAGACGGTCAGTTGGCACAACATGTCTGAAAGAATAATCCATCGAACACGGTAGCCCTACGGCCGGATTCACCTCCACTTGGTGTAATTTACATGATATACATCCTGCCGTCGTCAGCCGAGGTATATACAATTTAGTTGCAACCTAGCCTACATAAGCCAATCACACTAGCAAAACAGCCCCATGAAACTGGGAGAATTGGTTTTGATGACACGAACTTAGTTGGAGTAACTCTCCCTCACATCGATCCCCCCGTCATTGAGCTTCGCGTGAATAGATTCACCATTGAACGTGTTCTCATCGATTAGGGAAGCACTTTAGAAATAATGTATTACAAGACGTTTGTTAAACTCAACTTCACTGACTCAGATTTGATGTCAGTCGATTACCCATTATTTGGCTTCAACGCTAATCCCGAGTATCCTTTGGGCAAAATCACATTACCAGTCTGGGCAGGCACCAGATCAGTAGATGTAGAATTTCTGGTTGTCAAACTTTCATCACCATACAATCTCATCATGGGAAGAACTTGGTTGCATACCATGCAAGTTGTGCCGAGCACCTACCATCAATTACTTTGTTTTCCGATTGAGTATGGCATTGAACAAATTCGGGGCTCTCAGAAATTGGCACAGGCATGCCACCTTGTTGCTGCTGCAAAAAGACCAAAGGAACTGGTAGTGAATTCAATTGAAATACCGGATCGGGAGAGCCTCGAGGACATTGGGAAAATCCCTAGCGAAAAGGCAACTGAAGACCTGGATCGGATCGAAATTAATGGGAGTCCTGACAAGTTCTTCATGATTGGCACTTCCTTGGATGAAGTTGACAGACACGAGCTTGTATCCTTCTTACTTGGCAACCTCGACGTGTTTACGTGGACATCATACAAGATGCCAGAGTTGGATCCATCTGTGGCCTAGCACCACTTAAACATTAATCCAAAATGTAAGCCAATCATTCAGAAAATTCAACGGTTAGCCGTGGAGCATGCTTCGACCATTGTCGAAGAAGTTGACCGACTGCTTGATGCCAGAGCAATTCACGAAGTAACTTATCCTACATGGTTGTCCAATACCGTGGTGGTAAAGAAGAAGAATGGATCCTGGTGTGTTTGTGTGGATTTCACGGATTTGAACAAAGCTTGTCCCAAGGATTGTTTTCCCCTCCCCAGAATAGACCAACTCGTAGATGCAACAGCACATCATCAACGCATGAGCTTCTTGGACGCCTACAGAGGCTATCACCAAATTGCCATGCATCCGGAGGATCAAGAAAAGACCACATTCCTCACCCCAAGAGGAACCTATTATTACAAGGTCATGCCTTTCGAGCTGAAGAATGCGGGGGCAACTTACCAGAGATTGGTTACTGCATGTTCAAGGAACAGCTCAGTCGCACCATGGAAGTGTACATCGATGACATGGTGGTCAAATCTAAGGAAAAGCACGCCCATCTAGCTAATTTGGTAGAGACATTCGGCATTCTTTGAAAGTACAAAATGAAACTGAACGCCTCAAAGTGTGCATTTGGCTGGCATCGAATTTGGCAAATTTCTTGGCTACATTGTTAACCACCTGGAATAGAGGCCAACCAAAGGCAGATCATAGTAATTCTAGAACTTGGCTCTCCTCGGTTAGTCAAAGAGGTTCAGAAGTTGATAGGAATGGCCGCCACGCTCAACAGGTTTATCAGCCGTTCAACAGATCGCTGCTGACAATTCTTTGACACACTTCAGCAAGGCAAAGCTTTTGAATGGAGCCTCGAGTGCCAGGCCGTTTTGGACGACTTGAAAACTCATCTCCGATCAGTACCACTCTTGGCAATCCCTTCGGTAGGCGATCCACTCATTTTCTATCTGGCGGTATCTAACCGGGCGGTCAACGCCATACTTTTAAGGGAAGAACTTGGGGAGCAGCGACCAGTTTACTATGTAAGCAAAGCAATGGCTGACGCTGAAACACATTATCTACCATTGGAAAAGCTTATTCTTTCTCTCATCATGGCTGCAAGAAAATAGATGCATTACTTTCAGGGGCATACCATAGGGGTACTAACGGACTATCTCCTCCGGTTGGTGCTTCGTAGTGCAGAAGCATCAGGGTGCGTTTCGAAATGGGCTTTGGAACTCGGCCAGTATGATATTCAGTTTCTGCCTAGAACTTCCATCAATAGGTAAGTGCTTGACGACTTTGTAGCCAAATTCATGGAATGCCTTGCTGACTTCAAGTCCGATCAAGTGTAACCTAAACCAAACTGGAGAATATATGTCGGAGACATTTGGCAAATGTACTGTGATGGATCATCTAACCAACGTGGCAGTGGGGCAGGCATAGTAATCATGACCCCCGAAGGGGCAATAATCGAGCAGACAGTCAAACTAGGCTTTGATGCATCAAATAATGAGGCCGAATACGAAGCATTACTAACTGGCCTTCGGAATGCACTTCACCTTCGTGCGCAGGAATTGCTTGTTTTACTATGACTCAAAATTAGTCATCATCCAGTTAAAAGGGGAGTACGCAGCTAAAAATGACCGCATGGCAGCCTACATGAAAACAGCAAATTCCTTGCTCGCAAAATTCGACCACCACAAATTGAATCAAATAACCCGGGGTCAGAACACGCATGTGGATGCCCTTGCTTGCCTAGCCTCTGCCATCAACATAGAAATCAAACAGACAATTGAAGTAGGATTCATCCCTGAGCCAAGCATTACCTTTTCTGAACCAGTTCAGATTAACATCATTGAACCAAGTCCAAGTTGGATGGACCCTATCGTTGCATTCCTTTCCTCAGAACAACTCCGAATGGATAAGAAAGAAGCCCACAAACTGTGAAATAAAGCCCTGCGATACTACTTAGATCCGCATGGAAAGCTCTACAAAAAATCCCTTTCTGGGCTGTACTTAGAATGTGTTCACCCAAATAAAGTTAAGGAACTCTTGGCTGAAATACATGAAGGTAGCTGTGGTGCCCATTCTGGAGGACGCTCATTAGCCCATTGAACCGTAACATAGGGGTATTATTGGTCGACCATGCGAGCAGATGTCGAGAATTATGTCAAGAAATACGAATAATGCTAGAAGTTTTCTTCTTTATGTCATCTACCTGCCGAGGAGTTAAACACTATCACTAGACCTTGGTCGTTCGCTCAATGCGGACTTGATATCGTCGGACCATTACCACGGGCTCTAGGGAACAAACAATTCACGATCGTCGCAACAGATTATTTTACAAAATGGGTCGAAGCAGAGGCATTAACACATATTTGAGATGTCAATGTTAAGCGTTTTGTATGGAAAAACATCATAACACGATTTGGCATACCAAGAGCACTTGTCTCAGACAACGGCACCCAATTTAATTGTGGTGTCTATCGAGAATTATGCAACACGTATGGTATCTAGCCCTACTTTTCCTCGCCGGCATATCCACAAAACAATGGTCAGGCAGAGGCCTCCAATAAAGTCATCCTGGACGGTATCAAGAAAAGGTTAGAAAGAGCTAAAGGTAGATGGGGGCGAAGAGTTGCCCAGTGTGTTGTGGGCTCATCGCACTACTCCAAGGCGATCCACTGGGGAAACGCTATTATCCCCCTGGAGATCGATCTACCCATGCTGAAATCCAAGGTTTTTGACATGGGTCGTAATGACAAGATGTTGGCCTTAGACTTGACTCTGATTGAAGAATGCCGAGATCATGCCCTTGTATGCAGAGCGTGGTATCAGCAACAGCTCCTAAATCTTATAATCAGCGCGTAGAGTTGCGTCGTTATACACCTGGAGAATTGGTCCTCAAGAAAGTGCTTCCTCCTACCAAGAATCTGGCAGACAGAAAATTAGACCGCAACTGGGACGACCCTTAGCAGGTTGATTCAATCGTCGGAACAGGAACGTATCGGCTCAAAAACACGGTTGGGAGAAGTTTGCCACACCCTTGGAATTCCACACATTTGCGCTAATTCTATCATTAAGCCAACTTGTACAGCGTACCAGTTTGTTTCAAATTTTTTGCAGATATGTTGTGTATACATCTTTCAATTCCCCAATGCAATGCCCTTTCTTATTGCAGTCTCGTTAATAATGGTTTAATAATGAATAAAAGACTTTGAATTCGGAGCCCCATTCATGGATGTCACGTTTGGGCCGAATAAGCTTTTGAATTCAGAGAGCTTTTCATGGATATCACGATTGGCCAACACAATATGACTCTGAATTCGGAGCCCCATTCGTGGATGTCACATTAGGGCCGAATAAAGCCTCCGAATTCGGAGTGCCTTTCGTGGATATCACGATTGGCCAACACAGTAAGACTTTGAATTCAGAGCCCCATTCATGGATGTCACGTTTGGGTCGAATAAGCCTCCGAATTCGGAGCGCCCTTTGTGGATATCAGGGTTGGCCAACACAGTAAGACTCTGAATTCGGAGCCCCATTCGTGGATGTCACGTTTGGGCCAAATAAGCTTCTGAATTTGGAGCGCCCTTCGCAGATATCATGATTGGCCAACACAATAAGACTCCGAATTCGGAGCCCCATTCATGGATGTCACGTTTGGGCCGAATAAGCCACCGAATTTGGAGCACCCTTCGTGGATATCACGATTGGCCAACACAGTAAGACTCCGAATTCAGAGCCCCATTCGTGGATGTCATGTTTGAGCCGAATAACCCTCCAAATTCAGAGCACCCTTCGTAGATATCACAATTGGCCAACACAATAAGACTCTGAATTCGGAGCTCGATTCGTGGATGTCACGTTTCGGCCGAATAAGCCTCCGAATTCGGAGCGCCCTTTGTAGATATCACAATTGGCCAACACAATAAGACTCCAAATTCGGAGCCTCATTCATGGATGTCACGTTTGGGCCAAATAAGCCTCCGAATTCGGAGCGCCCTTTGTGGATATCACGATTAACCAACACTGTAAGACCCCAAATTTGGAGCCCTATTCGTGGATATCACGTTTGGGCCGAATAAGCCTATGAATTCGGAGCACCCTTCGTAGATATCACGATTGGCCAACATGATAAGACTCTGAATTCGGAGCCCCATTCATGGATGTCACGTTTGGGCCGAATAATCCTCCGAATTCAGAGCGCCCTTCGTGGATATCATGATTGGCCAACACGATAAGACGCCGAATTCGGAGCCCCATTCGTGGATGTCACGTTTGGGCTGAATAATCCTCCGAATTCAGAGGGCCCTTCATGGATATCATGATTGGCCAACACGATAAGACTCCGAATTCGGAGCCCCATTCATGGAGGACACGATTGGGCTGAATATGCCTCCGAATTCGGAGCGCCCTTCGTTTATAACCACGAATCGCCGAGTAATCCTCCAAATTTGGAAGGACCAAATTTTGCTATAGAATGGCATGGATCAATATACGATTGTCATAAGTAAATACAAACATTAATCGAAACAATATAACAAATATTTATTTCGTTAAATAAGCGGAAATACATGGCTTTTGACAAATTCAAAAGTATAATGTGTATTGATATCTAAATTTCTTTGGCCCCCTTTCCATCGTCGGTTTTCTTGGCATCATAAGCTTCGAAGGAAATTTGTAATTCTGATATAGAGGTGACGCTGAATCGATACTTGCGGCCTGCAAAGCCTTAATCCATCCATGCTTAAATCCATAATTTTTGCATCGACAGACATCTTCGGCTAACTTTTCCTTCGTCTTTTCAATACCAATTTTTCGCCCATCAAAAAAACCTTGTTCGTAGGCCTTCATTCTTATTGCTTCTCTTGCGAACATGCTCTCTGTATCTCGTTCTATAATCGCATGATCTAGAAGATGCTGGTTTACTCTTTCCACCATGATCGGGTTCATTTGACTCACCGACTGAGTTTCGGAAGCCTTAGTTTTTTTCAGCTCGTTCTCAGCTTTCTCTGCATGATGTTCTAAGCTTCAAATGCAGCTGTCTTTCTGCTCTATCTCTCTTTGCTCGGCACGAAGACGCATACCAATTTCATAAGAGGTATATAGTCCCTTTGTCGCTCCATGGACGCCCTCTCAAAAAACTTCGTAATCAAGCCAACTGACCATTGATTACTGGACTTTGGGCGGAAAAATTTGTCGAGCAAACTTGACTGCCACATTTGAATTGTAGGCAATCGAATTTGCTTTAGTCATCGGTTTATTCTCAACGAAAACTAAAAATCTTAACGGGTACGGAGCTCTGCTCGGCTAACTTCGTGCAACGCTATGACCAACGGCATGACTCTTTGAGCCCCCTCGTTGCTGCACCCCATCCCTAGGTGACTTTACTGCATCACCTCTTCTGGGGGACCTGCTCCGACGTCTGGGCGACCGACATGTCTTTCTCCCCTCTGCTGTTACATTCCCTGTTCTTTGAGCTTTACCTCCAGCAACACGATGCATTTCAGCGTCCAGTTCAGCCAAACTTCTTGCTTCTTCTTTACTGTTGAAGAATAGTCTCTGAGACATCTATGGCCCAACTCGAGTTTCTACTCATCCTCAAATTATCGATTATCGCCTGTCGATTATCGTTGTCTGTGCCAGATTTGTTCCACAACGCCCGTAACTTCTTAAATAGATACTTCGTTCATTAATTACGGATGCAGCATTTTTGATGCGCCCCGTAGTTAACCTCGAGTTTGTAGTAAGGTTTGACATGTCCAAACTAGCACAAGCCATATGATTTATTCGGCATTTGGAACGACATGCCCAAATGGGGTAACGACAAATACGTCACTATAGTGAACATCTAATGATATATCCGAATGAGAATACTTTACCCCATTTGGCCAGACATTTAGCTTTGAGCCAAATATTTTATTCAAAGGCTAAGGTTGCTGCAGGTGACACATGTTATTCGGCGTTGGAACGACGTCCAAATTAGCACACGCCATATGTTTTATTCGGCATTTGGAACGACATGCCCAAATGGGGCAAGGGCAAATACGTCACTATAGTTGGCATTTGATGATATAACTGAATGACAATATATTACCTCATTTGGCCAAACGTTTAGCTTTGAGCCGAATATTTTATTCAAAGGATAAGGTTGCTGCAAGTGACACATGCTATTCGGCGTTAGAACGACGTCCAAATTGGCACACGCCATATGATTTATTCGGCATTTGGAACAACATGCCCAAATGGGGCAAGGGCAAATACGTCACTATAGTTGGCATCTGATGATATAATCGAATGACAATACATTACCTCATTTGGCCAAACGTTTAGCTTTGAGCCAAATATTTTATTCAGAGGATAAGGTTACACGCAACAAGTGATATATGTTATTCGGCTTTGACTTGTCAACTGGGCAAACGTACGATTGAACTCGGCATACTATATTATAGCCGAATTGAGATACATTGTCTTGCTTTATTTTGACCTTTAATTCAAATTATTTATTGCCAAATGGAGTTGCACTCTCCTACTTAGCTGTTAATTAGCACACACAGAAAAGAGACAAAATGGTGATTTTCATTAATAAATTGAGTACAAACAATCATCATTTTACACATGAAAACTGTCTTACAAATAACTTCTAAATGAAATAAGCAAAAATCTACAAAAAAAAAAAAAAAAATACTAGAAAATACCAAACAAAAAGCAAAATTACATAAACACTACTTAATTCTTCAGAGTCAGACTCCAGCGGCTCAACCTCTAGTTGCTCATATGGAATTGGCTGCTTCAATACCACATTAGCGGCCGCCAGGGCTTTAAGCCAACCGTGTTTGAATCTCTGATTTTCAAATTTTGGTACTTCCTCCACATATTTTTCCAAGGCCGCATTCTCACCGGCATCGAACCGTTTGGAAACCTCGGAGTCAGTAATTTCTTTCACCTTTTTCGATTATTCCAAATCGGCCTCCAACTTCGCAATCACCTCCTTGGCCAACTTGAGCGCTTCGGCACTCGCGTTCGCTCTATCCTCGGCAGCTATCCTAAGAAGATCGGAGCGTTTAGACTTCTCTTCCTCGGCATTAGCCCTCCCTTGCTCTTCTTCCGGCTTCCTAACTTTAGAGTTGGCTCTAAGAGATGCCACCGCCAATTCGGCCAATGACTCTTTAGCCTTACCCTTTTTGGTTTCAATTTCGGCTTTAAGTAAGCCGATTTGCTCGATGGTGTCATGTTGACAGCAGCCAATTTCTGCGATTCTGCCCGCTGCCTGAAACAAAACATGCGTCAGTTATTCGGCATAAAAAGAAGCGAAATAAAAAACATCAAGTAGGTACTAATATCGCCGACTGAGCAGCTAGTGCTATCGACACGACGTTCGGCTTTGCACGGAACGTAGCCTTATTTATTGGCAAGGAAATCGACGAGGCCACGCTTAGGGCCGTAGCGAGGTCCTTCAAAACCGACGCATCAGCCAAAACTGGCGTGTTCTTTATTCCGGGCTAAAAGATAAATGGTGTCGTCAAATCCTGCGATTCTTCTATGCATGGCTGTTTATCGACTAAGTCTTTAGAAGAATCGGCTCCAATCTTGGCATGGTGTTTTTCTCCCCTCTGTTCAGCCAATAGGTTGTCCGATTGTTCAACGACTGACTCGCCCGCAATAACTTGCTCTATTTCCTCAACAAAAGTAGGTGGAGAAGATTCAGCCTCAGCCGGAACCGGTGGAAAAGAATCAATCTAAATAGGTATTGGTGGGGCTCAGATCTGGCGGCCTCGACCCTTCTTCAAACCACCATTTTCTCGGCATTTTTGCTTTTAGCCATTTGTGCAAGTGATTCCTCGGCCATGTTTTCACGATCCATGCTAGGAAGGTCTCTTAAATCGGTATAAATATCATCTTCCAACGATGTGTCAACTCGGCCTGAAGTGGATAGAGGGTTAATGCCGCCTTCCTCAAAAGCCAACTTGAGAGCCACGTCGACTTCCTCCAAGTCGGCCTGGTTTGGTTGTTCGGTGACCTGATCACGGACTTCACCACTCTGTCCCAAATCCGAATCTCCAAGACCAATTTCTCTAAGGCTCTTGTAGTTTGGAAAAATAAGTGTCGTGAGCTGCTGTTCGCCCCTCGGAATCGGAATGTGATCTGCCGCCGAAAAAGTAGCATATGTAGGTTCGTATCGTAATGGTATATGGCGGCCAGTCCTTGTTTTTGGAGGTTGGGACAGCCAAAAAATTCTAGTGCGGTTTTGATTTGTTGAAGCACAACGTCATCGGCTGAAACAAGTACTTTATTCAAATCGTTACCTGCACAAGTGAAACGATTAGTACATGGAATCTAAGCCAAATGAACGTATAAGAAATGCATGAAAAAATGGGACTGTACGGCCACCTAATTTTCCTTTTTGTCTAGTCACAAGATCTAGGCGATCTTCGCCTTCGCTGAATTCCCAATCGCCTTCGGACAACGACCATGACATCGTCAACACGCTTGCCAGAGCTGGCATGCATAGTCACCAAATGGTGGTCGATGTCCTTGGCCCTGAGAAAGTAGCGTCCCTGCGGACTAGAAGATTTCGCCAAGGCATAACAATGCCAAATAGAAGGAATTCCAAGACTAAGCCTAAGTCAGCGAATTAATTCTACTATTCCCATTATGATTCGGTAAAAGTTTATGTTAGGTTGAGAAAGGAGTAGACCCCAGTAATGAAAGAAGGCCCTTAAAAATAGGTGAAGGGGGAAACGGACTCCGCTCTTAGCGATTGACAGGAGGGGAAAGATGATCGTCATCGCATCAGTCCTCTTCATGTCAACTACGCTATCTGCCACAAGTGACAGATGGACGTCGTCTGGAATGGAAAAGTGGCGTCGAAAAGCGGAAACACGGTCCGTAGAAAAAAGAACTTTCAAATGTTTCGTCATTCGAGTCAGAGTAGAAAATACTCTAAACTAAAACAAACAAGAAAATGAGAGTTTAAATGAAGAAGAAAAGCAAATAAGAGAAGAACTTACATAGTAGAGAGAGAAGGACAATGGGGAGCAAATGGAAGTTGCAGAGGTCGTGAAATGAAAGAGAGATGCTTAGAGGCAACCAAAGAGCCTTGCATATTCAAAAAATATTCGAAGGGACAACGCAGTTTCAAATCGCATTAAATGAATAATGCGTACGAAGGGGTGGGAAATTGTAATGATTTCTAAACCGTGGTCATTCTGACGCTTCAATTTTGGAAGGAGTGCAAGTGACGTATTTTTTACTTTCCATACATAAAACCAAACATGCCGACTAATTGGCATTAGTCGTATGTTTGGGGGGCAATTGTGGGGGCCAAATATTATATACTAAGGAATGCCAAATGGGGTTTGAAGGAAATTAGGCCAAAGACAATTCGGCTTTGTCCAAGGGCTCTTGAAGCCAAATATACAAATCGGCCACGTAAGGAGCCGAGTAGGAACCAGCATACAACCGGAAGGCCGAATAAGCAATCATGCGCGAGATTAGGTATGGGCCCAACCCTTGGGCCCAGAAGGTAATATAAATAGATGAACATCAACCAAAGAGATGTATGTGAGAATAGACAAAATAACTTGAGATAAAAGCAAACTTGAGAGAATACTAACTTGTCCGTCGGAGTGCTAATTCCGACAATGCCGATCGGAGTGTTCATTCCTTTTTCAGGTAGCGATCAGAGGATCAAGAACGTCTAGCTGGATCCTGAAGTATTTCCAAACCACTTCTCCACAATTAGTAAATTATTCACAATAAAAGGGCAAAATCAAAAAGAAAAGACGAACCTCAAGCAACTAAGCGCCTCTTATATACATAGATATATATAATAATTGAAAGCATCCACCCATTATTTCTTTGGCTCCATCACTAGCAATTTATGTTCCTTTCAATTTATGTTTTTTGACCAAATTACAAGGAAGTAAAATGTAATTAATCCATTTATAATAGTGAAAATTAGCAATACAATCTCTATTAGTTTAGGTAGTAGAAAAGGTCCAAAATACTTTTCTTTCTTAAGGATTTTTAGTTCAATATCCGTAGTAATATTTTTTTAGAAGGATAAGAATAATAAAAAAAAAAATTATAGAGTTTTGCTACATTCCTATTTTATCACTTCCAATTGCATCTCTAATGAGGTGGCAAACAATATCAACCAATCAACTCTCTTTTTTAGGGTTTAGGGGTGCAATTGTTTCCCACCTCATTAGAGGTGCAATTGGGGGTGATGAAATGGACGGATTGATCATTTCTCTTTTTTATATTCGTGAAGGTCCTCCCAAACACATGGTGACAAAATTTTATAACTTTTTTTTAACTCATTTGAAAATTATAAAAATCTATAACTTTTGATCTAGACATCTATTTTTTTAGAAAATATATATTTTTAGAATTGTTTCATCAAGATTTGTAAAATAAGATCCATACAATTTTTTATTTTTTTTTTTTAAAGTTAACAAAATTTCATTGACCTAAGACAGGTTAGTGAAATTTCAATTAGTCAGTAAAATTTCGATAAACAAAAAATATATATTTTACAAAAAATGAACAAGATCTTTCAAACAAAATTGATTAGTAATATGAAATTCTAAAGTTGTTACACTACAAAAAGTTACACTTTTGGCGACCAAATTTTTAGTTGCGGAAGGTTGTTTTTTAGTCGCTGAAAGTCAATGGCGAAAGTCAATGGTTGTTTTTTAGTCGCGGAAGGTTGTTTTTTAGTCTCTTTTGCTGACTAATATAATTTTTGGTCGCCAATTCCATAACTTTTGGAGACTAAAAAAAATTTAATCGCCAAATTTGGTCGTCAGAAGTGTAATTTCTTGTAGTGTTAGGGCTCTAAAAATATAAATTTTATAAAAAATGAAGATGTAAATCAAAAGTTATTAAATTCTATTGACAAGATCTTTCAAACAAGATCGACTAGTAATATGAAATTTTGAAGAAAAAATTCATGAAATTTCACTGACTCGTTGACTAGCTAAAATTTCATTGACTTGACTTGTTCATCGAAATTTCACTATTAGTTAAATTTTACTAACTAACTAAAATTTCATTGACTTAGACTTACTTGTCGAAATTTTACTAACCAATTAAAATTTCATTGACCTGTATTAGGCCAGTGAACAGGTCAGTGAAATTTAAACTTTTTTTTTTTAGAATTTTGTGTTCATCATGGATTTTATTTTACAGATCTTAATGAAATGACACAAAAAAAATGCATATTTTATAAATAAAAAAAAAAATTGAGATCCAGATAAAAGTGATAGAATTTTGAAATTTTCAAATGAGTTAAAAAAGTTATAGAATTTTGTCACCATGTATTTTGGTGGACCTAAATTAATATAAAAAAAATTCTGTTCTTATTCTTCTAAAAAAATATTACTAGGTTCTTAAACTAAAACCCTTTAAAATTATAGAGACCGAAAATAAAATTTGAGTAAAACTATAATTAAAAATATAGTTTACATCCCCTATATATATGTATGAGGTTTAACCATCCCTATCTAGCATATCGAATCTGCTTGACAAAATTCTTAGCAAAGAGAGTGAAGAACAACAAGGCTTGTGCT
Source organism: Camellia lanceoleosa (assembly GCA_025200525.1). Classification (NCBI taxonomy): domain Eukaryota; kingdom Viridiplantae; phylum Streptophyta; class Magnoliopsida; order Ericales; family Theaceae; genus Camellia; species Camellia lanceoleosa. The sequence goes on from CM045767.1 coordinate 27,593,218, forward strand.
TCCATCACTTGCTGCTTCCTCTTGATTTGGTTTCTCTTCTTCATTTCAGGTGGTTCTGCTGCTTCAAGACAACTAGCCACTGTCTATGAAAACAGTTTGTACTCCTCTCTCTCTCTCTCTCTCTCTCTCTCTCTCTCTCTCTCACATCAGTAGTGCATAATTAGTGTTTTTAATCGTAGTAGTTATATTTACACTTTCTTCTATTTTTTCTTGTATTATTGTTGCAGAAGACACATGTAGACCTGGGATAGGACCTGGACAATCTAGGATCGATCCTCTTCCAAGTGGAACATGCAGGGCCCCTTCCTGCCGAACAAAATCTGAAACAAAGCCCTAAAAGATTGAAGAGAAAGTGAAATGAAGTGAAACAAACCATGTTACTATAATACTTCGAATGGGCTTCGAGAGGATCTTTCTTATCCCTTAACCTTTTTTTTCTTTTTTTTTTTCTTTTTTTTTTTTTTTTCAGTTCTTATAATAAGGAAGAGTAGTGGTGTGGTTTCATATATATATATATATATATATGTCTATGTACGCAAAATTATATTGCCCCTTGTGATTCAATTTCAAGTCAATATTTCATAATAAATAGAATTAAAATATTACTTATACTCCAGAATTGAAGTGATGTTTTTGTATTATGTTTTACAACATATATATTTGGGCATATTTCATTTCACTCTTTATGGTTTGGCTTATGTGCATATTGCCCTCTATCATTAATTTGAAAATAATCACATAATTTCTACGTGGTTTATGGACTAAAATGCGTAGTTACAATTCTTGTCAAAACTAACCAAAAGTGTAATTCAAGCACATTTGTTGGGAGCTGATATGAATATACATTTAGAGACTTATTAGGGTGTTTGGTTCTTAAAAAAAATGTGATATTCATACCAGCTCCCAACAAATGTGCTTGAATTGCACTTCCATTTCTACACCTGTCACCTACTCTACCCTTCTAATTTCATTTGAAAAATACGAAAAATCCCAATAGAGCTCTTCCCATCTGCTCTATCCTTCCAATTTCATCTGAAAATTACAAAAAATCCCTATCAGAGTTCTAAATCGCAGTATCGGGTAATGTAACGGTATCGATCACGGAGTATCGGCATCGGTATCAGTAGTATCAGTCGATACGTATCGAAAATCAGGTGTTGCGGCTGTAAAATTTTAAAAATTAATAGCAATCCCTCTAAAACTCATTTTTATGCATTTTTTTGACTCGTTTTTTTGATGGTAAAATGGTAAAATCCTTTGATGGTAAAATGGTAAAATCCTTTGTGGCAGAATTTGGAATTAGCCTTGTTAATTCCACTCCCTATTATGCACAAGCCAATGGTCAAGCTGAATCATCCAATAAGTCCTTGAAAAAAAGAATACAAAAGGTGGTGGAAGATAATTCTAGGGATTGGCATAACCTAATGGTGGATGTTTTATGGGCTTACGTAACTTCCCCAGGTCGAAAGCACAGGAGTCACCCCTTATGCCTTAGTATACGGGCATGATGCAGTGTTACCTGTGGAAATTAATGTTAAATCTCTGAGGGTAAGATGTCAAGATCAACTAGAACCTGAGCAATATCATCAAAGCATGTGCTTGAAATTAGAAGGCATAGATGAAGCCAGGATTTTGGCGTTAAATAGCATTCTTTTTCAAAAGAAGAAAGCAGCCAAGAATTATAACAAGAAAGTCAAGCATATTGGCTTTGATGAAGGTGACTTGGTATGGAAAACAATACTCCCAATAGGGATTAAAAGCCATAAGTTTGGCAAATGGTCACCTAACTGGGAAGGACCATATCAAGTTTATAGAGTTTTGCCTTTTGGAGCATACCATTTAAGAAATTTAAATGGCTATGTACATCCCAAAAAGATTAATGGCAGATATTTGAAGCCTTACTTTCCAACCATTTGGGAAACACAAGGAATAAAATAAACATTGAATACAAAAACATAAGACTACTCAAAGGATGGACAAAATTTGTTCTTTTATAAAGAATTAAATACATTATGCCACAGATTGGCCCAGAAATCATTACAATGTCTTAATTGTTTTTGTACAACAGATTTCCTATTACCAAGTGATGGGAACAGTTTAATAGCTGCAGCCATGTCCTCTTTTCGTTCAGCCAGTTCTTGGTTAGTGATCTGCAATTTAGTGTCAATTCGAACCAAGGCCCGGCTTACTGCAGCTAACTCTTCCTCAAGTTGAGCCTTCTTCTCTAGCAGCTGGATTCGAAACTTGGAAACAGAGGAATGTTGTTCCTTAAGTTCTGATACTTCGGTATGCACTTGAGAAACAAAACTCTGGTCCCTAGTTAGTTTCTCATCCGCGGCCTTAGCAGCATGACAAATGTTAAGATAGAAATCGATGGTGGCTGCTGCCTGAGAAAGATGACTTGAAACCTTCATGCCGCATCGCCAAAGAACGTTACAACACTGAAGGAACCCATTTCTGATAGTAGGCCTTTGTAGAGCCTCAAAGGGAATCCTTGAAAAAGAAATTAGCAGTTCTAGACATGTGTCTATGTCTATCGAAGGTGCAGAAGGCTGGATGCTGAAGAAAGAACTCTCAAAAATCTCTAGCAGGGAGTCAGCCAAGACTAATGGTTCAGCTTCAGCATTGAATGATGGAGAGGTAGGGGGTATGTCAAAGAAACTAGCCAGTCTGGCTTCAAAGATGTCTGCCTCATCCATAGACATGAAGGGTGCAGAGAGTGTGGCGGTGAAAGGCCCAAAGGACTGCATGGGGATAGGAGAAGTGAAAGAAGTGTCTTTGGCAGCCTCTATAGTCTTGGCCACCAGCGAATCAAGAGAAGAGGGGCTGGAAGTAGGCATAGACGATGAACCATGAATTGAAGGACTACCAACACCCTCTGTGGAAGAATTAACTGCCATCAGAGATGGAGTAGCAATTGGAATTTCCGTGAAGGAAGGAAGAAGGGCAAGGCTCGAAGAAGAAATAGACTGAGGCAGATCAAAAGTCAAAAAAGGAAGATATGGCTCTAAGCCAAGGAAAAGAGAAGCAGGGATGCTCGGATTCAAAGAAGGTATATCGAATATAGGCTTAGAGAGTGGAAGCATGATTTGGATGGTTTTCACACACTGCATTTGGTCAATTTCAACTGAAATCGAAGGAGGCCTCGCTGGAAAGATGAATGCAGTAGCTGTTGCTGCAAGAAGAAGAAATACAGCAGTAGCTGTTGCTGCAAGAAGAAGAAATACAAAGGACTGTCAGAATTCAGTATGTAAAAGTTGACAAAGGGAAAAAAGCGGAAGTGTGAAAGAAATTACTTGTTTCAGAAGCACTGGCACTAACGGGAGAGTGGCGGAGGGAATAATGTGCGGTAGTTTGTTGTTTTCTCGCCATTTCCCTTTGCAATGCATCAGCAGCAGCAGCTTCTTTTCTTAAAATTTGTTGCTGCCGTCTCTTCTCGGCCCTCTCGAAGACAATTATTGTCTTGGAATGTTCTTGCTCTACTGCCTTGGCAGCTGCCTCATGAATGGGATCTTCAAACAAGGCAGTAGTTAAAGCAGTCATTTTCCTTCTCTTTCCTATTGCTTGGGCAAGTGTCTCAGAATCAGAATCCTCATCAGAGTCAGTAGGAGAGGCATCAAAGTCAGAAGGAGAGACAGTAATCTTTCTTCTCTTTTTTCTTTGAATCGGCATTGTCTGCTCCTCAATTGTCTTCTCAGTTCCTTCAGTCTGAGATTCAGACTCCCCAAAAGGAAGCTCTTCTTATATTCCTTTAGCAGCCGTCACCTCGTGAACCAAATCAGTCACTCTTTTCCTCTTTATCAAGGGTAATTCATGCTCTTGATCTTCTGCTTCTTCTTGTTCTTCTTCTTGCACCTCAATTGTTTTCTTCTCGGGCTCCAGCAGTCTCCTCTTCTTTTGCTGCTGATCACCTTTACAAACAGAAAGAAAAACGAATTAAGAATAAGGTAACCAGCATTATAGAGAAGTCGAAGGAAAGAAAACAAATGTATGTACCTTTCTTCGAAACAGCTCGAGTGACTCTGAGAGGAGTTGAAGTAACAGGAACAGATTGAGTTGTAGGGGGCACAGTGGAAGAAGTGAGAATTTCAAAGGTTTTTGGATTGGGACACATCCAACACCTTTAGTCGATCTTGAGGTGAAATGGCCAAGTAAACTTCCATATTGCTCACCCACCACTTTTGGTGTCTCTTCGAAAAAGTGCCTTGAGGGATGAAAGGGGTGTATTCAAAATTGGCTAAGTCATTTATAAATTTGACAGTTGCCTCTTGTAGCCTTGATTTTCGAACCTTCAAATCTCTCCTGGTTAGGGTTAGGTTTGTGTTACTACAGAGGGAAATTGGAACTCCTTGTGTGAGACCAAATTGTCTAGCAAATTGAGCAGGACAGTAAGGCTCAGCTATGCATTTATAAGCTCTGGGGTTCGTGGTCCCAATAAACAGTTCTCTAGGGATCAGAAGGGAAGCCCATATGTCTTTGTGAATAGGTAAGGCACAGAGTCTGTCACTTAGGAAATGACTCAACCAAGTTGGGCCTATGCTGGCTTCGAAAGGACGGAAACGGTGATTAGGAAGGGCCGCTGGCAGTTGATGAAAGAAGGAGAAATAAAAGGCAAAAGTAGAGGGATAGAGTGAAGCATTGGCCAGTCTTATACCATAGGTGAGAGAGTGTAGCCCATGAAATTTGAGACATTTGGATTGTAATTCAGTAAAATAGGCAAAAAGCCAAAGCTGAAGGATCCAGAATGGCCCCCATTGATTGGCATCTAAAGGTTTCTCACAGAAGAGGGAGCAAACTCTATAAACGTGGCCTAAAACGTATGGGGCTAAAGCTACTCTTTTCTGCAAAACAAAGGCTTTGGCAAGAGGAGCAAATTCAGGCATGATTCTTTGGGAGGAAATACAGAATAGGAATTTGCAAAGCCAATATAATAAGAAGGAGAAGAGTTCCCTATCAGTTACTGGACCTTCTCTTTTGTTTTCAGTCTTAACAAAATCACTGTAAGATGAGTTAAGAGAGGGAAGAGAAAAAGGAACTGCTAAGTCAGGGAAATCTGGGGTAACGGGAGTGCCAATAGGGGATATCCCTAGAAGATGGCAAATATCAAGAACGGTAGGGGCCATCATCCCACACCTAAATTGAAAGAAATTAAAGATGGGGTTCCAGAAGCATAAAGCAGCAGGAACTAAGAAAGGGTCTTCTGAGATAGTTACCCTAGATAATCGAAGAGCATCGAGAAGACAAAGCTCTTGAAGGTCTAGTGTCCTGGCGAGGACAACCCGGTCGTACCATTCTCGCCATTCTCGTCTCATCGCGGCCAAAGATCGGGGCGATTGATTCTCCAGCTCTTCCAATCAAGATTACTTTCGTAAAGGAGACGTTGATCCTCCAGATGAGGATATAGAGCGGGAAGATCTGTAAGGGTCTCCTTGAATATTGGCCCGAGCACGTAGTCTTCTTTGCCGTGACGACGAGGATAAAGATGCTACGATCGATAGCGCTTTTTCTTTCCAAATTTTGTATTTCTCACATTCAGCATCAATAAGCCTTTTTAAGACCACAGATGGGCTTAAACGCTCTATGGTTGGGACTTTTGATGAGGAAGAAGCCATTGATAGTATGCTTTTCGAAAAGTGAAGAAAGGAGTAGAGAGAAATGGAAGACTGATAAGGGTTTGTATGTTAAGAGCAAGTGATTTCAGAACATAAAACAAAAAGGCCTTTTAAAGGTTTCGTATCTAAAGTACGAATACGAGGAGTCTTTCCCGATATTGATAGTTTTGGAGGGAAGAGCACATTTCGGATGTCGACGACAGCTTCGAAGTGAGATATTTGGCTTCGAAGCCAATTTTGGCATCAAAAAATCAAATAACAATAGCTTCGAAATACAGAATCTGGCTTCGAAGTACACTGCATGTTTGAAGACGTTAAGATGCTTGAGTATTGGTCTACTTCAAAGGGTTTAAAGACCTGTTTAAGGAACATTATTGAAAGTAATGACCTTTAAAGCAAAACTTAGGATTCTTTAAACAACATCAAAACCAATCATTGGTTTTTTGCAAGAAAAGATTGTCCATTGAATTAAGACAGCATAAGCTGCTTTTCGAAGCAAGAGTGGTCAATTTAAAATTGATTGGCTATATTAACTATGACCATATATTGGTTATAGTTAGCTTTGAAAAGTAAGGTTGTTAAATTCGAAGCACTAATTTGAGATAATATTAACCAAAATTGTCAATTTTTACTCCATAAGTTGGAAAAGGACATGTTGGTTCCTTTTAGTGTTTCATTAAAGATAAGTGAGTCCAGATTCGAAGGATGAGATTATTTAATTTAAGGCTCTGAATTGGCTTTTAAAGACAAAAGGAAACAAAGTCAAACAATGTCAAATACAAAAAGACTTTGCTTTTATTGAAGCCAAGATAATTACATTAAGTAATTCTATCTGGGTACAAATTCAAGCTCATAAAAATAAGGAATAGAATAAATAACAAGATCATGGAATTTTGTCCAACAATGATCAATGAATATTTGTTCTTTCTTTATTATCTCTTCTATCTCCTCTAATGTTGGCTGCATAAGTTGGTGTGCTCTCACTTCATAGTAGAGCTCTTCAGCCTTTGTTTCGAAAGCCTCTTCCCTCAATTTTTGTTCCGACTCATCTATAACTAAATCATCCCAATACGCAGAATCTTTATTTTTGAAGTCATCGAAGTCTTCGATGAAGTTTTCTGCTTCGTACTGGGCATGAATTCGAAGAGATGAAAGTTGATCCAAAGATTGAATGGTGACTTTGGAATTTCGATGCCAGTGGAGAAGTACTGGAAGTTGATCCAGGAACATGTGAAGTTCTGCTTGGGCAATGGGATTAAGGACATGGCCCCTAGTCAGAATATCACAAGCCCATCGAAAGTTCTTGAGAGGGATGTCATCCTCAAGAACATTGAAGGGCAAGTGAGAAAAAGTCGCAAGCAGAAGTTGAGCTTGTTTCCGCTCAAATGGAGTTGGGGATGATGGAGGTTTGTAAGGAGGAAAGATTTTGTCCATTGGAAGGGCAAGCCTTAATTTCTCTGTCCAGGGAAGAGTGGGAGGAGAAGAAGTAGATGGTTCTGCTTCAGAAGATGGAGAAGGTGTGGATGCTTCTATTATAGAAGGTGGAGAAGAAGGTGAGGATGCTTCAATTTCAGAAGATGGAGAGGAAGAAGTAGGCGCTTCTGATTTTGAAGATGGCACGGGAGTGGAAGGAACAAAGGCATTAATATAGTCAAGCCAGTCAGAAGAGCAAATCTTTGCCTTCTTGGCTAAAAATGAATGGTTGTATCCTTGTGATTCCTCCATACGCTGGGTAGTATGCATTATCCTTGTGGGCATAGAGGATGTGTACCAGGCCACAAGTAGATTCTCCTCCAAACTACGTCGAAGGTCAATGGGCACATAAGGATAAACTACTGAGCTTCGAGCGTAAGAAGGAAAATCTAAAGGATCAGTGAACTCAACAAAATGGTGATTGATTCGTTCCCTCAATTCCCAGAACCCAGGTGTTGACCAATTTGTCCATCCGGAAACTCCAGAAGATGAAGAAGTGGTAGCTTCATCCCAAGTAGAGGTTTGTGAAGAAGAACTTCCCAAGTCCATATTTGCAATTTGTTTAAGCAAAGGCTTGAGGATAGTTCGTTCAAAATACAAGGGGAGTTTAGGGAAAAAACTTCTTGTATCTGTAGGTTTATAAACCAAAGGATTAAGGACAATGTGTTCGTAGTCTAAAGGTTGATAATCTGCAAAAGCTTCCATGACCTGAAGATAGAAGGGCGGATAAAGGCGGCTAATGAATGCGTGGAGATTCTTTCGAGGGGAAACAGCATTACTCAATGGCTCTTCATATGCTTGATCAATAGAGTGAGAAGTTGATTGAGTCATAATCCGTTCGAATGCTAAATGTATTGGAATGTTCAAACAACGTTGAGAGTTAATGCAAATGATCACCAAATAGGTGACGGTTGTGTTTCCTGAAGATGGATTCTATGCACTAGCACGGGAAAAGTTTTTGATTCACTAATATCTCCAAGTATTGGGCATATTAGTGCGGGGGGTAATGTTGGCTACATATTTTGTAAAAGCCAATTACAATTCGACACGTGGCAGAATAAGGGTATTAGGGGAAGATGATTTTAATCTTTGATCCCAATCATACACGTGGCAATAAATATTGGTTCTCAAGAGATCTGAGTAGCACTAGATCAACAATGAGATACAAGGTGACGTGGCTTCAACGGTTACCTATATTCAAATTCAAATATAGGAGGGAAGTTCAATTGCAAGTGATGGCGTAGTGGAACTATTTCTAAGGCAACATGATCAGCGATCATGGAGGAGCAGTTCGACGGTTCGAAGTATAGTTCGAAGGTCGTCTCTAACAAGTATAAATAGCAAGGAAGTTCCCAGAAAAGACCCCCAGACTCAGATCATACAAACCAGTTTTTACTTCATATTTTCCTTTCCAATTTTAACTTTCCTGTACTTTAAATACTTGTTCTTTAAATACCTGCACTGCACTTCAATTCATAGGAGTAGTTTCAAGTAGATTCAAGTAGACTGTTGCTGTAAACCTCCTCGAGGCTGAGTTTGGACTATTGTAAGTGTTCATGTTAATGAAATACTTCGATTGTTCGTCATATTAACTGTTATTTCTCTTAATTTCTCCTAAGTCAAGCCACCAGTAAAAGTCCTCTTCATTGAGGCTGAAAGAACTAAAACATAGTCGCCTGATAATTGATTGGCAATTATAATTTCTGTAAGGACTGATTGATCCTTGCTGGCACGCTCGCATTTACAAATATACCCTTCGAAAAGCCAAAAAGCCAACATATAGTCTCCCATACCATAATATAACCACAAGCATTCCTATCCCCTCTCTCTCTCTCTCTCTCTCTAAAAGACGCAGAACAGTGGCTTTTCGGCCAAGCCCAGACAAATACGAAATAGAAAAACAGAAAAAAAAAAAAAAATGAAATACAAAACAGAAACAGAGCATAGCAAAACCCACAACAACTCACCAAAAACAGAGCACAACAATAGCACAAATTACAACTTGCAAGTTGCAACTAAGGGAGACAAACCTTCTTTGAAGAAGCTTGAAGGTCACATCCCAAAGAAACTTAGATCTATGGAGCCAAGCCACAAAGAAGTTTGATTGTGAAAAACCTTCTTTGCTTTTGCAGGAGGTTCTCGGCCCCAATTTCATCTGTACCGGCGTTGGCAAATCTGTATTGGACTGTATCGCTCCATGTATCAGATTTAGGCCGATACGTACTTGGACTCGGACAATACAACTGCGAATTTCATTCTCACCGGTCTATCGGTCCATATCCGAATCAGCACTCAAATTTTTCGGTACGAATCGATTGTACCAACCGATATTTAGATCTATGGCTCTTCCCCTCCCTCCACCTAAAATTCAAAAACATTCAAAATTCCCCGAAAGAAAAATACAACAGATTCAATCTTGAAAGAGCCTCTTTCAATTGTTATAGTTGATCCTCAATCTGGAAAGAGCCTCTTTCAACAATTACCAGTTGATCCTCAAAAGGTATTTTGCTTTCCTTTAATCCTCGTTCTCAATTTTATTGTTTTTCTTTTAATGTTATACAAGATTTGTAGATTTTGTTACCATATATGTGAATGAATTTCGTGTTTATGCCTAAATTCTTTGATGATTACCTTCCAATTTTTTCAAAAATCAAATGTTTGAGCTCTCTTTATCTTTACTTTGTTCTAGTTATTGTATAATTGTTGGAGAAAAAAAAAAAAAAAGAGAAAGAAAGGGAGGGAGGGAGGTTGCCGATTATGCTCTCTTAGATTGGGAGACGTCAAAAGAAAAAAAAAAAAAAGACGTCAATTTGCAAAGGTGTGCGGATTGTTAAATAAATCTACATATATATATATAAGAAACGATTGCTACAGTACAGGGCTTGTGTTCTGACAGGTTTCTACCATAACTACCCTCAGTCGTCTTTGCTTCTTCAGTAGCTCCCTAGGGTCCTATAATGAAATTTACGAAAAACGGCGCCGCAAGAGTTGCTGATGGTCCTATGTGCTTCGCTATGAAATTTCTTTTTTTGGCCATTAGAGTCTCCCGTTTTGAAGACTTTTACTGGCTAAAGTTTCAATTGTGTGCATTTGGACAGAACAAATTGCGTGGATGAATAGTGGGATGGGACGGTGATCAGATGAGCACAAGCCTATGGAGATGCCAATAGAAAAATGATTCACTCCCAAATTTTGCCCCTCTAATTTCATCTCAATTATGTGAAAAGCGGGCTAAAGATAATAGAGAGAAGAGTGTATGACTGTTTTACGTGAGTTTTAACCACATCATTAGGAATGGATATAGGACAGCCTTAATTAGGCGGACTGAGTGCCGATAAAATATGAATTTTTTTTCATTTTCTAATTTTGTCTCCTCAATTGAACCCCCAATGATGTAATATTAAAAGGCTAAAGATAAGAAAAAAGTGTGAGACCGCTCATATAAATTTTAGTCACATCATTAGGAATGATGTAGCGAAATTGATAAAATATTGAGTTAACAACGATCAAAGTCAAAGCTAATCCAATCAATATTGGATTCAACAACCCCCAAGTTTCATAAATACAGTGCAGAAAAAACCCACTCAGGGCATCTCCAGCAACCATCCTCAAATTAGCTACCCAAAGTTCTACTTTATTAGTTTAGCTAACTATTTTTTTAATACACATTCCAACAACACTCTCTACTTTAACTATTCACTTTAAAATATTAATAAATACAAGCACAGGGAAAGAGAGACAGAGAGGGAGAGACAGAGAGCTTTGTCTGCGATCGTAAGTAGGTCAGCATTGATCGTCCTCGTTGCGTTCTTGTCCGCCGTCGATCGTGACTCATTTAGCGTTGATTCTCCTCCTCCGGCTTCATCGTCCTCCTCTGGTGTTGATTTTCCTCCTCCGGCATTGATCGTGAGTTGTCCGGCATCGATCCTCCTGCTTTGGCTTCCTCTTCCTCCTCTGGCATCAATCGTCGATCGTAAGCAAAGCTTGGAGTGCTCGAAAGAAACTAATAAAAAATTGAGAGGCTACTGAACAGTGTCTCGTCTTCCCTGGCGAGGTACTGTAGCTGAAAATCAAAGTAGCTAGCCACCGGCGAGGCTATTGGAGATGAATTTTTTTCTTTTAGCTAGCTATAGTAACAAAAATAGAGGAAAAGAGAGGCTTTTGAAGATGCTCTTACATTTGATGATGAGGACTACCTACTGAAAAAATGCTTTGCTGACTCTCTAAATTTTTTAAAAAAGCTCTCTAAATTTTTTAAAAAATACATAAAGTTTAAATAATTTACACAGATATGTTTAATTATGGAGATAGATAAAATAATTTGGACACATAGGTACTAGTCCATTTCGGACAACTTTTGTATTCTATGTTTTTGAGATTTATTCATTTGAAATTGCCAAAGACGATTTCGAACACTTATTTTCACAAAAAACAAATAAGAAAATTGTTATTTCGTTGTTTTGATTGACCAAAAAAATTAATTTATTCACTTCTTTCTTTTCTTTTCTTTTCTTTTATTTTTTTAAATTTTTAAATTTCATATTTAATTATTGATTTTTTTTTTGAAATATCTTTAAAATTTGAATCCACATATATCAATGTTGTTAAAAATGAATTTGTAGAACTCAACTTATGAGATTTCAAAATCTTTCAACATAATGTCCTTAAGAGTTTAGCTCTTGGAGAGATTGCCAAATAAATTTAAAAATTATATCTATGATTTCATTCATTTGCTGTTAATTGAAATATGAAAGATTATTTGCAACTTCCCGTTTTGGAACATGTTTTTTTAGTAATTTTTTTTGTTAAAATATAATGTAAAAAAATTAGTATATTTGGAATGATTTTTTAATTTTTTACAAAAAGATATGTAAAAAGTAGATAAATTTTTTTAAAAAACTTTTTTATATAAGTTATTAGCTTTTTTATTTTTATTTTTTAATAACTTTTTAATTTTTTATTAAAAAAATTAGTTGCCAAACGAGACCTAAACACAGATATGTAACAAAAGGTAAAGTTTACCTAATGCGAAACAGGCAAAGTGCTATTTTGGGAAAGGATAAAAACGTTGGGTTGCGTTTTTGATGAAAACGCTGGGTTGCGTTTTTTGCTTCGTTTGGGAAGCGTAAAAAATGAGGTTGGAAAATTACCTAATTACCATTAATAGTTATATTTTATGGGTTTGAGTAAAATGTAGTTTTTTAAGTTGGGTGAGGGTATTTTAGTCATTTTCGTGTGATGTGACACCATAAATAAATACTAATTCAAAAATAAAAAAGTTTTTACCAACTTCTCAAATCACTCAAAAAATCTTGATTAAAAGCAAAAAAGTTGATTATAACCATCTTCTCAAAATAGGGCAAAGTTTACCTGATGTCTGATGTGAAACCCATATGTATAGACATCGTGTTCATTCTGTATTTGGTCCATTATGTTCCTAGCTTTACTGTGAAAAGATTTTAAATTAATTGCATTTACCCTTGAAATGATTCCTCGTTTACCATTTTCCTTCACATTCTATTCTCTCATCTCTTCTTTTCTCTTGAGAAGACACCCGCCACTTTTCCTTCCGTCTCCATCGCTGGCCATTGCTCCCTAGACCATCGCATTTTTCTCCATCCTGTTCCAACCACCATTCACAGCCATCGCCATTGCCATTACCATTACCATTACCATTGTCGATTGCCTTATCTGCAACCAAACGAGAATCGACCACTACACCAACATCGATGTTTACCACTTCTCCTTTCTCTACGACCACGGATCTTGTTCGATCGCATCTATCAGAAATTAGATGGTCCAAATCTGTTCTGATCTCCTAAATCTGGTTCGATCTCCCTCTCTCTCTCTCTCTCTCTCTCTCTCTCTCTCTCGATTTTGTCTAAAGTGGTAAAGTGGTGTGGATATCATGAATAGAGTACATAGGGGCTTATTTGAGCGGTGTTCGACAAGAAGTACTGGCCACCGGAATTTGCTATATAGAAAGTTCATTGAGAGTAAAAGAATATAGAATGGCTATTTTTTGTCTTTTCAATTAAAAATTCACCGTTGCAATTAATTTTAAGCAATCAATATATGTTGCAATTATGAAGAACGTTTCACGGATTTATGATTATTTTTTGTCCTTGCAATTTTGTTTATATATACTGATGTGAATCACTATTAGTATGAATATTTACATTTTTAACGAATAACAATATAAACCTAGATTGAGATCCCATTTTTTGTTAGCAATCCAAGTATATTTTTCTACTGTGTTTGATTTGTCTTCAAATATCTTTCATTTTCTCGCCATTTTCTCTGTTAATATTTCTTGTCTAATGCTTATTATTCATGCTATCTCTGTAGGTACTCTGTTTTGGGAAATTCAAAAACCCTATTAATTGCTGAAACAAGAAAAATTGAAAACTACATTTTGTTAGCAACCCAAGTACAGTTCTTCGACTGTGTTGATTTGGCTTCAAATTTCTTCAATTTTTCTCGCTATTTTTCAGCATGAACAATGCCATTTTCTCTGTTTTATATAGGTACTCGTAAATTTTTTGGAAAGTTCAAAACCCTATAACTTGCTAAAAAAGAAAAGTTGAAAACTACGTTAAAATCCTATTTTTGTTAGGAATCCATGTACAATTCTTCATCAATGTTGATTTGTCTTACATTTTCTGTCATTTTCTTGCTATTTTTCAGCATAAACAATGCCACTTTCTCTGTTTTATGTATGTTCATTGTATAATTTTTCTTCATGCTATCTTTTTACTCTGGGTACTCTGTTTTGGGAAGTTCAAAAATCCTATTACTTGCAAAAAATGGAAATTTGAAACCCATTTTTGTGAGCAACCCCAAGTAGACATTTATTTGTCTTACATTTTTTTTTTCCTCATTTTTTTCTGTATATTTAAGCATAAACGATGATATTTTCTGTGTTGTCTGTATTGTATTAGTGTAAATGTTTCTTGTGTATGCTTGCTATCTCTTACTCTGGGTACTCTGTTTTTTGAAAGTTCTATGTTGTTTATGGGGAAGTTATCTGTTTTGTTCTTGACATTCTACTTGAATGGTTCGATTGTCTTACAAGTTACAAATGGTAAAATGGGTCATCTACGAAATTGACAATACGATAAAAAGAAAAAGGAAATAAGAGGAATTAGCCACTAAAGGAGTGTTTGGTTGATTTTCAAGAACTTTTTGTGATTTTTTTTTTTAATTTTTTTGTTGAAGATTTAGAAACTAGTTTGACAAAAATAAACACCAAAAAATATTTTTGAATTTTCAAAAACTATTTTTGCCCCCAAAAGAGAGAAAATCATGAAAACATACTTTGATTTATTTTTTTATTTTTAAATTTACAAAACTAGTGTTTAATTAATTTATTTATTATTCATTTTTTGAAAGCAAATTGTCAGAATCAACCAAACATACATGAGATAAATTCTTTTTAAAACCTCTTTTATGTTCATTTTGTAGTTTAAGTCCTAACGCTTCTATATGTTCATTTTGTATGGTATGCTCTTTCATGAAGGATGTGCTCTTGGGACACTTGTTAACAAATATCTTACTTGAATTAGCCACTTGCTTCATCCTCAAGGCATGATGCATTGATGGTGTTCTGCCAAATAATTGCTGTCTGCTTTGAGAATTGGCTTGAAAGAGTCTATGATGACATGAATAATGACCACTCCGGTTGTTCTGTTCTTTCAAATTAACTCATATAATTCATGAGCTTTATGAATGAATCTTTCCTGGTTTATCCATATTCTTGATTGACTAATTGAAATTAGCAACATAACCAGTATTCAGAAAAACAAATAGATTCTTTTTTTTTTTTTAATTATTTATTGATTTGCAGTAACGTAGATTTCTATGGTGGAAGTTAGGCAGCAACTCAATGTGTCATGGTTTCGATTCAAAAAACTCCCTGAGGGCTACATCATTTGAGGCAATGATTTAATAAACAGAAATGGGCAAAAATATTATTCCAAAGTTAATAATATTTAGCAGTAATAACTATCATCATTATAATTGTCCAGTGTGGCAGGATTAAAGAATTAGTAAGGGGCCTTGGATGAATGTACCATTTTGTTTGGCTTTTTCATGTGGTAGCTGCACTGCTTTGGCAATTGAGATTTTATTTTTAAAGCTGCCTTTACTCTATACTTACATTTTTAAATGTGTTTTTTTGAACTGGTTAAGAATCGTTGATTAGAGGAAACTAAAACCTGTTGAGAAATGGTAACAATCCTTTCTACTTTTATCCTTATGTTTAAAAGATATGTTGTTGTTGAGGACACTTAAGTTTAACTGAGGTTTAATGTTTTCCAATGTAATAGTTTGAATTTATTAATTTGCTGGAAACTGGTTATTAGACCATGGTATTTATTTATTAATGTGCATATCTGATGTAGCATGTATGGCCATATGATTCTTAGATCAAAGGGATAGGCAAGGCAAAGGCAAAAAACATGTTGGACTCGGAATCGTGTGAATTTTGGTGGGTCAATGTAAAATGTGAGGGACACATGCAAATAAGAAGCTACGAAGCTTGGACAAGCAGATAGGAAAATTTTTAAAAAATGTTAACGTAGGACACGACATGAGAGGGACGTGCAAATATATAATTTTACATATTTAGTATATGTATAAAAGGATAAATAATTATTACATACCATGAATATTTAAGTCAAAGACAATAATTTTGAGTCTAAAGGAGAAGAATAAATATAAATTTACCTACTTTTTGTTTTATCATTGGATTCTAAATTTTTTTATTCAAACTTGTAATGTTTCATGTGTGTAACTATTGGAAAGTGTCCAACAAGTGTCATGTTGTGTGACACTTTACCTTCTTAAAGGTGTTTGTGGTTCTTTTGTTTGGAAGTACGTAGTTGATAATTACCACTGCCACCACCACTCCTCCGTCACTTACTATTGCCACTCCACCACCACCATCACCCCCGTCGACACTCCACCGCCACCACCACTACTTTGCCACTACCACCTCTGCTCCGCCACCGCTATCGTTGTCATAAAAAAAAAATAATACAAAAGGAAGAAAATAAAAAGAGATGAAGTAAATGGGTTGGTTGGATTCATTTGTCCAATTAGTACCCAATTCAACCCAACCTGATTGAAACCCATTCATTAAATGGGCGGGTTTGGGTTGAGTTGCTTTAAATGTATAACCCATTTTGAGTTGCCCATACCTGCCCATTTGCCACCTCTATTTGGGACACAAGGCTTATTCTTACCATTGTTACCCAAAAAATGGATTTTCGTGTTACATGAGAAAATTGCCTTTTTGCAACTTTATGATTGGCTAAAACAATTCCAAAAATTAGCCACTGAATGCACTTTTCAACCGTTGTGGTTCTGTCAAAAGAAAAAAGGAGAAGCTAACTAACTGTGGTTCATTCGCTACAACATATAAGAGCTTTAGAATTTTTTGATCTCTAAAAGTGAAAATTTTGTTGCAAAAGACATTTAGAGACCAATTTCTATCGTTGTAAGGATAGTACCTAAAAGGTAGTTCCGAAAAGTCAAAAATAAGACTTTTAGCAACAAAATTTTGAAAATGTCACTAACAAATAGACTTTTAGGGACAAAATAATTTAATCTCAAAATAGTTTATTTTTTTAAACAAAAAATTTGGTCCTAAAAGGATAATAATTCATCACTGATGTTCAATTTTCGTTGTTAAAAATATAATGACTACACTTTTCGCAATAAAAATATTTGGTCTCTAAAAAATAGTTTTGTTCCTAAATTCTGGTCTCTAAAACTATAATTTTTTTGTAGTGACTTATGATTATTAATATTCAATTTCTAGACAAATAATGGAAGTTCAATGCAATAGCTTCCGTGATATTTGATCAATGCCTTAATACAAAAGCAATATGTTCTTTTCTCAAGCAGGAAAAATGTGTCACTAGCAATGATTATAGTTTTAGTTTTTCTTCCGGAGGTTCATATATTTCCAGTTGTATTGAGAATCTTGAATACTGATTTTCCTTGAAGAAAACTGTGGCTTACATCTTGTTATATACTGAGAGTCTGAACCTGCTATCAAAATATCTAAACTGACTCTGTAACAAAATGAACAAACTAACAAACTAACTGAATAACAAAATATCTAACCACCACAACTAATGCCCTGATAACATGGCAGGGGAACATTAGCTTTACAGATCTGTGATGGAGAATCTAGAACAGACACAAATGCTGAAGGTGTAGATAGCTGAAGAGGCTGTGATGCTGTGAGAACTTCTTCAGCCCCCCTCAAGCTGATAGGGCAAGCAGACACTAACAGCTTGTCTTGTAGATAATGAAACCTGGATGGAGACAGGGGCTTAGTGAAAATATCAGCCACTTGATCCATAGTAGGAATATACTTAAGTTCGATCTGCTTGGCAACCACTTTTTCCCGAATAAAATGGCAATCGATATCTATATGTTTGGATCTAGAATGAAAAACAGGATTTGATGCTAAGGCCATGGCAGATAAACTGTCACACCAGATGACAGGAGTATGAGATGAGGAAACACAGAAATCCTTAAGTAACTGCTGAATCCAAGTGAGCTCAACTGTGGTATGAGCTAAGGCTCGATACTCAGCTTCAGTGGATGATCTAGCAACAGTGGCTTGCTTTTTAGCTGACCATGAAATCAAGTTAGATCCAAGATATACGCAATAGCCAGAGGTTGATTTGCGATCAATACTATCACTGGCCCAGTTTGAATCTGAGAAGGCAGAAAGATCACAAGGACCTGGTGTGAAGGAAAGACCATGATGCAGAGTTCCTTTGACATATCGAAGGAGTCTTTTAATAGCCTGAAAATGAGCATTGGTGGGACAATGCATAAACTGACAAGCTTGATTAACAGCATAGGAGATATCTGGTCTAGTGATAGTCAAATATTGCAGTCCACCAACTAAACTGCGATATAGTGAGGGCTGAGCAAATGGCAGTGAATCAGTGGCAGAACACATAGGTTTAATAACCATAGGAGATGAACAGGGCTTACAGTCTGCCAATCCAGCTTTATGTAATAAGGCAGCAGCATATTTGGCTTGGGATAAAAAATAACCATGCTCATCAGACTGTACAGAAATTCCCAGAAAATAAGATAAAGAACCAAGTTCTTTCATGGAAAAGGCCTTGTGCATGTGCTGAAGAAGTAGAGCAATAAAGGCAGCATCATTTCCAGTTAGTAGGATGTCATCAACATACACCAACAACAAAGTAATACTAGTAGCAGTGTTTCTGATAAAAAGAGAGGCATCGACAGTCACAGAATCCTTGAGAAAGCAAGAAAGGTAGTGGAGTACCAAGCCCTAGGGGCTTGCTTGAGACCATACAAGGCCTTCTTGAGTTTGCAAACATGAGAAGAAGACTGTTCAAACCCTGGAGGCTGCAACATATACACTTCCTCTTGAAGAGTACCATGAAGGAATGCATTTGAAATATCAAGTTGTTTTATAGACCGTTGAGATTGAAGAGCAACACTTAAGAAAATTCTAATGGTAGGTTGTTTTGCCACTGGACTAAAGGTCTCATGGAAATCAATGCCTTCTTGTTGCAAAAACCCCTTGGCCACCAATCTAGCTTTATAACGGGCAATGGTACCATTTGAATCCCTTTTTATGCGAAAAACCCATTTGCACCCAATGGCAAGCTTATGAGGAGGAAGGACAACAAGATCCCAAGTGCCCTATTGTTGAAGAGCTTGATATTCCTCCTTCATAGCTTGAAGCCACACTGGAGAGTGAAGAGCAGCTTGAACAGTGGTAGGCTCAGTTTCAAGAAGAGAAACAGTAGCAGAAAAACACTGAGGAAGTTTATGTTTGGACCTAGTAATCATGGGATGTGTGTTGCCAATAAAAGAAGTAGGATGAGAAGGAGGAGGTAAATCAATAGTAATAGAAGAAATAGGAATAGGGTGTGCATTGGATGGAGGAGTAGGAGTAGGAAAAGAAGAAGAAGAAGAAGGCTCAGAAGAAGGAGTTAATGAAACAGATAGAGAAGGTGCTGAAGGCACAGATGTGTTCAGAGAGGCAGTGCTAAAAGAAGAAGGCCAGAAAAATGAAGTAAGAGTAGACAAATCTGAAGATGAAGAAGCAGACACAGATGCTTGCTTTTGAGAAAAAGGAAAAGAGGTTTCATTAAAAATGACATGTTCAAGACATCGATAACCTTTAATGGTAGGATGATAGCCTAGAAAAACACAAGAGATAGATTTTGGTGCTAGCTTGTGAGAAGCATAAGGCTTTAACCAAGGGAAGCATTGACAACCAAACACTCTAAAAAGAGAGTAATCAGGTATGAGATGAAACAACATTTCAAAAGGAGTCTTGTGATGTAAAATGCTAGAAGACATTCTATTTATTAGAAATGTAGCTGTAGCAATGGCATCAAACCAAAAAGTGATTGGAACTGAGGATTGATGAAGCAAGGTAATGGCAGTTTCAATAATATGTCTGTGTTTACGTTCAGCTATGCCATTTTGAGCTTGAGTATATGGACAACTACTTTGATGAACAATGCCATGAGAAGACAACAAAGTGTCAACTCTTTTATTTACAAATTCAGTCCCACAATTAGTCCTAAGAATTTTAAGAGAAGTCTGAAATTGAGTGTCAACATAGGCTTTGAATACAAGCAATTTATCATACACCTCACTCTTGTAAGCCAAAGGATACACCTGTAAATCCATCAGAATCATCTACAAACAAAACATAGAACCAAAATGGGGCATTATCCACTGTAAAGGGCCCCCAAACATCACTATGAACTAAGGCAAAAGGACAATTAACAGAAGCATTAGACAAAGTAAAAGGAAGTCTATGAGATTTAGACACATTACAATCCAGGCAAGACAAGGCCTTATTCAAAATCATTTTATTTGAATCTGGTAAGAAGCCAGCCATATGTTGAAGCTTTAAGGAAGATGGATGGCCTAGTCTTTGATGCCAAAGCATTTCAGACACAGGAGCTGGACTGCTAGCAGACATAGGAGCAGTAGTACTAGACTGAAAAACTTGAGGAGAAGAGAATGGCTGAGATGATGGAATGAATTGGTAGAGACCATTGATATTAACACCTCTATGCAGAATCTTGTTCGTGCATTTGTCCTGAATGACAAAAGTATTAGCATAAAAAATAACCAAACAATTGTGGTCTTTGGTAAGTTGATGGACAGATAAAAGATTTGAAGAAATGACAGGAACATGGAGAAGATTTGAGAGCTGAAAAGAATGATGTGGTGTAGGCAAGATACCTTTACCAGTATGACTGATTTGCAAGGCAGAACCATTACCAATTTGAACCTGCTCCTGACCTTGATAAGGCTGAAATTGTTGAAAATTAGCCAAGTCATTTGTTAGATGATTGGTAGTAGCAGAATCAACATACCAATGAGGTATGGGAGGATCAGCAGAAGATTGTGGTACTGAAGCAGTGTAGGCTTTTGGCAGAGAAGACTGAGAAGAGGTGTTAGTGAAAGGTTGAAAATTAGGATCCAGTCTATGCCAACAGTCAAAGGCATTATGACTCAGACCACCACAAATCTGACAGCCAGAGGTAGAAGAAAAAGTGCCTCTGGATCTATGATTATTATACCTGTTATTGAATCTGCCTCCTCTAAAGCTATTATATCTACCTCCTCTAGAACCACGATATGAAGATCTGTCTCTTGGAGAATGAAAACCTCAATTGAAAGCATGTGAAGAATCATAGCCAGTCTGAGAGGAAGAGGAAGATCCTCGTGAGGCAGAGTAAGCAACATGAAGATCTGTGCTAGTAGACTGTTTAAGTTTTTGTTCAATGTGAATGGATTCGGAACATAATAATGCACACAACTGGTCCATTTTGACAGGGTCAGATCAAGTGCGAATAGAGGTTTTGAAGGCATCATATTCCTCTGGTAAACCATTCAGGGGTTGTTTGTTTGCAGGATATGGAGATTGGGATTGGATATGATATCCAATGGGACCCACATATCTCATGTTTGCAAATTTTGTTTGAAGGGGATATAATATACCTTCGGATTGTATATCCCCCAAATTTGGAGGATATACAATCCCAGCCCCCCCCCCATGTTATATCATATCCCCTCATATGGGATATGAGTTAAAAAGTCCAATATACCCTCGTCTATCTAACATAATATAATTTAATATATTTTTTGAATATAATATAATATAATATAATTATTGAATTTAATATAATATAAATATTATTGAATTGAATTTAATATAATATAATATAATATTATTTAATTTAATACAAATTTTGAATTTAATATAATATTATTGAATTGAATTGAATTGAATTTAATATAATATTATTTAATTTAATATAATATAATTTAATTTAATATTATTGAATTTAATTTAATATAATATTATTTAATTTAATATAATATAATTTAATACAAATTTTGAATTTAATTTAATTTAATTTAATATTATTTAATTTAATTTAATTTAATACAAATTTTGAATTTAATATAATATTATTGAATTGAATTGAATTTAATAAAATATTATTTAATATAATATAATATAATATAATATAATATAATTTAATATAAATATTATTGAATTTAATTTAATATAATATTATTTAATTTAATTTAATTTAATATAATATAATTTAATACAAATTTTGAATTTAATTTAATATAATTTAATACAAATTTCGAATTTAATTTAATATAATATTATTTTATTTAATATAATATAATATAATATAATATAATATTATTGAATTTAATTTAACATAATATAATTTAATATAAAATTTTGAATTTAATATAATATAATTTAATTTGATTTAATTTAATTTAATATTATGAGGGCAATCTTGGAAATTATTTGTTATATCCCACAATATATTTTATAAAACAAACATGCATATTATATCCTCCATTTTATATCCAGTGAAACAAACAGGACTTGGGAGATATACTATCCAATACCTATATCCTATTCATTATATATCTTGACTAAATCCCACATCATATTATATCCTCCATTTTATATCTAGTGAAACAAACGGGGCCTCAAGGTTAGAAATACCAGATCTTCATCATCAACCTTTGCAGAAGCCAAAGCTAGCTGTGCAGCTATATCTTTAATTTGAGACAGGTATGCCTCCATTGAAGAGGACTTCTTACAGAGTGTTTGAAGTTTGGTTTTGAGCTGATGAACATGAGAACGTGAGATTGAAGTAAATTGCTTCTCTAAGAATTGCCATACCTGATCACTTTGAGTCAGATGAAGAACAGAGGAATAAATGGATGAAGATAAAGTTGCAGTCAGAAAGGTGAGCAGATGTGCATCGATCAACTGCCATTTTGCATAACTCGGATTTGGAACAGTTTTTCCAGAATCATCAATGATTTCTGAGGATGGACATGGATAAGAGCCATTGACATGATCAAGAAAGCCAGATGCTCGAAGCACATTTGTCATCTGTGATTTCCATATGATGAAATTGTTTGACTCCAGCTTCACTGTGATGAGAGAATTGAAATTTGAAATTAGTAAACTGAGATTTGAAGGTAACGAAGCATCTGCCATTGAAAGACTAAGGATCTTGCTCACGAGAGCTCACAGCTTTGATACCATATTGAGAATCTTGAATACTGATTTTCCTTGAAGAAAACTGTGGCTTACATCTTTTTATATACTGAGAGTCTGAACCTGCTATCAAAATATCTAAACTGACTCTGTAACAAAATGAACAAACTAACAAACTAACTGAATAACAAAATATCTAACCACCACAACTAATGCCCTGATAATATGGCAGGGGAACATTAGCTTTACAGATATGTGATGGAGAATCTAGAACAGACACAAATGCTGAAGGTGTAGATAGCTGAAGAGGCTGTGATGCTGTGAGAACTTCTTCAAGTTGCATTATGATGGCATTTTATTGAATTTGCATGTGGCATATGAAAGTAATTTTTTTCCAAATGTCAGCTTTGTGCTTGATTATCATCTTGAGGGGCTGGTTTTAGATTATTGGTTATCACGAACCACACAAACTGGTCCAACTCATTCTCAAACTTGAATTCCAAAAACATGTATACTAGACAATTGATAAGCAAATTATATTTTAATGCCTTCTGTTGAAGAAATTTAGTCTTCATTACTGAAATATATTTGAGTGTTGCAGGTTGTTGAGAACCTCCCCCAGGAAGAGGAACACATATATGATGATCCAACCTTTTTCCAATTCTCAAAAAATGGCTGGATGACCTCTCAGCAAGGATAGCTAGCTACTCGGAGATGCGGTAGCCTAAAAATGCTTTTACCATGTTCATTTATCGTGTACACTTCTTTATTAACTTTACCTGTTGTTTGACTTATATTTGTAGCATATGTGCAAACTATTTCTTTCTTTTCCTTTTCTTGGTAAGAGGCTCAGAAAAACTATCAACAACTTACATGGAGCTATATTGACAATTAATGGGAACAATGAAGAACTATTTATGGACAAAGGAAAGAAAAATAGATACAATTTAATGCACTAACTAAAGAAGATGAAAGCAAGGGAAACATTTTTTTTTTTTTTTTGAACACAAAGCAAAAGAAACATGATAACCACCAATTCCCAAGAACTTCAATGGGCAATATGGCCTTTTATGGGATCAGCAAGAGAAGCCCAATTCTAAACATATATATATATATATATATATTTGTTGGTTTTAGAGTTGGGTTTCACTCACTTTTATGAAGGAAACGTGTCGTGTCGGACACAACACTCTTTGGACACTCCAAAAAGTGTGACTAACACTCCTTCAATATGTCTTAACTAAAAAAAAATCAAATTCATAATATTGGACACCTTAGCAACACTTTAATGACACTTATTGAACACGTCCTATATGATGAATTCTATGAAGCACGGATACTCCGAAATGGCCCCCGTACGCGTATCGGATACGTATCGGATACGGATATGCGCCCGATACGGCGGGATACATATCAGATACGGAAAAAAGAGTATCTTATTTTTTTTTAATTTTTTTAATTTCGGATATGTCTGGGATACGCAAGGATACTTCAGGGATACGGTCGGGATACTTTCGGGATACGGCAAGGCAGAAAAATAATTTTAAAAACATATAACAGGGGTCAAACTATAAAATAACAAAATAGGTAAAATAAAACAAAAAAAAACAAGTCAACCAAATCCTACCTAGTCACGACAGCAGCAGCAAAGAGGAGAGGAGAGGCGTCGTCTCTATCAGCAGCTCCTCGTCGTCTCTATCAACAGCTCGTCGTCGTCTCGTCGAACAGTAGCTCGTCGATCGATCAGGTTCGTGCCTCTTTCTCTCTCCCTCTCGCTTGATCTCACTCTCTCTTTCTCCCTCTCCCTCTCGCTCGATCTCTCTGGTCTGGATGGACAGATCTCCTTCGATTTGACTCTCTCCCTCTCTCGGTCTATCTCTATCTCTCTCTCTCGCTTTCCCTTTCGACCTCTATAGACTAGCCCCATTTGATATGTATATATATATTTTTGAAAGTATACTCTCTCTGTAATATTTTTGGCCCATTTGATATCATATATATATATATTAGCTTTTATGTTTGTAAAATTTTTGATTATTAGTTTAAAAAAATTAAAATAAGTTGAACTTTGTAAATTAGTTTAAATTAATTTCTTATAAGCAAATAAATAAATAAATAAACTTATTATTAAATAAATGAATTTTGTAAATTTCCCCCCCCCCCCCTTAATTTGAATTGCATTATGGTTGTTGTTATGGGTGATGCTATATTGTTGAAAGTTAATTGAATTGATGAATTTTTATTTTTATTTTTTTCATGTTCATGCCAAAAGATAACTACATTAATGAATTTGAATTGAAGTTTTATTTTTATGTATGCTACATTACTAAAAATTGTAAAAATAATATTTTTTATGAACGTATCCCCGCCGTATCCGTATTCTAGTTTTTCAAATTTTGTCGTATCGCCGTATCCGTATCGTATCGTACCCGTATTCCGTATCCGTATTCGTGCTTCTTAAGATGAATCCCTTCATTATAATAATATTCTTTATTCTTCACAACACAACTTATACATCCTAAATATGTTTTGAAACATTTAATACGATGAATACATTATTTGTAATACAATGTTATATAATTATTTTGCATTTTTTTGAATCTGATTACTCTGTAAATGATATCTTGATATTTAATTTATAAAATATATAGCTTTTTAATTTAAAAAATATGGTGTTATATATATATTTTTATTATCTTTGAATAAATTAATCATATATATGGCATATAATAAATTTATAAAAATATAAAACTTAACGTTTCTCAAATATGTCCTGTATTGCATTTTTTGAAAATCGATATGTGAGTGTGTTGGTATGGTGCCAATATCGTGTCGTGTGCCTGTGCCACGTCTAATAATTTGTCAAAATTAAGTTTCAGTAACATGCATTTCAATTGTTTGGAATTTCCTAGAAGTTCTTGAGAACCATTTCTAGAGCCAACAACAATACTTATATTTAACTCATTTTTCAAAGAATTATTTCAGAATTTTTGGTAATGTCTTCTATGATTGAATTAACTGTGATTTCATTTGATTTATTTATTTTCTTAGTAAAGCACAAACAATTCATTAGAGAAGGACAGGACAGTGTCACTTCTAGTGGAAATGGGTTACGAAGCCAAGGAGGTTTTGATAGCAATTGATAGATGTGGTTTGTATCTAGTTCTACAAAGATGCGCAATTACTTGTAAACTATGTAGCACCGACACGGATTCGGGACACGACACGGACACGATACGGACACGTGGACACGCAATTTTTCAAAAAATGGGGGACACGATACGCTGGGGACACGTTTAATATATATAATTTTATTTATTTATTATATGTCTAAAATAAAAAAATTTATTAATTTTTATACAATTATAATAATAATAAAATTAATAAACATATATTTTTTAATTTTTTTAATAAAAATGAGTTTTTTAAAATAAAAATAATTTATTTTATTAATTTTATGTTCAACAAAAAAAATAAGGATAAAAAAAAAGAAAGAAGAAAAAAAAAAAGAGAGGGAGAGAGAAATCGGATCAATATAATAAAAGGAAAAAAAAATAAAAAAAAAGAAACAATACTAATAGAGGAGAGAGAGAGAGACAGAGTCAGAAAAGCAAGACGAAAGGGAGAGAAGAAAACCAGAGACGAAAGGGAGGAGAAGAGGAAGAAAATGAAGAGAAAAAGGAGGAAGATGAAGAGAAGGAGAAGAAGGAGAGAGAAGATGAAGAATATCACCTCAAGTTCTTCGATTGACAGGTTCAGCTTCTTCGATTGACAGGTTAGGGTTCTTCCTCCCTCAATCTCTTTCTCTCTCTCTGTCTCCTTCGATCTCTCTCTCTCTCTCCTCTCGCAATGATTAGGGTTTCTCTCTTTCTCTGTCTCTATCGATCTCCTTCTCTCTTTCTCTGTCTCCTCTGCAACAGTACGCGTGTCTGGAGAGTGTCCCGGCGTGTCCATGGCGTGTCCGACTGAAAAATTTCAAGAAAAAAAAAGGGATACGTTAGAGAGAGTGTCGGACACGTGTCAACTGCGTGTCCGACGCGTGTCCGTGTCCGACACGTGTCTGACACTCGTACGTGAGGCCTAGGGACGTGTCGGTGCTTCTTAGCTTGTAAATAATGTGTCGATACATTGGTTAATTCTGCAGTGTTAGCTTATATACAATGCGTCGATACGTTGTATTGATTTGTGCAATACTTCAATTATGGAAAAGTTTTCGATGACATTAGCTCTATTTTTTATGATTTTGAACGAAACCATCTTTTTATTTTTCAAAACATTCAGAAGTAAAATTCGCTACTTCTTTTACTCATCTTTTCACAATCATCTCTCCTAAATATAGTTAGACCAAAATATAAATATAGTTAATTACTATCGTTATTAGAATGGTCGTACACGTAGACAACAAGATTTAAAAATATATATATGTATATATTCATATCAAAATAGTTATTTTTCCCCTTCCATATCCTTATACCATTTCATTTAAAATTGCAGGTCTAGGTATCCCATTGCAAAACTTTCATCTATGCTGTCCAAATTGCAGTGGAAGCTGATTTTCTAAACATACCTTGTGAAGACGTTGAATTCTCTTCACATCAAAAGGTTAGTTTATGAATCCAAGTCCATTCAAAGTTGCTTTTGTTCGCATTTTGCTGATTCTCACATATTAACTATCGTCTTCTCTTTTTATTTATTTATTTTATTTGGACAGCCAAAAAATGCTTTGCTTCTGAAAGACAAGAGGAAACTTTAGAGCAATGAAGCGTGGAAAGGTAAAAGACAAAGGGTATATGAGAAGAAGCCAATGGATAAAGAAGACGACATGGTGTGCCATCTTCCAAATCCAATGACAGGATTTGGAGTTCCAGTGAACCATGGTGTGTAGTTCGTAGAACACTTCCAAAGGCAATTGTGGGTCCCCAATATTTTTATTGCGAAAATGTGGCACTCACCCCCAAAGGGGTTTGGAGCATAATTTCCCAATTCTTATATGATATCGAACCAGAATTTGTGGACTCCAAATTCTTCTGTGTTGCTGCCAGAAAAAGAGGATATATTTATAACTTTCCAATTGACAACCGGTTCTAACTTCTTCCAATCCCACCATTAACCAGACATGAAGCTTTTCCTTTAACCAAAAAAGGTGGCCTAAATGGGACAAAAGGTCAAAGTTGAATTGCCTTCTGATTTGTGTTGAAGGTGCAAAACTCACTGAGAGGATACGAAAGGCACTTGAAAAATCAAGACGGAGAACCTCCTCTAGACATCCAAAAATACATGCTCGGGCAGTGCAGGAAATGGAACTTTGTTTGGGTTGGGAAGAACAAGGTTGCACTGGTTGAACCTGATGAGATGGAGATAGTGATGCGGTTTCCAAGAAACCACACGAGGGGAGTTAGTAGAACTGAAAGATACAAAACGCTTGGGAACACTTTTCAGGTTTGACTCAATAGCATCATGATCATGCATCCTATATTGGTTTTTCCTTAGGCTGTGTTTAAATTAAATATTTGAGGCGAGATTTGCGGAGGGAAAGCATAGTAAAAAGTGAATGCAATAGAAATTAGAAATTAAAATTTTGTCATGTTTCTCTTTCCTATTTCTTTCCTTCCGTGGATATATGTAAAGAAAAGTGAATGAAATAGAAACTAGAAGTAAATTTTTTTCACATGTGAATGAAAAAGAAATTAGAAACTAATTTTTTTTGCACATTTATCTTTCCCTTTCCCCCCATTAATATTGGTAAAGAAAAGCGAATGAAATAGAAACTTGACATTTTTGTCACATGTGAATGAATTAGAAACTAGAATCTAATTTTTTGTCACATTTCCTTTGATTTTCCTTTCCCTTCTCAAATGAATTTGTTGCAGGTTAATACAGTGGGATACCGCCTTTCAATCTTGAAGACTTTGTTTATTCCCTGGTGGCATTAACCTCCTTTCACTTTTCTCTGGAATTGGAGCAAAAGTTGCATTGCATAGGCTGGGAATTCCTTGAAGAACATAGTTTCTGTTGAGAAATCACAGATATGTTGAACCATTCTCCATTGTTGGGGAGCCCACAATTTGAAAAATTATATCCCATTTTGTAACTAATTCCCACATTCTTAAATTTATTGGGCTGAAGAGTTTGGCCTAAGTTTTGTGTCCATTGCTAGACAGTGATCACATTTTTCCAAGCCCAAAACAAGACCCAAATTCAAACTTTGAAGTGATTGAATTGTTTGGATTTCATGTGTGTGTTTATCACAGATATTTACATAGATATCTGATCGTGAGGAATGTTCTGGCATTGGGATGCGGTGATGAATTGTCGAAATTTTTGGGATCTTATGGAGAGATTGAAGAGTAAGTTCCCTCTCTATATATAGATGATTGTTACATGATTCGATTCATACGTATCAAATGTGTCTATTGTGATTCGATTTGTTCTATTCAATTTGCGATTCATTACTATTATTAATTGTGATTCACTACAATTTAGTGTCAAAAGATTCTATTTGCATAAGGTATGAAATGGCGTTGGTTTTTCAAAATAAAATAAAAAATAATTAATTACATTATAATTTAATTGTGTTGCAGGTTATCTGTTGAAGGTTGCTTGCATACCCAACATTCTCCTCCTTTCATGAAGGTTTTCTCCTCTCCATCTGGAGGTTTATTTTTTTCCCTATGTGAGACTTTATCCTCCATGCATAGAAGAGAGGTTCTCTTTATCCCTTTTGAGATATATTTTGTACTCTGATGTTTGATGAATTATTATCGAATTTACAATATATCAAGTGTCATGTTTTCTCATCAAAAAAAAAAAAAAAAAAAAAACACAAAACAAAACAAAACAAAAAAAACAAAACTTAACAATTTAAAAATGTTTTTAATATGTTAGTTTAAGAATTTTATTAAGGCAGTGGCTTTGGTCTAGTCCAAGATCGGACTGGACAGTACTGTTGGGCCCGTGGGGCACACCACGGGTCCCGTTTTGATAATCCGAACCGTTCAATGTGTAGAAATTGTCGAGTACTATATGTTTGTAAAAAATCACGTTGATCGGATATCGATAGCTATATGAACAAAACAGTTTTTTATCAACCGTTACTTTTTTCACCGTCCATTTTTTTTAATACAAAACTGATTTGATCACATAGCTATTGATATCCGATCAACGTGATTTTTTACAGCCATGTAGTATTCGACGAGTTCTACACATTGAACGGTTCAGATTATCAAAATGGGCCCAAAAAATGGACCCCATGGGCCGAGCTGGACGAGTCCAGTCTTGATCTCAACTTGAGACAAGCTAGACCCTTTTATTAATGTGAGTTCTTAGGGTACATATTAAAAAGTTTAAAAGGATTGTATATATTACATGGAATTCTTTATCTAATATATATATATATATGTCATGGAATTCAGTATAATAAAAAGTATTGTTAGTAAAATTTTTGTTATAAATCGATAGAGCTTTGACTAAAATTTCACCAAACAACACAATGATCAAGTAGTTGTGTTGAGGTTCTATGTCTTGAAAGTTCAAGGACTTCCTTGGAGTAAAAATAATGGCAATCCAGTTAGGCTTTTGTATTTGGCAAACTCGTTTGACAAAATTTCTTTCGGTTGTAATTTTATTCGCTCTTATGTTTTGGTGAAGATGTGAGTGTTTAGATGCGAATACAACCTAAATTGCGCTTACGCAGAGGAGTTTGTGATCTTGAGGCTTTTATGTTTGCCACTTTGCTACTCAGGCAGGGTCGAGGGGCAGCGCCTCCAAAGCCAAAGTTGTTTGATCGCTCAAGCGGTCATTTGTGGGCTCGAGCGGTGAATCGTAGCATCTAGTATCTCTGCCTACAAATTGAAGTTCTGGGAAAGATGTTTCATTGCTCGAGTAGTGAAATGTGCGCTCGAGTGATCGGCCTATATGTTTTGCACCGTTTTTACTAACACTGCTCAAGCAGTGAAGTGTGTGCTCGAGCAGTCTTCACGATCCTATTTTCTATAAAGTTCTTCGTTCGCTATTTTTTAGGGTTTAACTCGTCCAGACTATTGGAGGATTTTTTATAAGTGTTTCCTTGATGGTTTGAGAGTGTTCAATGAATCTACGAGTTTCATACTAAATTCATCAAGGGCTTGTTTTTTCTATTACGTTCACAAAAGATAGAGGTGTTCTTCAGTGGATTTTGAAAAACTTCGGCCTAAAACTTTAGTGGATTCCAAAGTGGCTCATCGTCGTAGATTCGATCAACGTTGCGGGTTCAATGTTAAGCAAGACTATTCCAAGATGAAGACGGTAATGGAAGAGGCACGTCGGATTTGGTTCAATTTGGGCGTGGATTTGCTAGGTAATCGAGAGTATTCTTATGTAATTCTTTTTTGTCTTCTTAGTGGATTGTTCAGTGGCTTTGGCTAGTGATTTTTTTATCACAATTAGTGGCACTCAAATTGTGATTTTTTTTCATGTTAAATTGCTATGTTGATTTGTTATTGATTGTTTGATTAGGATTGGTATTCACTATTTAAAATTGAAACATAATCATAAATCAATATCTCAGGGATTTTAGGTTTTTCAAATACAAACAAGAAAAAGAGAAAGAAGAAGAAGATGATGACTTAAATGATTGAATGAACAATCAAAAGTAAAGTGCATTAAGACTATTCTTATCTAAGTTTGAACTACTCCTATGTAGATTAGATCTACTCCTAAGATAGAAAAGAAATGGAAATCAAGTCATGTATTGATTTGTAGGTGTTCTTTACAATAGAGCCATTAATGGCAATTTATACAAAGAAATGTAAGAAAAAATTTCTATTAACAATCATCTAATCACCCATATAACTTCCACCTTCTTACATTGTTACTTGTCCTCCGTCCATTGAATCTTCAAAGACTACACTTTTCTTAACTTCCAAGATTTTCCTGCATAATCATAATCATAATCATTATCATAATAATAATAACAATAATAATAATAATAAGTAATATAAAGTTTAAACCTAATCATAATCGACATAAATTTTATTTATTGTGCAAACAAGTATATAAATTTTGTAAGCTTATTTAATATGTGCTCTAGAGTCACACCTTGACAAGATTCCAAAGTTAATGAATTCAAAAATGAAATACTCAACTGTAGGCCAAAATGACTTCTACACATGCATTTTTCAACAAATTTTTTCTTACAAAATACTCTAAGATGAAAATATAGTTACCAAAGTTAGAATATATTGAATAATAAAAAAATAAAATCCAATTTAACTACAAAATTAACTCTGTTTGAGTTTGGAGTTTTCAAAACAGTTTTCAATTCGTATTTTAAGGTATTTACTGCATTTTTTAAAATATTTTAATCAAATTTTCTTTTTTTAATTTTTTAGATTCACTTAATCTAATTATACTTAAAAGTATAAGATTTTTAAATTTAAGCATAAGGTCCAATGGGGGTTTCAAGGGGGCCTCCCCGTGGGTTGGGATGTTCGAGGGTTGAGTACTTTGGTAATTTCTTGTTGGGAAAATTATAGCGGTAGTCCCTATAGTTTACCCGTTTTATCATGTTGGTCCTTGTTGTTTCAATTTGATTAATTTTGCTTCTAAATTTTACAAATTGTGTCATATTAGTCAAATAAATAATGACGGTTAAGTTTGATGGACGGAAAATCAAATGATGTGTCAATTTAGTCCCTGTAGTTTACAAGATGTGTCAATTTGGTCACTATTATTTTGACTCTCTCATAAGCTACAAGAACCAAATTGATACATCCTATAAACTACATGGACCAAATTGACACATCATTTAATTTTCCGTTCATTAAACTTAACCGCCGTTATTTATTAGACTAATATGACACAATCCGTAAAATTCAGGGGCAAAATTGATCAAATTGAAATAATAGGGACCAAAATGATAAAACGGGTAAATTATAAGGACCATTTGCATAATTTGCCCTTTCTTGTTACTTATGCATTATCCTAATTTCTATACTTACAAACAGATGAAGGACACCTCTTATACTGAGTAAGGGAGTTATAATCATTTTCTGATCATAGTGAAACTATAGCGACCGTAGACGTAGTCCTATTTTGGGGTGAATCACGTAAATTATTGTATTCATGTGTGTGATTGATTTGATTCGCTTTATATTTTTTGTTTATTATTTTGTATTTTACCGATTTTGATTATGAATTGTCTTTTTTTTTTTTTTTTTTTTTTTTTTTTTTTTTTTTTTTTAACAATAGGAATGTCTTTGGTAGATGAGAAAAAGATGGCTTAAGGGGGAAAAAAGATAGAAATGTAGAAGAGAAAAGAAAACATTATACTTAAAAAATACAGCGAGAGAAAAAACTTGGGTTAATTATATTAAGACCCCTCAACTATTTGTAAATATTATTTTACCTCTTTCATTCTTGAATTTATATATATTGACCCCCTCAACTGTAAAAATATATCACTTTCATGCATTTTAAACCACCTCCGAAAGGAATGTATTGCATTTACCCCCAATGGACTCCCTCTAGATCACCTCTAAAAAAGGTGCATCTATATATACAAATTTATAAATAAAAAGATAAAAGAATATTTATTAATTGTTGATCCAGATAACTTTGGTCTCCTATAAAAAGAGTAAAAATTTCCCATGTTTCCAAGTCTCTAATCTTCTTTTCTTTCGTCAAAAAAAAGAAAAAAAAAAAAAGAGTCAAAATCAACCTGCACTAGATAACTTAAAATAAATAAAATAAAATAGTATACAGTTGTCTTTACTTTTATGAGTACAACTCTCTCTATAGGCTTTAAGTCCATGTATCTGGCCCACTGTCTCTTTATGAAAGTTTGAATAATGTAATTTTGAATCACATAAATCAAAATTTGCAAATTCATAAATTAGGTAATTGAGCTTTTGTAGCATTAAACATAATAGATTTGTCTTATCACTACTAGAAATAAGACTTTTTGCGTCTATTTTTTTGCGACTGATTATTTAACAGTCGCAAAAAATCATTTTGAAACATCAAAAACTTTCCACCATGTCAGACCCAATCGCGTTCTTCAAAAAATAAAAAAAAAATAAAAATCAGTATTTAATCTGAGCTCTCTTTCTCTCCCTCTCAAACCCCCCCTTTTTTTTTCCTTATTTCCCAAATCTGAGCTCTCTCTTTCCCTCCCTCTCAAAATCTCACAGCCTCTCTCGCTCGAATTTGTCGCTCGAATCTCTCGCACAAATCTGTCGATCGATTCAACTTTCTCAAGTCCACAACTGTTGAAGATTTCATAATCGGTAAGCCTAAACACATCTTCACTAATCTCACTGCAATCTTCTCGATCGAATCTCACAGCCTCTCTCGCTCGAATCTCACAGCCTCTCTCGCTCGAATTTGTCGCTCGAATCTCTGGCCCAAATCTGTCGATCGATTCAACTTTCTCAAGTCCACAACTGTTGAAGATTTCATAATCGGTAAGCCTAAACACATCTTCACTAACCTCACTGCAATCTTCTCGATCGATCAGGTTGTATATCCCTCTTTCTGATATATATGAATATATATACAACAAAACATGCAATTACGTATGAGAAGTGAACAGATGAAGCAGAAGTACCTAAAAGAGTTTTATAGCAATCATAACTGTTAGGCAATGAATCAGCTATGAACCGAAATGTGCGAATTAGTCTACCTCTAATTAGAAATGATAATGAAGAAATTACTGCTTGACTAATGTTATATAGGAACTTCAAATATTCAATGTGACCTATTTATATTAATTTATCATAATTACCAAAATGTCAATGGCAAATTTCATATGATTTTTTTAATTGTTTTGATTTTAATTTTTAATTTTTTTTAGTATAATAGTTTTCAATGATATGCGGGAGTTTTTCAGTTCTAGAATCTTTGTTTGACTTCATCTTTGACTGCAATCGCAGGGTCATGCCTCAGATTATGAACATTAAATGCACATTACTATTACTGCACTGACCCTGGCCATATGAAAATTCAACACCTTATTTCTTTAATTTTTTCTGTTATTTGTATAAGGATTGTTGAAGACTCATAGGGTCTACAGAAGGCATTTAAATGAAGGTCCTAGATTCGTAAGATAATTATCATAATATTGATGAGATGAATTTTTACTGGCTCAAGGTTCTATAGAATTTGATTTCTTGCTTATGGTTTCATCTACCTCGTTTATTAAATATATGTTCGGATAGGTGGAAGTTTTTTGTGATCCCTATAGAAGGAAATATATTTGTGTTGAAATTTAGAATCCAGACTCTTTAGTGATTAAATTCAGTGATATGTTCTCTGCCTTTCTTGATGTTGACGTCATACATTCTAAAACTTTAATTGCTTCCATAATGCCTTGCAATCTGTTGAGGATTCTGGTGAATGTGCCGAAGTTTAATTCTTTGGTCCTTACTGTTGTTTTGGGTCTAGCAATGACTTGATTCTTCTTCTCTTCCTAGGAACGTATAAAGCGCATGCAAAGTGTATTTAATAGAGAGAGGAATAAAAACAAAAGGAGCTACGAGAGCTGGAGGGAAAGTGGTCCAGGTGTGTATCATCAACATTTCCAGCGGGAAGATTGGTATTGGAAGACTGATACATCATACAGAGATCAAAGGACTAATTTCAGGGGAACTCCTCGAGACAGGGCTAGTTATGCATTATCTCATCATTACTCAGTTTTGGGTCTTGACAGGTAATGGTCACTATTGCAGAAATTAGGCAGCTATCCAAGTTGGTGATACCGTTGCTTTGTTTGGTTATTTTGTTTTGATCATGGTCTAGAACAAGATATCACTGTAAAGGTGAAATTTGTAACTTCAAAATTTTATCTGCAAATTACTTGGTTAAGAAGTTGTTGAACATATAAGTGATTCCAAGTCATGGATTAGGAAGAGTGATAAAAAAATCTTGTGCATTTGAGTACCTTCAATGATGCATCAGATCTCATCCTGTCAATGGTTTTGAGCTTTTAAGCTGTGTCGTTTAAAGTTGATTGATCTTTCCGTCCGTGTCACTGAAAGGGGTTAATTGCTGCCCCAATCATTTTGTTCTTTTGTCATTTATTTATTAATTTGACTGGTGAACATTTTTTGCTTTGTTATAGCTAAATTTGAAGTTTAAATTAACAGAGATAAAAATAAATATATAGAATTGGTTTATATACAATTGATGTGATTCAATTCCATTCTACCAATTTTTATTTTGCTGTCATAATTTACATATATTTTATGCTAAGTGTCTAGCTTTGTAATAAAAGCTGAAGGTATGTTGAAATCCCAACACTAACTATGAATTATTTCCAATAAGAAACCCCCCTTCTAAGGTGAAGGCATTTGATTGTGAGATCATGAAGTAACTTGAATTTGTATAAGTAAATATAAATTCATGTCATCTCAGTCGAATCTTGTGTATGGTATTGCAACCGCATAATGGTTTAACTTTCTTTCTATGTTTTTGTGATTTTCTTTCTTTGCAACAGGTTGAGAACAAAACCGTACACTGATGATGAGATTAAGGTATTTGCCACAATTTAAGTGAAGTACTCCATATCTCTTTTAGATCTATAAGAATACTAGTTGTTCTCTCTCTCTCTCTCTCTCTCTCTCTGAAGATGGAACAATCCCATTTCATTTTCAAAACTCCTAGTTGAATTTTGAGATTTAGTGCCCTGATTTGTGTGTTCTCTTAATATTTTCACTAAGTATATGATATTTTGGTTGATTTTCATTCTTGCCCGGGCTTTTCTCATCTTATATCTGTTAGAATTTATGTTAGGATTACTTTAATATTTGTTTCCTTATTTAGATTATATGTTTGATTCCTTCCTTGTAATCTTCTTGGGTTAATTAATATAAAAGGGTGTGATATCATTATCAACCCTAAGTTTGATTTTCCCTAAACAAACATGGTATCAGCGCCACCTAAACCCCAGCTTTTGACCTTCGTTTGCCACTTCGTTTGATTGACTGTATTTCTTTTAGTTTTTTGGTTATTTCTTGGGTCTATATATGACCCTACAATTCAGCTGACTGATTGTATTACTCCCATGATGTGTGGTTAAGTGTGTATGCCTTGATTCTGGCTTACAAAAGCATATCAAACTGTAGCACTCGGCTTACAAAAGCATATCAAACTGCTGCTGTTCTATTTGAGGTTTTGAAGGCTGTTACTCTGACAGAATCTCTTGAAGTGGCAGATGAGGTGAAACTGACAGTTTGTTGATTGGTGATATTTGAATAATATCAGTCCCTCGAGGGAACTTCTTGTATCAGTTTTGTTTAGGCTAAGACTAGCCCACTTTTATTTAGAACTTTGTTGTGCTTCTGGTAGTCTTCTTTCATATTGAGTGTTGATGTATCTAGTTTGTTTGTTTGTTTTGTATATATATAAATAAAAATAAAATTTTAAAAATTAATAATAATTGGACATACATATGCATGTAGATTTTGGAAACTCACAGTATGGTTGAGGAAAAGACTGCGATATATGTACCTTATAACATACTTTCTCTTGATCCTGACAACTCAAATCAAGCAATCATGAAATATCCTGAGGTTAGTTTTTGAATATCTAGAGTAGTGTTCTTGACCTTTTTGAATTATATCTTTAAAGTACCTTTTTTATACCTTGGTTGTTTAATTTACAGATTCAAGCTTCTATTTCTGCACTTCGAAGCTTCTATTTATATAGGTTACACCCAAACTTCTTTTGGAGTTTAATTTTTCTATGCATACAATTCTTTTTCGTGGTTTACCCCTTGCTCTATAAGCATCCAGTTTTATATATAATATCTATAATAAGCTTGAAGGTGTTGTTTTCTTCTTCAGAATTAAACCAAGATTAGCAGATCCATCCTTCAAGCCTCAGAGTAGTCACATTCTTGCTGCTGTAGAGAATTTTTTAAATGTGTTACAAATTAGGTACTCTTCACCACTTTTCTGATTGAGGACATCAAATGCCATCCAGGTTAGAACAGCTATTATTACACTTTCTATTTAATAAGAAACTGTTTTAAATGCCGTAGATGGAATTGAATATTGTTTATAAGAAAGTAATTTTATTTATTTTTTAGTAATACTTTGATCTGCCCTTTCACGTGACATTGAGTTGCCATTTGTGGGTTTGGCACAAAGGTGGAGGTGTTGTGCATGCTATGGTGCTTTTGAGCGTGATTGTTTTGAGTTCCATGGGCATAGGTGCAATGTGGTGATGTGGAATTTGAAAAGAAAATCAATGAGAAGATTGGCCAGTTCATCGATAGAGTGGAGAAACACCCGAGCAAGAAAATTGATGAGAAGATTGGCCAGTTCTAGATTGTATTTTTTTCATAAAAGTATTTTTTCCAAGTTTTTAGTTGTAATAACTTTCACGTATGGCTCCAATTTTGAGACTCAAATGGCATCTTCAATTAATCTACAATGCTATACTATTTGAATTCTTGTCATTGCTATTCCTAGAGTGCTTAACGCTATACTTTTATGCTTTTTTTTTTTTTTTTTTTTTTTTTTTTTTTTTTTTGCGACGGTAACAAGATGGTCGCCAAAAATCATGTTAGTGTTGTTCTTTGTTTTTTGCGACGGCAAAATAGCAGTCGCCATAAGTAGTTTAGGCGGTCGCAAATAATTTGCGACCGTTGTTTTTCCGTCGCAAAAAGTATTTGCCACCCCCACATTCGCGACCCCCATTTGCCGTCGCATGGGCCGTCGCAAAAAGTCTTTTGCGACTGTTTTTTATTATTTGCGACGGTTTATAGCGGTCGCAAAAAGTGTTTTTTTTAGTAGTGTATTTATGAATGAACAAATAAAAATACTATTGATTATGAAAATGTATTTCGAATTTTACTTAAAAAATGAGTGTATAGTATACATTTAAAGTTAGTGAGATGTAGTGATACTTACAATAAATATTGTCCATTGACTCACTTTTCTTAGTTTTTTAGATTAATTTTTCTAGATTTGTAACATTGTTAATGAATGTACGGGGGCGAAATATCCTCTGCTTTCCGTACTCCTTGTACTCCAAGCTACACTTGACGGCGTCTAACCTGGCAACACAGAAATGGTGAGCTGCCCGGCGGTGGTGTGCCGGATAGACCCTCCGACAATCAAGTCAGACCACTTGGGGAAGAATAAGGAGACTGTTAGAGAGAGAGTATTTTAGATGGCGAGAATCGTTTCAAGTTGCCTACCTCTAACGTTCATCTTCTTCCACTATTTCTAGGCTGGCCATGCAGCCTCAAGATCGTGCGCACACCACCTCTGTTGTCCTTCCATGGACAGGTGGCAGTGCTCACCTCTCACCACCTTACGCGTATAAAGGTTTTGTCCTCCAACCAGTACATGCAGAACTGCCAAACGATATTGGCACGTGCTTGGAGCAGATTTCCTCTTAATCACGCCATCAGCCCAGGTGGCACACTTGCCCGGAGTACCACGACCGGCCTATCCCTTGTGGAAAATTGCCACAAGCT
Organism: Camellia lanceoleosa; assembly: GCA_025200525.1. NCBI lineage: Eukaryota > Viridiplantae > Streptophyta > Magnoliopsida > Ericales > Theaceae > Camellia > Camellia lanceoleosa. The sequence continues at coordinate 27,632,342 of CM045767.1, forward strand.
CACAACTGAGCTAAGAACCGCCGCTCTGTCCCTTGGCGAAGGGGCAGATGGCTGGTCTTCATGGCCGAGCTGTGCTTGACCGGTCCACCCCGGTTAATCGGCTGCGAGGCATGCCGACCTCCACCGTTCTACCTTCGTTCTCGGTTGTCTGGCTTGACTATCTCGGTGACGGTTAGAAACAAAGCAGGCAAGCTTCGCGTCCTCGATCTAGCCCGGGTCACACTTAGCTCGGTTGCCAGACACCAATGCGCGCATCGACAAACGCCACAGCTCGGTCAGGCCTGGGTTCGTGCTTGATCGGCCGATCTCTTTGTCCGTGCAACATGGACCACAGACCGTGTCAGTAGAGGAAACGGCTTGGCACCGTGAGGTCCGTCACAACCCACGCTGCCGTAGCTCGGCCGTACTAACGGTGCAAATCTCCCCTCTCAATTGCCCCTTAATCCCATCTGAGTTATCGTGATTAGAGTTACCCCTGTGACCGAGCTAACGGTCTGAGTTGCATCATTTCCAAGCTAAGCATGATTGGGGTCAAAGCCGTTGCCGAGTTATCCCATTTGGTCAGTCATCGCTTAGCATCTCGTCAAAATTAAATGCTGCCGTCTTGACGCCCTTCGCCATTGATCCCGCAGCGTCCTCTGCCATTGATCCGTCGCCCTAGCTTGTCATCCGCGCGAAATTCAAGCGCTAGCGCGTTTTCCCCCTCTTTAACCACTATACGAAGGGTCATTTGACCCTTCCATCGTTCATCTCCTCTCAAGCCAAACCCTAGCCCACAACACTTCCAAGCTTCAAACCGTTGCTGCCCCTTGCTGTGCCTGCCATTCCTGTCCCTTTTGAAGCTGCCATCAAGCTTGTGGAGGTGAACCTAACTCTTCTTCCACTATTGGTGAGTCTCTCTGCCCTTTCATTGCATTTTCAATTTCTATTTTCCAATTCTTCAAACCTGTTCTCCATGTTTTTCGCATTTTTCTGCTAATGTTCTTCGTGCTTCTTTGCTTGGGAGTATTGGTGTTGCCTTTTATTTGTAGAACCCTTACACCTTAGGCTAAATGGAAACTGTAGGAATGGAAGGGGTCTCCGTGCCCCTTGTTCCTCCTTGGTTCAAACGAATTTGCCCCATTTCTGGGATGAACAGTTTGAATCTGGGTAGAACCGAGCTAAATGCTTGCTTAGATCCATAGTTAGAGCCTCAGCCGAGCAAAAACTGGTTTGTGGCTTATCGCTGATGCCCCAACCAAGCTGAATGCCTAATTAGATTGGTAAGTAGGACTGAACTGAGCGAAAATTTGTCTGAGGCCTTCACTTGGGGCCTTGACCGAGCTAAAGGCTCAAGTAGGACTGAACCGAGCTATATCTTGTTCGAATCTCCATTTTGGACCTTGACCGAGTCGGAAGTGGAGAGTTAGAACCGAACTGGGAAATCGACCAAGTAGTCTAGCCGAGATAGGTGTCGGACCGGTCAAAAACTTGTAATCCTTTCACTGAGCCAGTTCTAGTAAGAGCCGTGCAATGTATACCGTGCTAACCCTTGGAATTATTATTTTTTAACAATGCAGAACAAATTAGGACCGACCAGGCCAGTCCAGCACAATCACTGGTGGAGCTCACAGTCTGAGCAAACACATCAACATTTTTGACCGAGACACAAATTTAATAACCCAATAAAACCGAGGTAGATGGGGAAGTACCGATTCATGGTGAGCTCGCCCGGTGCGATGGCCGAGTTTCGTAGGGAGTACAACATCCCAGATGACGTCGTCTTAGAGCTCGCCAAAAAGGGAGACACCCCTTGGGGAGACCTAGAACGGTGCCCCTTCACAGTCGTGTCTATCGTTGAAGGAGGACTTCGCTTCCCAGTCCAACCCTTGATCTGCGAATTTTTGAGGCAGACAAGGCTTTGCCCGACCCAAGTCTCCAATAACAAGTACAAAATAATAAACGGAGTCGCTGAGCTGAACTGGAGGCTCGGTCTCAATCTCGGCCTTGTTGAAATTTTCCACCAGTATAGCCTTAGTAAAAATAAGGGTGGATTTTGCTGGTACTTGAAGGTAAAGAAGGGTCGAACAAAACTCATAGAAGGCAACCCTGACAAAGAAACCAACGACGATGACTTCCTCTGGGTGTCCGGTAATTACGAGGACACTGAGGCGCCCATACCGGGCTGGTACATTAGGAAAGATTTCGGCAGTGCTGGTGAGTAGCTTGGCTAACCGCATTATCTTATCCCCGCATTAGTTACTTTCTTTGCCGATCTAACACTTGCCTCTTTTTGCAGATTCCAAGCACTTGGCAGAGGACTACTACCGGGCTAACCAGGAGGCTATCAGAATCTTATTGCGTCATCCAGCCGAGGAAAGGGAATCCTCAAAGCTGCTCGGCTTTGGACAGACCTACCACTACCAAGCACCGTGCAAAAGCCAGGTCACCGACTTTCTTCATGCGTCTTCACCTGAACCTGACCCTGACCCAAATCTTCTCCCGATCAGACTAGTTTCCCTCACCGCCGAGCAAGAAATAGCGAAAATCCAGGCTATCAAATCAATGATCACTGGAGAGGAAACCGAGACGCAACAACCGGAGGCAACTGGGGGAACATCCTCCACCCCAGCCGGGCAAACGGAGGGCGCGGTACTTGCTCTAGCCAGCGAACAACCAACTGGCCGGTCGAAAAAGAGACCGAGGAAAGAACAAATCGGGCAGCATCTCGTTGATGAGGAATCCACCGAACATGTGTCAACCGAGCTTGGGGACTAGACTGAACAGCAAATCAGCGGGCCATCCCAATGCCTGAGTGCCCCCCTGGTCTGGTCGCTAGAATTCAAGTACAAAGGCCGGGCTCTCTCCGAGGTCGATTCAGTGTATGCAGACAAGGATTACTCCTTCGGTTTCAACATGACCAAGGGGCTGATCCTTCTTGCCGACATAAAGAAGCATGACGAGCTATCCGACCTGAAGGTGCTTCGTTCAGCGGCAAAATCGATCATTCTGGTAAGCTTTGCACTCTCCTTTTTTGGTCGGTTTTCCGGTCGATTTTTTGCATTCTTACAATCTTTCATCCGTTTTCAGACCGCACAAAAGAATTATTTAGCCCATGACTGGATGATCAAAGTCTGGCAGAGTCTGCAGGATGCCATCGCCGAGAATAAGGCCCAAGAGGCCGAGATAGCCAAGCTCAAGGCCGCGCAGGAAGCTCTTGAGGCCGAGCGAGACACCTTGAGCCAAAAAGTCGACCGAGCTGAAGCTGACAAATAGCGAGCCGTGAAGTCGACCAAAGGTCGGTACCTCGCCGAGCTCCGCAAGCTGTGTGATGCCCACAAGGCGGAGAGGGACAAGGCTGTTGAAGACGCCGAGGACCGGGGACAAGGCTGTTGAAAAAGCTGAGAACCGGGGATACACTCAGGGGGAGAAGACTTATGAGCGTCAGGTTCAGGCAACCAAGGACATCTTTTTCCAGTGCGGCTGGAAAGTGGCCGTGGAAAAAGTTGGCCTTGGTCAGGACGCTGATATGTTCGTGAACCCCCCTGCAGCCTATATCCCGGTCTATATGCAGGTGTATGCCAATGCTGCTCAAAACTGGCTCATCGCTGAGGCAAGGAAAAAGGCCGAGGAAGAAGCCGCCACCGCGCAACAAGTCGAGCAAACCACTACTGAAGCATCTAAAGATGCGGAAGATGAAGTGGCCGATCGGGAGGTTGCCATGGTGGATGGCGCTGACGATGAGGCCGAGGAAAACTTGCTCGGCGAGAATGTTCGAATCAGCGGCGGGCGGTGGGCCGCAAACCGTCGACCTGGAATTGGACTGATGATTTCCCTTTCCATTTTCTGCTTTGCTTTGTTTTTACTTCCTTTCTTTGTTTTGATGTAACCGGGCTAGGCCCCACACTTTGTAATGAATGTCCCTGATCAATGAAATTTTAACTTTTTGCTCATTTACCTTCTACTTCTATTTGGTTGACACGTGCAAAAATTTCTTGATTCAAACTCTAATAAATCATGAACTGATAGGTCGACTTTGCCGTGCAATATGCTGAGCTAATATCAGAATTGCTCAGACATAAACCAGCTCGGCTTTTTGATCTTTCGAATGAACCCAGACGTTTTCATGAGCCGAGCGGAATCAGCTCGGTCCAAATAAGGAAGGTGGGGAAATCACTAACATGCCTTCGGCCAACCAAAATCAGCTCGGCATATATTGGATAAATCACCAATATTCCAATGTAGCCGAGCAAAAGCAGCTCGGCCGTTGGGTTGGATAGGACGCCAACGTTACCTTCGCCCAAGCAATGCCAACTTGGATATTGTAAGTTGGACAATTCACCAACTTACCTCTTGGCCGAGCAAATTCAACTCGGCTATTACCAGTTGGACAAAACACCAACATTACATTTTGGCCGAGCAAAATCCGCTCGGCCTTTTCATTGCACAGAACACCAATATTCCATTTAAGTTGGTCATGACGCCGACACAACAATTGGGTGAGCAAAAGTCAGCTCGGCCCTTACGCGAATTCGACAACACACCAATTACTTCGCTGGAGCCAACTGTTTATGCGGTCCATGTCTATACCGGCGGGGAAAAAGTCAGCCCGGCCCCATTCAGGCCGGTCCCCTTGCCCCTAGCATTCATAGTGGCCCAGAATCCTTGTGGTGTCATTTACACATAAAGATGTAATACAAAACAAAAAAGGGGCTGTTTTTCATTACAAGAAAATGTGCTATCTCTTACATCAAACGCTTTGGCTTACAATTCTAGCTAAGCAACAAAGGCAAATTACATCCTAAAAGTAAAAGACCTTAAGGTTGGCTGCATTCCACGGTCTGGGGACAGCCTTGCCATCTAGATCTTCCAAATGGTATGCCCCTTTGCCAGCAAGGCCAATCACCTTGTACGGTCCTTCCCAGTTTGCACCGAGCTTTCCCTCGCCAGGGACCACCGTGTTACCCAGCACCTTGCACAAGACCCAGTCCCCGATCTTGAACAGTCTAGGGTGCACTGCCTTGTTGTATTTTTTGGAGAGTTCTTGCTGATAAGTTGCTACGTGGATCAGTGCCCGCTCCCTTCTTTCCTCGGCTAGGTCCAGCTCCAAAGCCACAGCTTCATTGTTCAAATCGGGCTGAAAACTCTCAGACCGGATGGTTGGCATGCCAATTTCCAGCGGGATGACGACCTCCATGCCATAGGCCAAGGCAAACGAAGTCTCTCCGGTCGACCGCCTTGGCGTAGTGCGGTATGCCCAGAGCACATTGGGGAGTTCTTTAGCCCATTTCCCCTTGGCTTTCTCAAGCAGCTTCTTCAGCCCGTCCAAGATGGTCTTGTTTGAGGCCTCTACTTGACCATTTGACTGAGGATAGGCCGGCGTTGAATTGTAGAATTCGATCTTCAGCTCTTCGCAAAATCCGCGAAAGAGTTTCCCATCGAATTGAGTGCCGTTATCTGATATGAGGGCCTTTGGTATGCCAAAGCGGGTGATAATATTTTGCCAGACAAACTTCTTCACATCTTTTTCCTTTATGGTCGCCAGTAGCTCGGCCTCAACCCACTTGGTGAAGTAGTCGGTGGCGGCGATGAAGAACTTGCGATTGCCCGGCGTTGCTGGTAATGGTCCAACAATATCCAACCCCCAAAGCGCAAATGGCCAAGGACTTGTGAGGGGGAGCAATTCTCTAGTTGGCTGGTGGATCTGATGAGCAAATTTCTAACACTTTTCACACCAGCGAACATATTTCTGTGCGTCCGCCTGCATGCACGGCCACCAGTAACCTTGGAAAATTGCTCGGTAAGCCAAAGATCTGCCTCTAGTATGGCTGCCGCAGATGCCTTCATGGATCTCATAGAGAAAAGCTTCCACCTTGGCGGGGTGGACACACTTCAGATACGGCCCGGTAAACAACTTCTTGTACAAGGCTCCGGACGGGGAGAGCCAAAACCGCTCTGACTTTGCCCGGATCTTGTGGGCCACCTTCTTTTCTTCCGGTAGAATTCTATCTTTCAGGAAGGCGACGATGGGATCCATCTAAGAAGGACCCAAGTTGGTGCAAAGTACCTTGGTCTCTGCCGGTTCCTCTATACTTGGCCAAGGTAAAAATCCTATCATCAAGGGGTTAGGAAAAGTTGTCTGGGTAGAAGCGAGCCCGGCCAACTCATCAGCCGTGTTGTTTCCTTTGCGGTTGATCTGCTCTACTCTAATGGCATCGAACTTCTTGAGCTCTGCACGCACCAGCGCTTGATACTTGGCCATTCTTTCATCCCTGGCCTCATACTCTCCTGAGACTTGATTGGCCACCAGCTTGGAGTCGCTGAACACCATAAGGGCCGATGCTTTCATTCTCAGTGTGCTTCTTAGTCCGGCAAGTAGGGCTTCATTTTTCGCCTCGTTGTTGGACGCTGGGAAGCCGAGCATAATTGCTTGTTCGATGATCATCCCGTCCGGTGAAGTCAGTACGATACCCAGTTCGGCCCCATGCCTGTTGGATGCCCCATCGACGAAGAGTTGCCACATCTCGCCAATGAACAGCTTCCAGCAATCAGAAGGGTTTTGGGAGCTTCTTAATTCCAAGTCTCTGATCGGCTCATTCTGGTCTCTTTCCTTGCCATGGTTGACTCCGCCCTCCAACAAGTCACTCGCCTTTGCTAGTTCGATCACTCTTTGTCCTTCTTCCACTCGTGAGCCAACACTCATCTCCATCGCCTGAACCATGGGCTGTGCTAAGTCCGCACTAGCCAAATCAACCGGACAAACTGGATGCGTGCCAGGGGCAAATTCCGCCACGAATTCCGCAAGAGCTTGAGCCTTGATCGCGGTGCGCGGGCGGAACTTGATGTCGTACTGTCCCAATTCCACGGCCCATTTCAAAATTCTCCCGGTAAAGTTCGCCTTTTTCAAAGAGCACCGTGAGTGGAAACTCGGTCAGCACTATTATTGTATGGGCGTGAAAATAGTGTGCCAGCTTCCTTGACGCCATCATCAAGGCCAGTGCCAATTTTTCCAAAAGAGGATATCTCGTCTCAGCCGGGAGCAAAGTCTTGCTTACATAGAAGATGGGCAAATGCTAGACGCCTTCAGCGCGAACCAGGACGGCACTCACCGCGTGTTGAGAGACCGCCAAGTAGAGATACAACTCTTCGCTCGGCTGAGGTGTGACCAAAATGTGGGCGGAAGAGAGGTATGCTTTTAGGTCCGTTAGTGCGCGGTCACACTCATCGTCCTAGAAAGACTTAGCCTTCAAAGTCTTAAAGAAGGGCCTGCAACGATCCGAAGACCGGCTGATAAATCTGTTTAGCGCGGCTGCCATCCCGGCAAGATGTTGCACGTCCTTCGTGAAGTTTGGGCGCTCCAGTTCCTGTATCGCCTTGATTTGGGATGGGTCGGCTTCGATTCCTTGGTTTGTGACCAAAAAGCCCAGAAACTTTCCAGTGCCAACTCCGAAGGCGCACTTGGAGGCATTCAAACGAAGTTTGTGGTGCTTAAGTATGGCGAACATCTCTGCTAGGTCGGCGAGGTGTTGAGACTTTTCCTTACTCTTCACCACCATATCGTCGATATAGGCCTCCATTGTTCGGCCCAAGAGAGGAGCGAACATTTTTGTTACCATCCGCTGAAAGGTCACCCTGGCGTTCTTTAGTCCGAACAGCATGACTTTGTAGCAATAGAAGCCTCTGGGGGTGGTGAACGACGTGATCTCTCCGTCCGGTTTATACATGACTATCTGGTGGTAGCCACGATATGCATCCAGGAAGCTAAACCTCTGATGGCCAGTGGTTAAGTCCACCAGCTGGTCAATTCGAGGAAGGGGGAAGCTATCCTTCGGGCAAGCTTGGTTGACAGTCTTGTAGTCAACGCAAACTCGCCACTTGCCGTTCTTCTTCGGAACAACCACCGTGTTTGATATCCACCGAGGGTATTGCACCTCCTCTATGGCCCCAGCTTCCAACAAATTCTTCACTTCTTCTGCCACCACCTCAGCATGGTGCAAGGCTGAGCGGCGCGTCCTTTGAACGACTGGCCGGGCATTGGGGAAGACATTCAACAGATGGCAAATGAAGCTTTGGTCGACGCCAGGCATATCGTAAGGCGTCCAAGCAAAGGCCTCCAAATTAGAAACCAAAAAGTTGACATAATCCATCCGCTCGGCGCTAGACAAGGATGATAAGAGGAAGAATTTAGTTGGATCGTTCTCGTCAATGCGCACTTCCACCAAATCTTCGACCGATTTTTCTTCGGCTTTTCTTCCCACATCATCAAGGACTTCCTTCCCTTCAGGTCCCTCAATCATTTGGACAAACCCTTTGGCCGCTCAGCTGCCATTTACCACAACGAAGCATTGTTTTGCCATCACCTGGTCTTCCCAAACTTCCTCTATTTGTCCGCTCGGTGCCAGAAAGCGCATGACCTGGTGGAAGGTTGAAGCAACTGCTTGCATGGCGTGCAGCCAGCCCCTGCCCAAGATCAAGTTGTAAGTGGATGGAACTTTGAGCACCCAGAATTCTACTTGCTTTACGACTGGACCCGCTTTGACTGGCAATATAATCTTTCTGATCGGCCATTCTGGCTGAGAGTTGAAGCCGACCAAAGGGGACGTCGCAGGAGCCAAGTCTTTGTCTTCTAGCTTCATTTGTTTGAACGCATAATAATATATAATTTTGATCGAACTCCCCTAGTCAATCAAGATTCTCTTGATGTCATAGTCTTTGAAACGAAGAGTCACTACTAACGCATCATTGTGCGGCATCTGAACCCTTTCCAAGTCTTTGGTTGAGAACGAAAGGATGTCCCTCTCTTCGGTCTTTCCCTTCTTTACGGTGGGCTGCACAGAGAGCACTTCCCTCATGTGCTCGGCCTTCTTGATCATTCCTTTAAGCTCGCAGACCGTCGCTGGTTCAATGATGCCGTGGATGACGTTCATTACACCTTGCGGGGGCACCTCTAGGGCGGCCAGGCTGTTCGGCTCGGTTTGTCCCACTGGCGTGGCCTTGATGCCCCCATCTATGTATTGGTCAAGATGCCCCGCCGCCACCAACTCCTCTAAGTGTTGTTTGAGCAGCAAGCAATCCTCTGTTCGGTGTCCCCATTCTTCATGAAAGGTGCAACGATATTTTGAATTGAAGCCCCTGTGCGCACTCCCCAACTTGGCTGGCCATCGGACAAAAGGCTCACCTCTGATCTCGCTCAAAATGCAGTAGATAGGGATTTTGAAAACCGTGGTGATTCCAGTCCACGCCTTCAGTTTTCTCTTGGCATCTTCTGCTGCATCACGGGGAGCGTCAGTTCAGTCATTCCTACAACCCTTGTTTCTGTCATCGCGGTTTGCGCCACGACGTTGGTCTTTTGACCGTTCGTTTTGGCGGTTGTCCTCCTGCCCGACCGAGTGAACTTTCCCTGCCACCTTTCTGTCCGCCGCGACCGGATTAGCTTTCTCGGTCGCAGAGGCGGCGTCCTCCTCCACACGGATGTGCTCATTGATCCGTTGCATCAAGGACTCCATAGTTGTGGGCTGATGCATTGTAAGCGAATCTCGTAGTCTATGTCCGACTGGGAGACCCCTCTTGTATTGAGTGATCGCCAGATTGGTAGGGCAGTCGAGCATCTCGTTGTAAGTTTCCCAGTACTTCGCATTGTATGCCTTCAGCGAACATCCAAACTCCATTTTGACGCCCAGGAGGTGGTCGACCTCCTTCGATGTTCGAGTGTTGGTTTTGAATTTGGTGACGAAGGCTTCTGCTAGTTGCTGTCACCCCTCGATACTCCCCTCTGGCAGCCTTTCGAACCACTTCAGGCCCAGCTCTCCCAAGCTTGCTGGGAATATAAGGCACATCAAGGCGTCGTTGCGACGGTGGCCAGCCATTACTTGCCGGTAATGACTCACATGCATGTACGGATCTGTCTTGCCGTTGTACAAAGTGAACTTCGGCTGGTGGAATCTGGCAGGGAGTGGAGTGCCCTCGATCTCCGGAGACAGCGGTGTGGCTGTAAGTCTTGCCAGCTCTTTGTCCACCAGCGCAAGGGCCATCACTCTGGGCGCTGGCATCGCCACTTCTTCACTGTAATGAACTGGGGCGCTCAACCTCTGTAACGCCGGCACTCTCTGAGCCTCCCGACGGCGTGCTCTCTCCTCCAACACATCCCTGAGATCCCTGGAATGGGTGGAGGCAGAATATCGCGACATCGACGATGGGTGTGAGGGGCGGTAGGTGTTGTCACGAGTGAGGGACCTGCCCTCTCTTTGGTCGGAATCTTCAACCCCATAGTTCCTGGTGATGGAGATAGAATGAGTCCTCCTTTGGCGGCGACTGTTAGAATGAAGGGAGGGGGTGCGCTCACTAAGGTTGCCCTCTCCAACAACACCCTTCCCCTTAATCTGGCGCCTCAGCATCTCCATCTCCGCCGCCATCTTACGGATGAGGGCGTCCTGGTCTTTGAGTTTGTGCTCCAGGCGCTGCGCTCGGGACTCCCCCCGCTGTCGTCGACCTTCTGGACTTTTTGAGCAATCAGAACTCCTCCCGCGTTTGTCTCGCGCACCTCGCGAAGAAGTTTCTGGACCCGCCATGGCCGGAACATCCGGGGGGCCATCTCTCCTTCGGACATACTCCGGAGTGACACCATCGACGACAGATAGCGGAACTTCATCGTTGTTGGCCATGGAAATGGTTGAAGAGGCTTGAAGAACAAGGGTTGAATATTAAAGAATTTCCACAGACGGCGCCAATTGTACGGGGGCGAAATATCCTCTGCTTTCCTTACTCCTTGTACTCCAAGCTACACTTGACGGCGTCTAACCTGGCAACACAGAAATGGTGAGCTGCCCGGCGGTGGTGTGCCGAATAAACCCTCCGACGATTAAGTCAGACCACTTGGGGAAGAAGAAGGAAACTATTAGAGAGAGAGTATTTTAGATGGCGAGAATCGTTTCAAGTTGCCTACCTCTAACGTTCATCTTCCTTCACTATTTCTAGGCTGGCCATGCAGCCTCAAGATCGTGCGCGCACCACCTCTGTTGTCCTTCCATGGATAGGTGGCAGTACTCGCCTCTTACCACCTTACGCGTGTAAAGGTTTTGTCCTCCAACTAGTACATGCAGAACTGCCAAACGGTATTGGCGCATGGTTGGAGCAGATTTCCTCTTTCTCACGCCATTGGCCCAGGTGGCACACTTACCCGGAGTACCACGACCGGCCTATCCCTTGTGGAAAATTGCCACAAGCTCACAACCGAGCTAAGAACCGCCGCATCCCTTGGCGAAAAGGCGATTATCGGGTCATCCTCTACGCTGTGAGCCGGTGTCCCGGTTAAATTAGGAGGCATGCCAGCCTCCACCGTTCTACCTTCGTTCTCGGTTGTACGAAGCCCGACTATCTCAGATGACCGGTTAGAGGCAATCCAGTCCTAGTCGCGTCCTTGATCTAGCCCGGGTCACACTTAGCTCGGTTTCCAGACACCAATGCGTGCATCGACAAACGCCACAGCTCGGTTAGGCCTGGGTTCGTGCTTGATCGGCCGATCTCTTTGTCTGTGCAACATGGACCACCGACCGTGTCAATAGAGGAAACTGCTTGGCACCGTGAGGTCCGTCACAGCCTGCGCTGTCGTAGCTCGGCCGTACTAACGGTGCAAATCTCCCCTCTCAATGAACTAATTCAATGTGGCCAAATTTCATATTTAGGCACATTGTTTTAGGAAATGTTTAAAAATTTTCATAACTTGCTGAATTGAGTTGAGTATTATAGAATCAATATAAACAAAGAACTTGCATTATCTCAAGAATTGAGTGAGTCATGAGATAAAAACCATAATGCTAACATTCTAGGTTTGACTCTCACTACAACGTATAAGAGTTTTAAATACTAAATGTTTTGGTCTCTAAAAATAAAAATTTTGTTGCAAAAGACATTTAGAAACCAATTTTCATCGTCATGAGGATAGTCTTGAAAAGTAAAAAACAAGACATTTAGGGACAAAATTTTGAAAATGTCACTAATAAATAGACTTTTAGGGACAAAATATTTTGGCCTCAAAATGGTTTATTTTTTGAGACAAAAACTTTGGCCCCAAAATGATAATAATTTATCACTAATGTCCAATTTTTTTTTGCGAAAAATATAATAACGATACTTTTTGCAACAAAATTATTTGGTCCATAAAAAATAATTTTGTCCCTAAAATTTGGTTTGTAAAATCTTAATTTTTTGTAGTGTCTCACTGACAACAAAGCTTGAATTTAAATGATATATATAAATGATTAAGAATGTAAATTTGATTGATCAAAATCATTTAGGCCATTTGATAATGGCTTATGATGATGTGTTTTCTCTAGTTCCACCTAGGAAGAAAGAAGGATGGTTGAGTGTTATATTAGTGCTACCCTTGAAGGAGTTGTTGTGATGACCGAGTGTCCTATTCGTTCCATTTTTCTTGTTTAACCTCGGAATTGTCTCGTTGCGATGTCGATTTAACTTAGGACTTGTTAATCATTGGGTTGTTGTGTTCAAAGGAAGTTGTTTCAATTTTCATTCTTGTTTACTCCGGTGTTGAGTTTCACTTGTTTCGGAGGGTGTGGGTTTGGTCCGGAGTGCCAGGGGTTTGAACTGGAAATTTTCTGAGCTGAGCCACACATCCGCGACTTTGGGTTGCACGTGCGGGAGGTTAGGCCGCACGTGCGGGAAACATGGGAGTTTCTGGGTTGCATTCTGCTTAAAAGGCAGGTGCGAAGGGAAGGTGTGGGAGAGTCTTTGCATGCGTCAGGATCGATTACGCATGTGCAGGGAGGCGCAAGACGCGCAGGGTAAGTGTCGCATATGCGGACGGGCTTGAGTCCGAAATCTCCATTTTTTTTCTTTTTTAGGTTGTGTGTGTATCACTTTTAGCTCATCTCTCTCTCTCTAAAAACCATTTCCTCTCCCTTCTCTCTACCTTTCCAACACCAAAGCTCCTAAAACATATGATCTCTTGCAATCCATTAGGATCTTTACCCAACATTCATCACAAATATTGAAAAGCTAAGCTAGAAATCCACTTTGTGCGGTGGAGATCGAAGTTCTACACTTTTGAATCCTAGGGTTTCATCTCATCTCTTCAACAAGATTAAAGTAGGGACTTCTTTGAGTTATATATATATATGTTTTGCAAGTTTTATGTGGGTTTTGGGGGTTTTCTTGGGGATATTATGAGGGTTTGATTTTGACTCAAGAATGTATGGATTTTCAAAAGTGGGTTTTAAAATCTCAAATCTTTTTAAGATAATCTCTTGAGGGTTGAAATCATCTTCGGCAAGGAAATGATGTATTTTTAGGGTTTCTTTCAAGTGTTTTGGGTGTGTGTGTTGTTGTAAAGAAGAAACCTAGAAATTTGGGGATTTCCTTAAGTGAAAGAAGATGAGGGTACATGGTTGATATTATATATATATATATGTAAATTGTTGTGTGCCATGATAAGTAAAGAAAATGGAGAATTTCTTGTTTTTATACAAATCCATATATATTGATGATGGGTTTCTTAACATATGAGAATTGTTGAGATTAGAAGTTGTTGTCCAAATATTGATATAGCTTTGAAATAATTAAAATGATGGAAGTGTACAAATTGTGGACATATTGTTACATATTGATAAATGGTAGCAAACTTTTGGCTATTTGTTGGAATGGCATTGAAAAGAGAAAACATGAATTTTGATCTGTATGGAACGTTTGATGGGGTTATGATGGAAGTGAAGAAAACATGATGTAGTATAGATAATTGTTACATTGGCTTTTCTAAAACCTTGCATGTCATGAACACTGAGTTGGGATTTGGAACTTTCATTGAGAATGAAATGTTGTGAAATGAAATCATGGAAATGTTTAAGGGGTAAATACATTGGTAAGTCCATATAGGAGGTATAGATGGAATTGATAAGTTGGCCTCAGTGTCTGGGGTGAAAGACCGAAAACATGCGCAGAGGAGGTACCACTTCCCTTCCGGTTAACAACCGGTAAAGTGGGGTTTGGTAGTGCTAGCCATGCATACTTGCAGATACCAATCTAAGGATTACCTGAGTTGTATTTACCGCCCCCATTGAATAAAATTGTAAATTTTGGAATTGTTGAGATTTCAAACTGTTGTTGAACATGGTGACTTTTAAAAAGGCATGTACATGAAATCCTCTTTTGATTGACACTGCATGGCATTTGCATTTAATATTAGAAATCTTGCATAACTGTATATACTTTGTTAAGAATTCTCTACTGGGCTTTATGCTCACCCCTATGGGATTTTGGTGCAGGAAAAGATGTGGTGGTCCCACCGAGTTGAGGGCGTGGACATATTTTGTGAAGAGTAAATGACTCTATTTTTGTTGTGATTTATTTTGCTAGCTAAGAGCTAATCATGTATGGGTCTGAGAGACCATTTTTGTGTAACCTGACTTAAGCCTTGGAAGATGTAAGCCCTCAAGGGTGTTTTATTTATTTTTGGGATTTGATGTTCTACATGCTATAGATTCATGTATTTCGAAATCATTGAATGTATAATTCGCATGTGGGACTTTTGTACAAACCTTATTAATGAGTGATGTAAAGGTTAGAGAATTGCTTTTATGGTTGATGGATGTTGGTTGATGTACCTATTTTGTGATGCGTTATTTTGGGGCGTTACAACTTGGTATCAGAGCTACTGGGTGTGAATACTTGGGGCTTGCAGGAAGTGGTTGTTTTGCCACAATGGGTTCATTTCTCATGATTAGGAAATGTTTTATTTTTCGTGATTATGTGATAACATACTTATGTTACTATATAGGTATGGGCTTGAACTTTTGGAATGTTATTTGCACCTTAAATCCCTTGAGTTCTTATTAGAAGGGTACTTGATCGATACTCGTTCTACTAAGAATTCTTGGTTTTTCGTGGGACGAATCTCATTAGAAAAGAATAATCCGTATGTGCTTACGTGACTAAGTGCTTATGTGGAGTGAATTGAATTGTTTGTATGGTAGAAATTGTATAGAATTGTTGTATTCAAATGAGTGAGAGGATTTGTGAGCACATTTAAGATTATGGCATGCAGTGCTCGCTGAGGTGTGCACGAGGTACCAGTCCATGAGGTTCTGGTGCAAGAGGAGGGGTTGGGCCAAGCTAATATGGCCAAGCAAGTGGGAAAAATGGAAATTCTGGGGCAAGCGGGTCAAGCGGGTCAAGCCGCAATGGGGGCCCTAGCCCAAGAAATGGCGGGGGCCTTGAGGGAGTCGATGAACATACTAAGGGTAGAGAACCAAGCTAGAGAGAACGCCATAGAGACGAGAGCGAGCTTTCTCACTAGGGAGTTTTTGCGGGCCAAACCGGATGAGTTCCATGGTGGCCCCGAGCCTAAGAAAGCGGATGAATGGCTTGAGCAGATAGTGAAGACATTTGAGATGTTTCACATCGAAGACAGTGAGCTTAGAGTGACTCTTGTGAGTTACTATCTCAAGGGGGATGCGGGACAATGATGGAAATATGCCAAGGACCGAATAGAACCGACATGAAAAGCATTTGTAATGGCTTTCCAAGACAAGTACCTACCTCCTACTACTAGGGAGAGGTTGAGGCAGAAATTTCAAGACCTTAAGCAACTCAATATGTCCGCGGTTGAGTTTGAAGCAGCCTTCTCTAGTTTGTCCCCGTTTGCATCGGAGTTGGTAGCAACGGAAGAGCGCTGTTGCATTGAGTTTGAGAATAAGCTAAAGACCAAAATCTTGTTTAAGTTTGCCAGGAACATGATCCGGAATTATAAACGACTTGTGGAAGCGGCAGCACACGTAGAGATTACCGTGGAAGTTGAAGAAGAGAGAATCCGATGGTCAAAGTTGAGGGGTCAAGGGTCATAGGGGGACTATAGGCCCAACAAGAAGAGCAGGAACACATTTTCATCCCAGTCCCAACCATAGCAGTCTAGATCTACCTTTCCCTTGCCTAGTGTGGGGCCAGGAAAGAGTGCACTGAGTGGCTTCTCTTGCTTCAAGTGTGGCCAATCGGGTCATAAGGCCTTTTCATGTCCGTAGAAGGGAGGAGGATAGCAAATGTTGCTACCAGCACCACCTAATTGATCTCAGGGTCAGTCTCAGAATAGGGGGCATGGGCCTACTTGTTATCAGTGCTGTCAGTCAGGGCACATGAAGAGATCTTACCCGCAATTAGAAGGCGCATCTAGCACATCAATGTCGAGACAGACTTAGAGTCACCAGTAGGCTCACTCAGTCTAAACTTCGCGAGCTAATCAGGGAAACGCTTCAGCTCAGTCAATGCAGCAAGCCTATGCTTCGAGACATGAACAGGTTGATCAGAGGCCACAGGGCGTGTATCGTTACCGCCAGAGCAAGCTTGCAGATCGTCGGTTGCCAGAAAGGTATTTTTGTTGAGTGTAATTCTTTGGCTAATGTGTTGATAGATACATGTGTGTCTCATTCATTCATATCTACTACATTTGCGTCTACATTGGGATTAGAGGTGGCATGGTTAGTGTCTCCGCTCATTGTAGAGTCACCAGTTGGGGGTACAGTTGACTTAGATTGGGGGTGTCGTGGTTGTGAGATAGAGGTTGTCGAGCGTCAACTCCTGTTTGCTTTTGTGTTGCTAGACATGTCGAGTCATTTTAGGCATGGATTCATTGTCTTTATATCGAGCAGTGATTGATTGTTTTCGTCAGAGGGTCATAGTGTGCACCTTGAGTGGTGATTGTTTTTACTTTCTGGGAGACTTGGTTGATAGGGTCTTGTTGCCAGTTTTTGACCCTTGTAGTAGAAACGAGCTTAGCGGCCTTCTTGCTACACTCTTAGATAGTGAGAGTGACGGGACTCGTGTTGAGTTGCCAATGGTAGTTTGTGAATACCCAAACGTATTTCCCAAGGATCTTACTAGTTTGCCACCCCACTGAGAGATTGAGTTCACTATTGATTTAGTGCCTGGAACAGCACCAATTTCCATGGCGCCGTATAGATTTACACCTATGGAGTTGCATGAGTTGAAGATTCAACTCCAAGAGCTTTTAGACAAGGGTTTCATTCACCCTAGTACATTGCCTTAGAGAGCACCGGCTCTCTTTGCGAAGAAGAATGATGGGTCGTTACGGTTGTGTATTGATTACCGTAAGCTGAATCGGGTTACCGTCAAGAACAAGTATCCCTTACCCAGAATAGATGACTTGTTTGACCAACTTAGAGGGTCTTGTTGCTTTTCGAAGATAGATTTAAGGTCGGGGTACCATTAGTTGAGAGTCTGGGAGGAGGACATCCAGAAAACGGCCTTTCATACGCGTTATGGCCACTATGAATTCCTTGTGATGCTTTTTGGGCTAACCAATGCATCGGCTTCCTTTATGGACTTGATGATCTAAATTTTTAGAGAATACTTGGATCATTTTGTGGTCGTCTTTGTGGACAACATCCTAATTTATTCGACTTCAAAAGAAGAATACGAGGCTCACTCGAGAGTCGTGCTTGACTTGCTTAGGAAGCATCAGTTGTATGCCAAATTTGAGAAATGTGAGTTTTGGCTCACCGAGGTGAAGTTTTTGGGCCATGTAGTGTCAAGAGAGGGAGTAGCTGTAGATTCTTCAAAGATAGACTCTGTACAGGATTGGGAACAACCCATAAATATTTTTGAGATTCGAAGTTTCTTGGGATTGGTGGGGTACTATCTGCGTTTTGTAAGGGACTTTTCTAGACTAGCCGCATTTTTGACTAGATTGACTAGATTGACTAGAAAGGGGGTTAAGTTTGTATGGAGTGAGGCTTGTGAAAAGTCTTTCCAAGAACTTAAGACTAGACTGACTACCGCACCAGTGTTGATAATTCCAGAGAGAGGTTTGGGTTACACCATTTATTGTGATGCATCTCGAGATGGGCTTGGTTGTGTCTTAATGCAAGGGGGAAAGGTTGTAGCTTATGGCTCACGACAATTGAAAACTCATGAGAAGAATTACCCCACCCACGACTTGGAGTTAGTAGCAGTAGTGTTTGCCTTGAAAATTTGGAGGCATTATTTGTATGGTGAGAAGTTTAAGGTTTTCTCTAATCATAAGAGTCTAAAGTATTTGTTTTCCCAAAAAGACTTTAATTTATGCCAACGGAGGTGGATGAAATTTTTGGAGGATTATGACTTCGAGTTACACTATCATTCGGCCGACGCCTTAAGTCGGAAATCAGTGAGTAGTTTGGCGAGTGTGGCCATTCGGGAATGGGTTATGTTGGGTGACATCGGCAAGTTTGAATTGCATTTGGGTGAGTCCGAGGAGGGGGCAACTTTGTTTACCTTGAGTGCTCAACCTACCTTGATTAGTAAAGTTATAGAGGCATAACAAGGAGACCGTGAAGTAGAGTCAATCTATGATAGAATCTCCAACGGGAGGGAAGAGAAGGGTTTGAACATCCACTTGGATCTGAGTGTACGTTTTCTAGACCGTTTGTTTGTACTAGAATCTTGTAGAGAGGAAGTGCTTCGGGAGTTCCATCATTCGCGCCTTGCGGTACATCCGGGGGGCACCAAAATATATCGTGATCTTAGCCGTCAATTTTGGTGGAGGGGAATGAAGTGGGATGTCGCTTCCTTTGTGTCGAAGTGCCTTACTTGTCAACAAGTGAAGGCCGATCACCAAAGACCAGCGGGTTTGTTACAACCCTTACCGATAGCCGAGTGGAAATGGAAGCACGTTACCATGGATTTTGTAGTTGGGCTTCCTAGAGCACAACGGGGCAATGATGCCATTTGGGTGATTGTTGATAGGTTGACTAAGTCTACACATTTCACTCCGATGCATACCGTCAACTCGGCTGAGCACTTGGCAAGGTTGTACATTAGAGAGATAGTTCGACTTCATGGAGTTCCCGTAACCATTGTATCGAATAGGGATCCTTGTTTTACCGCCTAGTTGTGGCAAAGCCTTTGAGAGGCGTTGGGAACTAAGTTGACCTTTAGCACCTCTTACCACCCTCAAACCGATGGGCAGTCAGAACGTACCATTGATATTTTGGAAGACGTGCTTAGGGCTTGCGTCCTTGATTTTAAGGGGTCTTGGAAGAGACACTTACCGTTGATTGAGTTTTCTATAACAATAGTTACCAAGCTAGCATCGAGATGGCACCGTTTGAGGCCTTGTATGGATGACCTTGTAGATCACCAGTTTGTTAAGCCGAAGTGGGGGATGCACCATTGTTGGGTCCAAAAATTGTTAGGGAGACAACCGAGAAAGTTGTTCTCATTCGAAAAAGGTTAGCTATAGCCCAAAGTTGACAGAAAAGTTATGCCGATAAGAGGAGACGACCCTTGTCTTTCGATGTGGGTGACCGTGTATTCCTTAAAATCTCACCTAGGTGGGGTTTGATGAGATTCAGTAAAACTGGTAAGTTGTCCCCGAGGTTCATTGGGCCTTTCGAGATATTGGAGAGAATTGGGGAAGTGGCGTATCGGTTGGCCTTACTACCACAACTTTTGGGGGTTCATAATGTGTTTCATGTGTCTATGAATAGGAAGTATGAACTGGACCCTTCTCATGTGCTTGATTGGATCGATTTGGAGGTAGATGAGGATGCATCTTATGAAGAGCGACCGGTCCAAATACTAGATACTCGAGAGCAAGTACTACGGGGTAAAACTATACCGTTAGTGAAGGTGTTGTGGAGACACCATGGGGTTGAAGAAGCAACGTGGGAGCGGGAAGCGGAAGTTCGCTCCAAGTATCCGGATTTATTTGAACATGCCTAAGTTTTTTTTTTTTTCATTAGTATTATTTCCTAGTGTTGTAGAGAAATGTATTGAAATTGTTAAGTACGTGTTATTATGTACATTGTTGTTTCAAGCATGAAGTTGTTGTGAGTAGTTACTAAATTTATTAGAAAGCTCCACGCATGTGTTTATCTTGGATGGTCAATGCTAGTGTAGTAATCATGATGAGAAAAGTAAATGTGGGTTGAGAATTTATTTGCGACTTGAAATTGTCATAGCATAGTTGTCAATGCTAGAAATTTTCTTTTGAGTAGTTGATTTAAATTTCGGGGACGAAATTTCCTATGGTGGGGAGGTTGTGATGACCGGGTGTCCTATTCGTTCCATTTTCCTTGTTTAACCTCGGAATTGTCTCGTTGGGGTGTCGATTTAACTTAGGACTTGTTAATCATTGGGTTGTTGTGTTCAAAGGATGTTGTTTCAATTTTCATTCTTGTTTACTCTGGTGTTGAGTTTCACTTGTTTCAGAGGGTGTGGTTTCGATCCGGAGTGCCCGAGGTTTGAGCTGGAAATTTTCTGGGCTAAGCCACACGTGTGGGGCCTTGGGCCGCACGTGCAGAAAAGGGGCTGCACGTGCGGGAAACAAGGGAGTTTCTGGGTTGCTTTCTGCTTAAAAGGTAGGTGTGGAGGGAAGGTGCGGGAGAGTGTCACACGTACGGGAGGCACGCTCTGCACGTGCAGGGGTAAGTGCCGCACGTGCGGATGGGTATGAGTCTGAAATCTCTGTTTTTTTTTTTCTCTTTTGGGTTGTGTGCGTATCACTTTTAGCTTATCTCTCTCTCTTTAAAAATCATTTCCTCTCCCTTCTTTCTACTTTTCCAACACCAAAGCTCCTAAAACATTTGATCTCTTGCAATCCATTAGGATCTTGACTCAACATTCTTCACAAATATTGGAAAGCTAAGCTAGAAATCCAGTTTGTGCAGTGGAGATCGAAGTTCTACACTTTTGAATCCTAGGGTTTCATCTCATCTCTTCAACAAGATTGAGGTAGGGGCTTCTTTGAGTTATATATATGTATATATGTTTTGCAAGTTTGATGTGGGTTTTGGGGTTTTTCTTGGGGATATTATGAGGGTTTGATTTTGGCTCAAGAATGTAGGGATTTTCAAAGGTGGGTTTTAAAATCTCAAATCTTTTTAAGATAATCTCTTGAGGGTTGAAATCATCTTGGGCAAGGAAATAATGTCTTTTTAGGGTTTGTTTCAAGTGTTTTGAGTGTGTGTGTGTGTTGTTGTAAAAAAGAAACCTAGAAATTTGGGAATTTCCTTAAATGAAAGAAGATGAGGGTACATGGTTGATATTATATATATATACATTGTTGTGTGCCATGATAAGTAAAGAAAATGAAGAATTTCTTGTTTTTATACAAATGCATATATATTGATGATGGGTTTCTTAACATATGAGAATTGTTGAGATTAGAAGTTGTCATCCAAATATTGCTATAACTTTGAAATGATTAAAATGATGGAAGTGTACGAATTGTTGACATATTGTTATATATTGATAAATGGTAGCAAACTTTTGGCTATTTGTTGGAATGGCATTAAAAAGAGAAAATGAGAATTTTGATCTTTATGAAATGTTTGATGGGGTTATGATGAAAGTGAAGAAAACATGATGTAGTATAGATAATTGTTGCATTGGCTTTTCTAAAACCTTCCATGTCATGAACATTGAATTGGGATTTTGAACTTTTGTTGAAAAAGAAATGTTGTGAAATGAAATCATGGAAATGTTTAAGGGGTAAATACGTTGGTAAGTCCGAATATGAGGTGTAGATGGAATTGATAAGTTGGCCTGAGTGTTCGGGGTGAAAGACCGAAAACACGCGCGGAGGAGGTACCACTTCCCTTCCGGTTAGCAACCGGTAAAGTGGGGTTTGGTAGTGCTAGCCATGCATACTTACAGACACCAACCTAGGGATTACCTGAGTTGTATTTACCGTCCCCATTGAATAAAATTATAAATTTTGGAATTGTTGAGATTTCAAATTGTTGTTGAACATGGTGACTTTTAAAAAGGCATGTAAATGAAATCCTCTTTTAATTGGCATTGCGTGGCATTTGCATTTAATATTGGACATCTTGTATAACTACATATACTTTGTTAAGAATTCTCTACTGGGTTTTATGCTCACCCCTATGGGATTTTGGTGCAGGAAAAGATGTGGCGGTCCCGCCGAGTTGAGGTCGTGGACATATTTTGTGAAGAGTAAATGACTCTATTTTTGTTGTGATTTATTTTGCTAGCCAAGAGCTAATCATGTATGGGTCTAAGAGATTATTTTTGTGTAACCGGAATTAAGCCTTGGAAGATGTAAGCCCTCAAGGGAGTTTTCTTTATTTTTGGGATTTGATGTTCTACATGCTATAGATTCATGTATTTCGAAATCATTGAATGTATAATTCGCATGTGGAACTTTTGTACAAACCTTATTAATTAATGATGTAAAGGTTGGAGAATTGCTATTATGCTTGATGGATGTTGGTTGATGTACCTATTTTGTGATGGGTTATTTTGGGGCGTTGCAGTTGTTGGGGCCCAAGGGGTACCTAGGCCTGGCCCTGGGGTAGGCCATAAAGCTAACTACCTTAGGCCCAAATTAGAAGTCATTGATTGGACGGGTTGAGCTTATCCTGCCTGCAATTATTGTGTCCACGCCTCATATATTAATGAGTTTTTGAGTTTTGACCAGTTAACGGGTTGGTACGGGTTAGACTTATTTAAAAAATTAAAATCGTGTCTCACATGTAAGTCCAAATCTTACGGACCAAAATCAAATTGAATCGGATTACACATTTTTCACTAAAGTTATATTATTAAGTCATACACATTTATTTTTTCTTTTTAAATAATTAGATGATCAAATTAATTAATACTATTAAATTAATCAAATTAAGGTATAAATTCACCAAATTAACAAATTATGACAATATTATATATAAAATGTTGAGAGTTAAGAAGATATCACCGTCACTATCAAATTCAATTTTAGCAAATTATGTTTTGTGTATTGTTTTTTAAATTACAATTTACAAGGATAATATTGGCTGTCAAATGTTTTTTTTTTTTTTTAATAAATGGAACAGTATTGATTTTAATAGATTAAAATTGAATTTAACAGTGTCATTTTTTTGGATAACATTAAAAAAAAATTGGACAGGATAATTTGAGTTGGGCTGATGGGATGGTCGGGTTGGATTTAACCATGCGGACTTGTATGGGCTGGGTTCATGGGTGGGCTTGGGTTTCAAACCTTTGTCCATAGCCCTAAATGATCTTCTATGGGATGGGACGGGCTAGGTATTCAAGCGGGCTGGAATGGACCATGAGACGGGTTGGATGGGTTGAGTAATACCAAGTTTTTTGCCCACGGATCATTTGATGACCCCTAGCCCCAATTTTGAAACAAAAAAAGTATGACCAAAAATATGTAAACCCTTATTATTAGAAAAATTAAATAGGCTTACTCTATAAATTAAGGGGTAATTACCAACTAGTCCCATTAAGTAGACTTAAATACTATTAAATTCTATTATTTTTTTTAATGCACCAATAAATCTTACAATACCTATACATATCAAGTTTTTTCATCTTTTTTTCTCCTCTCTTCTCCCTCTATATCTTTCTCCACTATTATTTCAAAAGCTTCACGCTACTATTGTCTACCACCACCGACATTGTTGCCGTCCACCTACCACCGCCGCCACCACTATCATCATTGTCCACCCATCATCTTATTTACTCTCTCTCTCTCTCTAGCATTTTTCCAAAACCTACACACCACCCCATTGTCTATCGTCGTTGCTATCATAATCAACTTGCCACCACTGCTGTTGCCTATCACTACCACCACCACCGTCACCCACTACCACTACCGTCATTATTCGGATTCTACCACTGTTCACCAATCATCTCTACCATCGTCAGAGATCTACACTCTACCATCACCAATCTACACTTTACAATTATAGATCTACACTCCACCGTCATCGATGTACACAAGCACCATATCGCGATCGTCTCATTTGTTCTAGATTTAGATTTATTTTTAGTGATAAATTAATGGGGAAACTACATGTAGGTGGGAGAAAGGGAAAAAAATTACCAATACATGAGAGGGTGCAAGTGACACTTGCACCTCCATAGTCTTTCATTTGCACCACACCACAGACACTATCACGCCCTGAAAATTACACAGTATAGATTCAACAATCTCCAATTACCTTAGCTTGTTTCCAAATCAACCCCTTCTAAAGCTTAACATAATGTAAGGAATATAAAGCCTCAACGTAGACAACATCATTCAATTTCCAACATATATCTTCGTTGAGCTCCAAAGATTTACCAAAAAATATTACCCCACATGCGGTTATACATTCAACATTCATAGAATATGAATCTATAGCATGCAACACAATAAGTTAAATACAATCAAAAGCTCTTAAGGGCTACAAATTTCAAGGGTTAAGCCTAGTTACACAAAATGGTTTTCAAACCCATATATGTAAAGCCATTGGCTTGTCAAAAATAATTACAACAAAAGAAAGAGCCTTGTGCTCTCAAAATATATTCCATGCCTTTAACTCAGTGGGATTACCACATCCTTTCCTGCACAAAATCCCACAGGATGAGCACAAATCCCAGTAGAAAAATCTTAACAAAGTATATACGTTTTATACAATCTCTTGAGATTAATGCAAATGCCATGCTATATTAAAAAACATATATCTTTATCTTTTGAAACTTTTATGCACAATGCAATTTTGAGAATTTAGCAATTCAATAATTTTAATGTAGTTTAAAGGGGTAGTAAATACGACTCAGGTAATCCCTAGGTTGGTGTATGCAAGTAGGCATAACTAGCACTATCAAATCTCCACTTTACCGGTTGCTAACCGAAAGGCACGTGGTACCTCCTCCGCGTGTGTTTTAGGTCTTTCACCATGGACACTGAGGCCAACTTAACCAATACCAACTACACCCCCTATTCGGACTTACCAACATATTTATCCCAAAAACAAATCAATATGATCTTGTTTCACAAACAATTTCCTTTCTCAAAATAATTCTTTTCCAATGTAAGATTCATAATCAATTAGAATAGCAATGCAAATTGTATAATGCAATAATATAGTCCATTTTCAATTCCACCACACAATTCTTAATTGTGATCAATTCCCCACATCACTTACAAGAGATAAAATAATTCAATATCAACTTTCATGCATTTTCTATATGTATTAATCATCATTTTAGTATTAAGTTTTTCCAAAGCAATAACACAAGCTATTCCTCAAGCTTTCCAAATCAACAATTTCTCATTTTCTCATGAAATTTCTCCATTTGATATAACAATAAAAATTTCCTCCATCATTTACTCACATAACAAATTATCAAGCATCAATTTCACAATAACTCAATTTTTTCCCAAAATTCTCAAATTTTTAGGGTTTTCTCCAAAAACAAGATTTTTGTTTCATTTTTGAAAAGATTTTTCCAAAACAACGTTCACACCTCAAAACATAACTCATATTCTCAAAGGTTTGGGAAAAATAGATAAAATCATCTTCTAACATCATCTAGGGTTCAACAAACCAAAATTTATAACTCAAACATGTAATAAATGTTCCAAACAAGTATAATCTTGGAAAAACATATATATAGCTCAAAGATTATTCCTATCTCAAGTTTGGGGGATGAAGATGAAGAAAACCCTAGAATTTGAAGTTGAGGAAAACACGATCCAATCAGCTATAAACGTAGTCCTTATCACCCTTTTTGATTTGGTATAAAAAGTCCCCTTAAACTCTTGAAGATTTGATCTAAATCTTAGAGAGAAGTTGGATTTGGATGTGTCTTTAGAGAGGAGAGAGAGAGAGAGAGAGAGAGAGAGAGAGAGAGAAAATATGAATATAGAGAAAGAGAGAAAAAATTGTGCAAAACACTTTTTGGCATTAATTTTGAGGAAAAAAGCACGAATTTCGAGACAGACGCACCGAAATCCACATGAGCAGTTTGAATTCAACTTGAGCGGAATCCCAATCTACATGAGCAGATTTTTTTCCCTTCACGGGTGGATTATTCTGGAGAGCTGCCCAAAAATTTCACTAGAATTTGCTCGAGGGGGACCCAAAATCCGCTTGAGTGGTTTTTTTGACTAGAAAACTCAAAAAATCCTATGTTGATCCGCTCAGGCGGTTGCCAATTCCGCACGAGTTGTTTTTGCCCAGAACCCAAAATTTGATTTTTCAATCAAAAACAAATTTCAATGCCCAAAGCTCAAAGTTTTTAACCCGAAAAAGTTACGAGAGGTTAAGTAAGATTATGAAAGGAAATTACCCGACTCAATATGATAAACAAAATTTCGAAAGCAATGCACACTACTCTACTGCACAATACTATTTAAGTCCAACACCTGGGACATCACAGACACACTTGCACTCCTCATGTGTTGGTAATTTTTTTTCCTTTCTCCCACCTGCATGTAGTTCTCCCTAAATTTATCAGTCTTTCTTGTTCTTTTGTGTATTTGAAAGGCGATAGTGGATTCTTGTGAATGAGTGAGTAAATATGAGTAAGCATGGTGAATATTAATGAATAAATTTACAATTATAAATTTATCATTCATGACTTGTAGGTAAATAAGTCTGGTTAATAAGACTGGTGTAGACACCCCAATTTTGACCGGCCCTAAGACTTGAGTGCTTTCTTTTAATTATCTGATGATGACAATTAGAATGTGTTTCTCACAGAATCCTCAGTAAAAGAGATGTAATTTGAACTTTAATCCCAACCTTCACCATTATAGCCAAATTGTTTTAAAATATTAAATATTTCATTAGTTTAGTATTTTTGTAATTTTGCATAATTTTATATGTTTGTTCATATTTTTGGTGTTTTTATATAAATTCGTATAAATTTTATATTATATATATATATAAAATAAAATAATAAAAAGTTAAATTATTATATTATATGTTTAATATTATTATATTATATGTTTAGTTTTTTGGTATCAATTATATATTTTAGATATTTTATATTATATATATATATATATATTATAAAAGAAACATAGTAAAAAATTATTTTGATGTCGATCAGCCCTTGGCTGCCGACATCCAAAGCTATCAACATAACATATATATAAGATATCTTTATATAATATCTATATTATAATCTTTATATTATTACATTTATATTATTATATTATACTTTTTTTGTTTATATAAGGACAAAGGGGGGGAGGCCCAGCAGAAAGAAAAAAAGAGGGTAGGAGATTAGGAAATCAGAGAGAGGAAAATGAAGTGGTGCGAGAGAGTTTGAGAGAAAAAGAATCAGAAAGAAAGAAAATTAGTTTTTTTTTTAGAGAGAGAGAGAGAGGGAAAATAAAATATTTTCTTTGATATTTTTATTTCCATTTCATCAATACACCATTCAAAAAACAACCACTAAAGTTGTAATTCCAAATTTTGGACTGAGAATTGAGAACACATTCCACAAACTTGAGAGTAATCAAAAGAAAGTTTGTGACTCAGAAAATTCATCATTTCCCCAAAAGGTGAGTTTTCGCAAATTTTCATTTAATTTAAAAATGTAATATAATTTGTTTACTTCTTTTCATAACTATTTTTTTTTATCGCTTTAATGGGAAGGCTGCACCACCCACATATCTGTTGTAATTTATTATTATTATTATCATTATACTGTTTTACTGTTTCAACGAGAAGGCTGCACCACCCACATATCTGCTGTAATTTAAATATTGTATATAAACTGTTGTAATTTATTACTTTAAATAATTTACCCCACTGGATGAATAGTAACCTCCGGCGGTGAATAGTAACCCCGACGATGAATAGTATCTCCGGCGGTGAATAGTAAAAGTGGTAGGTTTCTCTCAAATTCTTTTGGGGCTGTTTTTCAACATCTAAACTATGTGATTTGAAGTTGTAAAAGTGGAGGGGTTAGCCACCCTTCCTTCTACTTGTTTACTAACTTGATCCTATTTAATTTTGCTCGCTTTCTATAGCTTAATTTCAGCACTATTGTATGCTATTTAGGGGGCTGTTTAGTTTATTTCAATGTTTTATAATCAACTTCGCGTAATCATCTTTGCAACCTCCCTCCATTCTTTGCTTATTTCGATTAAAAAGTTGCGAAAAATTAAGATTGTGGTTCAAGTATAAGAAAGGAACTCTTCCATGCTTAATGGTTTAATCTCTTCGAAGGTTCATTACCAAAGGTATAAAACGCTTTATGCTTAATGGTTTAATCTCTTTGGAGATTCACTACCAAATGCATAAAACGTTTTATGTTTAGGAGGTTAATTATCAAAGGTATAAAACGCTCTATACTTAATGATTTAATCTCTTTGGAGATTCACTACCAAAGGCATAAAACGTTTTATGCTTTGGAGGTTCATTACCAAAGGTATAAAACGTGCTATACTTATTGGTTTAATCTCTTTGGAGATTCACTACCAAAGGCATAAAACGTTTTATGCTTAGGAGGTTCATTACCAAAAGTATACAACGTTCTATGCTTACTGATTTAATCTCTTAGGAGATTTACTACCAAAGGCATAAAACGCTCTATACTTAACGGTTTAAATTCTTTGGAGGTTCACCACCCCAAATATATACATGTTCTTATACTAAAGCACAATCTTTTATTTTTTATTTCTCTTTATTCATCAGTGTGTTTACTTTTAAGGGACTAATTGACCCTTGGGAATCACCAAGGAAAGTGTTATTATCACTTATTATCAAGTTTGGATTTCAAGTCATTATCACTCAAGTTTGGGTTTTTCTAAGTCATTATCACTCTTTTGAGTTTGACTAGTTCTTGTTGCACATCTTGAGTTTGACTTGGAATCCTTTATCGCTTGTAAATAAGTTTGACACTTCCTTTGTAATTTCTCCTGAAGAAAATAAGATTTGTTTCTCGCGTTAAGTTGATGCTTGTTTCTCTTTATTGCGTTTTGCACTTAGTGGACGTAAATATCACTTTTGCACAAACAGGAGAAAAGATAAAGAAATGAAAAGGTAACAAAAAAGGGCTAATAAAATTGGTTAAAATTGGATTACAACCGACATAAAGAACCAATATGATTAATTGAATTCGGTCGGACGTTATACCAAGTTTATTGTGTCAAGGCTTGTCTTACATCAATTCATGATAATTTGATGAACCTTGAAGTGTCTCGACTTCCCTTCTTGAATTCACTTCATGATAGGAAGGGGTGGTTATTTATTGATTGCATTTATTGATCATTGTCCAAATTATATTCGAGATCATCAAGCAATCAACTTGCTAATTGATGGTTTTGGAGATGATTCCAACCCTCTCTTGAGTATTTTTTATGATAGAGAAGGGTAAAACAAAGACAAACATGGCTAGGAATACCCTGTCTGCACTGTTTCACCTCAGGTACAAAAAACAGATTTCCACAAGAAAACAAAGTATTGGATTTGTTTGGGGCTCGACTGAGTCACGTTTTTGGGGTCGGCAAGGCTCTAATAAATTGCAAAACAATACACTTTTGGTCGAAAGCAGGAACTAGGGGTGCAACATAACAAATCCCAGCAAGGTAGACATAATAATTCCTGAGGAGCATCGAGCAATCATTGCAAATTAGTATTGTAATAAATTAGACAGCCCCTTCATTTATTATTCATTCTGCTTTGTAATAATTATTTGTTCGGACATTTGGACATTCAGACCCTCCTTCACGAGGACAAATATGTAATAAGTTGTATGTCTTCCAACCCCCCATTTTTTCTCCCTTTTATTTCACTGCTTATGATGGTTAGATTAGGGACATCATGTTTAATTAGCATTTTCTATGATTTGCATCCATTCATTTACATGCATAAAAGTTCGGCTCATCATATTATTCAAATGTCAAATTCAAACTCCTTACTTGCATACATGCACTATCACATGCCTTGAATTGACTCACATGCCATACTAGTAGCTGAACCTTAATTGCACGTTGCATGTGTTGCATTAGCCATTAAATTAGGATCATGCATTTTTTTTCTAAGTATTTGCTTTCTTTTTTGGACTCGCCTTTGGACATTAAGGTAAGCATTTTTGCTTTAGCATATTGCATAAGTGTGAACACTGTCATATCAAACATACTACCATGAGTCTAACTACTTATTTGATATACCTGTTTGAATGCCTGTGGATGAAGGCTAATCACTTGAATTGGGATACTTTGATTCATGTATATATGAGATCACCATTTTAAGTGATACATATTCAAAACACTTTGTTTTCAAAACAAACATGAAATCAAACATTCTAACTTTTCGTGAAATTAGTCTATACTTGTATGTTACATATAGAACAAGAGCATATACTGTACATAAAAATCACATCATAATTAGTAGAGGCCGATCTTTGATTAGGTGAGTGGGGTGTTCAATTATTGACCTTCCCCTCTCATACCTAAGTTCCCGAACCAAGATACTTTGGTAACGATGGAGTAATGGCCTTTGGCACGAGTCACGGGTTTTCTAAATTTCCCAAAACAAATATTTAGGTGGCGACTCTGAAATCTGGCAAAGCAATCAATTTTTGGCATTTGATTCAAACATCGATTTTCCAAAAGAAATTGCTAGATTTGGAGTCTTTTTGTGTTTCCACTATTTCAAATTGCACTTGTGAAATCAGATTCAGAACCAAACACAAGTGGAGTCCGAACTGTAAGGGCTATTCATTCTTCCAAAAGGGAGCGCGAAAAGTCGAGCTACAATTGGCCCATAAGTACCTCACAAATTAAAGGGGTAGTTACCAACTAGTCTCATTAAGTAGACTTAAATACCATTAAGTCCTATTGACTTTTTGAATGCAATGTACCTATAGGTAGGGATGTAAGAAAAACTAAAAAAAATGACCAAATCGATTGAACCGAACCAAACCAAACCGTTCGTATTTAATCTATTTTTTTAACAAGAATTGGTTTGTGTGGTTTTTAGTTTGATTTTTTAAAATTTTTGGTTTGATATCAGTTTAAGCACTTTATGCACCGAACTAAACTTAAACCGAAACCGACCGCTTCAACATATATTGTATTTATAATATATATAATATAATAATATAAATAAGTATATAAATTATTAATCTTAATTAATTAACTCTATCATCCCTATAACCTAAGTTAGTATACCCTTATTATATATAATTTTAACTTTACCTCACTATTCTTGAAGCCTTAGTATTTATTATTATTTTTTTGTTAATTTAGAAATTGCAAAATATTTATTAAATGAATAGATATAATATGTTTGAAATGGTTGACAAATGGCTAATTTAATGTGTGTACATAAATGAGTGACTATATTAAAAAAATGGCTTAAATTTGAATGATCCTAAACCGATTAAACCGCACCAAACTGAACCATTTCAATTGGTGTCGTTCAGTGCAGTTTGATAGGAGAAGTAGTTTGTATCAATGCTCAAAATAAGAAAGCCAACATTATCGGTTTGGCAAAATTTTTTACCTAAATACCGACTATACTGAACCGATTACATCCCTACCAATACGTCCTGCAAATTATTTCATTTTCTCTTCTCTTCCCCCCTCTCTCTCTCTCTCTCTCTCTCTCTTATTTTTTCCAAAAGTTTCATATCACCATTTTCTACCGACGCCACCATCTACCCACCATCATTGTCGCTATTTACCCACCACCATCACTATCATCGTTTTCTACCCACCATCACCATCACTCTCGTTATTAGGATGTCACCACTATTAACCAACTATCTCCATCGTTGCCAATCTATAGAGCATATCACCACTATTATCAATGTACATTGCCACCATATCACTACTGCCTCCTTTGTTTTAGATGGTGAAATCGACACTAAATGACTCTAAACAATGGTGATTCTCCAAATCTTTCATTTTTTTCTCTTAAACTCGATCTGTTACAAACTAGATTCAGATTTAGATTTATTTTTTCAGTGATGAATTTGACGGTCTCTTCTGTTCTTTGTATATGTGGAAGAGGATGGTGAATTCTTACAAGTGAGTGAGTGAATAAGAGTAAGGATGGTGCATATTAATGAATAAATTTACAATGATAAATTTATTATTCTAGTCAATAAATTTATTATTAGGAATTGTAAGTAAATAAATCAGATCAATAGGACCGGCCTATAAGTACCCTTAAATGAAATGGCCCAAAAAAATTTGGGTGCAATAAAATTATATAAATTTTTTGGTCTACATTATAGAAAAAAGAAATATTACCTTGTTTGGTTTTGAGTTTTCAATTTGTATTTTTGTATTTTTAATAGTTTTTTTTTATATTTTAATCAATTTTTAAAATAAAAAAAAAATTAGATCCACTTAATTTTAATATACTTAAAAAGTAAAAAATTTGTACAAAAATCTTTTAAGAAATTCATTAAGTACAACAAAATACGAAAATGCATTGAATTTTAAATTTTTTTTTATATTTTTTGTATTTGGTGAATTTTTTAAATTATTTTTTACAAATATTATACTTTTTAAGCATATTTAGATTAAGTGTCTTTAAAATATATATATATATATATATATGTATATAAATTGTGTGAAATATTACAAAAATGACTAAAACAAAAACTCACAGAAAACAAAAAATTAAATTTTTTAAAATAGTGAACTTAAATTTTTGAAATCAAACAAGGTATATTTTCTTAGAAATAGAGTGCCTCGTTTATTTCTTTACATAGGAACGAAACTGTGAGGGCTACTATTTAGGTGCTACACACATCAAATACAAATAGTGCTTGCAATCTTAAAAAACAAAAGAAAAAAAAATTCTTGAAAATAGAGAGTTTCATGTATTTCTTCTTTGCATAGGAACAAAGAATAATGCTATATGTATCAATCAGTTTACTAATTAGTGTACTAATTGATGATGTGACATAATTTAAGAGGTGTTTGGTATTTGTAATGTTATGATATTATTATTGACCCCACTCATTAATCACATTACAAATATCAAAAACCTCTAAAATTATGTCACATCATCAATTGGTACACTAATTGATGCATGTAGCACCATCGAAAAACAAAATTGTGCGGGGCTACTAGTCCAAATGAAAAATTGTTGGGTATTTTTGGAGTATCACGTATTTATGCTCTCTCACTAATCATCATTTACCATATCCTCTCATGTGTTACCCTAACCCACATGCATGGCGTACGAGGACTTCCACCCAAGTGAAACTCTGAGCTGGGCATCTGCAAGTCTCTCCCTACTCTTCACGTTGTTGCCATTGTTGACTCTCACCAACAGAGGGTAGAAATTTTTGGTGGGTTGGTCTCTCTCTCTCTCTCTCTCTATGTATAAAGAGAGGCAGGAGGGAGATGATGAATTGTATCAGAAAAATAGAGAGTTGTGAGAAGTATATGAGAGCTCTGAGTTGAGTAGAGAGAGTGAGATACTTCTCCTCTTCCGTTTTGTATTTTTTGCTCTATTTTAGTGAAAATTCTCATTTCTACTCCATGGACGTAGGCATGGGGCTGAACCACGTAAATATTGTGTTCTCTGTGTGTGTCAGATTATTTTCTGGGTGTGGTTGATCCTAACAAAGTGGTATCAAAGCCGCGTCGGTCGTTTTTCAGAAAAATAGAGTCTGTTTTCAAAATTTGCCCAGAATTCAAAGTGGTCAAAATCCACTTTTGATCACACCAAGTTGAAGGTTTCGACGAGACAAGCACAGAGGTGAAAATCACGTCGAAAAAGGACCCTGGAGGAGCCACCATCTGACGCCGTGACCATGCGCCGTAACACGCTACATGCGTTGCACACGTCTTCTTCGTTTTTCCAGGCGCTGACGTCACTTGTCGCCGGTAGCTGACGTCTTGTCGCGCATTGACGCCAAGCCGAAGTCGAAGCCGAAGCCAAGTGGAGCCGAGCCGAGTCGGAGTCGTTGACCGAAGTTGCGCCGATGATGAAGCCATGTTGACCGCGCCGCTGACCAAGCCGCTAACGTCATCCGAATAAGAGGAATTATCCGGTGCTTCTCAGCCACACTAGATTATACTAATCTGAACCATTCAACCTGTTTTGGCTTGATCTAAGCCATTTGAGGTCCAATTTGGGTGATCCAATAGTGTTTTCCAACTATTTGGAATATTTCGAAGACATCCGTATAGTTAGATTTTGCAAATCAAATTTCAAAAATTTACAGTTTTCATTTTGGCAATCCGAAGTGCTTTTCTAGCTAATTTGACCAGTCCGGACTGTACAACAAAGCCTGTTTTTTAGATAGAGATCACTTTCTGTATGATGGAGGAATCAACAACGACTTCGGGATCCATGATCAAGCTGACTGCTTCTAACTATGCAATCTGGAAGCCTAGAATGGAGGATGTCATGTATTGTCGAGATTTGTTTGACCCCATTGAGCTTAATGGAGTCAAACCAGCAACGGAAAATGATGAATACTGGAATTTAAAGAATTGAAAAACCATTGGCCAAATCAGATAGTGGATCGATCACAGTGTTTTCCACCATGTTGCCCAAGAGACTGATGCCTATGCTCTCTGGACGAAGTTAGAAGGCATGTACCAGTCAAAGATTGTTCGGAACAAAGCCCTCCTAATGAGAAGACTTGTAAATTTGAAGCTGAAAGGCGATATCTCTGTTGCTGAACACACCAGTGAATTTCAAAACCTGGTGAACCAACTGGCAACTGTCAAAATGGAGTTAGATGATAAGATCCAGGCCCTGTTGTTGCTCAGTTCTTTGTTGGACAGTTAGGAGACGTTGGTGGTATCCCTCAGCAACTTTGTCCCAAAAGGGAAAATGACCATGAGCATGGTTACAGATGCTCTATTTAGTGAAGAGGTAAGAAAGAGAGACACAGGTGGAGATCAAACCCATGCTCTTGTCATAGAAAATAAAGGTAAAGGCAGAGACAGAGGCAGAGGAAGAAGAAAAAGCAAAGGATTAAGTAGAGGAAGACCTCAAGACAGAGGGAAATCCAGAGAAAGTATGAGACAGCCAACGTTCAAGTGTTACCATTGTGGCCAAAAAGGTCACATAAAGAAATATTGCTATGCCTTGAAGGGAGAACAAAAATAAGGCAATAGACAGCCAAAGATTGAAGATGGGAACACTGCAGTTACTGTCTCAGAGGATATTGCATTATTCTTTGTTGAAGAAGAAGAATGCCTCCATATGTCAGACAACGACACTGAGTAGGTGGTAGATACAGCAGCTTCCTACCACGCCACACCCCGGAAGGAGTTCTTCAATACATACCAAGCTGGATATTTTGGTACAGTGAAGATGGGTAACTCTAGTTTTTCGAAGATTGTGGGACTCGGTGATGTTCGCATCCAAACCAAAGTTGGATGCATGATGGTGTTGAAAGATGTTAGGCATGTTCCCGATTTACGCCTGAATCTTATCTCAGGGATAACCTTAGATCGACAAGGCTATGAGAACTACTTCAGCAAAGGCATATGGAAGTTGAAGAAGGGATCTCTAGTGATAGCCAGATGATAGGCAATTGGCACGCTGTACAAGACTCATGTGAAGGTGAATTCAGATAGCCTCAACGCAGCAGAAAATGAGGCATCACCAAATTTGTGGCACGAAAGGCTGGGTCACATAAGTGAGAAATGGTTGCATATTTTGGCAAAGAAGTCTCTTATTCCTTTTGCCAAAGATGCAAAATTGAATCCTTGTGACAACTGCTTATTTGGGAAGCATCATAGGCTCGCTTTCCATTCATCATCCAGAAGACAATCGAAGTTGTTGAACAGAGTATACTCTGATGTCTGCAGTCCCATAGAAGTGGAATCTTTGGGTGGTAGAAATTACTTTCTGACATTTATTGATGATGCATCACGGAAGGTATGTGTCCTAAAGACCAAAGCTGAGGTGTTCCAGCATTTTCAAACATTCCATGCCATGGTGGAAAGGGAGACCGGAAAGAAGCTGAAGTGTCTGCAAACAGACAATAAAGGCGAGTACATGTCAAAGGAGTTTGAAGCCTACTGTGCTACTCGCGGCATCCGGTATGAGAAGACTATTCCTGGAACCCCATAACACAATGGTGTAGTTGAAAGAATGATTTGGACCATTGTGGAGAAGGTCAGATATAAGCTTAAAATGGCAAAGCCGCCAAAGCCATTTTGGGGAGAAGCTATTTGTGTTGCCTGCTATCTGATTAACAGATCGCCATCTGTTCCACTGAATTTTCAGATTTCAGAATAAATATGGTCTAGAAGGGCGATCTCTTACTCTCACTTGCAAGTGTTTGGGTGAAAAGCATTTGCACATGTATCCAAGGAGCACAGACAAAAGTTGGATGACAAAGCCACTCATTGCATCTTTATTGGCTATGGTGATGAAGAATTTGGATACATATTTATGGGATCCGAAAAACAAGAAGGTCATTCGAAGCTGAAATATGGTGTTTCAAGAAGGCCAGACCTTATAAGACTTTGGGCAACCAACCAAACCCAAAGTTGATGATGTTTTAGAAATCGTTCCCAATTCTGCACCATCACTGCATACCACTGATAAAGAAGAGCTACCGCAACATGCAGCCGATGATGTAGAGTTATATGATGGATTTCCATAAGAAGAAGATCCAGAAGTAGAGGGTCTTGAGCAGGGGGAGCCACAACCCCCTCCACCAGAGACTATTGGTCCATAGTTACGAAGATCAACAAGAGAGTCTAAGCCGTCACCAAAATACCCTGTTTTTGAGTATGTTTTGCTTACTGATGAGGGGGAGCCAGAAAGTTTTCAAGAAGCTCATAATCATAAGGAGAAGAATAGCTGGCAGCAAGCTATGCAAGAAGAGATGCAGTCCTTGCAAAAAAATCAGACTTATGATTTGGTAAAATTTCCCCAGGGTCGAAAAACATTGCAGAACAAATGGGTGTTCAAGTTGAAGAAAGCTGGCAGCAGAAAGCTAGTCAAGTATAAGGCTTGATTGGTTGTCAAAGGTTTTGGGCAGAAGAAAGGTATTGATTTTGATAAAATCTTCTCTCCAGTTGTGAAAATGACATCCATTCGAGTAGTTTTGGGACTAGCGGCTAGTTTGAATTTGAAACTTGAACAGATGGATGTGAAGATGGCATTTCTCCATGGTGATCTGAAGGAAGAAATTTACATGAAGTAGCCAGAAGGTTTTGAAGTCAAAGGGAAAGAAAACTTAGTCTGCAGATTGAAGAAAAGTCTTTACGGCCTCAAACAAGCGCCAAGACAGTGGTACAAGAAGTTTGACTCATTCATGGTGGGTCATGAGTACAAGAGAAGTGTTGCAAACCAGTGTGTATATCCCGGTGGAAACTTCATCATACTCTTGCTCCATGTTGATGACATGCTGATTGTTGGACAGGATGCCACAGCAATCAGATCACTGAAGAAGGAGTTATCACAGTCTTTTGACATGAAGGACCTAGGCCCTGCATAACAAATTTTGGGCATGAAAATTATGCGTGACAGGGAAGCCAAGAAGTTGTGGCTATCACAGGAGAAGTACGTTGAACGGGTAATTGAGAAATTCAACATGAAAGATACCAAGCTAGCCAGTACTCCTCTGGCTAATCATTTCAAGTTGAGCAAGAGTTCTTGTCCCTCCTCTACAAAAGAAAGAGAAGAGATGGAGGCTATTCCCTACTCATCCACCGTAGGGAGTTTGATATATGCAATGGTGTCCACCCGACCAGATATTGCTCATGCTGTTGGAGTTGTGAGCAGATTCCTTTCCAATCTAGGGAAAAAGCATTGGCAAGCAGTCAAGTGGATTCTGAGATACCTCAAAGGTACATCTAAAATGTGTTTGTGCTTTGTAGGAGCAAAACCAATCTTGGACGGTTATACAGATTCAGATATGGTGGGAGATCTTGATGGTAGAAAATCTACATCAGGATTTCTGTTCACTTTCGCAGGGGGAGTTGTGTCTTGGCAGTCCAAGCTGCAGAAGTGTGTTGATTTATCTACAACTGAGGTAGAGTGTATTGCCGCAGCAGAAGCTAGGAAAAAAATGTTTTGGTTAAAATGGTTTCTCCAAGAGTTGGGATTAAAGCAAGAAAAGTTCACGGTACATTGTGATAGCCAGAGTGCCATAGACCTGAGCAAGAATTCTATGTACCATTCTCACACAAAACACATTGATGTTTGGTATCATTGGATACGTGAAGTGATGGAAAAGCAGTTATTGGAACTGTTCAGGATCCATACAAATAAGAATCCAGCTGACATGCTTACAAAGGTGGTCTCGAGAGACAAACTCGAAATTTGCAATGACATTGCAGGGATGGACTTCAAATGAGAAATCAGAGATACATGTGGGCATGGAGGAGGAGAATTGTTGCTCCAACCCATATGCATGGCATACGAGGACTTCCACCCAAGTGAAAGTCTGAGCTGGGCCTCTACAAGGCTCTCCCTTCTCTTCATATTGTTGCCACTATTGTCTCTCACCAACAGAGGGTAAAATTTTTTGGTGGGTTGGTATCTCTCTCTCTCTCTCTCTCATCTATGTATAAATAGAGACAGGAGGGAGAGGATGAATTGAGTAGTGTATGAGAGAGTTGTGAGAAGTATATGAGAGCTCTGAGTTGAGTAGAAAGAGTGAGATACTCCTTCTCCTCCGTTTTGCATTTTTTTGCTTTGTTTTAGTGAAAATTCTCATTTATGTTCTGTGGATGTAGGCATTAGATCGGACCACGTAAATATTGTGTTCTCTGTATGTGTGAGATTATTTTCTGGGTGTGTTTGATCCTAACATCATGTTCCTCAATCATCTAATACAAAATCATAAGCTCCGCCTTCTCCACTAATCATAATACCTTGGAGCACTACATGACCGTACTCCACAAGTACCCAATAATTTCTTATCTACAAATAGTGCCTGCGATCTTTATCTAAAAAAAATTGTAATTTTTCTTTTTAGTAAATTTGTACCCTTTTATTACATTTAAATCCATCAAATTTTTTTTTTGTTTTTTTTTTTTTGTGCTTAGTCTTTCTAATTCATTAAATCCTCAGTGTTGTTTTGTTGTGCGACTATGCCCTAATTTTTGCAATTCTAAATTTTTGTTAATAAATCAGATTTTTATCTTTTTGAGTTTTTAGAGCCCAAAATATTCATTTTTTTTAATAAAAAAATGGATTTAATTTTTCCTTCCAAACAAAGGTGACTACTTTGTTCAAAAAGGGACCTCTGATTCCTTTACACTATGTTTAGTTGGGAGATTTGTAAAAAGATTTGGAAAGAAAAAAAGAAAATATGTATAGAACTAAATGAAATGTAGACTTATTTTATTCACATTACACCTACCGTTTCCTTTTTCCTTTTCAAATCACTTCTTAAATCTCCCAACCAAATACAATGTTAGGCAATCACAAACCTTCACCAGTCTTGGAGCGTTGCAACCTTTATGAATGGTCAGAAGATTATTCCAAAAATTTTATGCCCGATGTCGAATTGGGTAAGACTTTGACATGAGATTTTTTTTTTATACAGCTTAGGCCTGACCCAACTCTCTTGATGCCTATCCCCAAGTGGTGGTGTCATGGAAATGGGAAAGAAAAGTAAGAGAGATAGGTGGATGTGTTGTAGAGTTTTAAGAGAATGGTTCGAGGAGATGAGTAAAAGAAAGCATAGAGAGGGAAACGAAAGGGGAAATGAAGAAGAGGATAAAAATTTGGTTAGGCTCAATATTTTTTCTTAATTTTTTACAAGGACAAATCTCTCTCCTTGAAAAAGACTTGGCCACAGGGGATGCAATGCAATAAGTCCACATTTCATTTTTTTTTTCCACTATCCATAGTCCTCATTAAAAATTATTTGGACTGCTCACAATGGAATTTGGCCCCTCCCACTATCTCGAAATTATTGAGAAGAATCCATTGTCAAAGTATTTTTAAAAATATATGTAAATAAATAGATAGATATAGATATAAATTTATAGATAGGAGGTTTAACTATCCCTATCTAGCAAATCTACCTAACAAAATTAGCAAGATGGTGAAGAACACCAAGGCTTGTACTGTCACCACTTGTTGCTTCCTCTTGATTTGGTTTATCTTCTTCATTTCAGCTAGTTTTGCTGCTTCAAGACAACTAGACAGTCTCTCTCAAATCAGTTTGTACCCTCTTTCTTTCTCTCTCTTATCAATACTTAATTATTTATGCTGACGACCCCTAAGACTTAAAAAAATACAATAAATCCTACAAAGTCTGACATAGTTACACTAGGCTCCCTTAAGGTTTAATTCATAGAACACTCGGCCCCCTTTTCATCATAAATTTGTTAGTCGTATGAATAAAAATTTGATGTTGTCATCTCTTTTACATTGAAATGTATATTTTACCTTGTGTGTATATGTGTTTTTATACCATCTGTACTAGTATTGGTCTCTTTAACCTTATTAAAGTGAAGATTAGTGTAATTATGTTATAACTATAAAGTTTGCTATATTTTTTTCAAATCCCAAGGGTGATCAATGTAATTTACCCTTAATTATTTTTGCTTGATCCCATTGTTATGGTTACACAATGTTTAATTACTTTTCTTCTTGTGTTGTTGCAGATGACTATGGTTTCATATATGCCTTTGTAGGCAAAATTATATTGCCCTTTGTTAGAACCCACAAAAGTGTATGTGTGTAAATTAAATGTATAAATTAAATAAACAATAAAATAAAATAATTCAGAAAATAATTATATAAATTATTTCCCGAATTAAATGCTTACAGAAATTAATGTCAAGGCTTGTGTTGGACACAATCTTCTTAAAGTAGATTTCGCCCTCGCTCCGGTGCTTTGAGTTTTACCGACATCTACTTTTCAGGATGCAACGACTAACACTTAAATTTGCAGCACTACAAATTCAAGTTTGGCGAACCAAAACTCTGTTGTAACTCTCTCTTTTTCTTCCTAAAATATAAATGTAGAAGCATATGCAAAAGCACAGGAAGAACAGAAGAAGAATGACGAAATTCTAAGGAAATTATTGAATGAAATGAATTGCAGGAAGTAGGCTTTATATAGGCAAAATGGTGGCTATTCGAATAGGTAGAAACCTGTTCGGACAAATTGAAAAGACACTAACAGATTTGAATATGTTTGGAACAAATTCAATTTTGAATTCAACAGATCTGAACCTGTGTTGAACCCTTTGAACTGTTCGGCTGGGTTAAACTTGTTAGGGACCTATTTGGATGAAGACAAAAAATTATGGACCACTTTATTTTGATCTTTGAAACCAAAAGTTCAAGTGTTTCTGACCCAAAAAGATAAGTATTGGGCTGGACAAGCCCAACCCAACCTTACACCACGCACCCAAGCCCAGCCCACCCGGACGGCGACGGCAGCGCGCACGGTTTTAGTTTTGGGTCCAATGGGTCTAGCCCACTTCACCCATAACCTCACCCTTCCACAAACTTGGGTACCCCTTGGGGCCCATCCCAAGTGAAAATCCTTAGTGATTCGTGATTAGATTAAGATTTAATTATTCCAACTCCTAATCATTCAAAACACATAATCTAAATCATCAAGCACTTATGAAA
Source organism: Camellia lanceoleosa (assembly GCA_025200525.1). Lineage (NCBI taxonomy): Eukaryota > Viridiplantae > Streptophyta > Magnoliopsida > Ericales > Theaceae > Camellia > Camellia lanceoleosa. Next base: position 27,673,627 of record CM045767.1, read on the forward strand.
GTGATTTAGATTGTTGTTCTCGAAAAACAATAAATCGGCATAAACGATTTTTACGTGGAAAAACCATAATTGAAGCACCTCCAATTGTGATAAAAAAACCACATGCGAAACGCCACTAATCAATCCACCACTGAAGAAAGAAAGATTACAAAGATAACCAACAAATTACCAAATGCATCAAATTTGTCTTCAAACCTTCTGTAACTCTTTCGCCACAGCCTTCGTCTCATAATTGATCAGTATGAAATTGAATCCATAACTTCTAATGTCGAATTAACGACCACGCACAGTATCAAACTCCTTTGCTGCTCCACGCTTAAATCTTCGAATTCCACCGAAGAAGAACACTCTTATATATGAAGAAACAAACTCCTTGATGTATGTATCTCAGATCATTGGTTTAAAACCCACTCAAAAATATCAAGGAAAACTAGAAAACTACACTTAAAGCCTTAGAAAACCTTGAAATAGATCTCCAAAACCTAATCCTAGTTTAGGAGTAAAACAGATACTTATAGAAATCTAGAACTGTGAAGCTCGCTCAAGCGAAGACTCTCTCGCTCGAGTGAGGAACTTATCTCGCGTGATTTCCATAAGTGGCTCCGCTCGAGCCACGCAACCTGCGCTCGAGCGTACATTCATCACTCTTAGGTTTTTTAACAAACGCACTCTTCGCTTGAGCGAGATATATAAAACAGAATGGAATTACAACTCAATCACTCAAGTTTGTTCACGGGATTGACAAGACTTAGGGACCTAACAATCTCTCCCTTTGTCAATTCCCAGACAAAACTTTCTAACACAATGTCCTAAACAAATGTACTTACTAAACAAACCAGCTTAATGAAAAACAAACCAACTACGAAGACAATCTTGATGGAAATCTGCACAAGTGAAATATAGAGAGAATTGCTATTCAACATTAGAAACCATCAAGACACAAAAACTCAAATATCAACATCTATAAAACCCAATCGATCATATAGCCCATACAAAACCTAGTCCAATGCTACCTGCAAAAAACATCATGAGTATCCCATATACATCACCCCCAAAAATATTTGCAAAAAAACATCATGAGTATCCCATATACATTACCCCCAAAAAGATATATAGCCCAATGAAATGAAATGACCTAACCAAATACTCCCCTTTTTTGTTCGGGGAAGACGAAAGAAACAGTTATATACACCAGAATAAAAACTATCCAAGTAAATAACAAAAACTGTCCAAAAAACCATAGGCAAAAAACTAGGAAGGTGATGGAGGTGGCTGCTGCATCTGAAGCATAGAAAGAATCTGAGCAAGCATGGTGCTCTGCTGATTAAGTCGGCCATCAAGGGTATCGAGCCGGGCATCCAACTGAGCAAGGCGATGAGTGACCAACTGCTCAAACTACTGCAGCTGGCCACGAAATGACCTAGGACGCATCTCAGGTAGATCAGGTGCACCAGTAGGGGCTGCATCAAACTCATCCTCCTCAGCAAATGGATCATCACCTGTATCAGACAACCCAACTCCTGACACACCCCCCCTAACATGTGCTTGACTCTGAGAAACTGTTAACTTGGTGAGGTTTAATAGGATAGGCAAACTCATCATCATCAAGAGTGGGAACACCAAGAGAAGAGAGAAAGCGAGTGAGAAAACACCCATACGGAAGACCCAAAGACTTGCGACCCTCAAAAACCGCAATCATTTTGGAAACTATCATGGCCGGTAGGTCAATGGGAAGCCTTTGATCGATGTAATACAACACATAACCCTGATCTCGGGTAATGTGAGAGGAATGAGTGGTCACATGAAGATTAGCACAAACAATGATATTAAGAAGACGAAACCTAGGAAGAAGCTCATTTTGTTGAATGAGCGCCCCGGCTATCCAAGGCTGGGAAAAACCACAAAGCTCAGACGCAACTCGATCAAAATCAATACCAGTACGAGTAAGGAGAGGAAAATGAAAATCTGGGACTTCTGGAAGACCAAGAAACAACCGAAACACATTGCCAATGATGTCTAAAGATTTCTTCCTAACCCAAGTGCTAAAAGAAGAAGGAATTTCTTTGCGAATAAAATGCATGTTGCAGTAAAACTCACGAACAAGACTAAGATTTTGAGGTCCTGAAAAGATCAACACCTGATCTTCCCCTAAGGCATCAAACAATGGACGAATAGGTAGCAACTCAAATGCACTAGGAAGAACATTCCTCTCAAGGTGGACTTTCCTAGAGGCATAAAACTCCTTTAACAGTTTGGACTTTTCTTTGGACTCAAATTTTTCAGTGTTGAAACTTAGGCGAGACATAGTGGTTTTACGACGCTTTGAGGGCTCAGCCATGACTAAACAACCCACAAGAGCAAGACAATCACAGAGAAAACCCAGTAACCCACAACACAAGATACCTGATGAAAATATTAGAAATCCCGAAAAAAATAAATAAATAAATAAATAAATAAATAAATAAATAAAAAACAGAAGTAGCCAACAAGACACCATTAGTTCAACATGGTTAGAAAACAATTCAGACTCATAACCTTAGCATAATATAAATGTTATGAAAAACAGAGCTAGGTTAAACATCAACAAGAATAGATATAGCAATGAATGAAAGAAATGAATTGTAGAAGCAACATTCATACAAATTAAATAGACCACATAAATGAGCATATGAAGCACAGGACAATATATAAAAAAATAATAATAAAAAAAAAAATAAAGCCCCAATTTAAACCCTAACTGAAAAACCTAGCAAAAATGGTCCAATACCACTAAACCAAGATGCAATAGAGAGATAGAAAACCAGAATGCAAAATGAAGAACCCTAGATAGATGCAACGAAACCAAAGCAACACACAAACCGTAGAAAAACAAAGAAAATAAAACAAAATGACTTACTAGTAATGAAGATGCAGGACTAATGAAGATAAACACCCCCAAAGCGAGTGAAATCCAAGGGATGAAGCAGCAATGGAAGTGAAATTGCAAAACAATTGAAGCTAAAGGGGCAAAACTGAAGTGAAAAGACGCAGTAATAGCATTTAAACCACGACAGGTCGCTCGAGCGAAGATTATCTCGCTCGAACGAGAACACTTATGCTCATGGGGTCGCTCGAGCCAAGATCTTGTCGCTCGAGCCTAAAAAGCACACCCTCAGGTCTAACTCAGCAGCAGAAGCATGCTCGAGCGAGCACTCCTTCGCTCAAGCGAAGAAGAAAAAAAACAGAAGATATCAAAAAACTTTTTGAGTAAAAATCCAATACTCACATTATGAAGTGGAACCTGAAACACAAGTCAGTGAGCACAATAGAATGAAGCTGATACTAAGATGAAATAATCTACAAACCATGAAGCCCACAAACTTGTAATTTTGACAATATGAAGCAAATAATCATGAACAAATCAGATAAAATATAATCAATGATCATAAGCTACATGAGAATGTACAACTCAGAAACCAACATGAGAGCTCACAAAAAATGATGTGTGTGTATGCAATCCATGAAAGGCCATAGAACTAGAGTTAATTCTTGTAGTGATCGGATGGCTGGACCTCCGGTAAGAGTAAGTAAACATCATAGAGAAAAGTCAAACCACTAGGAATCACGGAGTATTTGTTGAGTAAACGGGGAGGCTCCCCATCAATCAATGATTCCTTTTTTTTTTTTTTTTTTAAATCTTTTCTTTCTTGTGGGCACACACTGGTGGCATGCATGCTCAAGAGTATGGAGACCAAACCAGAGAAGAATGAAATCAAACAGGATGGCCTGGTTGGTGCCTCTAAGGTAGCCTTTTCCTAATGCCTGGACTTCAATAAACTGAGGGAGAAACCGTGGAAGTGAAAAATGATAGTAGATGGTTAAGAGACTCAACATCACCTATAATACACTAGTATAGGTCAATTCCTCTGAAAAAGTGCAAGAAACACTGTTAGTGGTCCATAGAGAACTTTGATCACTTGTGTGGAAACCCCTGCAACAGTTTACCTCAAGGATGTGTACAGAATGAGATCATGAAGTAAATGAGTATGGACATTTAGAATGAGCTATGAACAAAAACGAATGAGATCTTGTAAGCAACATGAGCAGTGTTCATATATTTCTTAATGCAAAGATGACAGGAATCAATGACAATGAGATTATAGCATCCAAGCACACATAAAGCCAAACACTCACACCCACTCAATAAACAAGTAACACTCTAGTGATCGAGCATGACACCCAAGGTCTTTCTAAGGAACTCAAACCGAAGAAGATCAAGGGGTTTTGTAAAAATATCAACTTTTTGATGCTCAGTGGAAACATGTTCAAGAACAACAAGGCTTTCTTCCACTAACTCTCGAATAAAATGATGACGTATGTCAATGTGTTTGGTGCGAGAGTGTTGGATAGGATTTTTGGAAATGTTTATGGCACTTGTATTATCACAAAAAAGAGTGAGAGTGTTCTATTTTATCCCATAATCATGAAGCATTTGCTTCATCCACAGCATTTGTGCACAACAACTCTTTGCAGCAATGTACTCAGTCTCAGTAGTCGAAAGAGAGATGGCATTTTTCTTTTTACTATGCCAGGAAACCAAATTACTCCCAAGGTAAAAACACCCCCCGGATGTACTCTTCCTATTATTAGCACACCCTGCCCAGTCGGCAACAGAAAACCAGTAATTTTAGCTGTGGTATTAGTAGAAAACCAAACCGCATACCCCAATGTCCCATTAACATATTTAATGATGTGTTTGACAGCAAGAAGATGAGACTCTTTAGGACTGGCTTGGTAATGGGCACAAACACCGACATTGAAAGCAATATCAGGACGACTGGCTGTGAGGTAAAGAAAACTCCCTATCATACTCCTATAAAGGGTAAGATCAACATCAATACCAGAGGAATCTTTGGAAAGGTGAAGACTGGTGCTCATGGGAGTAAGTGCATGTTTGGCAGACTCAAGACCAAACTTTGACACAAGATTTTTGGCATACTTGGTCTGAGAAACAAACATACCTGAAGGAGACTGTTTAATTTGTAGACCCCAAAAAATAAGACAACTTTCCCATCATGCTCATCTCAAACTCATGTGTCATGCAATCCGAAAAATATTTCATAAGATGATCAGTAGTGGATCCAAACACAATATCATCAACATAAATCTGAGCAACAAGTATATGAGACTTAGTATGTTTCACAAATAAAGTCTTATCCACACTACCCCTTTGAAAGTCATTATCAAGAAGAAAGGTAGTAAGTCTATCATACTAAGCCCGAGGGGCTTGTTTCAACCCATACAAAGCCTTGTCTAACTTGTAGACATGATTTGGACATTTAGGGTCCTCAAACCCTTTTGGTTGCTCAACATAAGCCTCTTCTTTCAAGTACCCATTTAGAAAGCACTTTTCATATCCATTTGATACAATTTGAAACCAAGTAAACATGCAACACCAAGTAAAATACGAATAGATTCGAGGCGTGCAACTGGGGCAAATGTCTCATCATAGTCAACACCCTCTACTTGTGCGTAGCCTTGAGCAACCAACCTGGCTTTATTTCTAACCACAGTACCATTCTCATCAGATTTATTTTTAAAGATCCACTTGGTACCTGTCACATTCATGTCTCTAGGTCTGGGAACTAGAGTCCAAACATTATTACGTTCAAATTGATCTAATTCTTCATACATAGCATTCACCCAACCATCATCTAGTAAGACCTTTTTAATATTCTTAGGTTCAATTAATGAAACATAACATATATGCGATACCTCATCCCGAATTTGTCTTCGGGTTTTCATGTGATCTGATACATTTCCAATCACCTGTTGAGCTGGATGATTCAGTTTCACCCTTGCTGATGGTTTGAAATCAGGACTTGTGGTCACAAAAGCATCAGAAGTGGTGTCTCTCTGTGCACTCTTTGGACTCTGACTTACCTGAGAAGATGGTGCTGTCTCAACTTCTTGTGCTTGGACCTCAACTTCTTTTTGACTTTGTGGTACAGTATCCAGGATTGGAGACTCACCATATTCATCATCATTTGTTGCTGGAGTAGGAGAACCTGTGCCATTGTAACAAGCCCGTGAAGGGACCTCAATGCTACAGTTCGAACTCGTCTTTTGTCACGGTTCTTAATCTCGAACCGAAGAGTCCAAATCCGACAAATCGTTTTGAGAAAACAGATTTTGAAAGAAGTGCCAAACATGGATTGGTTCGCCAGATACAGAGTCGCCACCTAAATATTTTTTAATGGGGGAATTTAGGAAACCCTGACTCAGTGCCAAAGGCCACGTGTCCGTCATCACCAAAGTTACCTCAGCTCGGGAACTTAGGTACAATTGGCGAAGGTCAGCTATGAGCACCCCCTCTCGCCCGATCCGAAGATCGGCCTCTACTAACCATGATATCCTATTTTGAAAACGTTATGTGTTCTTGTTCCGGTTATTAGCCTAGAATTACTATGTTATGCGCACAGCAAACAAGTATAGACCAAATCGCCTAAATTGGAACAAAACATTACATATCCGTTTGTTTGGAAAACGTTTTGGAATTTGCTACTCGCAAGTAGGCTAAAATACGGATTTCAGTGAGTTGTTCCAACTCAAACAATCCAACCGTCACCCACAGGCATTCGGGTAGTTATATCACATAAGCATCTAGCCACATGGTAAGCATGCTGTCATGTTAACATTCACACTCGTGCGAGATGCTAAAGCATAAAATACTTACAAAGTACTCCGTGCCAAAACAAGAACATATTAGTAGTCATGCGCGTGATCCTAGTTCATGTTAAGTGGCTAATGCATCGCATACAAAATGTCACTAGAGTAGGCTCGGCTAATCTAGGAATGGCATGTGAAATGCTGCAATTAACAAGTACTCAACTTGGAATTGAAATGCAAGTGCAGTTAGCATGATGTACCGAGCCCGGTGCATGCAATACTGATGAATGACTGCAAACATGCGAAGCATAAGTATGCTATTTGAAATATGCCCTAAATCTAACCATTGTAAGCGGTTAAATAAAAGGGAAGAAAGACGTGAGGTTGGAAGACATACACACACTCACGCACACTTATTACAAATTTACCCTCGCTCGGAGGGACCGAAAGAATAATACAGATTAACTAACTCACAAGCTAACCAATATTATAAACCACCTAATTAATTAACACATTAATTAATCCAATTAAGTAGTAAACAGTCTCGGGATGAAGACCCAATGCAGTGTGCGCTCGGTTTTGCTCGGAAATTCGCCACTATGCTCAAGTTGCCTCTGTTTTCCCCACTCTACTTCTCTGATGACTGCCAAAGGCTCAGGGTTGCTTCTCTGAGTGCTGTGGAACACCACCGGCTGAGGGGATTGGCCACCGGCCATGGATAATGGTCACCGGCCATGAAGTTGTTCCATCGGCCAAAAATGATGGCCGGTCGGCACTGAAGATGGCCGGCCGGCCAAATCTTCCTGCAAAAACTGGTTTGACAGCAGCAGAGGGAAGAACTTGGCATGGCAATGCATTTTAAGCAATGTATGCACCAATCACACCTCTTATCATATTTATGACTCAAAGGGACATGATCCTCGATTCTCGGACCACCAATCGCGCATTTCCATGCGTGATGGCCCAAAGAATCAAGTGTGCATCTTGATATGGAATGCAATGCACATAAACAAACCAATGGAACTCAACCTCTATCACAAGCATTTCAAGAGGCCAAGCATGCATGCAAATGGAATGCAACCTAGACATGGAGGCTAAGTATGCAAAATGAGCATGCAAGGCGTGTGACAACTATGCTAGTGGCAAACATGCAACAACATGTAAAGTGGACTAAGCATAGGAGCAATGCAAAGCAACTTAACCAATGAAATGCATGCCCAAATGCATCATGATTTCAAGCAAGCAATAACATGTAATAGACCAAGTATGCAACAATGTACAAGGCAAGCATGCTATAACACATGAAGGATGGACTTAGACCAATTTAGGCAGCCCTCAAGCAAGCCTAAAACAGTGGCCATAAGCTATGGAAATTGGGCCAAATGCACATACAAGCATGCTTGCAAACATGGTCCATGACTTAGGCACAAAGAGCAGCTCTCAAGCACACTTAAAAGAGGCTAAACATGGGTATATGGCATGCATTATAAGCTCTGAAATAACATGGTAAGTGGCTCCAAACCATTGCAATAATGCAAATAATGCATGCTCATAGTTCATGCACTTAAGGCTCACAAGTCAAGAATACAAAGGGGCTATACTAAGCATGCCATGGTCGACCAAAACGACCAAAAACAGAGCTTAAGCATGCTAAAAAAAACACAAAAGCTTCACAAAGCTAGGCCAAAAGCATGCTTGAACAAGGGTTAAAACCTAGATGCATGTTAAGGCTACAATATGGCATTACAAGACATGTATGCTAAACAAGCAAGGTGTGTCCAAACCAACTAAAAACTGAGGCATATTATGACATAATAAGCATGAAAATCAGCTAAGGCATGGCCAACACACACTTAGACTAGATGCTCCCTCAAGAGGCAAAAAGGGCCCTTTTCAAGGACAACAAGGAGAGGGGGTGGCCCTCTCCTTCCTAGGACCTCAAGGCACCATCCTCACCTCTGAAATCCCTCAAGATTTTAGTGGTGAGGAGGCCCAAACACTATGGTCCCAGATCTCAACCAAAATGGCATAAAATGGAGCCTTTCAAGGCCTAAGAGGGGTCAAACAATCCCAAAGCTTAAAGCAACCTTAACCAACTATTTAGAGCACTAAAAAAAAGAACTTTTATATGTTATACACAAAGCTCAAAAACATATGCAAGGTAGGCAAAAATGCAATGCAAAAATGGGGAATAAAGGGACAAGTTTCTTACCCTTGTAGACCTTCTTCACCAATGGTGGACCAGCTGGTTCTTCAAGCTCAAACCAGCTCCAAAACTCCAAAAACAACCCTCAAGGGCCTCGGCTCCAAGAAAAGGTGTGATGGTGGGTGTTTGTGTGCAAAACTAAGGCCAAAACACTCACAAAACAAAGGGAGAGAGATATAGAGATGGAGGACATATGAACCCTAACCCTAAAACTCAAAACTCCCAAATAATTCTGTCTAAATTGTCTAACCCCCACAACAAGAGAGAAGAGACCCTCTTTTATAGACAATTAGTCTTGTAAAGCTTCCAAAGGAAGCTAACAAGAGGGCAATCCCTCCATACACATGTATGGAGGGGGTGACAGTGTATGCCAACTGCCCAAAAATATCTGCAAAAGTAGATGCACAGTAGTTGGTCGGCCAAAAATGCAATTGACCAAAGAAAGATAGCCGGCCGGCCATCTATAGTGCCGGTCGGCCAAACATTTGGCCGGTGGCAACAAAACACAGCCGGTGGCCTCAAGCCATGGCCGGTGGAGTGTGGGGATGGCCCACAAGCCATTCCCTGTCCCTCCAAGGCAAAGCACAAGTGTTTGGTGCAAAACCAAACACGAAACAGTCGAGTCGAGAGATCCTGAGGTAAGGCGCGTAGCCGAGACCTCCGGGAACTCAAGACAAACACAAACATGGATGATCATCGAGTGTTCAAGCGGTGAGTCCAAGTCTTGAGGACGGTCAAAAATGGGGTGTCTACAGTTGCCCCTCTTTGACAGAACTCAAAAGTCACAAAGTGACGGGAGTGAATGTCAAAGCCCAGAGACGACCCATTTTTGAAAAGGCCGAAGACTTAGACAAAGCATGCAAGCCAATAAAGGTATGCGCCCAAAGGCAGGGGCAAAATGCAAGACAATGCACAAAGTCGAACATAACTTATAATCATGCAAAGAAAGCTGTAACGAAGCATAACATGCGACAGTTTTAAGCTAACATACGCCAAACTACACTACAATGCAGAAAGGATGTAAGAGAATTATGCAATTCTCGATACGTCTCACTCGGAGGATACAATACCTGTCCGGTTCGTTTGGTTGCACCAGCCTCAAATGAACCGTACATACAATATCGTGCCTGCAAAGAAAGCAAACTTAACAGGTGTAATATTGTTAACAACATGCATAACATGCAAAATGGATGCAGAATGATATGCAATATATACAAAACTATGTATAATGATGCAAACGAAAATGCAATGCAATTGAAACAATGCAAATGATATGCAATGCATTCGAATCATGATCCAATCATGAGCGGTTTAAAACCACACAAATGTCAAATAGATTAATGGAAGTAACAAGTCCGTCTACCATAGAAAAGGTGCCGCAACCCTCAAAGCGTGTACACATGCAGAACTATGAGTGATATAGATGGACGCAAGAACAAGTATTGGGTGGAATGACATAAGTGGGGAAACAATCCGCTAACGAAAGAACAATGATCCTAATGCTGGATGCAAAAATTACACTACAATGTAATATATACAGTGGATATGGCATGCAGCCAAACCAAATCTTGCCTAGGAAAGGCATGCACACATACAAGCCATGTCTAACACAGAAAAGGTGCCGCCACCCTCAAACCAAGTTCATCAAGGAATAGGCGCGTACACATGCAGAACTGTGCTTTAACGTGAAAAGTATGAGCACATACCAAACCAAGCTCAACAAGGAGAGGTGCAAGCCAAAGATGGAGGTGGATGCAATGGATGCATGCAAGCTACAATGCGATATTTACGATGGATAAGGCACACAAGCCAAACCAAATCTTGCCTAGGAAAGGCATGTACACAGACGAACCGCGTCTAACACAGGAAAGGTGCCGCCACCCTTAAACCAAGTTCATCAAGGAATAGGTGCGTACACATGCAGAACTGTGCTTCGACGTGAAAAGTATGAGCACATACCAAGCCAAGCTCAATAAGGAAAGGTGCAAGCCATGGATGGAGGTGATAATGCAGTGAATGCATCCAAGCTGCAATGCTATATTTATGATGGATAAGGCACGCAGGCCAAACCAAATCTGGCCTAGGAAAGGCATGTACACAGACGAACCGCGTCCAACACAGAAAAGGTGCCGCCACCCTCAAACCAAGTTCATCAAGGAATAGGTGCGTACACATGCAGAACTGTGCTTCAACGTGAAAAGTATGAGCACATACCAAACCAAGCTCAACAAGGAAAGGTGCGAGCCATGGATGGAAGTGATAATGCAGTGAATGTATGCAAGCTACAATGCGATATTTACAATATGCAATGGAATGGATATTTACAGTGGAAATGCATGACATATGCACTATATTACGATGATGCATGACATATGCATTATATACAATGAAATGCATGACATATGCATGTGTTACAATGAATGCATGACATATGCAGTATTTACAATGGAATGCATGACATATGCAATATATACAATGGAATGCATGACATATGCATGTGTGTGTTTTTTTTTTTGAAATGCATGCTGCATGGAGTGCGCGACAACGCGAGTCACTTGAAATGCATGACAATGCAAATGAACTGTGCACACCAATGCACCGAAGGTCTTGCACCTTCCAAGGATTTAAGGTCTCCTAGACTGTGGAGCGCACAGGACGGTGTGATGCGCAAAATAGCGCGATGCGCTAGACAGCGCGATTGAATGCATGCAAAATGCAATGAGACGCGCAAAAGTAGCGCAATGCGTTAGACAACGCGAGTGCACAAGACAGTGCGATGGAATGCATGCAAAATGCAATGAGATGTGCAAAATAGTGCAAATGAGATGTGATGCACAAGACAGTGCGATGCGCTAGACAGCGCAAGGTGTTAGACAACACGAATGCACAAGACAGTGCGATGCGCAAGATAGCGCGATGGAATGCATGCAAAATGCAATGAGATGCGCAAAATAGCATGAATGAGATGTGATGCACAAGACAAAGGCGATGCTAGCGTGTAACAACGCCCGAGGGACCTCGCCATTCGACTCGATTTTGTTATGTTCTAAATCTTGAACCAAAGAGTCCAACCGCAAATCGCTTTGAAGAAAAACAGATTTTTGAAAGAAGTGCTAAACATGGATCGCTTTGCGGATAACGAGTCGCCACCTAAATATTTTAAAATGGGAAATTTAGGAAACCCTAACTCGGTGCCAAAAGGCCACGTGTCCGCTATTACCAAAGTTGGCTCGAACTTGGGTACGATTAGGAAGGTCACATCGTGAGCACCCTCTCGCCCGGTCAAAGACCGGCCTCTACTAACCATGATATCTGTTTTTGAAAACTTTGTATGCTCTTATTCCGGTTATTAGCCTAGGATTACTATGTGATGCTCGCAGCAAACAAGTATAGACCGAGTCGTCTGAATTGGAACAAAACATTTCATGTTTGTTTGTTTGAAAATGGTGTGATGGTGCTACCCGCAGGTAGGCTAAAATGCGAATTTGCCACCCCCGGGTGGGCTTAGAAAACATGATTTTGCCACTATCTAGTGGGCTTAAAACAAACAGTTGATGAATTGCTCCAATTCAGATAACTCAACCTCCACCCACAAGCATTCAAGGCAGTTATATCACATAAGCACATAGCCTCATGGTAAGCATGCTATCATGGCAGCACTCACACACATGCGAGGATGCTAAAGCATAAAACTTACCGAGTACTCCAAGCCAAAACAGGAAAACCGATTAGAAATCATGCATGATCCTAAGTATGCTGAAATGCCTAATGCAACACATGCAAAATGCAACTATAGCAGGCTCGGCTATTCTAAACATGACATGTGAAATGCTACAGCTATCAAGTACTCAACTTGGAATTGAAATACAGATGCAGTTTGCATGATGCGCCGAGCCCGGTGCGTGCAAAACAGATGAATGATGCAAACATGTCATATGTCAGATGCTAATTGAAATATGCCCTATATCTAACCATCAAAGCAGGTAAATAAAAGGGAGAAAGAAATGGGGGTTGGAAGACATACATCACACTCACCCACACTTATTACAAATTTGCCCTCGCGCAGAGGGTCCGAATAAATATACAGTCCAAATAAAAGAATATACAGTCCGGAATAAATATACAAATTTCTAATTAATTGACAAATTAAACTAAGAAAAAATTTGTACGCGAATCAGCCGTGGGCGCTTTGCTTCGATAGATGCCACCTGGGTCAGCTTCGCGAAAATCCACCGATGCCCGATTAGCCTCTGGCAATATTTCTAAATGCTACGGATTCTGAAAAGTTACTAACTCTGGATTTTGCTGCAACAGAGAGCAGGAAAAGGGCACAGCAGTGTATTTCACAAATATATGCATGCCTCGATCCTCGTGCCACCAATCACGCATATCGATGCATGATGGCCGAGGAACCGAATTGCACAATTCAATGTAGGGATGAATGTAGGTGCATGCTATAACAAAAACCCAACTCCATCATGGGTAATCCGGAGTGTCGATAACTGGGGAATTGAGACACACTCCGTCACTCGGAGTACGGAATATACCTCGTTTCCCGTGCGATATGCATGATATGCATGAAATGCAACTAATATACAACCTAGCATGCTCAATGCTATGAAAATGAGATGAATGAGACGCCAAGGCACGCGCACGGCACGCAAATCGGTATGCGATATGAAATGCAAATCGATAGCCTCGAACGTGCCCAGCGTGCAAAGCGCCGCAAACCGAGGCGATGATGAAAGATGAAAATTGATAAACCGGCAATTAAACGCGTGCTAGCACGCAAACCGAGGCGGCGATAAAAGATGAAAATCGATAAAATGGCAGCTCAAACGCTGCGTGCGCACGCGCGCAAATCGAGGCGATGATGAAAGATGAAAATAGGATAAAACCGATGTGCCTCGAAATGCGTGCCCACAGGCACGCAAACCGAGGCGATGATAAAAGATGAAAATCGGATAAATCGGCGTGCCTCAAACGCTGCGGCTCACAAGCGCAAAACCGAGGCGATGATGAAAGATGAAAATCGGATAAATCGGATAAACCGGCGCTCAAACGCTGCCTGCGCGCAAACCGAGGCGATGATGAAAGATGAAAATCGGATAAAACCGAAGTGCCTCGAAGTGCGTGCCCACAGGCACGCAAACCGAGGCAATGCATTAAGGCATAAAATGATATGGGAAATGATATGCAAGCACGGAAATGGAATTTCAGCGCTCACAAATGATGTAAAACAGCCCCGAAATGATACGAAATAACAACCGAAGCATGCAATCATCCCGAAATGTGAAATTAGGCACCCGAAATGGCCTATAGCCATACTAAACATGCAAAATCAGCACATGGCAGCAAAACCAGTGGCAAGACAGTCCCAAAAAATAGCATTTTTTAGTACAAAACAAGGCCAAATTATGATCACAAGTATGGCAACAATAGCTTGCAAAAATGGGGGAAATAAGGGGATTTGTTAAGCAAGTGGTATATAAAAAATTCAAACCACAAAATCTCCTTCTACAACTTTGAAGAGGATCCCAAAATATGCATATTTACAGTGGATGACAACCTCAAAATCAGAATGTAGATAGGCTCAAAATAGCATGCAATATATGGACCAAAAGAAGGCTACAATGATAGCTCATGCATAGAAGAACCAAATGAGGTTGAGCCCTTCTACAATGTTGTAGAGGGGCTCAAAATAAGCCCAAAACCAGTAGGTGTCGAAACCAAAAAAACAAATATATATAGGCCAAAACTAGCATGCAAGATAATGGCATAAAAAGTGATATTGAAACAAGTGTATCATGGAGGCACCAAATGAAGTTGAGCCCTTCTACAAAGTTGTAGAGGGGCTTAAAATAAGAGTAAAACCAGTGGGGTTGGAGCCCCAAAAACAAATGCAAATAGGCTAAAAATGGCAAGCAAGAAAATGGTACAAAGATGAAATTTGGAGACTTACCCTTGAAGAATCAATTGTTGCTACCTATTGGCCTGAATTTGTTGCTCCTTACCCACTGGAGAACACTTCCTTGCTGCTGGAATGGTAGTAGGGATGGTGGAGCTAGGGGTTGATGAAGAGAAGGTCTAGGGACTTGGAAGTTTTTTGAGGTTTTTGGCTATGGAAATGGAGGATTTGAGAGAGGTGTTCTTGAAGCAAATTTTTCTAACCCTAGCAAAGGGGCTGTCCAGCCCTTTAAGTAGGCAAAAAAAGGTGTAAAAGGGGAGGGAAATGGAGGCAAGATTTCCCTCCCAAAATATCCCCCGGATGTGGAGATATTTTGGCAAAAATATCCGGACAGCTGGAATGGGCTGGAAAGCAAGAAGCTGGTCGACCAGGTGGTTTTGCTGCAAGTGGCCGGCCAGCCACCCCTCATGGCCGGCCAGCCACCTCCCATGGCCCGGCCACCACCCTCAAAATGAAAAGTTGAATTAGTGGCCGACCATCATTTTTGGTGTCCTCCCATGTGTGTAGAACAAGGCCCCAAGGTTGAATTTGGCAACTCAAACAGAGACACAACATTGCATTTGAAGGAGAGGCTCAAAATGAAATTCACAATTCTTGGCCGACCACCACTTTTTGTGTCCTCCCATGTGTGTAGAACAAGGTTCCAAGGTCGGAAATTGGCAATATTGAAGCAGATTCACAACATTGCATTTGAAGAAGAGGCTCAAAAATGAAAATAGGAATTGCTGGTCGACCATACATTTTAGGTCCTCCCATGTCCCCCTGATCACAAATATGTAGCTTTGGTTGGAAAAATACCCCTGTGGTGTTCAACATTGGCCCGTAAGTGAGCAAAACGGGCGAAGAGCTAAACCGTTATCTCGATAATTGCTGCCTCCACCCCGCTGATCTTCCCGGTGTTGAAACAGAGGTACCGCCAAATTTGAACAAAATTAATGAGAAATGAACGCCGGGCCAAAAGAGCAATTAGATCTCAAAATGGGCTGCAGTCAAGCGGCATCTGGCAAATAAGTGGATATCTGCGACCCCAGTGTCCCTCGGAATGAAAAAACAGAGGTTCCTTCCAAAAATCAGAGAAAACTGATGCAAAATGAATGCTCGGGGCCCAAACCGCGCGATTCGGGGTCCCGAAAACCGGCTGTGAGCACCGAAAGTGGCGTTCGGCCACGAAGTGGGTATCAGAGGGCCCAGTGTCCCTCAAAATGATAAAATAGAGGCACTTGCCAAAAACCGGAGAAATCGGAGATGGTTGGGCGGTCCCGAACCGAGGCACAGCCGACGACGTCAAAACCGAACCGCTCGAATGGGCAAAATGGCCTACGGCCACAAAAAGTAGCTCACGGCCACCGTGAGATAGTCTACGGACCACTCCTTTCCTCGTGAAAGAAAAGAGAAAACCGTCCGTTCAAAACCGAGACAAGGTAGAGAAGAAAGTTCTAGTCCGGAGTAGGCAGAGGCGCGGCCGCAACTCGAGGCTTCCTACGAGCACAAGATGATGCAACATCACCGAGCACTCAATCGGTGACGTCTGAGTCTTAAGGCCGGTCAAAAATGGGGTGTCTACACAGCGCAAGGTGTTAGACAACGCGAGTGCACAAGATAGTGCGATAGAAGTGGAATGCACGAGATAGTGCAGTGCGCTAAACAACGCAATTGAATTGAAATGCACATGGGGCAACTTTTGAATCTTGTAGAGGATACAGAAAGGATACACCTTGCATGAATTTGAGTGCCACGCACAGAAGACATGGTCCGAGATCAAAACGGAGGCCGATTGAGCTTCGAAAATGCCTTTTTTTGTACTATCTTGAACAATAAAGGTTCCAAACCACAGATCTGACCCAAACAAGGTTGTGGGAGGCTCACCGGCCTGAAGGGGAAGACACCAGCCATCCACCGGCCATAAAAAAACATCACCAGCCAAACATTTGGCCGGCCGGCCAAAAATGTAGCCGACCGGCCAAAAATGCCTGATTCGGGACAATTTTGACTTTTCGCCTTGGGTCTTTCAAAATAGGGTTTCACACCCTATTTCTTTCATTCCCCCTAGTCGAAATTACATTCTCTCTCTCTCTCTAGAAGATTTTTCCCCCTTCCTTTCTCCGTTTTCTCGCATCTTACGCCCGTTCTATCGTTTGATTCGCGAAGTTTATCGCGTTTCGAACACTTTCACCCGATCGAAACTTCGTTTTGGTGTTTCCTTTTCGATTTCCGCTTCTTGGGGTTTGTTTCCCCCAAGTTTTCCTTGATTTTCCCACATTTTCCATATTCCGGCTTTTTCGGCCATTTTCCATCCTCCCGGGGGTTGACTTTTCGTTGACCCTTAGCATTCTAGCTTTGTTTTCCTTTTTCGACCATTTTCCTCGTCACATTTGACATGGCCGACGATATTCCACAGGGCGGGACTCCCCCAGATCACGAGATGGATCCCAGGGCCGAGCTTCTACCTTTGAGCGTCGATTCCTCGACTCGGCCGGTGATTCATGTGCTACCGACGGATTTTCGCCATTGAGAGCTGTGAGCGACAGTGCCTCGAGCTTCTCCTGCGTGAACCTACATCTCACTTGTCCTTCGGCGCTTCCGAGGTAATATTTCTTCCTCTGTTTTATTTTCCGCAATGTAGAACACTTAACTGCCAACTGCCATAGCTGATTATATTCTTCAACTGCTTAACTCAGATACACTGATGCACTGTACACTGTAGTTGACTATGAACACACTTGCAACTGATATCTGTTTGAAACTGTCACGTGCACACGACCGCGACCACTGAATCACTCAAACACCGACACAATCGCACACACAATCGTAGTTTATTGTAATCATACTGGTACCCGATATCTGTTTGAATATGAAAATATGCACGCATGCTGTATTTGTACTGAACCACGCAAACACGCTGACACATCACACGTTGTAGTTCACTGTGAGCACACCGGCACCTGGTACCTATTTGAACCTGAAAATATGCACGCATGCTATATCTGCACTGAACTCTGAATGCCTTTCAAAGCTGGTATATTTAGCATTGCTTCGCAATTGTTTGCCTGAAAATAGGGAGATTCCCATACCGTCCAGGGGTATGGGAACATCGCCGCTCGAGATTGGTACGCTGAGCTGCCTGATGCGGTCCGCCACATCGTGGACCAGGCCGGTTTTGGCGCTCTCTGCAGAGGACTATCCAAGCTCACTACGAGCAGACCTCTCCTTGCTGCTCTAGTAGAGAGGTGGTGGGACACCACCGACTCGTTCCATCTTTCTGCGACGGGAGACATGACGATGACTCCCTATGATTTCTCGATGCTCACAGGCATCGGGGTAAGGGGTGATCCGATCCCCTTCGACACTGATATGGACGAGTGGACGCCTGCCCAGATCTATCTGCTTGGCGAGGTGCCACCTCTCGCACGTCCCAGCTTCATCCGATATTCCTGGTTCGAGGTCCAGTTCAGGATCCAGCCAGCTTTGACCGAGGAGGCTCCGATGACCCAGGAGGCGGTGGAGTAGTACGCCCGCGACTTTTTGATGTTCTTGCTGGGGACGACTATTTTCGCCGACCGAGCGAATACTGTGCCCCTCTTCTTGCTCAGCACCTTAGTGGATGTCACTCAGATCCTGCACTATGACTGGAGTGGCGCCGCTCTGGCTACGCTTTACGAATATATGAGCTCGGCTTCCGGCGGGACGATTGCTCGGGGCTCTTGGCGTCTTGGGAGGTACATTTCTTTTTCGCTTACATTTCGCTTTCTATTATCGTACTCAGACTCGTATTACATAATCGCACACATGATACTGCTTTCACTAGTATATCTTACATACACCAGCACACATATATTACGCTTTGTTCAAGCATTCCGCTTTATCTGATAAGTATACTGGTATTTACTTTTCAGTTGTGGGTCTACGCCTACTTTCCCAGACTAGCCCCAGTGCTAGACACGGAGACTCCTCTTGTCGTCCCATTCTCGCGCCGTTTCGACGGGAGGTGCACGCGGAGGCCTCGGGAGACGTTTAGCTTCTTCCACCGCTACTTTGACACCATCACCCCCGCGGAGGTATGTTTAACTTTAGAGTTCATTTAAGCTTTGCTTTTCATTGTTTTTTTTCAATAATAGTAGATAACAAACTGTATTTCATTTTCAGATCACTTGATAGCCTTGGGCTTCGTTGCGGCCGACGATTTGTCCGAGACCGATTTGCCAGATTCTTTGAGGACCCGGCCATGGCTTGCTTGGTACCTAGGTGAGCGTTTCCTACGCCAGACCCTAGGGTTACCAGAGCAGATAGTTCCGGTTCACCCTCCTAAGGATATGAGGGAGACCGAGAGATTCACTGCCAAGCAGATGGCCGACTATACGATCGGCTGGGAGGCGATCCGCTTCAGAGGCATAAGCGACTACAGAGAGTACGTGCAGATGTATATCATGGGGCCTCTGAGTGGTGGTCGTCAAGTTGGGAGAGAGAGGCCTGTGGCGCCAGCAGCTAGAGCAGGAGCGGGAGCTGGAGCAGGAGCGTCGAGGAGAGCTCGGGTCCGCGGCAGGGGTGGAGCTCAGCGAGGGCGGGGGGCTGGTTAGCCTGCACTACCTACCTCGCTGACATACGGAGGGCAGGGTGGGGCGACCTACTAGATCGCCTTTGCCCCTCCTCCGGCTGATCACGATTTGGTCGGTGTCCCCGACTTGGCTTCAGTATGTATTATTGCATTTCGCATCTTGCATTGTTGTTTCATTTCATTTCATTTCTTTGATATTTCGCAGAATACTGATGCATCTAATACTTTTGCAGGCTTCCTCCGAGTACACCCGGCAGTCCCTGGAGTTGAATGCCTCCATGATGGGGATGTTACAGCGGACTTTTGACCTCCTGGCCCTTTACAGTATTCCAGTATGTTCTTCAACCACAGTCTCAAACCATACATAAACTGCTTCACATAATCTAATGCACTATGTAACTCCTGATAAACTACTCACGACATTCATACACTGTACTCATACATTGCATTCTGCACTGATAAACTGCTCATGGCACTCATACATCTGTGACTCATGCTGCCACCGATGATATCTTGATGCATTTGCCTTTTGTACTTTTCAGCCTCCCTTCCAGATTCCCACTGTAGGAGGTGTTCCAGCCAGGCCTTCTGTTCCTGCTGGAGGAGATGGAAAGGACAGAGTATTCCCCCGCACCAAGGCGGGGCGCACTCACGTCAGGAGTAGCTCTCGAGCGCCAGTTCAAGATGATGATGACGAGGAGTCGTCTGAGGCGGGGGTAGAGGTAGATGCAGAGTCATCGGAGGAGGAGACCGGGGATGGCAGTGCTGATAATGACAGTGCTGATGATGCTTCTGGACCTTCGTCCAGAAAGAGGACTAGGACGGACCCTCAGGCCTGAGGCCACTCGACATTTGATACAGATTTTGCTATTTTTCTTCTCTTTTGTACTTTTCTCTTTTTGTTGGTAGCTAGGATACTTTGTACTGCCGCAGACAGATTTTGTTTCCAAAACTTATGTACTTGAAAAGATGATGAAATGAAACAAAATTTTTGTCTGAGAAAGTGTTTACTTCTTTACATTTCATACTTTGCATTGCATCACACCATATTACACCTAAATGTAAATGCAATCGATTTGTTGTCTGAAAATTGAACACTTGCACTGTAATAATCAGATAACTAACCAGCCAACAGTAAAATAACCCAAGCAACCCACTGCCTGATTCTGAACACACAGCCTTACTCTACTGGGGACTAATCTGCATACAGCCCATAACACAACATTCGGTTCATTCTGCACATGGCAAATCCTGAACAAACTGCCCAATCTGACAAGACAGAATACGAAGGTGAAACCGGCTGGAGTTGACACACACTCGGATGCCCCAAAATTTTCCTTTTCTTCTTTTGCTTCGTATAAATGTAGAGAATGGCACAACACTCTGAGCATAAACGATTTTTGAAATTGAAAAAGGGTTTTTCAACCAGGGTATCGAGCCTACAACTGAACACAGCGGGAAAGACTCAAACAAAAGGCACACGACCTAAACACAACGAAACACGCTTGGAAAGGACCCAAAACGAAAGTTGAGGTAAACAAGACAACAAACACGACACACGGACGTGTTTACAAAAATGAAATACCTTAGATCTCGGGGAGCCAGTCCCTCCGGGTATATTTCCCATCCTTTCTGATTTGTGATTCTCACATCACTCGGCCCTCAGGCTTGGTTTTTCTTTCAAAACCTTTTTCTTACTTTTCTCTCAACTTACACCTCTCTATTCTTTATTCTCTCATTTTTCATCCATTCCCAGGTGTGGTTGATAAATGAATAGGAAGTTGCGGGTTCACGCCCAACACTATTAGCTCGTGGCTATTTGTTCCGGTGATGTCTAGTCGATGTTCCAGACAAGGAATGGTGTATCTTGATCCATCCTAATTTGTGCTTCACACTTGGCTTGACACCTCGTCGTTTGGATGATGTTGAGAGCTTTCATCCCTTTAGAGACAGTTTCAGTTGTGCCTTCTTTCGGCGAATAGGGTGTCCTTCTGGTCGACAGAACACCTGACTCTAAAGGGCGGGGGAAAGACAGAACACCCGACTCGACTGTACCCCTAGTTCATCACTTTGACCATTTTTTTGTTTTGGTCTTCTACTAAAACAGTTTTGACCAAAATGAGAGTTAGATTAACATGCTTGTTCGATTTTTGATTTGAAAATCATGCAAGTCAGGCTATGAGCACTGAAAATTTTCCTTTTTTGGGTCCCAGAAATGGTCCAGTTTTGGAAAATGGAATAGTTTTTGAGAAAATAGTCAACCTCAATAAAAATTTTCAAAAAAACTATTTTTGCAAACGGCCAATGCTAAACGAGCATGGAACTTACTCTTGAGATGCGCAACCTCGGATTGGAGGCAATGGAAAATTGCCCCTTGCTTAAAAGGGCTACATGGCAACGGAAAGTTGCCCCTGGTTTGGACGGTGACTCATGGCAACGGAAAGTTGCCCCTTGTTTGGATGATGCCGCAGCATACAGTCTTCGTCAGTGATGATCACGACCGAACTCTTGGACGTGGAGAAGACGATGATGGTCAGAACCAATATATGGACACAGTCACTGCAAAAGCGTTGGAGGCTAGACTTCAGGAGGAAGTTGACTGCGTGGTTCCGATTGTCACAACCGAACTATCGGGTTCAGAGGAGGCAAAGGTGATCAAAACCATTATATGGACCAAGACGCTTATGAAAGCGTTGGGGGCTAGACTTCAGGAAGAAGTTGCCTACGTATCCCAAACACGGGAATCAAGCCTTACGTAGTTCCGGTTAAGGTACTCTCGGGTATTTTAACCTTCACTTTTTTTAGGCTCTAACTTTTGCCAAGGTGCCCGATGCGGGTTTTTGACCTTGCGAGCTTCTTTTTCTGTTTTTCTTTTCTTTTCTCTTTTTTGTTTTTTTTTTTTGCTTTTTTGTATATATTTTTTTTTGTTGTATTTTTTGCTTTTCCTTTTTTTGTATCTTTTTCTTTTCACTTTTTTTCTTGCCCTAACTTTTGCCTGAGTCGCCCTTTTGGGTTTTCGGCCCAGCGAGCCTCTCAAAGGGTAAAAGTGTAACGAGCCCATGCCAAATGGTTTTGAGGTTGAAGTCTCTCTGTATCCAGGAGGATAGCTGTTGCATTGATCTGCAGAAGGATTCATCACGGTTGCTTCACGAGCTTCTTGCGGTGAGATCCGACCTTCTTGATCTGATTTTGGTGCCTTTTGTTCGAGGGCTGCTTCAAACCTAGCCACATGGGCCTCACATGACGGTTGATCGTTGAACATTCTGAATGGGTTCAAGATTAGAAAACAGACAGATTGGATCTTGAGGCTGAGAGCGATCCTAGGCTGCACAATCTTAAGAGTGATTCCACACGGGTCTTCACAGGACTGCGCAAAACATTTTGTTTTTGAAAGTTTTTAAGAAAGCGACAAATTGCCCGTGCTGAAGACAGTACAGAACCAATCTGGATCAAGCCAGGGTCCTTCTCAGTACTCACGCTAACAAGCATGATTTCATTCATTAAGGGCTTAGCATGCCTATCTTTCTCTCAAATTGATCAAAGTTTTACAGAACCTGAGGAATTCCTTCCTCTTCGTTTTCATCACCACAGTGTTCAAAAACAGTTTTGAAAAACTAAAGGTCATTACAATGATTTTCAAGGTACGAGAGAGCAGGTGGAATGTACTGCCGTTCCGTTCAAATCCTTTTGCACAACTAGCTCAAACTTAGCAATAAGCACAGAAACATGATAGCCGCAGCTGTTTCATTTAGATTTCCTGGTTGTAACTGGCTCCTCAGCAGAGACAAACTCAAAAACAAATCAAAATGAGTAATTACAAAACAAAACGGTGTTCGAGGCAACAACCCCGGAACCACCCGACATTCTATACAAGGGGGACTAACTCGCTACAACAAGACAGACCCTTAAGCAAAAAGGACTGACTCACGACAATGAGACAGACTCAAAACGAAACAAAAGACTGACTCGACACCCAAGCCAGAATTTACAAAACTAGCACTTATGATTATGCAATGAGGCTGTATCGAAATATTTGAATGCAAATACAATGCAAGCATATCGAAACAAGGTACATCAATCTCAAACGCAAAAGAAATAAGTAAACACGCTACATGCGGGAATTACAAACCGAACCACATTTCATGCAGAAAGGATGTAAGAAAATTATGCAAAGCTTAACTATGCGACAAGCAGGAAAGGCGAAGAGCAACTGTTGGGCGCACCCGAGGTCTCAACCAAGATCCTAACACATTGCACGTGGAAGAAAACAAGGATGGTGTGAGCATCGGGACACACCCGAGTGTGTTTAACCAAAAAAGAGTGGTGTAAACACCGGAACACACCCGAATGCTTTTAACCAAAATGAGTGGTGTAAACACCGTGGCACACCCGAATGCTTTTAACCAAAAGGAGTGACTGAAGGAGGGTATAAACATCAGGACACACACAAATATTTTTAACCGGAGAGCAGATAACTGAAGGGTGGTATAAACATCAGGACGCACACAAATGTTTTTAATCGGAGAATGGGTAACCGCAAGGGTGGTATAAACATCAGGACGCACACAAATGTTTTTAATTGGAGAATGGCTAACCACAAGGGTGATAAACATCAGGACACACACAAATGTTTTTAACCAGAGAACGGTAACCGAAGGAGGGTATAGACATCAGGACGCACACAAATGTTTTTAACCAGAGGACGGTAATCGAAGGAGGTGATAAACATTAGGACACACACAAATGTTTTTAACTAGAGGACGGTAACCGAAGGAGGGTATAAACATCAGGATGCACACGAATGTTTTTAACCAGAGGACAGTAACCGAAGGAGGTAGTAAACATCAGGACGCACACAAATGTTTTTAACCAGATGACAGTAACTGAAGGAGGGTATAAACATCAGGATGCACATAAATGTTTTTAACCGAAGGATGGTAACCAAATGAGGTGATCAACATCAGGACTTACACAAATGTTTTTAACTGGAATGTCTTAACGAGCTGCCCGAGAGAGGAGAAGATGTGTTTTGAAGGGTACAAGTGATTCTATCTGGAACTCGTCTGAATGAACCATACATACAATATCGTCTAGTTGCACCAGCTTTGAAAGAACCGTACATACAATATCATGCTGGCATAAGAAAGAAACTTAACAAGTACAATATAGTAAGAATACCAGAGATCCCAGACGAGATTGGGGATAATACGGTACAGTTGGTTTGCAGAGCAGTTTTGAGGAAGAGATCCAGAGACCCCAGAGGAGATCAAGCACTACGCCCGAGGCTTCTTGATGTTCCTCTTCAACACCACTTTGTTCACAGACAGAGCGAACATTGTTGGATTATATCTCCTGAGTGCACTGGTGGACTTGTCTCAGGTCCGTGTCTATGATTTGGGTGATGCTGGCCTCGCCACATTATATGGATATATGAGCTCGACATCCTGCAAGAGAAAGAACAAGGTCAGCGGCTACTGGAGAGCCTGGGAGGTATGCTTTACCTTTTTTGCCTTGCATTTCCTATCGTGCTTTCTGCTTTGCACTTGTACTTTCTGCACTCACACTTGTACTTTCTATACACTGCACACACATTCTGTTTTTTGCACTCACACATGTACTTTATGTACACTGCACACATATTCTGCTTTTTGCACTCACACCTGTACTTTCTATACACTGCACACATATTCTACTTTATGCATTTTGTATTCTACATTTTCTTCTTTCTGTATTCCCTATATTTCACTGTATATTTAATATGGCCCTTTTCCTATAACAGCTTTGGGTATATGCCTACTTCCCGACCCTTGCCCCAGAGCCAGAGGTGGAGATGCCTCCTGTCATGCCATACTCTCACCGGTATGATGGAAGATGTCTACAGAGGACCCGAGAGACTTTTCCATTCTTCCGCTGGTACTTTGACACTGTGACTGCAGCAGAGGTAACTTAAAATTCACCGTTAATGTTATTCTGCTTTAGTTCTAATTCATATTGTAATATTCTAATGGCAACTAACAAGTTGTGCATTCTCTGTTTACAGATCACGTGGCAGCCTTGGGCGACGATGACTGCGGGAGTCGGGCACCAGTTTGCTGGAGCTCAGGGGGCTACCCGTTTTCGGCTTCTATTCGAGGGTCTGGTTTGCCTGGCCTGGTTTCTAGGAGAGTGCTTCATACACCAGACCCTAGGTTTACCGAACCCGATAGTTCCCATAGCGCCCCCACCATCTATGAGAGCTACAGAGCAGCTCACCTTCCAGGAGATGATCCAGTTTACTAGAGGCTTGGACGCTGATTACTTTTTGGGGGAGGGTGATTATGCGACATTCATCGAGACACACCTCATGCCTCCCTTAACCGGTATTCGTAGAGGTGAGGGGGTGAGAGCTCCAGCTACGAGAGAGGGAGCCAGAGTACCCAGGGCGGCCAGCGTGCATGGTAGAGGGGCCATCCAAACAAGGCAGAGGACGGGCTGGCCAGAGCTGCTTACTGCACTCACATGTTGGAGGTATACTGAGGAGGCATACCAGATCCCGATTGAGCCTACCGCAGCGGGACACAAATACGTTAGAGCTCCTAATGCGCCCTCAATATGTACCCCATTCTTCAGTTTTCTCATTTCTTTTTAATATTTGTTCCCTCTAGACATTGATCATTTCCAATACATTTGTAGGCACCTCTTGGATACACCGAGGATCTGCTAGAGCTGTTAGCCTCATTCGAGGGCATGATCTTTAGGAGGGAGGCACTGCTCGGCTTCCACTACATTCAGGTTATTTCTTCAGTTTTCTTATATTCCAGTCATCAAATTTCCACTGACACACTGAAATTGACATTTCAACTGAAAAAAATTTCCCCACGATGCACTGATACACTGCATCTGAATTCATGCACTATACCAGACTTCTACATATACTCATTCTGCACACCATACTTGCATCCCTGACATATACTGTGGCTGACATATAACAACTGTCTTTTCAAGTCCTGCCTATACTGACAGCACCAGTGGTAGCAGCACCAGGACCATTAGTACCTCCTCCGGGAGCAAGGAAGGAGACAAACTCCAGCATGCAGTCGAGGCCGAGCTAAGAGCGCCCGAGTTGAGGGTGCCCCTTCAGAGCCTATTCTGAGCGAGGATGATACTGAGACCAGTGAAGCTGAGGAGGCAGCGAGTCAGCATGCTGAGTCATCAAAGAGTGGAGACGATGACGCCGGCTCAAGTTCCGCTAGTGGTGATGATGCCGATTCAGGCTCTGAGGAAGAGGGCAACGACGACTCTAGTTCTGGTTCCGGTTCCGATTCAGCATCTGGTTAGGATAATGCGAACATGGAGAGATACTTTGTGAGTCCATCCATTATCCGAGAAAAGAGGGTAAGAGTGGTTAGAATAGCGGCACGGATCTATCTATATTTTTGCTTAGTTTCTTTTTTAAGTAGTGTTAGCACTTTTTACAGCTTTAGACAAGTTTTATTTGCTATAAAAACCTGTACTGCACTTTTTTTTGTAAAAAAACAACCATGATCGAAATGAAAACCAAGCTTTTTGAAAAAGTGTTATGTTTTGCATCATGAGCACGGCATTGCATGAAAATGAGATTGAATTTGACGTTGAAAATCGAATACTTGTATTGTCACAACAATCTGAATCAGGTAATGAACCGACCGACTATTGAAATAAACAAAGTAATACAACTTGATAAATAACAGAACAATTCAACATACAACAAAACAACCCGATAAACAACACGATGAACAGAACAACTCGATAAACAACTTAAATACAACACAGCAAACTTGCTAAAACTAAAAGGACTCAAAATAAGACCTAAACATGCACAAAGAGCAGAACAAAACAAAGGTTCTCAGCACTCTCAACACAAAGGTGGATAGCAGGTCTGCAAAAAAGGCTGTCGGCCATGAATGGATTCTGTCGGCCACCAGTGATGGCCAGTCGGCTACCTAGGCTGTCTGTCAGCCATAACTAGTGGCCGGTCGGCCACAAATGTGAGGAACTTCGACAATGTTGACACCTAGATTCCACTCACTGCCTTATCTTCTACAAAAGGCTTAGACTTCATGTTTTCTTCGTTTCAGCTGCAAATTCTTCACAAATGGAGCCATTCTTTGTCGAAAAACTCTCGAATTGGATTGCGGCTTTAGATGGCTCGAAAAAGGTGAGTTTTTGAGGTTTTGGCATAAATGCACTATTCCCGCTGAGTCGTTCTCCGCTTTGTTTTCCGTTCTTACATGCCGCAGCTAGATGTTAGAACCCGGTTACGCACGTGTTTAGCTTTGGGGGACAAGAGCTATGCCCGACAATCGAAGAATTTCAAATGCTAATGGAATCCCGGCACAATGAGGAAATCTTGCCTTAGCCCCATTTTTGTCACCTCCAAGCTTTGGGAATGATGCGTGGGCTTACTTTACATGATGTCCGATCCTTGGTTCATAACGGAAAGCTAGATCTCCCCAATTTAATTCATCGATTTTCTGATGCTGGTGATCGAGGCAATCTTCTTTGGTGAGGTTTCAACAACACGCCCTTTATTTGTGCATGTTAGCACACTTCCTTCTTGCCCCTAGCTTCGACGGGTCTAGCATTCGGCTAGTTGAAGTGGCACAAGGCTTGAAAGAGGGCAAGAGTTGCATTGGCTGGGTATTGGCTGAGATTTTGACGAGATAAGACGCCTTTCATCGGCGAGAGACAAACAAATTTGCAGGAAGTCCACTACTTCTTCAGGTAATGTTTCCCATCCTTTCTCATATGGGTTTCTCACATCACTCGGCATTCATGCTTTGTTTTTCTCTCAAAGCCCTTTTCTTACCTTTTTTCTCAACATACACTTCTCTATTCTTTAATCACTGTTTTCTTTCATCCCTCCCCAGATATGGCTCGTGGACAAGCCGAAGGTAGTGGACTCTTGCCCTGCATATTCAGCAAGAGGCTATTTCTTTCACCAATAGCTAGTTAACTTCCCGAACGAAGGGTGGTGGTGCCAGTGGATGTGCAACAGGTCTACTACTGACATTGCTTGGCGTTGCCCCTGGTTTGATCTGCCTGAGATGAGCTATAGCATGGCTCGGCAACCCGGCATTTAGTTGATTGGCTTGACACACTGTGTGTTTTACTTTCCATTCCGGTTCAGGCATCAGTTCAGACATGGCCAGACTTGTCCAGTAAAGAGGGTAGAGTACCCGACTTCATACCCAATCCGAGGTTCATAATTGGCTCGATATCCCACTGAGTGGAGGACAAGAGAACTTCTGGCTCCTGCCTCTAGCTTCAACTGTGCACTTTTTGGTGAGTGTCTGGCTTGGCTTGAAGATGAGGTGCAAACCAGGCATACTTTAGCATCAGAAGCTTTCACATACGCAGGGAGGGAACGCAGGAACACTTGACTCATCTGTGCCCCAAGTTTATTGCTTTGATCTAACTTTTTAAGTTTTCCTTCTGAATGTAAATAAAACAACTTTGATGTGTATCAAGAGTTGGAGAACTTTGTATTGAAATCAATGAAATTGTAGTTGTAGGCACTGAAAATTTTCCTTTTGGTCCAAAAATGGTCTAAGTTGTAAAAAGATTAATTTGAACAAAAAAAAAAAACTTTTATTAAAACTTTACAAAATTATTTTTGATAGGGATCACAACTTGACACGCACGGAATCTATTTTCAAGATGTACAACCCCGAATCCGAAAAAAAGGAAAATTGCCCCTAGACTAAATAGCATTGCTCTGCACTGTAACTAGTTCTTTTCTCAGGGAAAGGAGCACAACCAATCTTTCAAATAACGAACAGACAAGGATGTCTTGATCAAACATATGGACATAGTTGATTTGGAGGTGTTTATGGCCGAACTTCAGAATGAAGTTGCCTGCGTATCCCGAAGATGGGGAATCAGGCCTTACGTAGTTCGGTTAGGGTTCACTTGGGTATTAACGCTCTCCTTTTGCGCTCTAACTTTTGCTAAGGCCACCCTTTCTGGGTTTTCAACCTTGCGAGCTCAGTTTTTATTTTTTCCAATTTTTTGTGCTCTAACTTTTGCCTAGATCACCCTTCTGGGTTTTCGGCCTAGCAAGTCTCTCAGGGGTAATATTTCTTCAACTTGTCCATGTTGATTAGTTGGGAAAATTCTAGGCCATCCAGGTCCATAAGAATAACAGCTCCACCCGACCAGATAGTCTTGATAATGTAAGGGCTAGTCCAATTGGGTTTGAACTTGCCTCTAGGGTCATGGATAGGAGCTCGGTTGTCTTTCAACACCAAATCCCCTTCCTTAAGATTCAGAGACTTCACTTTCTTGTTAAAAGCCCTGGCCATCCTACGTTGATAACCTTAAACATGGTACAGTGCTTTCAGTCTCCTCTCATCGAACGACATTAGTTCTTCGAGCCTACTCTGTTGCCAATCTGCTTATGCTATCTGGCACTCAGCCATAACTCGCAGCAACGGAACCTCTATTTCAACCAGTAGAACAGCTTCCATCCTATAAACAAGAGAGCACAGAGTTGCTCCAATAGATGTCTGAATCGAAGTTCTATAGCCCCAGAGAGTAAATGGCAATTTGTCTGGCCAGTCCTTGTAGGTCTCAACCATTTTCTGCAAAATGTACTTGATGTTCTTGTTGGCAGCCTCAATAGCTCCATTGGTTTACGTCCGATATGTAGATGACTTATGAAAAACCACGTTGTATTTCTCCAACAAGTCGATCACTTCTTTCTTGAAATGGGAGCCATTATCTGAAATGATCTCATTTGGAACTCCATAACGACAAATGATGTTGTTGTGGATGAACTTAGCCACATGCACTGCTTTCAACACTACATAAGACTGAGCTTCTACTCACTTCATGAAATAATCAATTGCCACCATAATGTACTCATGCCTATTTGACCCTTTCGGTGTAACTGCCCCAATGACGTCAATTTCCCAGATTGAGAAAGTCCATGGTGAAGTCATGCTGTATAGCTTCGACGGCGGGATGTTCATGTGATTGGCATGAATTTGGCATTTGTTGCATCATTGAACAAAACCAATACAATCCTTCTCCATGGTAGACCAGTAGTAACCTTGTTTGAGAATCTTTCAGGCTAACATTACTCCGCTCATGTGCGCTCCGCACTCTCCTCCATGGATGGCCTCCATT
Organism: Camellia lanceoleosa; assembly: GCA_025200525.1. Lineage (NCBI taxonomy): Eukaryota > Viridiplantae > Streptophyta > Magnoliopsida > Ericales > Theaceae > Camellia > Camellia lanceoleosa. The sequence continues at coordinate 27,704,149 of CM045767.1, forward strand.
AGGCGATTTGATTCTTTTGCATCGACACACAACTTGTGCATTCCCAGATGACCTCTTTTATATAACTTACCCCTGTAGATGATAAATTGAGCGGCCATTCGCCGTATTGCCCTCTTATCTTTGGCATTTGCCCCTAGTGGATAAAGCTCCTTTTCCAAGAAGTTCCAGATATCATAATACCAGAGGTTCTGATCTTGCACTTCATCTATTGCGGCGATAGTCTCATAGGCCAGCGTATATCTATGCTCAATAATAATCGGACGCATCCGGACTCCAAACGGGACGTCTATCATGGAAGATAGAGTTGATAACGCGTCATCGACCCTATTGTTCTCTCTTAGTAGATGAGTGAAGGTTAGCTTCTCAAACCTAGGAATCAGAACATGCATAGTTTGGTTATAGATCTTCATCTTTTCTTCTTTGACCTTCTAGTCTCCTTTTGTTTGAGACACAACTAGGTTCGAGCCCGCGATGACGTCCAACCTTTTTGCCCCTAGTCCCAGGGCGGCTTCCAATCTAGCGATACACGCCTCGTATTCTGCTTCGTTGTTAGATACCTTAAACCGGAGTTTGAAGGCCAGAGGTATATGGGAATTGTCAGGTGCTATTAGCAACATCCCTATCCCATAACCGTACTGGTTAGATGCTTCGTCAGAGTACATTGTCCAAATCTCTTCCTCGACTTGCAGAATAACTTCATCTGGGAATAGGTATTCTACCGCTTCATCCCCTTCCATTGGGTGATCTGCCACGAGCTCAGCTACCGCTCTCCCCTTAACAGACTTGTTAGTGACATATTTCAGATCAAATTCAGAGAGAAGAAGCAACCAAGGGGCTAGCCTACTCATAAGTGTTGGTTTCTCGAAGAGATATTTGATGGGATCTAATCTCCAAACCAGAATTACAGAGTGAGCTAACAGGTAGTGCCTCAACTTCCTGGTAGCCCATACCAAGGCTAAACGAGCCTTCTCCAGCGGGCTATGACGGGTCTCATAGTCTAGCATTTTGTTGCTCAAATAGTAGATGGATTTCTCCACTATATCCTCAAATTCCTGAGCAAGCATGCAGCCCATCGTTGTGTCCATTACTAGCAGATACAAAATCAAGGGCATCCCCGGCTCTGGCAGTGACAACGCAGGCGGATTCTGAGGTACTGCTTGATTTGCTCAAAAGCAAACTAACATCAGTCGTCCCATTGGAATTTCTTTCATTTCTTCAGAAGACCAAATAGTGGTTCACAAGTCACGGTTAATTTTGAAATAAACCGTCTTATGAATTGCACTTTACTTAGAAAGTCTCTCACCTCCTTTTCAGTCCTCAGTGGTGGCATTTCTAGGATGGCCTTGATTTTGGAAGGATCTACCTCGATGCCCCTCAGTGTGATCAAGAAACCCAGCATTTTCCCTGTGGTTATGCCAAAAGTGCACTTCTGTGGATTCAGCCTCAACCGATATTCTCTGATCCATTGGAAGAATTTCTTTAAGGCGGTATAGTGGCCCTTTCTTTCTTTGGACTTGACAATCATGTTGTCCACATACACCTCGACCTCTTTGTGGATCATATCATGTAAAATTGTGGTTGCAGCCAATTAATAGGTAGCCCCAACATTCTTCAGCCTAAATGGCATCACCCTGTAGTAGTAGGTTCCCTACGGCATGGTGAAAGCAATTTTCTCTCTATCCTTGGGTGCCATTAAAATCTGGTTATACCCGGAAAATCCATCCATGAAGGAGAGCAATGTATGGCCTGCAGTGAAGTCCATCAATTCATTGATGTGCGGTAGAGAAAAGTCGTCCTTCGGACTAGCTTTGTTCACATCTCTGAAATCCACACACACCCGAATTCTACCATCTTTCTTCGACACCAGAACAACGTTGGCCAACCAAGTTGAATACTCACATACTAGCAAAAACCCTGCATCTATCTGCTTAGTGACCTCTTCCTTAATCTTCAAAGCCCAATCCGGGTGCATTCTCCGCAGCTTTTGTTTGACGGGTCGGGCCTCGGGGTCAAGAGGGATCCGGTGCTGTACAATCTCAGGGTCGATTCTAGGTGTGGGAACCGAATATATGGCTAAATCGGAAGGGGCATATTTTAGTACTGACATTAACCGGCTGTGTCCAGCAAATATTAATCAGCCCCATCCTGCTAGACTAGGATGGGCCGAATACAATACGTAAGCTGATTAAGCCAATTTAAAAAAGATCGTTGGGGGCCGAATATAAGAACGGGTAATGATTGAAAATTAGGCCCAGGCCCCGAGGCCTCAGAAGGAACAGATATAAATAAAGAAGCAGCGTTCTTGGAATGGTACGTAGAAAACACTTCACTAAACTTAGTAAACAAGCTTTCTTGAGTATAAGAACTGACTTGCCCGTCGGAGTGCTAATCCCGGCACCCCCGACCGGAGTATTTGTCTTTGCAGGTGACTAGCTGAGTATCAAGAGCGTCTACTAGGATCTGAAGAGTATTTCCAAAATCATTTCCCCACAAATTGGCGCCGTCTGTGGGAATACTCAAGTACATCCATGAAAGGCGTGACGCAAGATCCTCCGATAGCCACCGACGAGACTACACAGAGAGACGACATCACTCCGGCAAATATGCTCGGGAAGGAAACCATCGCTGCGAGACGCGCCTTGAATTTCGACTCGCCAATGACTTTAGCGCAGGAAATGATGCAAGCCATCATCGAACAAGCTAAACAGAATGAGCAAAGGCTGGAAAATATGCTCACAGAAAATGAACGCCTGCGTCAAGATTTGGCCCTGGAAGTAGCAAAATCCAAAGAAGCCGCGCGCCAAGATCCCGAACGACCCCTGAGGGCAGGTAAACAACGACCTCGAGCCCGACCAAGGGAAGCTGATAGCGACTCCAACTCATTATCCACGGAGCATAACAAGGGACGCTCAGACACTTCCAGCTCCTCTGAAAAAAGCCCACACACAAGGAATAAGCGCAGAAGAAGCAGTTTAGACGAAGAGGACCGGCACGATCCTTTTATCCGACGAATTGCGAGGGCGGTCCTGCCCAAGAAGTTCAAAGCTCCATCATTTACTCTCTACGACGGAAAATCAGACCCCATTGATCATATATGTCACTACAAGCAGGCCATGACGTTGCATGCAAACAATGAAGCCCTCATGTGCCGAATATTCCCCAGCAGCTTGGGGCCGCTAGCTGTCAGATGGTATTACAAAGTTGGGCAACCCGATCGAAGTTTCCATCAATACAAAAATCCTTGAGGCGGGTTCATCACCAACAGTGCGGTAAAACAGGCCGACTCTCTCTGGGCTATGCAAATCCAACCAGGAGAAACACTGAGAGCATATTCGGCGCGGTATTAGGAGTGCTTCAATCTCGTTGACGATGCTTGCAACGACTCCATGGCTGTCACCGCCTTAAAAATGGGACTACAACCTGACAGTACCCTTCGCAACTCCCTGACCAGAAGACCCCCCAAAACAGTTTGGGCGCTGATGAAGAAAGTCGAAGAATATTGCAAAGTGGAAGACGATGCCTTGAGGATTAAAGCCAGACAAGTGTCCACCAAACCGGCACCCCCTGATATTGCTCAGCCGATAAGTTCCGTGCCACCTCTGAGCCCCGAGCCACGACAACATGCTAAACGAGACAAAAGGCAGGACTCTCGCCGATCGAATGATCAATGCTCCCACCCGACAAATGAGCAATTGAAAGTCGACAGTAGGCGCGCAAGGCGCGCCGACAAAAAGTACACGGAACTGTTAGAGCCAGTCACCGTGGTAATGACCAAAATCCAACACCTTCCATTCTTCAAATGGCCGTCAAAGATGGTGGGGCCACCCGATACACGACGAAGGGACCGGAGGTGCGAATATCACAAAGATCACGGCCACGAAATAGAGAGTTGCTACGCATTAAAAGATCACCTGGAAGAACTGGTGCAAGACGGCCGACTGCAGCAGTATGTGAAACAGGGAAAGCCAACCAAGGCATTAGCATTGAGGCAGGACTCTCCCCCACTTGGCGTAATCCACGTAATTTATAGCCGGCCTACACTCCCAGCCATGCACACAATTCGATCGCATCCAACTCTACAGGGGCGCCGTATTTCGACTAACCGGTCCGAAGAAGCTCCGACAATCGCCTTCAACGACTCCGACCTCAATGACGCAACGGCTTCCCACATTGATCTGTTGGTCATTGGATTATACATAAACCGGTTCATCATTGAACGAATCCTCATAGATCCAAGGAGTAGTTCAGAGGTCATGTACTATCAAACTTTCATCAAGCTCGGCCTCAACGAGTCGGATCTATCTCTGGCGCCTCACCCACTGTTCGGTTTTAATGCGAACCCCGAATATCCATTGGGCAAGGTCACATTACCTGTTCGAGCGGGTTCCAGAACGGTCGAAGTGGAATTCCTGGTCGTGAAGCTCCCCTCGCCGTAAAAGGCCATAATGGGAAGAACCTGGCTACATATCATGAAGGCCGTCCCAAGCACCTGCCATCAGATCCTACGTTTCCCAACAACCCACGGCATTGAAGAAATACGTGGTTCCCCCCAATCGGCACAAGCAGAGTTCTGATGAAAACCCTATCACTGACCCGATCTATGGGCTCTGATACTTGTAAATATATTTCGCCTCTGCAATACGAACTATTTTTCCTCGTTGCTCAAAATCATATGTCAATTCCCAGTGCAGCACTTGCCAGGATTGGCCACATGAAGTCTCCAGATTCGGAGCGCCCTTCGCGGATGTCACGATTGGCCAAATTAAGTCTCCGGATTCGGAGCCCCCTTTGGCGCATGACGCCTTAGGGCCGATTAAGTCTCCGGATTCGGAGCGCCCTACGTGGATATCACGATTGGCCAAATTAAGTCTCCGGATTCGGAGCGTCCTTCGTGGATGTCACGATTGGCCAAATTAAGTTTCCGGATTCGGAGCCCCTTTGGTGCATGACGCCTTAGGGCCGATTAAGTCTCCGGATTCGGAGCGCCCTTCATGGATGTCACGATTGGCCAAATTAAGTCTCCGGATTCGGAGCCCCCTTTGGCGCATGACACCTTAGGGCCGATTAAGTCTCCGGATTTGGAGCGCCCTTCGTGGATATCACGATTGGCCAAATTAAGTCTCCGGATTCGAAGCCCCCTTTGGCGCATAACGCCTTAGGGCCGATTAAGTCTCCGGATTCGGAGCGCCCTTCGTGGATTTCACGATTGGCCAAATTAGGTCTCCGGATTTGGAGCCCCCTTTGGTGCATGATGTCTTAGGGCCGATTAAGTCTCCGGATTCGGAGCGCCCTTCGTGGATGTCACGATTGGCCAAATTACGTCTCCGGATTCGGAGCCCCCTTTGGCGCATGATGCCTTAGGGCCGATTAAGTCTCCGGATTCGGAGCGCCCTTCGTGGATATCACGATTGGCCAAATTAAGTCACCAGATTTGGAGCCCCCTTTGGCGCATGATGCCTTAGGGCCGATTAAGTCTCCGGATTCGGAGCGCCCTTCGTGGATATCACGATTGGCCAAATTAAGTCTCCGAATTCGGAGCCCCCTTTGGCGCATCACGCCTTAGGGCCGATTAAGTCTTCGGATTCGGAGCGCCCTTCCTGGATATCACGATTGGCCAAATTAAGTCTCCGGATTCGGAGCCACCTTTGGCACATGATGCCTTAGGGCCGATTAAGTCTCTGGATTCGGAGCGCCCTTTATGGATATCACGATTGGCCAAATTAACTCTCTGGATTCGGAGCGCCCTTCATGGATATCACGATTGGCCAAATTTAGTCTCTGGATTCGGAGCCCCCTTTGGCGCATGACGCCTTAGGGCCGATTAAGTCTCCGGATTCGGAGTGCCCTTCGTGGATATCACGATTGGCCAAATTAAGTCTCTGGATTCGGAGCCCCCTTTGGCGCATGATGCCTTAGAGCCGATTAAGTCTTCGGATTCGGAGCGCCCTTCGTGGATATCACGATTGGCCAAATTAAGTCTCCGGATTCGGAGCCCCCTTTGGCGCATGACACCTTAGGGCCGATTAAGAGTCCGGATTCGGAGCGCCCTTCGTGGATGTCACGATTGGCCAAATTAAGTCTCCTGATTCGGTGCCCCCTTTTGCGCATGATGCCTTAGGGCCGATTAAGTCTCCGAATTCAGAGCGCCGTTCGTGGATGTCACGATTGGCCAAATTAAGTCTTCGGATTCGGAGCCCCCTTTGGCGCACGATGCCTTAGGGTCGATTAAGTCTCCGGATTCGGAGCGCCCTTCGTAGATATCACGATTGGCCAAATTAAGTCTCCGGATTCGGAGCCCCCTTGGCGCATGACGCCTTAGGGCCGATTAAGTCTCCAGATTCGGAGCGCCCTTCGCGGATATCACGATCGGTCGAATGAAGTCTCCGAATTCGGGGCCCCCCCTTTGGCGCATGACGCCTTTAGGGCTGATTAAGATTTCGGATTCGAGCCGATTAATCTCCTTAAGGCCGAATGGGCCCTGGGTTCAAGAAAAGACCATACAATGCTAAGTGCTAATCATGTCCCCGAATCCGAAGCAAATGTTGGCACGAACAAAAGATATTGAAAATTGATCCTATGTAACATACTAGAACAGATCATACATTCGAAGTAATGTGCTTTAGTACACCAGCAAAATTCAGAATAACACGCAAATAGATTTAAAATAAAACCATTTATTTGATTCAACAGTTGTTACATAAATACAACCCGCATTCGAACATTACAATATCGAAAGCAAAAAAGGAACAAGACGCGCCGGTAAAGCAGCATCGTCGGATCGACGACCGTCGCCCTAAACCCCTCCACGGTATGCACTACCTTGAACCAATTATGCTTAAGCCCACGACTTGCATAGCGCCAAACTTCCCCTGACAGCATTGACAATGTCAAGGCAAAGATCCAGGACAAGGAAGAATGAACTTGACAGTTGTTGACTCTCCTTTCGGGGTGATCTGCTTCGACGACTTGGAGACTCATAGATCTCAAGCTCTTTGGATGACCTAACTCCCTCACAGATAGGTTTTCTGCCGCATACCATCTCAACACCAAACTTGACCGAAGTTTGAGCCTCTGTAACCAAAATCACCATCCCAGACAAAGAATGATGAGTCAAGTGGGATTATTGGTGCGAAGCGCCTACTCCTTTTATTCTCAGCAACGACCGCGATCTCCCAATCCTAAGAAAATTTTATTAATGCCCAAAAACGCATTGGTTGAATAAGACAAGCGTCGATTGACATTCGCCACGACCGCCATCCCGACAGCTGGCCGAAACGTGCGCTGGCTGGGCCAAAGCGAAATAGATTTATTAAACTGGGAGGCCAAACCCTCACATGTCGATCACCCTCGACCAGCCCATTAATCCAACTGGTCAAGCATCAATGCGCTGACCCAAGTCAAAGATAAATGGCCATTGAAATAGCCTCAATAAAACCTTAACGGTCGCCGCGGACGTGTCGATCCTGCCCATGTGCAGATCCTGCCGATAAGCCCGTGTATTGCCGGACAGTTAATGGTTATCTGGGTCGGACAATATTTAGACATTCAAACATTTAAGCAACAGGAAATACACATATGCCGAATATGAATGACAACGAAACATTTATAATGAAACAATCTTTATTCAACAAAACAATAAGTTACATAGTTTCAAACGCGCCCTGCGTTCCAATCTTACAACTATAAAACTCATACGGCGTCACCCTCATCCTCACTCTTCTCAATCTCAAAGGCAGAAAACGGAAAATCTTTACTCCTGTAGCGTGGTGATGCCAAATCAATTCCCGATGCTTGAAGAGCTTCTGCGGCTTGAGATGCCTTGATCCAACCGTGCCTAAACCCACGGTTTTCACATCGGCAGACTTCTTCGGCCAGTGTTTCCCTGGTTTTCTCAATTCCCACCTTTCGGCCCTTATGGAAACCTTTCTCATAGGCCCTCCCCTTCGCACTCTCTATTGCGAACATACTTGCCGTCTCTCGATTGGCAAGTGCGGAGCTGATAAGCCGACTAGTAACCCTCTCATTCACAATTGGGTTCGCGTGCGCGGTGGATTGTGCCTGAGCCGCTTTGGTCTTCCTCAGTTCCCGCTCGGCCGCCTCCACGCGGGCCTCCAAACTCCGAATACGTTCGTCCTTCCTCTCCATATCTTGACGGGCAGCGTGCACTCGCATGCCGACTTCCTAAGTAGTGTAAAGCCCCTTCACTGCGCCATGAATGCCCTCGCGAAACACCTCGTAGTCCTGTCGACCCAACATTGATTTCTGAACCTCAGGAGGAAATATTTGTCGGGCAAAGTCGACCGCTACGTCTGGGTCTCAAACGATCGAGTCCGCCTCCGTCATGGGTCTATTCTTCACAAATACCGCAAAGCTTAATGGACACGGATTTGCGTCGGACCTCCTCTCGACTCAGGACTGTGGAGATTTACCCTGCGACTGTTTTTCTGGCCTGGGCGATCTACTGCGACGTCGGGGAGACTGACGCCTCTCTCGACCCCTGGAACTCCTACTTCCTGCCCGCGAGGGTTCACCACTTCGATTCATATCTCCGCCAAGCTCAGCTAGGGTCTTCGCTTCCCTTTTACTGTTAAAGAAAAGTCGGTTCGACATTCGCGCAATCAGTCTTCCCCCAGGAGCTCGAGTCAGTTGTCTACCAAGCTCATAAAGGATGTACCTTTGTTCATTTATCCTTCACAGAGGCAGCACGTTCGACGCAATCTCATTAATTGGAGATCCTGAATCGCCCGACGCCGGCTGGGGCACGATTTTACCATAATCGCGAACCGCCTGGGGCAAGGGCAGATTCATCAATCTATCCGGCTCAAGTACCCCAGCCGGCTCCCGACTCTGCAGGAATCGCCTGGGGCAAGGGCAGATTCAACAATCTATCCGGCTTAAGTACCCTAGCCGGCTCCCGACTCTGCAAGAACTGCCTGGGGCAAGGGCAGATTCATCAATCTATTCGGCTCAGGTACCCCAGCCGGCTCACAAATTGACAATTCATAATTCGAATCCAGTCGGCATGAGAAAGACGAATCAATATTGACACAGGATATTCACTCCCTAAAAGCTGAAACTCAGCAACAATTTTACGCAAAGTAGCGAAAGGCTTTGAGCCAAACTCAGCAAAATGTTTCATTAACATAATCACACAAATTGTGCACAAGTAGCAGTGACATTACAAGGAAATGTTCATTAATAAATTGCGTACAAGATAGTAACCAATTTATACATGAAAACTACCCCGAACCAACAAAACCTTACCAAACGAAAAACTTACACAAAAAACTTAATAAATCAGGAAACGCCTCCCAAATCACTCATCGGTGTCGGATTCGAGTGGCTCAACATCCACTTGCTCGTAAGGAATTGGCAAAGCCAATGTAACCCCAGCGGCAGCAAGAGCTTTGAGCCACCCATGTTTGAACCCCCGATTCTCAAATTTGGGAACTTCATCAACATATTCCGTGTAACAGGCGCTTTTTTCCGCCTCAAAAGCCTCAAATTCGGCTTTCCCCTTGGCCGCCTTCAACTCCTCTAGCTGAGTCTCCGCCTTGGCAAGTTCGTCCTTTGAGAGCTTAAGCGATTCCTCACTCGCATTCGCTCTAGCCTCAGCATCAGAACGAAGCTGTTCAGCAGTGCGAGCTCTCTCCTTCTCCGCTTCGGCTCGCACGCTCTCCATTGCGGCCCTCATTTTTTCAAATTCCGCTCTACTCTTCTGACCTTCCACTTCGGTCAATTCTGCCAAGAGCATCATGTAGGCGACGGCCCAAGTCGGCGATCCAGCCGACGGTCTGCAAGAAGAAGGGATCATTAGATACCTTTATAAAAATAAATTTAGAAATAGATTTAAGATTCCTACCAGAAGTGCCGACTGCACAGATAGGGCTACGGCCATAATATCCGGCATGGCGTAAAAGGCTGCATTGTCAGCCGGCAAGGAAATCGAAGCCGCCAAGCTCAACGTAACGGCCAGATCCTCAATGACAGAAGCATCGGAAGAAATCGGCGTATCTCTGATCTTTGGCTGAATAACAAAAGGAGCAACCACGTCCGATTCTTCGTGGCGAGGCCGTTTGTCAAAAGGACTAATTTCTGAACTGGCTTCCCCCTCAGCGCTGCGTTTTTTACCACGCTCTTCCGGAATTTGCCGTTCTTCACTGGCCTGCTGTTCACCCCCTTTTTCGGTTTCAACCGGCGTAACCTGAACCATCCCTTCAACAATGGGTACGGAGGCCTTAGGCAAACTGGGATCAAATTCGCCGGCCTCGGCCTTTTGTTGAGCAGCCATTCGCTTGGCGTTTCTCCTACACGCCATTTGCGTAAGGCTTTCCTTCGCCATACCTTCAAAGAAATCGCCGGGTAGGTCGCCCAAATTCGCGAAAATATCTCCGGGAGAGACTTCTGCCCGACCCGAAGCGGATGGTGAGGAAGGCTGATTGAGTCCGGTAGCCTCAAATGCCAAGCGCACGGCCTCGTCAACTTCTTCGGCCTCCTCAGTGAATTCTCCGGCCGGATCGGCAACTACTTCTATTACCGACTCTGCGTCTTGCCCCGAATCAGAATCTTCGAGACCAATTTGCCTAAGGTTCTTGTAGCTGGGGAAGATAAGAGCCGAGAGGTGCTGATCGCCAGATGGAATCGGAATGTTGTCCGCAGTCGAGAACGTGGTGTAAGTGGGCTCGTACCGAAGTAAAATGTGGGCGGCTCTCCCTTGTTTTTGCATGTTTGGGCGGCCAAAGTAGTCAAATGCAATCTTAATATCCCTAAGGACCGCGTCGTCAACGGAAGTCAGAATCTTCTTCAATTTATTACCTGCAAAAGATGAGTGATTAAGGAAAGAGAGCCGAATAAAAGATAAATCATCAAACATAAGATACTACGTTGCAACCTGGGTCACCCTTATGTCTGGGAATGGGGTCTAGGCGATCTTCGCCTTCAGCGAACTCCCAATTGCCTCGGACATTGACCATTACATCGTCAACCCTCTTACCAGAACTGGCAAGCATAGTCACCAAATGATGGTCAGTATCCTTGGCCCTAAGGAGGTACCGACCCAGCCGACCAAAGGATTTGGCTAAAGCGTAGCAGTGCCGAATGGCCGAAATTCCGAGATCGATCCTAAGGCGTCGATTCAATTCTATAACACCTATAATGATTCGAAAGAAATTTACATTGGGTTGAGAGGGAATCAGACTCCAATAGCGAAGGACGGCCCTAAGCAGTGGATGTAGGGGGAAACGGACTCGGCCTTCCGCTATGGACAAGAGGGGGAATACGATTGTATTCTGATCCTCCCTCTCCATGTCTAGAGTACTGTCCGTTACAAGAGTTAGATGGACGTCATCGGGAATGGAAAAATGTCGCCGGAATCCGGAAATGCAACTCTCAGAAAGGAGGTCCTTCAAGTGTTTAGCCATTTCGGGGATCAAGGACTCGAAAAGTAAAAATAATAAGCGAGAATAGGGCTACAAAGAAAAGGGAAAAACTTATGAAGAGCGGATGAGGCAAAGGTAGATGGACGAAAGTTGCGAGTGAGAGAAGGGATCTTGTATTGGTGGTCCAAACGTATCAGATGATCGACGAAATATGCACCAAAAAGGACTGAAGTTTCAAATCGCAATAAATGCGAGAGACGCATGAATGGAGTGGGAAAGTGTAATGATAAACGAAAAAGCGTGCGCCTTCTGACATTTTCTGATGCCTTGGGATACGTGAAGCCGCCTGACATATGTTAGGCTTTTCGAATTCTAAACCAAACACGCCAATTAATTACCGTCAATAGGGAGTTCAGGGGGCAATTGTAGGAGCCGAATATATGGCTAAATTGGAAGGGGCATATTTTAGTACTGACATTAACCGGCTGTGTCCAGCAAATATTAATCGGCCCCATCCTGCTAGACTAGGATGGGCCGAATACAATACGTAAGCCGATTAAGCCAATTTAAAAAAGATCGTTGGGGGCCGAATATAAGAACGGGTAATGATTGAAAATTACGCCCAGGCCCCGAGGCCTCAGAAGGAACAGATATAAATAAAGAAGCTGCGTTCTTGGAATGGTGCGTAGAAAACACTTCACTAAACTTAGTAAACAAGCTTTCTTGAGTATAAGAACTGACTTGCCCGTCGGAGTGCTAATCCCGGCACCCCCGACCGGAGTATTTGTCTTTGCAGGTGACTAGCTGAGTATCAAGAGCGTCTACTAGGATCTAAAGAGTATTTCCAAAATCATTTCCCCACACTAGGCATGTCTTCGTAGGACCACGCGAAAACATCTTTGAAATCTTTTAATAAAGTGACTATAGGGAAGGTGGTTTGGAAATACTCTGTTGATCCACTGGGGTGCTCGAGATCCTCAGCTAACAACCTGAAAAGGAATAAACACTCCAGTCGGGGGTGCCGAAATTAGCACTCCGATGGACAAGTCAGTCTCCACTCTCTTAGTTACTTGTATTTTAAGTTAAGCGTACGGATTCTGACATACCTCTTTCTGGCTAACGTTCTTCTATTTATATCTTTTCTTTCCTAGGCCTCAGGGTTGGGCCCACTTTTGATTCGCCGTATAACTATTTATTCGACTCTTTTTGCTGCAAACCGCTTTCCACTCGGTCCTTTAATCAATTGGCTATTTGGCCGAATAGTGCCGAATGCGATGTATATATTTCGACTCTCCTGGTCCAATTGTTCGGCCTATTTACGTCTCTCAATATTCGGCCCCCACAATTGCCCCCCAAGCACTCCACTAATGACAGTTAGCTGGAGTGTTTGGTTTCGAACTCGAAAAGTCAGAGCCGAAATTCGGCGGCTAACCTCATTCCAACGCAGATGTCAAAGCACACGCCTCTTGGTTATCATTTCAACTTCTCGCCCCTTCGTACACTTCTATGTATTGTGATTTAAAATCTTGTTGTCTGTTCAAACACACATTTTTGGATGCTAGTTTTTGGACTGCCTTCCGACTCGTCTCTACAACTTCCATTCATCTTTCACTGTCCTCTCCGTCTCTTATAAGTTCTCTTCCTCTCTGCTTTGAATCCCTTTTCCTGGTTTGCCTTTAGTTTAGTACGCTCCTATAAGCTGACCGAAATGGCAAAGCATCTGAAAGGCCTCCTCTCCGCGGACCGAATCTCTGGCTTTCGATGCCATTTTTCTATCCCCAATGATGTCCGTCTGTCGCTTGTGACAGACGACACCCTCGATATGGAGAGGGTTGATAAAAGCACAATCGTTTTCCCCCTCTTGTCAATTGCTGAAGGCAGAATCCGTTTCCCACTTCACCCATTTCTTAGGGTTGTCCTTCGGCATTAGGGCCTAATCCCCTCCTAATCCAATGTCAACTTTTTTAGAATCGTAGTGGGGATTATAGAGCTAAACCGTCACCTTAGGATTAATCTCGGCATACCTGCTATTCGACATTGTTATGCCTTAGCCAAGTCTTCTGGTCGGCATGGACGTTATTTCCTTAGGGCCAAGGACACCGACCATCAATTAGTCACTATGCTTTCCAGGCCAAGGACACCGACCATCAATTAGTCACTATGCTTTCCAGTTCTGGGAAGCGAGTCTATGATGTTATGGTCATTGTCCAAGGTAACTGGGAATTCAGCGAAGGCGAGGATCGCCTTGATCCTGTTCCTAGACGGAGGGGCGAACTAGGTGGCCGTATAGCTTCTGGCGTTTATTTTTTCTTATATTTATAAAGCTTCATTTTTGACACCTCGTGGTTTTTCTTGTGTAGGAAACGATTTGAAGAAAGTCTTAACTTCAACCGACGATGCCGTTCTCTCGGAAATCAAAGTTGCACTCAAATATTTCGGTCGTCCGAGTCTTCAGAAACAAGGGAGGACGACCCACGTTCTGCTTCGCTACAAGCCAACATATACGACCTTCTCGACGGCAGAAAACATCCCAATTCCGAGGAGTGAAGAGTTTCTTACGGCTCTTATTTTGACCAACTTCAAAAAATTGCGGCAAGTTGGTTTCAAGGGGTCCGATTCGAAGCGGGCGGAAGTAGTTGAGGTCGCCGAGTCAGACCAGTCCAAAGCCGAAGTAGACGAGGCTTTGAAGTTGGGCTTTGAGGAAGCCGACCTCAATTCAGCCAACCCTCCGTCCACTTCGGGACGAGGGGACCTTCCATTTGACGACATTTTTACCGGTTTAGAGGACCTTCTCGGCGCATATCCTAAAGACATGGCTGGGTTAAGCCTCACATAACTTGCCAAAAAGAAAAACACGAAAAGAATGCTCGCACGGCGAAGAGCAGAGGCCATTCGATCTGAAGTGCCACCTACCGCCAAAGCTCAGCCCTACCTGCTTGTTGCCGAGGAGGAAATGGCTCAAACCCGAAGTGCCGAGTCCGAGGTGGTTGTACAGATCAATGAAGAAATTTGGCCAGACGGAAGCGTCTAGAGGTTAAGGCCGACTCAAGAAAATCAAGCTGACAAACGTTTAGAGGAGTCGGATGTGATTGTGCCTTTTGTTATTCAACCAAATATAAAAAACACTCTGATCTCCTCCGACGCGTCGGCTATTAAAGACCCAGCCGTGGCATTGAGCATGGCTACGTCCGTTTCATTGCCAGCAGACAAGGTGGCTTTTCAGGCAGAGCCGAATCTTCTGGCAATAGCATTAGCCGCTCAATTGGCTCTTCTGGTATATACCTTGACCTTGTCCTTCCCTTTTATCCAAATATTGTTTTGGTTTTAATTTCCTATTTTGCAGACGGTCAGAAGGATAGCCGAGATAGGCCGTCTCCAGCATGACACTGTCAAACGACTTGGCCGTTTACAAATGAAAGTTAAGGGCCAGAGGAGCAGGGCCGAGTTCGAAGCAGCGAGGGCAAAGATGGAAGCTGCGAGGGTCGAGGCCGAGATGGAAAAGGCCAAAAATGCAGACCAGCTCGGATTGGCCGCCGAGGAGAGGGCGAATGCGAGCGAAGCTGCGCTCAAGTTAGCCCAAGAGGTGATCGCCAAACTTGAGGCCGACTTGAAAGAATCAAAGGCAGCGAAGGAAGTAGCCGACTCTAAGGCTTCCAAGGCGTACGAGGCTAGACAGAGCACTGCGCTCGCAAACTATGTGGAAGAAGTCCCCAAATTCGAGAATCGGGGATTCAAACACGGCTGGCTCAAAGCCTTTGCTACTACTAATGTGACATTGGCTATGCCGATTCCATACGAGCAAGTGGATGTTGAGCCGCTAGAGTCTGACTCCGAGGATTGATTAGGGCGACCTTTTAGTTGTTTTTGTTTAAGTATTTTGAATGTATTGTCGCAGTCTTTAGTTTAGTAGTTTTTATGTGTAAGGTGACATGTGAATTTGTAGCTTTTGTTTAGTAGTTTTCACATGTAAAATGGCTACAGTTTGTGCCCAATTTACTAATGAAAATTTTCTTTGTATTTTGCTATTATTTGTGCTTAATTTTGCTATTGATGAATGGTATTTTTTTTTTTTGCTATTTTGGATAAAAAATTCATGTACACTTGCCGATTAGATAACTAGGCAATTTAACAATTTACCCTCGTCGAATAACCGATCAGATTAATTAATCTGCCCTTGCCCCAGCCAATGCATGAACTCCAAAAAGCCGAATACTATTAGTTCATGGGGTAGCTGTGGCACAGATCGATCGGCATCGGCCTTAGATATTTGGCCGATTAGATTAATAAATCTGCCCTTGCCCCAGTCAATGCATGAACTCCAAAAAGCCGAATACTATAAGTTCATGGAGTGGCTGTAGCACAAATCGATCGGCATCGAGCTTAGATGTTTGGCCGATTAGATTAATAAATCTGCTCTTGCCCCAGCCAATGCATGAACTCCAAAAAGCTAAATATTATTAGTTCATGGACTGGTTGCGGCGCACGTCGATCGGCATCGGGCTTTTGAAGTTTAGCGTTAATGAAATCGCCTCGGGGGCACTGCAAGCATTAGAAATAAATGGGGTGGACTCTTCACGCTAGTGATTCCACTTATTGTGTTCAGACTCAATTTAAGCTAGTTTGTTGCGTAAGGTTAGGTAAGTGCGAATGTCAAATAGACTGTTCTTCAACAGCAGAGGAGAAGGGCGAACATTGGCTAAGCTTGACACTGAAATGAATCGCAGCAGTGAGCCCACACGTACGGGAGGTAGGATGTCCAAGGAATGGGAAAAACGTCAGCCCCCAACTCGTCGAAGTAGATCACCCCGAAAGGAAAAACAGCAACAGGGAAGCTCCCCACTATCGCAACCGAGAAATGAGGCCAACGCGACGCCGCAACCGTTGAGTTTTGCGATTTTTGCGGGGAATAAACCGATGACGGAGGTGAACTCCATTGTCAATGACCCAGGTGTAGTAGTCGAGTTCGCTCGACAGATTTTTCCACTGGAAGTCCAGTAGTCGATGGCTGGTCGACAGGATTTTGATGTATTTCGAGAGGGCATCCACGGAGCAATACAAGGGTTGTACACCACCTATAAAGCCGGCATGCGTCTGTGCGTTGCGCAGCGGGAGATAGAAAAGAAGGACGAACGAATTAGAAATTTTGAGGCTCATGCGGAGAAGGCCGAACGTGTGCTTAGGGAGCTTAGGAAGGCTCAAACCAGCGAGCCGCATGCGGTAGGTCATTCTAACCCGGTCATGGAGGAGAGAGTGACCCAACGACTGTTAAGTCACGCGATTGCCGATCGAGAAACGGCAAGCATGTTTGCCGTAGAAAATGAAAGGACCATGGGTTATGAAAAGGCTTCCATGACGACCGGAAAGTCGGGATAGACAAGACCAAAGAGAAACTCACAGAGGGGGTGTGCCAATGCAAGAACCGGGGCTTTAGGCATGGGTGGATTAAGGCTCTTCAAGCCGCAGAGGCTCTCCAAGAAATAGGAGTTGAATCGGCGTTGCCATTATACCAACGCCATCATTTTCCTTATGGCGCTTTCGAAATTGAGAAGAGCGATGACGAGGGTGACGCCGAATAAAACTGAACGCATTGTAAACAAATCAATGTACTGATCTGAATGTATTTATTGGTTATATTGGTTTAATTCAATAAAATATTCTTCTTTTCAACGTTTTTGTGTTTTAGGCATTGAATGAAATACAGTTTGTGCCGTCTCAAAGTAATTAAGCACTTCACTTTGAATGCTTTAACGAGTACATAGTTTTTGCCGACTCAATCTTAACGAAGCATTTCACTTTGAATCTGTGTAAGCATTTCATTCGTGTAACACGCTCTAAATCCGGAGTCTTATTCGGCCCAAACGTGTTATGCAGGTTTCTGGCTCCGAATTCGGAGACTTAAATATTGGCCAATCGTGATATCGACGAAGGACACTCCGAATCCGGAATCTTATTCGGCCTATAATTGTCCTGCGCGAATAAGGTTCTGAATCCGGAGACTTATTCGGCCCATAAGTGTCATGCACCGATGGGGCTCCAAATCTGGAGACTTGGCCAATCGTGATATCCACGAAGAGTGCTCCGATTCCGGAGGCTTAATCGGCCCAAAGGTGTCATACACCGATGGGGCTCTAAATTCGGAGACTTGGCCAATCGTGATATCCACGAAGGGCGCTCCAAATCCTGGGGCTTAATCGGCCCAAAGGTGTCATGCACCGATGGGGCTTCGAATTCGGAGACTTGACTTGGCCAATCGTGATATCCATGAAGGGCGCTCCGAATCCAGAGGCTTAATCGGCCCAAAGGTGTCATGCATCGATGGGGCTCCGAATCTGGAGACTTAAACCTTGGCCAATCGTGATATCCACGAAGGGTGCTCCGAATCCAGAGGCTTAATCGGCCCAAAGGTGTCATGCACCGATGGGACTCTGAATCTGGAGACTTAAATCTTGGCCAATCGTGATATCTACGAAGAGCGGTCCGAATCCAGAGGCTTAATCGACACAAAGGTGTCATGCACCAATGGGGCTTCGAATTCGGTGACTTGGCCAATCGTGATATCTACGAAGGGCGCTCCGAATCTGGAGGCTTTTGAACTGAATTGCGCAATGAGGAAACGGGAAACTTTGCATTGCAAAAGTGAAATATGTACATGGTGAACCATTCAAAACTAGTATCATTCCCCACAGGTCGGGTTTAATGATAAAATTTACGCAAGTGCGTTGAATTCCAAGGCTGTGGCAAACTCCTTCCAGACATGTCTTTGAGCCGATATGCCCCTACTCCCGCGATCAAATCGACCTGATAGGTGCCGTCCCAGTTAGGACCTAATTTTTCATCAGCCGGTTTCCTGGCAGCTGGGAGTACTTTCCTCAGGACCAACTCCCCCGATGTGTAGCGGTGCAGCTGAACACATTAATTATACGACTTAGCAAGTTGTTGCTGATACCGTGCCATGGATACAAGGGCACAGTCTCTTCGTTCTTCAATCAGAATCAAATCCAAGGCTAGCATCATGTCGTTTTGGCCTATATCAAAAACTTTCGATTTCAAGGTTCGGAGGCCGATCGCTAGGGGTATGATTGCCTGGGTTCCAAAGCATAAAGCAAATGGCATTTCCCCAGTGGATCGCCTCGGAGTAATTTGATGAGCCCACAACACATTCGGCAATTCTTCAACCCATTTGCTTTTAGCTTTCTCCAGCCTCTTCTTGATGCCGTCGAAGATGGATTTGTTAAAGGCCTCAGCTTGACCATTGCTTTGTGGATAAGCCGGCGTGGAAAAGTAAGGCCGGATACCATACTTGTTACATAGCTCTCGGTAGATGCCACAATCAAACTGGGTGTCGTTGCTTGAGATAAGTGTTCTTGGAATGCTGAATCTTGTTATGATATTTCTCCATACAAAGCGCTTAACATCAGTATCTCGAATGTGCGTCAATGACTCCGCTTCGACCCATTTTGTGAAGTAATCTGTCGCGACAATCAAGTATTGTTTGTTCCCTGGGGCCCTCGGCAATGGCCTGACGATATCAAGTCCCCACTGGGCAAATGGCCAAGGACTGGTGATAGAGTTGAACTCTTCAGCAGGCAGATGGGTTAAGGGGGAGAACTTCTAGCATTGTTCACATTTTTTCACATAACATTCGGCATCTGCTTTCATTGTCGGCCAATAATACCCCTGTGTTACAGCTCGATGAGCCAAAGAGCGCTCACCAAAATGTGCTCCACAACTGCCTTCATGTATTTCAGTCAGAAGCTCTTTGACTTTGTCCGGATGCACGCATTCCAGGTATAGACCAAAAAAGGATTTTTTATAAAGCTTTCCTTGCGGATCCAAGTAGTACGCAGGGCTTTGTTTTGCAACTTGTGTGCTTCTTTCTTGTCCGCTGGGAACTGTTCGGAAGATAGGAATACAGCAATGGGGTCCATCCAACTCGGTCCTGACTCTATGACATTGACCTGGACTTCCTCCGAAGGGCCAATGCTTGGCTCCGGGATGAAACCTACTTCGATGGTCCGTTTAATCTTTGAGTTGATGGCGGAGGCTAGGCAAGCCAAAGCATATGCATGTGTGTTCTGATCTCATGTTATTTGATTCAATTCATGATGGTCAAATTTTGCCAGCAAGGAGTTAGCTATTTTTGTGTAAGCCGCCATACGGTCATTTTTGGCTGCGTACTCCCCCTTTAGCTGATTGATCACCAGTTTTGAATTGCAAAATACAAGCAAACACCGAGAACCTAGAAAATGTGCATTCCACAAACAAGTTAGAAGCGCTTCATATTCTACTTCGTTATTTGATGCATCGAAGCCGAGTTTGACGGACTGCTCAATTATTGCATCATCGGGAGCCATGATTACTACTCCGGCTCCACTGCACCATTGATTGGATGATCTATCACAGTACAACTGCCAAATGTCCCTAACATAAATTCTCCAGTTCGGCTTAAGTCGAATTTCATCAGACTTGAAGTCGGCAAGACCCCCAGTGAATTCGGGTACAAAGTCGGCAAGCACCTGTTCGTTGATTGAGGTTCTAGGCAGAAACTGAATATCGTACTGGCCGAGTTCAAGAGCCCACTTTGAAACATGCCCTGATGCTTCTACACTACGGAGTACCGACCGGAGGGGGTGGTCCGTTAGTACCCCGATGGTATGCCCCTGAAAGTAATGCATCAGCTTTCTCGCTACCATGACGAGGGCTAGAATGAATTTCTCCAATGGAAGGTAGCATGTTTCAGCGTCAACCATTGCCTTGCTCACATAATACACTGGTCGCTGCTCCCCCAGCTCTTCCTTTATCAATACAGCGCTGACAGGCCGGTCGGAAACTGCCAGATACAAAGTGAGCGGGTCACCTACCGAAGGTGTTGTCAAGAGTGGAACTGATTGGAGGTAGGTCTTGAGGCCGTTAAAAGCGGCTCCGCACTCGACGGACCATTCAAAAGCTTTACCCTGCCATAGAGTATGAAAGAATTGTCGGCAGCAGTCTGTGGAATGACTGATGAACCTGTTGAGTGCGGCGACCATCCCCATCAACTTCTAAACTTCCTTGATCGATCGAGGGGAGCCGAGTTCCAGAATTGCTGTGATTTGCCTGGGGTTGGCTTCGATTCCTTGGTGGTTGACAATGTAACCCAAGAACTTGCCAGAGCCGATCCCAAACGTACATTTGGAAGCGTTCAGCTTCATTTTGTTTTTGCGTAAAATGTCGAATGTCTCTTCCAGATCGGCTAAATGAGTTTGCTCTTCTTTGGACTTGACCACCATATCGTCAATGTACACTTCCATAGTGTGGCCGAGTTGCTCCTTGAACATGGCAGTGACCAGTCTTTGGTAAGTTGCCCCCGCATTCTTCAGCCCAAAAGGCATAACCTTATAGCAATAGGTTCCTCTTGGGGTGAGGAATACAGTTTTCTCTTGGTCCTCCGGATGCATGGCAATTTGATGGCAGCCTTTGTAAGCATCGAGGAAGCTCATACGCTGATGGCGTGCCATCGCATCTACAAGTTAGTCTATTCTGGGGAGGAGAAAACAATCCTTAGGGCAGGCTTTGTTTAGATCCGTGAAATCAACACAGACTCACCAAGTCCCATTTTTCTTCTTTACAACCACAGTATTCGAGAGCCATATAGGGTAGGTCACTTCCCTGATTGCCCCGGCATCAAGCAACCGGTCAACCTCTTCAACAACGGTGGCAATGTGCTCTGCGGCAGACCACCGGCTTTTCTGAATAATCGGCTTGCATTTAGGGTTAACATTTAAAGGGTGCTATGAAACAGACGGATCTACACCCGGCATCTCATATGGAGTCCACGCAAATACATCAAGGTTGCCGAGCAGGAAGGAAATTAGCTGCTGTCTATCGGCTTGATTCAGGGAGGCGCCGACCATGAAGAACCTATCTGGGTTTCCATTGATTTCAACTCGATCTAGGGCTTCCATGGCCTTTTCACTTGGGAGCCGCCTAACGTCGTCGAGGCTCTCCCGATCCGACACCTCAATAGAATTCACTTACAACTCCTTTGGCATCTTTCCAGCACGGAGATAACATGCTTGTGCCAATTTCTGGGAGCCACGAATTTGCTCAATGCCACGTTCTGTCGGGAAGCGTAGCAGCTGATGATAGGTTCTTAGCACGGCCTGCATGGTATGCAACCAGGTTCACCCCATGATGAGATTATACGGCGA
Organism: Camellia lanceoleosa; assembly: GCA_025200525.1. Classification (NCBI taxonomy): domain Eukaryota; kingdom Viridiplantae; phylum Streptophyta; class Magnoliopsida; order Ericales; family Theaceae; genus Camellia; species Camellia lanceoleosa. The sequence continues at coordinate 27,725,717 of CM045767.1, forward strand.
TGGCAGCTTGACGACCAAGAATTCCACATGCACTGTTCGGGAGCCCGCTCGAACGGGTAGTGTGATTTTCTCCAACAGGTATTCTGGATTGGCGTTGAAGCCGAATAGTGGATAAGGAGCCGGAGAAAGATCCGATTCGGAGAAGCCGAGTGTGGTGAATGTCTTGTAATACATAACTTCCAATGTACTCCCCGGATCAATAGTACGAGCTCAACGGTGAATCAGTTTACGCGTAACTCGATTACCAAGGGATCAATGTGGGGAAGTGTCACTCCGGCCAAATCTGAATCATCGAAAGCAATGCTCGTAGCTTCATGGGGCCATTTAGCCGGAGTTAGTCAATTTTGAGAATTGGGATTCGATTGAATCATATGTACTGCGAATGACATTGGCAGGCTGTATATCATGTGGATCACGCTGAGTAGAGATGAATCATGTCTTACGACTATTGCTTTGGTTGAGTTGCCTTTTCGGACGTACTATTGTAGTCGACCATCTTGTACCAATTCCTCCAAATGATCCTTCAATACATAACAACTCCCAGTATCATGGCCATGATCCTTGTGATACTCGCACCTTCTATCCCGTCTTCTCGTGTCGAGAGGTCCCACCATTTTGGACAGCCATTTGAAGAACGGAAAGTGTTGGACTTTGGACATAACCGCGCTGATCGGCTCTGATAACTCCGTATATTTCTTGTTAGCGTGCCTTATGCACCTGCTATCGACTTGCAGTTGTTCATTTGTTCGGTGGGAGCATTGGTCGCTTGATCGGTAAGAATCATGTCGTTTGTCTCGTTTAGCCCGATGCCGTGGTTCAGGGCTCTGAGGTGGTACAAAATTTAACGGCTAAGCAATTTCAGAAGGGACCATCTTGTTGGCCAGGTTCCCGGCTCTGACCCGCAGGGCGTCATCTTCCACTTTGCAGTATTTCTCAACCTTCTCCATCAACGACCAGACTGTTTTGGGGGGTCTTCTGGTCAAGGAACTGCGAAGAGCACTCTCAGGATGCAAACCCATTTTAAAGGCGGTAATGGCCATGGAGTCGTTGCAAGCATCATCGACAAGATTGGAGCATTCCCAATAGCGCATTGAATACGCTCGTAGAGTTTCTCCTGGCTGGATCTACATTGCCCAAAGAAAGTTGGTTTGCTTCGACTGGACCTCGTTGGTGATAAATCTTTCCTTGAAGGATTTATGTAGTTGATGGAAACTCTAAATCGGCACTGGCTCTAATTTATAATACCATCTGACGGCCAATAGCCCCAAACTGCTCAAAAATATTTTGCACATGAGAGCCTCGTTGTCTGCATGCAGCGTCATGGCTGCTTATAATGATGGATATGATCAGTGGGATCCGATTTCCTGTCATACAAGGTGAACGACGGGGCTTTGAACTTCTTAGGTAGTACTGCCTTTGCGATCCGTCGCCCAAAGGGATCGTGCTGGTCCTTTTCATCTGAACCATTTCGTCTTCGCTTATGCCTTATATGTGATACCCCTGTTCCGTAGTATGCTAATTGGTCCTTAATTTGAGTATGATTATGTGTTTAATATGATTTCATGTGCCATTGTGTGAAAATATGTGGTTTTGAATTTCTATCTGTTCACCGTAGGAATATCTGTTTGATTAACTGCTTTGGAAATTAAATTGAAGGCCTTATCGGCCACAGAACCCGAAATTGATTACGCCATTGTGATTGGCATAATTTTTAGAGCCTATGGTGAAATTTAATTGAAAATTGATTTGGATCAAATTAAGTCGATTAAATTGGTGAATTGGTGCCTAACTATTTAATATTATTAAATAAGCATTAGTGGGACCTTTTATATGGCCATATACACTCTCTTTGCTCCTTTTTGAACTCAAAAATCTGAGATAGGCATGGAGAGGGTGTGAAGGCCGGCTATAGAGAGAGAGAGAGAGAGAGAGAGAAGAATTGTGCAAGTTTTGCTCTTAAACTTTGAAAATCTTGAAGATAACTCAAGAATTTGCCATAAATTGTGAAGATTAAAGCTCCTTGGTCAGTAATTCATGTGTTTTTAGTTATCATCTTGTGAATTCAAGTCTGAATGAGGGTCAAGAACATGAATTAGTTTGATTGTGTTGTATTAAAGACCTATGTGTGCATGCATGTATGTAATTGCTTGAATTTGCATGTTTAAGTTTAAAATACATGATCCATGTAGGATTTTGGTTAAAGCTCATGTATAATCACCATTTGTGTCATCTAAGTTGAAAATGGGAGCAATACATCACATGCATGTACAATTTATGAAGATAAGAGCTTTGAATACATGAATCTGTATATTGGAATAGAGTTTGGTGTCAATTTGGGGCATGCATGTGTTTGATTCATGAAATTGAGCTCCATGATGATGTGTTTTAGTGTTTATACCATGTTAGTACAAGAATATGTGAGGTTGGAGCCATTAAGTGCGAGAAATGTTGGTTTGAATGTTGAGAGGGAGCTCAAGAACACATTCTGGATTTTCCAGAATTTTGAGGTCCGCTCGAGTGGGAGAACCTCCGCTCGAGCGTAAATTACGTGCTCCCAGTACTTTTTGCAGACTTGGTGTCCGCTCGAGCGGGGTATTTCACGCTCGAGCAGGGAGCTTTGTAGTCAGGTCTTCCGCTCGAGCGCCCTATTTCACGCTAGAGCTTATTTTTCATGCAACCAGTACTTTTGCAGGCCTTAATGGTCCGCTCGAGTGGGGAAGTCCACGCTCGAGCAGGGACCCTGTTTTCTGAAATTTGTTTTCGCATTCTGTGTTTCCTTTTCCGTTCTCTTTCACTTGCAAGCACTCTTAGGCATGTGTTAAACATTGTAAATGAGTTAAAGAGATAAGAATAAAGCCTAAAGAGGAAAATGTGAATTTAGAACGGATTGAATTGTTAGTGACCCTTTTGTGTTCATGGAATGTGTAGGGTCAAGCTCTAGGGCAAATCCACAAGCCGATCACTGTGAGTAATATCTTAACAAGATATCTGAAACATGTTGTTGTCCAATTGCTTATGTAATTTTTGAAAGTTCATTAATTTGAATGGTGGACAACGTTTTGACATGAATGAATGGGCCGAAGGCCGTTTTGACATGAATGGATGGGCCAAAGGCCGTTTTGACATGAACGGATGGGCCAGAGGTCGTTTTGACATGAATGGATGGGCCAGAGGCCGTTTTGACATAAATGAGTGGGCCAAAGGCTGTTTTGACAGCAATGAAAGATAAATGGGCCAAAGGCCAGCACGTGTGAAACCGAAGTCACTGACTTAAATTGTGTACATAAATGTTAAATAAAAAAATGAATTGGGCCCAAGGCCATTCGGAGTATGTTGGTCTATATATCGTTTGTATCTTCTTATTTGATATTATTCACTCGGCTATCGCTCACGCTCATTCATGTGTTTGTATGTGAAGCCCCTGAAATATGTATTCACTTTTAAGACCCTAACGTTGAATTATTTTCTTAAAGCCCTCGATTACTTGAATTAATTCAAATATTGTCGGTTAGCATTTTTTATTTGTTTTCTTCAAAACAGGAATTTTCCTAGCCAAATTAGGTTCCCTAACCTAATTTAAATTAATTCTACCTAAGTAGGGTCCCAACACAAGAAATTAACTCCAAGCCCTCACACTTTATTTAAATTCTAAATTTACCCCAAACTAGTACTTGTACCTTGTACCTTGAAGTACCATCAATCTTATAATACATATATATATATATAAATATATATATATGTATACACCTTGAGGAATGTGCCTAGGACATAAAATAATTAAAAAAATTTCCTCCACCCTTCCCTATGCCTAGCCTTCCTAGAAGAAAGTGAGAAATCAATTTCCAAGAAACATCATCATGAACTTCTAGGAAAAACCACCAACCTAGTACCTAGACCTAGGGTGCTAATTCCAAAACTAGTTCTCTTTTAACTAAGTGTTGCCTAAATCATTGACCAAGCCTCCCAAATCCTTTCCATTTCCTTAGAATCTAAACAAATCCGAACATTTCCATCCATTTTCAACTAAGGGACTTTTTAGACTTTTTGCCTTAAAGGTTTGTCTATAAATACCAACACACACCCGCTAGCTTGCAAGCACACATAACACTCTCACCCATACACACATTTCGGTTGGAAAGAGGGAGGAGAGCAAGGGACAAAGGAGTCTAGAGAAGAAGAGGAAGGGAGAAGAGAGCATTCTTGTGCAAAATTAGCACGTAAGCCACAACACAACCTTCTCTTTCATTTCCTTTTTCAAATACAAGTTTCTAAGGGTTCTAAATAATGTTTTCAGATCTGTTGTTGATGAGTTCTTATGTTAAAAATACTAAGATTTGAGTATTGATTCCATCTCTCCTGTATTTTCCCCTTTTTGGCACAAAACCATCATCTTTTATTACCAATCTCTCAACTTTCCAAGGCACACTTTCAAACAAACTTTCTGAGTAAATATATGTTAGTTAGCATGTTTTCTTCACAAAATAAATGAAAACTTTCCCTTGGTGGAACCCTTTTCTCACAAATCTTCATGTTTTGGGCATTCTACCTTAGAATATGTTTTTGCAGCCCACTTTCAAAAATTTTAGAAAAATGTACAAAAATATTCTGGACCTCTATTTTATGTCAAAACCTTCCTTAATGAGTTAGTTTTTCAACTAAAATTTTTTTCATCGAAAAACATTAAGCGGTTTGCAATAAAATCAAGTTTTCATAATGGTCGACGGATCTGGACAGATTCTGGACAGATTCTGGATAGCACTGGACTATTTTCTAAATAACTTAAAATCTGGAAAAGTAATCCCATTTTCGAAAAATGTTCTAGGAACTAGATCAAATTCTCTACGAACCATAGGAAAACCGAGTCCGGTGGATGAACCTAAGTAGTCCTTCCATATTAACCTTCATGTGATGTTAAATCTGGAAATTTGTTATGTTTCGATGTTTTATGCCCTTGTATTCATGAAAATGTTTAATGGCTTATTATCATATCTTGGCATGATGTTGTATGGGCATGTTATGTTATTTATCTTCTTTATCTTGAGGAGGCATGCTTTTCTGGATTTTATTTTATCATTTAGTTGGACTAACCTTGACGTAAAACACTTAATTCAACGGGAAACCTAATTGGGTGGGTATTGGGTTTTCGAACACTTGAGTAATGAAAAGATGAGAAAATGTGATATATGGTTTGTTGGGATGCGTTCCCTATTCGAAGTTAAATCTTGCGCAAGTGGTTTTCGGGACCCTTGAACGGAGCGGTTGTATTCGGACCCTAGGTGGTTTGGTGTAAGGAGGGATTCTGGCAAGGCCCTATTTTTACCGTCTCTTTTGAGGCCCTGCGGTTGGCGCCACGCGGTATATAACCGTTGGTAGGCATCCGAGGTTAGTTCTACAACAAAGCAGCAAAAGTGGGGGCATACCGAATAATCCGCGTCCGATTCTTGTGGTCGGGAGGACGAAGTCTCTTTGGGGGATTTCTAGTTTACTAACATCTAACTTAACTCCTTATTTATTTATTTGAATATCATGTTTACTACTTGATGTTATAATTGTGATTGTGTATTGGACTGGGAAAAAGGGACGGGGTGTGTGTGTGTTTACTGGGCATTCAAAGCTCACAGCATATCATGCCAGGTGACGAAGAGGAACTTATAGCGGGAGACGTCGAACCTGAAACCTTTGAAGACTTTTGGCTATCCTAGAATATTAGAAGTTTCTTTTGGATATTTTGTAAGACTCATTTGGAGTTTAAAACTTTCTTTTTGGGATGTAATGTAATGGAACAATCTTTTGAATCAAGTATAATTGTGGTTGTGATGTATTTATATACTATGTATGAACCTTATCGTTGCTTACGAGACCTTGTGTCAATGCCTTGTAAGATCTGTCAAAAAGGCAGTGCGCTGCCTAAGAAAGCTGGACTTAGAAGGGAGGCTATTTTGACTCCTCTGGCGATCTGGGATCTTACTTGGTTATTGGCCATAAGACTCACTAGTGATTCTCCCTTGACTACAACCTATAGTGTAGAATCGGGGCGTCACAATATGGTATCAGAGCCTAGGTTCAACCCTTACCCACGCGTTTCGACCTGCGGTTAGAGACTACCTTGCCCAGACTATGTTATATTATTACACTACCTATTCTATCAAGGACATCGAAAATAGAATATTTCTTGACCTATCTTAGGGAATTTCTTCGAATTTCGGGCACACCAACAACAACTCCTGAGGAGCTACTTCAGGATCGTGAAATGGTTTTAACTTTGAGTGCGGCCTCACATCGCGCAGTAGGGGGTACTATTAGTTCTACGCGTCTTGTATCGATTGTCGTACCCTCATCTTGTATTCGTAACCTTTATTCAATGTCATCGTTTTCCAAGAATAAGTCTTGTCCATCTAGTCCTGTTTTATATACTACTATTTGTAAATTTGACCTCCTTTGACCCTTGATTATTTTATTTAGCCCAAGGCTTCTTATAAATAATTTTATTTTCTTTACTCGGTGATGAATCTTGGATATTCAGTTTGAAACACGGATGGCCAACGCAGTTTCAAGTTAAATATCTAGTTTAGTCAGTAACTCTATAACCTTGATCACATTGAAGTTCGAAACCGTAACATCATGCCATTCATCTATATTTCAGTTAATCCTGATATCATCACCATAACTGCTTCATATTCTTCGTTTCCACTTCGATCCAATTTTGGAAATCTTGTAATTATTATTATACATGAAGTTGTGCTGTGTAAACACCCTAGGATAATTAAACTCTAACATAAGATTAGTTGCTTACCCATAAAGAACTGCCTCTATAGTTAGAATTTGACTTACGTCTCACCCCATTCAAAGAACGACAAATGGTGGACCACACTCCGAGGCAAGTAATAACACGAGCTCGCAAGCAACGATAGGAATGCGGTACCAGGAAATTGAAACCTTATGAATGGACTAGTAACCATGACCAAAAATCGTGAACCTTATTGAGAATCAAATTCTAGGGGAGTCTTGCCATCTTTGTGGAAATAGTTGGCACAACATTGACTTAAGAATGAAAGGAGGTAGAATCCAAGAGGATTTGGAGCTGGTGATAAGTAAACCAACTTCATGGTGGGACCAAAAGGAGCAACCGAAAGGATACAACGCCATACTCCAAGATAGAAAGGGGAAGGAATTATACAGAAAGAAGTCAAGGATGACTATTTAAGAGGAAAAGAACCGAAGGACACTAGAAACCAGACCACATTAGCACCCTAAGTCAGGCATAAATAATAGTGGATCGATATGATTAATGACTAACTTAGGGAAGATGTTATTAGGAAATGTTCGTACGACTAATTTTCAAATCCTGAGTCATGAAGATACCTTACTCTGATCTCATCTTGGAAATAGAATTGTTACTCGTAAAAGGAGATGACTTACCCACCCAACGGAAGGATTTTACTATTTAAGGGGGATAGACAAGACTCCATGACTTCAACGAAATGTAGGACGCAATGGCACGATCTACTTGCAGGTAGGATAGCAACTCTGATTTTAAATGAGGAAAGCCAGGAAAAACTAGAACTTCCACGCGTAATATGCGAGTATGCAGATGTATTTCCTACGGAATTACAGGGATCACCACCAACCTGAGAGGTAGACTTTAGTGTTGAGCTACAACCTGGAACTACCCCAATATCCATGGCCCCGTATCGCATGGCACCAGCAGAACTACGAGAATTAAAGACACAACTACAGGAATTGCTCAAGAAAGGATTCGTTAGGCCAAGTACTTCACCATGGGGAGCACCCGTGTTGTTTGCTAAAAAGAAAGATGGGTCGTTGAGGCTATGCATCGATTATCGTCAACTCAATCGAGTCACAATTAAAAACCGATAATGTTCCCGAGGATTGATGATCTTTTGACCAACTTAGAGGCTCAAGGTGCTATTCAAAGATCGATCTCAGGTCAGGTTACCATCAACTACGAGTCAAGGAGGAGGATATACCAAAGACTGCCTTTCGTACTAGATATGGTCACTATGAGTTTGTAGTAATGCCCTTCGGACTAACCAATGCACCAACAGTATTCATGAGCCTAATGAATAAGATCTTTAGACCATACCTTGACCAGTTTGTAGTAGTGTTCATTGATGACATCTTGGTATATTTAAGGCCTGAAGAAGAGCATGAGCACACATTTAAGGACTGTCCTTTAAGTTCCTAGGGATAATCTGCTATGTGCCAAGGCAAGTAAATGTGAGTTCTAGTTGAATAAAGTAAAATTCTTAGGGCATGTAGTATCAGAGAATGGGATTGCGGTGGGTCCAACCAAGGTGGAGGCAGTATTAGATTGGAGACAGCCAAAAACCGTGTCAGAAATCCGCAGCTTCTTAGGATTGGCCAATTATCACCGGAGGTTCATCTAAGATTTCTCCAAACTAGCTAAACCAATGACTTGTCTGACACAAAAAGGAGTAAAGTATGAGTGGGACGAAGCTTGCAAAAGCTAAAGAAGAAGTTAACTAGTACGCCAATTTTGACCATCCCAGAACGAGAAGTGGGGTACATTGTGTATTGTGATGTGTCTAAAGAAGGATTAAGTTGTGTGCTCATACAACATGGAAAAGTAATTGCGTATGGATCCAGGCAGTTAAAACCTCACGAGCGCAACTACCCCACACATGACTTGGAGTTAACAGCCGTAGTTTTTGCCCCAAAGCAATGGCGACATTACCTGTATGGGGAACAATTCGAGATTTTCACAGATCACAAGAGCTTGAAGTATCTATTCACGCCGAAGGACCTTAACTTGACACAGAGATGATGGATGGAGTATCTTGAGGATTTTCAGTTCACTCTCTCATATTACCCTGGTAAAGCCAATATAGTAGCAGATGCTCTAAGTCGTAAGAGCAAAGGGATGATGGCAAAGATCTCCGTCAAGGAATGGGATATGGTTAAGACACTCAATGAGTTCAGAATCCAAGTAGAATCTCAAGATACAAGAGCATATCTTAGTGCGTAGAAGGTGATGCCTAAGTTGATGAATGAGGTCATGGAGGCCCAGAAGCACGATCAAGAGGTAGCCTATATCAAGGGATGTCTGGGATCAGGAGAGCCCATGCTCGATTGGGTAATTCACCCTGATGGGAGTTTAAGATACCAAGGTAGATTGTTTGTACCAAGTGACGAGTTACTTAGAGAAAAGGTACTGAAAGAATGTCATCATTCTGCATTTGCGGTACATCCAGGAGGGACTAAAATGTACCAAGATTTGAAGAGGCAATATTGGTGGAATGGATGAAGATGGAAGTGGCGAAATTTGTAGTATGATGTCTGACATGCCAACAAATAAAGGCGGAACATCAGAAACCAGGAGGAATGTTACAACCTCTACCAATAGCCAAATGGAAGTGGGAATACGTGACGATGGATTTTGTGATAGGGTTGCCTACGTCACCTAGAGGGCGCGATGCTATATGGGTAATAGTGGACCGCCTCACCAAGTCAGCACATTTCTTACCCTATAAGATGACTGACACTCTAGAGTCTATGTGCAAACTCTACATTGGGAAGATCATTCGACTACATGGAATTCCGGTATCTATTATGTCAGATCGAGATCCACGATTCACCTCTCGATTTTGGGAGCCTACAGGAAGCTCTTGGTACTGAGTTATGTTTTAACACCACCTTTCACCCACAAACAGATGGACAATCTGAACGCACTATCCAGACACTCGAGGATATGCTGAGAGCTTGCACAATGGATTTTTAAGGAAGTTGGGAATGACACCTACCCCTAATCAAATTCGCCT